>CM073772.1:114640031-115240031 GCA_037158775.1 Hetaerina titia
TTTTAACCACAATAATTTCCGTTTATAGTTTTCAATCTATCTTAATTATTCTTATTTACCGCAGTTATAAAGCCTTGAGCCTCAAATAAAACTTTGAGGAATGAGACAAACTTTACAAAACTTTATTTAATTTTATTTATAATATAAATTATACCAATCATGATTTGGTGATAAACACCAAAATTTTATTTAATGAGGTACAACCCGCTTAATCACATAGGTGACTACTTCAGGTACAATTCTCTACATCTGTACCTGGAGATGTCACCTATGTGATGAAACCGGTAGAACCGTATTAGATAAAATTTTGTTTAATTTTGCAAAGTGTTTCTTATTCCTCAAGATGAATGTTCACAAGGTTGAACCCGATATCATTGAAAAGAAAATAACTTTGTCAGACAAGAGCTTTGTTGAAACAAGCATGCGCGTTATGTTACTAAGTTGTTTATCTATGTTTTTCTAACAAATATCAAGGAAATTCATACTATTTCAATTCCATTTATACTACATTCTATGTAGTTCACAAAATTTCCACGATAATTTTTCTCAGAATAATTGTCTCTGCCAAATAAAATGAGCTGTTTTATCTTTATCAGAAGTTATACCACCACATGAAATACATGATTCTTACTGCCCGGTTTCCGCGGTGAATTGTGTCCATTTTGGTGCCGTTTTCCCTTCCACTCACCTCATTACACTCCTACAACATTTCTATTCATTTTCCCCCACATTCTCCTTCTACCACTTCTATTTCCTCCCATTTTCTTCCAAACCTCTTCACTCTACTTAGCCATTGTTTCACCGGGAAAGCACGTCCCCTTTCAGTTCTTGTCCCTTTCCTTTTCTAGCCTCTCAGATTCAACCCCCGCCTCCTCTTTTCTTCCTCCCATGTTTCCCCATTCCTCCCTCTCCCCTTTTATCACTTTTTTTCTCTCTCACATCTCATCATCTTGACGCCTCTCCTTGATCGCCACCGGTATCCGCAAAAAAATAATCGGATGGACTTTCCTCTCCTCTCTTAGATTTGAATCACCGGCTAAAGCGTTTAAATTGACATTTGCGATGACGGGAGCTCCATTTGGTGTTCTGTGTGGTCAAGACTATTTATACATCCGGGAGTTGTTCTTCGTTGATGTTATTGGCAGCGCAGTTTCTCCCTGGGATCATTGTAGTGGAGATAAGTATCAAGTCTGGTCATAATATCACCTTGGGGACATTTTAGAAATTTGGTATGGTCTCCATCAAATTTCTCTTAAAAGTGTATCTAGCGTATAAAGTAAAAATTCAGAAAAAGTGCGCAATTAAGCAAGGAAGACATTTGGGTGCCTTAATGAAAATCGACGTGATAGCTGAGCGGGTAGAGTGTTCTGCTACGGAGCGGAATGATTGCGCCGCTCAAATCTTGGGCGATGGACTGGACACCGCTTCTACTTTCCAACCGCCTCGATCGTTTCTGATATTGACGGAAAAAGTGCGGCACAGGGAGAGCAAATCGCCCGATAACTCTTCCTAAGTGAGCTCCTCCATCGCTGACCAAACAGACCTTTGGGTTGATCGCCGTGCCTTTCATTACTTTGGAGTAATATTACAGTTCTTTAAAGTTTTTAATTCCTAAAAAAGACTTAATTAATTCTCACATAACATTTTAATATTATTTATTTGAATTAAGTGGCATTTCATTTCATCGACGAAAGAATTGTTTGTGATGCCCCAGAGAAGGGGTAGTTGAGCAATAACAAACTGAATTCATTCAATTGGAGGAATAGAGATGAAATTTGTGCCACTGTAAGAGGAAAACATTGAATAGAATTTGTATGTGCAAATAGATGATAATTTTTTCTTTTGATTTGAACGTGCACACTTAATGACAGTGGGCAAATAATAGGGTTTATATCCGAAGCTTCTTTTTTATTTTATATAATGTTTTTTAAGTCAGAGATTTCCCTGGAAATACAATCGATACGAATTTTTCAGCACTCGTTATAACTATTGATATTCGTCAATTGAACTCTATTTTTCTTTACCTAGTTCTTCGTTCTTTAACACTTTTGATTTACCTTTATTTACATCAATATAATAATGAAATATTGCAGTGACTTTATGATTGGCCATTAAAAGTGGTGTGCTGACAAAAACAGTAGCATAGAAATGTCTTAATTTTACTGCTAAAAATATTGAGAAGAAATGCCGCTTTTTCAATAAATTTTTTAACGATGATATCATAAAGTTATTCGCCGTTTCTGATTTTTGACTTTTTATTCTTAGGATATGATCAAATTAATTGTTTTAGTGTTTATGCATTATGCCACTGAGAGTATAATTGTTCTTACCTAATCTAAGATATGAAAATTTTCAAGGTGAGAAATCCATAAAAATGATTGAATGCTAGGGGCATTGAATTCAAAGGAGGCGGTCATTTTAATTCAATAATCGTTCACATTCTATGACTATTGGGCTCGAAAATTGAAAATTTAACTCGGCAAGAGCCTGCAGTAATCAGCATCAAATTTCTCAAACAGGTTAGCGAGATTTATTTCCTATCCTGCTCCGCAAATATAGCTCCTCTGGAATATTTTGATTAACATTTCCGAGAACGGACGGCATGCAAATGTTTTGCGAACTCCATGACGCAATTTCAATACGAAGCCACAAAACTATGGTAAGAATGTCCTCCAAAATTATGAAGACGGGGAGGCCCGAGGGGGAGAAGCGTGACATCATTTTTAGGGGCTGCCCGCCGCTCTAGAGTGACAAGGTGTGACCATGGGTGGAGGAAGATTGAAAACGGCCGAAAGAGGCCGAAAGAAGCGTGACATCAGTGAAGGACGGCACATTATGCATCAGTTTTCCGACCTGACTCTCTTTTTTGCTTTTGAAGTCGTCTCACCCGCGAACATTTGGTGAGCATTCAATAATTCTTTCCGCAGATATAAGAGGTGATGATCACTTGATGAGGGGAGCTCCAGAATGAGAACCACCATAACCTGCTCGAAAGTGGAGAGGCAAGAACGGCGTGAAAATGGTTGTTAACCTGAGAAAGGGTCGGTTCAAACGATTCGTCCTCAAACGGTGTAAAATAAAGAGTAAGGAATGCGATTTGGTGGAAGGGGGGCGAGGGGAGGGGGCGGGAGGGAGGCGAGGGAGAAAGAGGGAGGGGGAGTGTGACTTCATATCCTGGTAAAGCACGGAAGACTCACGTTCCTCATAGTACTCACGTTTTCCGCATCTTCCCACACCACCCTCTGCACCCGACACCACGGGGCACGTGCACACGGCACACCGATCTCCCCTCCACGTGTCCGAAATCGTTCCGTTTGCCCTCGTCCTTCGCTGCCTCACCTAAACAGTATGCCTCGAACCTCGAATTTATCATTTAAAACCTCGGAAAGGGCCTCAGTGTCTGCGGACGGAAAGACATGTCGCGAGTCACCATTTTCTAAGGGTATTAATTGGAATATTTTTGTAAAATTGCAGCGTACTATGCAATTATAATTAAAATAACAGTTGATTCCTAAATCGGCTTGTCGAGCTTCGTTAACGGTTTTCGTTGGTATCTACCAGGTTGAAGTAGTTTTAAGCAAACCTGATGTGTTTTCAACGAACTTGATTTATTCCCTCGTGAGTAAATTGCACTAAATTTGGCTCAACAAGTAGCAATGGACTCCCTGGCGGACGGAGCACGGGAATGTTAATTTATTTCCAAAAGACTTTTTCAAGGATGCCTTTGTGGACAAAGCCTTTTCTTCGTGAAAACCATAATTGAGTTACTTTTAATTCATTGGCAAAACAAGTATTTTTACCGGTCTCCGACATTTAAAAACTATGCATATAAATGCACAAGTGCTGGTAAGTTAGAAAAGTAAATTTTATTACAGGAGGAATGAAGAGGCTCTCTATGATATTTTGAAGAATATGCGAGGGAGCATTTAGCAATGAGCCTCATGGGTATCATGCAGAGTTAAAATGTAGTCCAATTGATTATTATATTTTTAGAAGAATAAACATTCTCATTTGATTATATTTATCGTTGAAAATATAAATAAATGAGGTACCGTTGATTTTTTAAATCTCTCAACTCCTTAAAAACTGCTCCACATCTTAGTTTGAATCGGTATTTAGCCCTATTTGATGAGAAACTCGAAGCGAGACTCCAGCAATGAAGAGGAATTTCGACAAGTTAATTTTTATTGCATTTTGTGCCTGCAACTTCAGCAATTTACCTGGAAAGAACATCACTTGATTTAAATTTGGGAATAATTGCATTTTATAGAATTGAATGAAGTTTGGTTGAGTACGTGTGTATGTGGCAACTAATATATTTTGTCCAATGAGAACTCGATAATACTCTCTAACATAATATTCACGTCCCGCATGTATCTTATACTCAACTTGTTCAACGTAGTTTCGATTGTACTGCCTGCGAGGCAATCTGATTTTCCAAAGAATATTTTTTTGACAATAAAAACCTAATTTTTCCAAGAGAACTAAAACTTTTCGACTTGATTCCGGGATTGCTATTAATTTAGTACTGCTTTCCGTACGTATGCGATGAAAAAAATTACAAAGCACATGCTGACTTTGTAAGTCGAAGCTTAGGTCGTGCACAATAAAAACGTTTGTGGAAAAACTAAGTATTTTCTCTTTCAGTGCAAAGCACATGTTAAAATTGCTCCTATCAAGAATTTATCAGCGTATAGGACCGTAATATTCATATAATATTTTTTAATATCTATTAAAATCCTCTGTTTTTGTTAAGGGATGAAAACTTATATTTTCGGTTTGAAACTCATGTTAATATCGACTCAGAATAATAAGTCATTGCAGGATGAATTAGCCTGAATTAAAATAGTTCAACGAGTTAACTTATTATTAAATTATTTATATGTAACCCCGTTACACATAAATATTACGAAACGCTTCACTGATAAGCCAAGTGGGAATAATTGGCCGTTATATTACAGAATGAGCCAACTTGTAAATCTTGCAGATGCTTTGCTTAAATGCTCGGAAGTTATGACATTAAATGACTTTTAGTCAGACCTCAAACCCCGCCCGGGGTAAAGGTCCCGTTCTCAGCAAATATGGTCATCACTTCACCTTCTCGCGTGTTGAAATGTCACGCACTCAAAAAACCCACTCACTCATCGTATGATCCGTCTATTTCTTTCTCTTATTTTCCTTGCACCACTTGAACAGCAAGGATATTGAGACTTTTCATAGAATCTTCGCCTATAATGTCACCCCTATCTGAGAAATGTCATTTAGTTTTCCGCTTCCGTCTCATGTCCCAAACATTGAATCACGCCGATAATACCCATTGTTGCGAATTATAATTTTCGAACCCAATTACGTGCTTGAGATCGCCTTTCATTCCTGAATTGAAAATATTTTGTAGTCTATGTTCTGCATTTCTCTCGAATGATTTTTTTTCCCTCTCTTCGTTATCGGGTCGACATTTAAAAAAAAATTCTATCAGAGGAATTTCAAACCTCACGTTCGCCTCTAATTCCTCCTCATTTTTTTCTTGAGCTAATATTTTTCACTTTACTAACTTTCCAGTGGATATGCTTACTTCTTTTTTCCAATTGTATTCAACATAAATTCGTAATAAAAACTGGTCAGTCCAATTTTACTGTATCTACATTTATCCATGATGTTTCATAGTTTTTTCCTTTTTCTCTTATTCTTCTCCCCTGCTATGTTGACATATTCAATTGCCTGCATGCAATGCCTCCTTCACAAATTGTCGAAAGTTCAGAGCCTTCTTTAAGCTGTCCTCTTGGCATTAGTTATACTCTGGCTATTTGGTAAACGTTGTTGATTCATTGCTCTTCCCTTCGATCAGGAAATTTGATACGTACATGTTAATTTAATTTGTCGTAATTTATTTATTGCTATGAATGTTACTAGTAGTTGATTTTTGAGGTAGGACAACTAATACTGTGTAAAGAATCTTGCTCTGGTTCTATGTGTTTTCTATTCCGGTTATCTCAAGGTTCCGTGCCTCACGCGTTCTATTTTCACCATTACCTACGAACCATCGCCAGCATACCTCAATGCGATTTATACTGTACTCTAAGCTCTAGTTTTAAAGATTTATTGTTGAAATATTCTCTGAATATCATCCAAACGAATATAATTGGAATGCCACATAGGTGTAGGATTATCTAGCGAGTGACCTGTAAGTGATCACTCGTAAATATAAAGAACAAGGCATTTCTTACTTGCCTTAAAATATGTAATGGGTGACAAAGAAAATCTTCAGTTCAATACTGTTTCCAATAAAAATGACGTAATTAATTACTTCGATTCATCTAATTAATTTAGTCGTGCTGGGCATGACTTCCAAGTATCTTCAATTATTTAGTGTTTTTGATATACGAGGCACGTATGCCCTTATTAGCGTAAGCTTCCAATAAATATATTTTGTATTGAATTAATCAGTAGCACGCAGCTAATCTTAATATAATTTTCGATATTATGGAACAGGTTTTTGCTGACGTAATTTATACTCTTTCTTCAATTCTGGCACTCTCCGTGGCTACAATAGAAGGGAACACGCTCTATATCATGGAGAGTGTTAGCTTCTATTCTTCTTCATAGTGGTTTTTGTTTTAAATAGTGAAATAACATATTTTTCGAGTAGCTTTACGTAATTTATAAGATGAATTTCTCTAAATATATTTATAGATAGGTTAACAAATAATTTTATCCTCATTGTCATTACTTCAATGGGATATACACAGTTTTCTTATGACCTACAGATTGACAAGTCCGATGCTCATACCACAGTTTAGCAGGCATAAACATTTGAATTCCAATCACGGTAGAGGTACAGTTTACATAAATTGGAGACTATACATGCATGTTGATCGAAATATATTTACTTTACCTAGATACCTTGAATTGGTATAAAGATATATTGTCAACGATTATTTTGTCACAACGTTCATCCTCAAAGAGTATGGAGCTGGGAGTGTCCGAATTTTTCAATCAAATTTTCCTTACTGACAATACTATACGAGGTATCGACATGATATGTTACAGTAAACCAAAAATATTATTAATATGCAGCGAATGAAGAAGTGGACATTTCGATCGATCAAACTGGACTATTCAAAGCCACTTTAGTATTATAGACGGTGTAGGGATCGACGGCTTTGATTGCCGATGTATTTTAAAATTGATGACTTTGCAAACTGAGATTCTGGAGAAATATCGGCGATTTGCACGCTCATTATCATCATCATGAGCCACAAAATAAACTTGTTTTTATGACCCATTCATCATGCAATTTACATATTTTAGTACATAAAAAATAATTTTGAATAATATCATTAAAAAAATGGTAGATATAATTGTGAAATCTAAAAATTCGAGCGTTGCAAGTAACATAATGATATCACTCCAATATTTGGCGTCCATTTCAGACGATGGACAACGTACTATATTTCGCGGCGGATGAGCGCTTCAGCTGCTCTGAAAGAGAAAATTAAATTACAAATATGCTGATAGAAAAAGCAATTTTTTAATAATATTTTTTGTTGCAACAATCTTATAAAGCTGCACTTGGTCCCATGGTGTTGAAGGTTGTTCGTATCGTATGGTGATCGATCACGGATTCCAAAAGATGAAAAAAGAGTAACCAAATATCTTGCGGGACGTATCCTTTGGAGCCTCACAGATTCACGTGCAACGTTTCATCTATTATTTTATCCAGTTCATATTCCCTCTCTCTCTCAGCTATGCGCATTTCATGTCACTACATTTCCTGGAAATCGTGAGTTTCTCGCCGTCATCTCACATTGTCGCCGTTCCGGTTCCTCCCTGGGCCATTCGCCGCATTAGTAGCCGAAAATTTGAGCATGGGAGCGGCCCCTTTCGTCCCCTGTGCACGCATCCATTAAGAATCCATAAGGAATCTAAATCATCCGACCGCATAAGGAAGCATTTTGGGTCTCGGGGGCGTTGATTTCCCACCTATTAAGCCTTTCATTACACCTTCATTTTTATTCCTTGCCTCTTCTGCAGCGGTATTCTGAGAATGACTTTCAAAGTTAATGCCGTCTGCTCGCAATCTATTGTTTGAAGTGCTTACTTTTCCAAGAACGGATTTAATACTTCTGCCTATCCTTATCATTCGTATTCGGCTATCTCAAGAAGAATTTTACCTTTTCTTTCGCCCGGTAAGTGCACAAGAATATATTTACTCTCAAAAAGTATTGGCCGGAATGGAATAAGGGAGGTCGTATTTTCTTACTTCAAAGACATTAAGTATACCGCGAAATTTTCTCGTCCTCGGGAAAATTGTAAGACCTGCGTCGACTGTGGCTTTAATAAAGCAATGTCTGAGTTAAAATCCGCATTCCTGTAGTGTACAGTCATTTTGCCAACGGGAACGCAATGCCCTTCGCACATGAAGCATTCGATCACCTCATCTTGAATAAGAGGTGTTTGGAACAAAAGAAATGAAAAAGTTGCCATCTCGATTTCTTCTTCTCTTGATATATTATATTTACAGTTGTCAGTGGAGAATTATTATTACTCAATTATCAAGTATCACGTCCGTTTAAATTCGCAACTTACTCACTCAAACTGTGACAAAAGTAATCATTTGACAATTTAAATTCACACGAAGCTTGGATTTGAATTTCTCAGCCTTTGCTGTTGTAGTTTGAATTTGGCTAACGTGCTGTCATACAGCATCAGCTGTATGGTTGAAGTTCTATTTTTGTTCACGAATGAAAAAAGGGGATATTATCTTCACAGAACAAAATGTTCATTTCCAGTAAAAATCGGTGCAAGGTCAAAATGATGATTTTTTCAAAGAGTTAGTCATAAAACTTCTTCATGTTAAAAAGGTTCATTTTTTATTCTAAAGGATTTGTTTTTAGATATTATAAGAGATATAAAACTGTAATTCAGAGAAAGAAAAACAATTTTCCGATTCATTTATTAGGGTTGAAATTTGGTTCCCCTATCTGCCACATTGGAATAGCATTTAAAAATTAGTTTTCGGGGGAAGTATCGAAATGAGACTGCGTAGGTTTGAAAAAGCACTTACGACCGGGGCAGATCGAACCATGGTCTCTTAGCCACTGTGGAAAACCATGACCCAACTGGGTAGTCAAAATGAATGCTGCGACGTCCCGCCACCGTATTATTAGTTTACATTGATCTCTAGAAGTAGGAGCTATAGAATTTTAATTAGTCCGGGTAAATTTAGTTATATTTTTCTTAATTATTCCAAGCTACGATGGAAACTTCTTGTAATGCATATAGTTAGGCCGGAAATTATTTTTTTCACCCTATCTGAACTTTTTCCTTTTTGTGGACGTAAAATGTAATAAAATATTTCAAAGTTTTACAAATATTTTGTGTACATGAAAGTTGTTTCTTAAAAATATGTTTTAATCTGAGATCACCAATGTTGTCCGCCTTAAATTCCTTATAAAATGCCCCAAAGACAAGTGTACTGTTTCATAATTATTCCAACTTTATGTAGTATTTTTACCATTTTAACTTCTGCTCCTGGGAAATTAGTATTATCGAAACTCAGTTTTCAAATGTTCATAGTTCTTTGATGGAAAAAGATCAAAAACAGTTTTTTCAGCGTGAAATTATTTTTAAAAACAAATTGAAAACTCAATTTTTTTCGCGGTGAAGACAAGTTCGGTTCCTTTTCCCATAGCCGGCTAATTTTTTGACTCGGATAATTGCATTCATTGCAATTCTCCTGGTCCTTCCTAGAGATGATGCGGTTCACTTAGTTGGAAAGTGTCACAAAGAGAAAATATAGTTGGCTTGGAGACATGCAAAGGAAGAATTATTTACAAAAACGAGTCCCTAAAAGAAGATTAGATGATAAAGAGGAAGAGGAAAGGTTCGGCATATTGTCTAACGTTATAGAACAGAAAGAATGGTTAGAGCAGAGAGGGTTGGCGCTTGGTTTGATTTTTATTTTCCCTTCAAAGATCTCGTAACGCGCCTTTCACGACGATGCCTATTGGTGCTTCGCAACAATGCTTCCAGTCGAGAATTCAGAACTGGAGCAACTAATTGAATCACAAAAAAGAGATACCCTTGGAGTAGTAATGAAATTATTATCAATTGAATTTGGTAGCGTTGTTGCGTAGGTAAAATAAAGTTGAGCAGTGAAGTCTCGGAAATGTGTTGCGAACGAGTACTATACGCTGTTACTTTCGCTTCTGATATATTGACTCCGTGAGAAATACAGTACTAAGATTTTTCTTACAGCCACACTCTTGAATATAAGCTAAATAACTTAATTGTGTCCATTACCTACGGGGAAGTCATTGGACGTGATCAGTATTCGTAAAACCGGATCTCCAAATTTCTAGTCGAGAGTGCTAACCAGTGGCCCTCCAAGTCGTCTTAATTCAAGGCCATGCCGAATTAGTTTTATTAGGCTACATTTTACCACCTCACTCTCAATCGATCTAAGTAGTTGAATATATTGGCTAATGTCGAGAAGACGATTGTGGATTGCAGGTCGAAAAATTATGTATTTCTCCTTGATTTTCTCATCATGTTGCCTGGAGACCCATGCTTTCCGACCCGAATCAAATAAGTGTTTTTTTATCATGAATAATTTTCACGCAGGGCTTGCAGTTTGACTACGATCGTTAACCGCCGTTCAGGGAGGCGATTAGCCTTAATAATGAAATGAAGTGACTTTATTTCTCGGAACTATTCTTTTTGAGATTTGCACTCCTTGCCATGTGAAAACTCTCGACACAAGGAAAAAGGTGTCTTTCCTTCCTCCTCCTCGGCATCAAATGAAATTATTTTCCCCACCCTCCGACATATCCGAAAAACATCTGATCGTATAGTCATCCCCCGAGTTCCCTTCGCCCAACCCACCACCTACAATCGATCTCGCCGCCGAAGCTGCGTTCATTCTTTCGAAGATCCATCCGCTCATTCCTCGCGCTCCACCTTGAAGAGCACTGGGTTTTCCGTCGCTTCCCTTCCTGAGTTTTCGGAAAAGGAAAGAGCTCAAGCCTCTGCAACCTTATTCACAGCGTCATGTCTCCTCTCTCCTCTCTTAAGCTCTCTTATATCTCTCCCACGTGCACTAAGGCGAAGAGCGAGCACGTCATGAGAACCCAATGGCATCCGCGAAATCTGCCATCGTTCCACGGAATCCGAGACCCCATTGATGCTCGTCAAGATACACGACTTCTTGCTGGGATTTCCACTCATTCCACTACTCCCATCTTCAATTGACTGTGCAACTTTTAATTAATAATGGCTCCACATGTTCTGTTCTTTATACCATAGAAACGGAATGTTTTAAAAAATATTTTTATCCGTATTAGAAATTTGGCTTATTCAATGCAATCATACAGTCATCAAATTTCGTTGCAAATAAAACTCGGTAATTATTAGTTTACAAACGCTGAGTTTGACTTAGGGTTTTCCTTGAAAACTATTACCATTGCCGGAACATTCTGAATAATATTCGGCAAATTAAACATCTTTTGCCATTCAATACATTATGCTTCAGCTTCTCATCATATTTTCTATCTCATTTTTATCTTCCAAAATACTTTTCCCTTTCTAAATTCTTCCCCGCATACATATCAGTCTCCTTTCTATCACAGCCTTTAGCGTCTAACTATTATTCAATATCTCATTCATTCATATATTTTTAACTTTGGTTCATTTTAGACTCCAACAAATCATGTCCTCAAGCGTCTGAAATCCCTACCTCCGTCTTCCTCATGACCTCGTATTCTCCATACCCGTGAATCGAAAGGGAATTTTTAAACAGGAATAAAACATATCCTTTTTCGGAATCTATCGAACTATTCGACGTAATGCCCACTAAACCATTTTCAAATGAAATGTTGTGTGAATTACAGAAGATGTGATACTTATAACATATATACTATATTTTTTATAAGGTAATCTACCGGTTAAGGAAGGTTTTTGGATGGACACAACTATCAAATAAATATCTTGTTACTCCAAACAAAACACAATGAGCAATGTACTCTAAATTAGGTCCCTCGTAATCTCCATACTTCTTTCCTCCCTTCATCCTATCCAACATCCTTATTCTGTTCCTGTCGTTTCGAATCGAACCCGAAACCTCTGGGTTTGCAGACGAAGACATTACCCCGCCACCACCGAGATCGGAAAATATATTAGATATATGCTTTTCATTTTATTTTATAAGGTAATCTACCGGTTAAGGTAGGTTTTCAATGGACACAACTACCAAATTTTGTGACTCCTAACAAAATACAATCCAACAAATTACAGTACGTCAGGTCTCTCTTCATTTCTGTATACTTCCTTCCTCGTTTGCCTAACATTCTCCCCTCTATTACCTTCTTCAACATCCCACTACCGCTAAATACGCCCTTCATCCATTTTTCCTGCCTCCATAGTATTTCTCTCAACAAACCCCTCTCCTCACCCACCATCTCCAGCACTTCCTCATTTGTTTTCCTTTCGGTCCATTTCACCTTCTCCATTCTTCTCCACACCCACATTTCAAAAGCCTCCAATGTACGTCTATCCTCCTGCCTCAGCGACCACGTTTCCGGGCGGTACATAACTCCGCTCCATATCAAAGTTAATATTGATTCTCATCCCATATCTATCGCACTGAATTTCCAATTCACATGGCAATGCTTGCAACCCCTTGGCTGACTGAACAACTAATGCTTGGTCATCAGGAAACCTAAGTGATTTTACGAACTCCCCTACGATGTTCACTCCTACCTCCAGTTCTTCCCATGCCTCCTTAATCTTGTCCTCCACATATACGTTGAACAGCTCCGGTGAGAATGGGCAACCCTGCCTTACCCCTCTTCCTAGCACTGCCCATCCGGATTCTCTGTTTCCCACTCGCACCTGAGCAGTCTGAGACATGTACAGGTTGCGGATCAGTCTCCTGTCCCTCCATTCCATTCCTATTTTCTGCAATACACGCATTATTTTTTCCCAATTCACTCTCTCAAACGCTTTTTCAAAATCTACGAAACAGGCAAATACGTCCTGATTGTATTCTATATTCTTCTCGATTAGTGATCTCATTACTGCAATGGCGTCACGCGCACCTCTCCCCTTCCTAAATCCAAACTGATCATCTCCTAAGTAATGATCATAGGAACTAACACTGATCTCACAAAATCTTCCGGCCAGATTCCTTACTCATAGATCCTACGAATAAGTTCATATCGAGTCTTCCTTCCACACTTTCTTAAACATGCAATTGTTCCACAGGAATGTTGTCCACCCCCATGGCCTTATTTGCTTTCATATCCTTTAATGCCCTTTCTATTTCATCTTCGAGTATGACTGGACCTAAGCTATCTTCTTCTACGTCATGTTCCCTTCCTATGTCTAACCTTGTTGGCCTAAGTTCTTAAACATAAAATGCTTCTACATATTCCTGCAATCATATCACATCTTGGATCTTTTCTGTGTTCACTATTATCTTACCCCACTTATCTTTAACTGTTAGCACAATATATATCATAAAAATATACCTGTGAAAAAAAAGAATATATATATATATGCATATATATATATGCATATATATTTGCACATATAGTATATATACTATATTATCTGATATTAATTTATATTTTATTATATATTTATTTATTTACGAGATCTTTCCAATAAATACGCGATATGATGCAATCTGGGGTCCTTGACGTGGACTATAGCATCGACAATTACTCAACACCCCGCAAGCCGCCGCAAGGGGGTGTTAAGGCACCACCCGTAATTTAGAATGAGAATGAATGAGAAACCGCAGGGTATTTTAGTTTGTAATTTGAAGGTTTCGGTAACAGGCAGTACGCAAAAGTTATATTGAGTGTGCGAAAAAATGAATTTTGCCTGCCATTAGGATGAGCGAAGAATAAAATCGTTTCTTAATAATTGAATAAATATTTTTGTTTAAGTTGGTTTACTATTTTTGGGAATATAGTATTCAGATTGGAGGTGAATTAATGGTGTACCCAAGATGACTAATGACATGTAGTGAATTGATATGAAGAGAAAATTCCGAGGCAAGGAAATCTCAAAATATATGGTTTCATCTCTTCACAATTCGGATAAGACATGTGCAACTTCAATGTCATCCGAATCCAAACCTTCTGTAAATATTTTCTATTCACTTAGTTGTACGAAGAGTGTGGCGTTCGAAAAATTGGTAACTGACCTCAAAGACTGAACATTTATGGCAATAGAAGCACCATAATTGATTTTGTGGAAATGAAATGTGAGTAGGACATCAATTAATGATAAACCTTTAGTAAAAAGTTTATTTTAACAATCATTGAAATCGGAGAAAGAAAACCACTCAATCCTCAGATACCAGAATTGAAGAATCTGTAAGTTAATTTTTCCAAGTAGTGAATGAATTGAAATTCATCAAAAAATTAGATTGACTCTATTGATGCACTGCCAAATTGCTTTGTGATTATTTGATACCTTTTGAGATGTAAATTAATCTCACCACTTGAACTAAACTTAAAGAGAATTTCTGTCTGAGCTGAAGTAGTTGCATATCTGGGAATGATTAAAGACACATAATTCCTACACATATAGCTTTGAAAAAAATACTCATTGGCTCACAAAAAATGTAACTAACAGTAAAATTTAAACAGATGTTTCAATTTTGAATCGTCTGAGATTGTATACGTGCATTCCTTGAGGTCAAGGATGAGAATGATGAGCAAAAATTATATGCAGCGTCGGCTGACGTCTTAGCAGCAGTGGGGAGGGAGAGACGAAGCACTGGCGCCATAAATGGTTTAATTGAATGCTAATACCCAAGGAAGCGTCAAAAGATCCCCTTGGCAAGAGATGAGAAGTACAATGCATTGCAGAGTAGCTAATTTCGCTGGTGTGCTTTCTCAGTTATCGCGGAGGCATCACGCAATCGTGCCATCTTTCACAAACGTGAGAAAGCCAAAATAATTATGTCTCCGTTCTTTGCAAACCAAAGCATGAGTGAAATCGTCGCCTTGAGGCTCGGGTCGCGGCCGCACTGGCCCCAAGGGATGCATGAAGGGGCGAGCGACGCGACCATTCTTCGCCGGGTGCCTGCGTGAGCGCAGAAACATTTTATGGGACGGAGGTGGGAAAAACTCGGGCTAGGCGACCGTCTTCACCATGCAAAGAAAGAGTCGCGCGATAGAGGCTGAATGTGACAGCAGTCCAGCATGGGAACGGCTAATTCTTGATGGTGCCCTAATGATATATTTTTTGTAATATGGGTATTATCAGAGGAGGTGACGACAGCTGAGATCATTTGTGAAGAGCAAAGTAATTTACCCGTATTAGTTAAACAAAAATCGTTATATTTAGAGGGAGTACAGGTATCCTAGGATTGACTAGTGCGTAGCTGAAGGTCACCTTGGTTATTAATCAATTACGACGAGCGTATTTTATAGTCGATGAGCAATCATTTTCGATTTTCGAACGAGAAGGAAATGGAGCAAAGGCCAGGTGTCATGGCTACGCCTTTGTTCGACCGAGAGAAATGAATTCATATGTTGTTAAAGATGCTGAGGAGTGCATTAGGCAGAGAAGTGATGGGTCCGAAGGAAAACAAAATCGCCCAGGAGAGAAAATGTCCCAGGGAAAGCTTAACAAGGAGCTTGGACGTAAGGGCATAAAGGTCACGTTTAAGGAATTCTCGTTTCGGATATGAAGATGGATCATCATGAGTGGTATGTTGCTGCAAGCCCTGAATTATAAAAGTTGGTGAATGAAATGATACTGAAGTAAACTAACTATAAGCGAGAAACGGAAGTGATTCCAAATCTCGTTTAATGCCACTACTGAAGTCCTCAAATATGATCCCCCTACTTTCCTTGGAATGGAAACCAAAACGGAGCTGATGATTTTTTCTGACCAAACTCCTCTCTCACGAATGCCATGAATCAGCCCACAAAAATCCTTCCTCCCACTCTCTGCCAAGCCTCCAAGCAGATCCGCGGGAATATCACCTACACCCACGACACCATCTGGTTTCAACCCCTTCAATATTGCCATCAAGAATCCCCGGACCCACATTCCTCCTTCATGCCTAAGCTTACCCACTCAATGTCTCCACCGTACAGATGCTCTATGCATTCATTCCATCTTTCCCGGTTCAACCAAAAATCCCCCTCACAGCCTACACGGGCTCTCCCCTCCCAAATCCCGACATCGCTCCCACCCTCCTGCACCAATTCCACCCTCGCCATGGAAACCCTCTCGCCCTCCACCACTCTTCCACCGCTCCACCGATTTTCCGTCTTAGTCCACTATTAAACTCTCCGTGCCTCCTTCAACCCAACTCTCATTCCTCCACTTCCCTCTCCCCGCCAACCCCAAACTATCCTGTCTGCAGTTCATGGCTTCCCTGCCCCCTTCCCATCCACTGCTCCCCCGGTGCCCTCGAGTTGAATAGAACAAAACAAAATATATAGTATATTACTATTGAATAGAATAAAACAAAATCCACTCACATATGTAGTTCGACGGTATTCTCAGCCATTTTTATCAGTCAGTCATTGACGGGAAGATAAGGAGACGAAGGAATACTGGGGGTGGAGGGGTTGAATAGAGGGGCATATGTAATCGGTGATTGGTTGTTGAGAGGAAGGTGTCAGATAATGGGAACATTTTAATCGGAGGGGGTTGAAAAGATAGATACAAATTGCTGATAGGGTGTCCACTGGCTCACATACAAAGGCATCCCATCACAGTGGGGCGGCCATTTCAGTACCAGTGCCACGAAAATAACACTATTGAAGAGAACAACGGAAACCATCCCAAATAAACACCCCACAATGCCGACATGAATTTTTAGATGAAAATTAATGGGAAAAATCGAGGACAAACTGAAGAGACATGGATTCGGATTCAGCATTAAGAAAGAAAAGAAGAGTGACATGATTTTCCGGAGGAAACAGTCATGTGTCTCTTGTCCGTGTGATGTGGTGGGTAGTACCTAAGAATTTATACCTAATATTTCTATGTTAAAAGTAAAACTCTTCCTGTTGCCCTGTTTCACCCGTCTTTCGGAAATCACAGTGATGTTCGTAATGAATCTTTCTGAACTCTCCACAAATTTTGTTTTGCAATTAAAAAAGTAAAGTTATTTTTTTATTTTAATCTTACTACCATCACAACTTAAATAAATATGTAAGATGAATCGTGCCTTAAAGAGATATCACTTCTGAAAGAATTTGTAATTTTCAGACTATATTATAATGATGTCAAAACTTTTCTAAAAATCTTCAACGTTATAATTTAAATAACTAAGGCTCTTCAAAGGGAAGTCATAAAAAGTATGGAGAAATTATGAGCAAAACAAATTTACACTTTTCCAATGATTTATTTATAACGTACAACGCGTTACAGTTTATCGAACCATTTTCAGGTACAAGGCAAGATTCAAATTGTGATTAATCATATTTATACCCGTTTGAGGAAGAGGGTGGGGAAGAAAAGAGTGAGGAGTATGGCAGGCGGGGATAAAGAGGGGAAATATGGAAAACCCAAAGAAACGGAAAAAATAAAGAAATGGAGAGATAAAAAGAGGGGGAAGAGATAAGGACTTTTTGTCATTATTTGAGAGGACGGAAGCAGGTAACTGGTGTCGTGGCGGTATGATGGAGAGAAGAATAAAGAGGGGTTAAGCGGGAAGGGGACATCGAAGGGATAGAGGTAGGTTGAGGGATGAGGTATACGTGATTCTAAGAAGGGCATAACCAGGTTTCCACTGAGTTATTTGTAACGTACAACACGTTGCAGTTCATCGAAACATCTTCAGGTACAAGACAAGATTCAGATCATGATATTTATACCTGTTTGAGGAAGGGGGGGGAAGAAAAATCTGCAAATGTGCAAATTTGTTTTTCTCATAACGACGAACTTCCACTGAATCTGTTGAATATAGCATGGAGAAAGTTTGCAACTGTCAATTTTATTCGTGTTTTTCTTACATAAAACTCCTCTTCTCCAGCTACACAACTTTCCTGCGACATTCAGATCTTGAGATACCGAGTAATTGGTTGCTTGTGACTCATTGCCACTGGGCATAGTATTTCTAATGTAGAATCAAGAGACGTGTTAGGCGTAGTGAAGCTGCATTCTTCTGAGGTATCACTTTTGTCCAAAAAAACACATATGAGTGACACTTTAAAGGCGAGTTCTATATTTGTTCCCTTTTCCGTGTTTCTAGATTGACAAGGTAATTGCGATAGAGCGGTCAAAATAGAAACAAAGCTTTTAAAGAGGACGGTGGTAATCTTCAGTGGAGTGCCTTAGACCCAATGATGCCCAGCGAAATGCAATAAGATACTTGTATTCTCATGTGAATTCTCAATGGTTGGGTGTATCAGGGGTCAAAGGCTATTTTGATCCTTGAGAGATGAATTTTTAAGTTGATAAAAAAGCGAGTTGTTATAAATATATATATATATATATAGTATATATATATATGTATATATATATATATATATAGTATACCCAGAGTTGGTATTCAAGGCATTCAAATGTATTCAACTAGCAGATAGGAAGAGTTACAGGAATTGCGAATGAGCCTTTAAAAAAGGATTCTTTGTATTTCCGTGACCTTGGGGGGTATGGGGTTCCTAATGATGCATGTAAATTTCGCCGAATTCAAGGAAGAGATAGCCCATGCAAATTTGTCGGCGAACGACCATCATTATTCTCTTTTTTTGTAAAATGCGCAAAAAGAGACCATTTAGAGAAAATAAAATGTATTTCTTTTTTACCATAGTTAAATTTTCTGCTAATAATCTTCGAGAGCGATCAGCGAATGCACATTTTTTAATTCTTCTCATAACGTCTACTCTGTACCATGTCGTAATACTTGAATAAATCAAATAGCTACATTTAATCATATAGTACAGTAAACTACAATGAAATTTGGGCACTGCACTATTCTGGTCGGATCAAGAGCATACGATGAGTAAAAATTATTTGTCTTTTTTTCGAAGTTTCTCCACTGATTTGTTTTGTTCCTTTAATAGCTTTAGGCATGACAAGAAAGAACACTTTGTGACAAATAGGGAGCCGAATCTCATTACTTATTTTTACCCTAAGGGAAAAATGTTTGAAAATCGAATACGGCTTGTCACCACTTAGCCCGGGGCGAAAATGATTTCAAATCAACCATTCATTTGACTTGGGGAACATTTTCTTTAAATGAAATCAAATTATTGACTTTTAATTCCTCAAACTTAATTTAAAAACACGACCCAGGTTTAGACGTTGAACATCTTCATCAGGTAAATGCGTGTGGGATTACTAAGTCAATAATTTCATTTCAATATATCATGCAAATTCCATAAAGTTACGCCTGAGACAACAAATCATTTTACTTAAAATTCTTTTTATTTGTGTTGGATGTATTATAAAATTATATAAACATTTACCTTTGATGAATCGATACAGAAATAGAAGTCGTTATTGTAAAAATTCTTCACATTAAAATATAAAGCTTTCGAATTTGGCGCATTACGGAGCCTATCCATGGATAATGAATTATGCAAATCTTGGGATTGGCACGGGGAATCTGGAATAATTTAATATACTTCCCGTGGCATCGCTCTGGCTAACATTCCCTTGCTTTCAGGTTATTACATTTAAGATGTTCCGCCGGAATTTCCAACACCTTACCATTTTTCATCCCGTGTCATTCCGCTCGTATCGACGATGCTGGCGGTTGTAAATTGGAATACCTGCTCGACGCACGGAGTGCACTTCCCTCCCTCTCTCCCCTCGCCCTCCCCCCACCCCCCCCAGCCCCGTGCTTCTCAGCATTGAAAGCCGAGAATCAAGGAGCGACTCAGGGAGCAACGCTCGGTGCTGCAATGACACCTGATACAACATCCGGGAATCCGCGGTTTTGGACAAATATGTGGGAGGGGCAGGATTTCGAGGATTGAGGGGGAATGGGTAGGAGAGTGGCCTCGGGGTCACTCAGAGAGGCATGCGACCCCTCCCCCCGAGATTCGGTCGCGCCTCGGGGTGGGGAGTGCCCCTGGCGTCGCTGCAGTTGCGGAGGACATCGTTTCGAGACGCACTCTGCGTGCGGAAGGGATGGAGGCGAACGGAAGAGGGAAGGAAAATAGCGGAGAGTAGGGCGGAATGCGGCGGGAGGAAAGAGAGACCGGAGTTAATCCTGGAGAGGGGATCTCAGGGCAGAGGAACACCCAAGGGGGATCGGAAGTATTCTTTTCACGTTCCTGTCGTGGAAGAACGCGTGGCTAGGTAAGAGATAGTTTTGGGAATTGAGTCCCATTTTACGGATTCATAAAATGACGCACGTTTCGCTAGAGCACGATTTAATCTATATCCCGAGAATGAACTATTTAAAAATAATAAGGTAATCTACCTGTTAAGGTAGGTTTTTGGATGGATACAACAATCAAATAAATATCCTGTGACTCCAAACAAATCGCAATCGAGGAACATAATCTACGTCAAGTCCCTCTTCATCTCTTAGTACTTCTTTCCTCCCTTCATTCCGTCCAAAATCCCTATCCTGTTCCTGCCCTTTCCTCGCTTGCCCAACATTCTCCCCTCTATTACCTTCTTCAACATCCCACTACCGTTCAATACGCCTTTCATCCATTTTTCCTGCCTCCAGGCTAGTTCTCTCAACAAACCTTTCTCCTCACCCACCATCTACAGCACTTCCTCATTCGTTTTCCTTTCGGTCCATTTCACCTTCTCCATTCTCCTCCAGACCCACATTTCAATAGCCTCCAATCTACGTCTATCCTTCTGCTTCAGCGACCACGTTTCCGCGCCGTACGCTCCATATCAAAGTTTGTACGAGTCTTTTCTTAACCTCCCTACACAACGTCCCCGTCATCAACTCCCTCCTCCTTGAGAAATGACTTTTTGCCTAGCGCAATTCTTCTCCTTACGTCCCTACTACTTTAACCGGGTTGGTCCAAAACACTTCCGGGATAGGTAAACTGTTCTACCTGCTCTATTTTTCCCCTCCTATTTTAATGTTCAGCTTAGCCTTTTTCTTAATAGAATAAACTATTATGCAATAATAATTACGATAAAGCAAGGAAAGCCATCCTTCATTAAAAATAAACTTATTAAACATCGGCAACATGGTGAGATTAAAACCAAAGGATGGTTTGATAGGAAAGGACATAACTCATCTCACACTCATTCCTACGGCATGGGGGCATAGAGGTGCCACGTTAAATCAGCCATATTTGAATATTCCCTCATATCTGGGGTTCATATCTGAACGCTCTACCCGATGGACTACCGCGCAGCCAACCTGTAATGCATTTATGCGCAGCTATTGCTTCATTACTACATGGTCATTGCCAACCGTGGTAATTATGATTTTAGCTGTCTAGAATATAATCACAGTTTTGTACAGTGCCAGCTTTGAATCAATCTTGGGTAGTGTGCGGTTCGGACA
Organism: Hetaerina titia; assembly: GCA_037158775.1. Lineage (NCBI taxonomy): Eukaryota > Metazoa > Arthropoda > Insecta > Odonata > Calopterygidae > Hetaerina > Hetaerina titia. The sequence continues at coordinate 114,661,501 of CM073772.1, forward strand.
TGAGTATACGCAAAAGAGTGTCAACTGTTAGTAGCATATGTAAGGTACTACATCTAGTGTATTTCTCGACAATTTCTAACACCCATGATAATAGATAATAATTAATAACTGTCCGTTTGAACTCTATTTTAAAACTCACTGATCATGGTTTCAATAACTTGAATCGTTCTCGAGTTTGATCCAATTAGTCGAAACATTGGTCTGTTCATTTTAAAATAGTGTTCACATTGGCAGAATCGATTACTCTATGGTCAGGAATGATGGACACTTATCACACCTTATCATTTCAACATGTGTATATCATGTTGGAGCCCGAACGAAAAATCAGTGCATCAAAATGATGTTTCTGAGGTGAATCCAAAAATAGTGATTACTGTCGAGCGAAGCCATCTCTCCAATAGCACGACTCAGTGGTGAGGGAACCGCTATGCGGACGCGGCGGAGGGCGGGCGGGTGGGTGGGGCCTCCGTCGGCGGTGGGAGGCTGCGCGTGGTGGTGGCTGCTTGCTCTAGAGGTGAGGCACGAAGCGACGGCGGCCACCCGGATTGCCCACTGCCGGGTCACTCGCGCCCTCTTCCCGCCCCGGAGTCGTGATTCGCCCGAAACGGTTTCCTTCCGAAAAGGCCGCGTTACTGGTCTCGCACCACATCCCCCGAATGCGATTCCCACGGTTTCCTCGCCAATGCGAAGGTTTTAGCATTCACTCCTAACTACCCCGACACCTGCGCGACCCCCACTCCCTGCCCCTCGCCCCTATGCTCCACCCCGCCCCCCCACCCACTTTTCCTCCCTTCTCCCCCTCCGAGAGCCCTCCACCTCCTCCTTCACCCCGCCACGCTTAATCCACAGTCTCGCGAACTTCCGATAAATGACGTCATAAGTCGTTGGAGGAATGTTATCTCGGCTCGAAATTTTTTTAAGATCCTGGCTACTGAAAGAATCACGACAAAGTCGTGACTCTCTGGAACTTCGAGCAAGGTGTTTCTTTTTTATTTTTGGGATAACTAATGATTGGGCACGTGGAAGAATTCTCTTTTGAATTTTCATGAGGATTGGTGGGTGTCGCATGGCTCTAACAATTCCGTAAACACGCTCCGAGGTGTGAACGGAGATTTTTACGAATTGGAAATGAAGGCTTGGATGTTCTCTTGTTTAGAGTTACAACGGAAAAAAAATAAAAGGGGATCATCAGATTTATTCGATGGATTAGTTCCTATGGCGGTTTTGTTGCAATAATGTTTGTTTATCCGATTATTAATTTTTAGAATATTTTAAAATTAACAGTGAATCAACTCATGAAAAATGAAGTACGATATGAAAGATAAAAAAGTCAGTGAACAAGAAAAGCCAATTTGAGGGTGTTGTTCGAGTATCATTTACTCCTTCACTATGGTTTACATTTGTCCTAGCGGCGCGTTCAATACCGATAGGCAGTCAAGAAATAATTATGATGACATAATTCATGAATTATGTTGATTTGAAACATTTGGGATGCTTCCATAGTGACTGGCTATTCTTCAGAATGGAAATATGGATATAGGTTTAAACAGCTAGGGCTGTTGAAAAGTTAACACGAAAGGAATTAGGGTATTTAATATTTAAAATGTTTTTTTCGCGTATATTTTGGCACTGATTTTACTAATTATATTTATTATGGATGGTTTTACCAAAATAATTTCAATAAGGAGAATCGATGATTCAGGAGTTGAAATTACCGAAGCATTTACTTACGTCACTAAATGAAATTATAAAAAAAGTTAGAACTTCTGAATGTTGACCGGATGGCTTAATTATAGCTATAACTTGAGGGTCATGTTTCCAGAGTATTCAAGTGAGCTCTTTTTGCTGTATTGGGCGTAATAACTGCTCTTGCTTCAAAGGGCCCGGAAGATGATTCGATCTAACTCTACTAACTACTTGTGCAGAAGTGGTCGGAAGACTGCGTCCACATTAGCATTATTCCTCTGCACTGTGTAAATTCTACATCTGGTAAATTAGCTCATGACCCACTTTGACTGGTGCGTGTCTATTTACGTCGATAGTTGTATGGATGCCTATAGGACTATATCACCCAATTTCTGCCGAGGTGATCTCATTTCTCGTGACCTGGGCGTCAGCTTCGAGAATAATTGAGGATGAAGGAAGGATGTATGTTTTGGATGAAAAACAAGTTTAACACTTCCCGCAAAAGTAATTTATCGTTTTTAAATTTCTGAAATAAGCATCTAACAGCCATTTAACTTTTTATTCATGCGGAGAAATGTTTACGCAGTTTATTCTGAAGAAATGGTCATCATATGCACTGTGGGAGATGTTTTCTCTTAAAAGATTTTCCCGTGATTACTTCCAAACATTTTTAGCCTCTCAGTTCGGGTGTCATACATCACGAGGTGTTGTTTACCGGCCGCCTTACGCAAGCATTTAATCCTGGTGATGTGAGTCGAAAGATTTGAATACCTGTTGCTGGGTCATTCCTTTACGGCTTTAGGATCATCCATAAGGCGCACTTTTTCAACCAGCGCTCCAAGGAACGCCGTCGATGAAATATGTTGCATAGAACGAACTTTTCAGTTCTTAATATTGTAATTCACAGGTAAATAGAGTGAAAAGTGCTCAAAAGAATCTCCCATCACTGCTTGCATTATATATTTGAATTCAAACGCGTGTTAAATTTACATTTTTAAATTTTTTTCCGATTATCATTCTCAAGTAACGGAGCGCTTCGCAAAAACGAAGGCGAAGAACAATTGCTTTAAGAAATTATTTGTGTGTTTAAGGGTAAATGTGAAAAATTAAAATTTCATATTTAATATAATGTCTCACTATCTATGTATTCCTCCCTAAAATAGAGATGGAAAATAAATCAAACTTTCGTTTCATGGGAATATTTGAAAAGAAAAGAAACATTTGTAAAATGAAATATGGCTATTTAGCACAAACCTCTTAAAACGCTTTAATATGCTTTGTACACATTTGAAGGGTAAATTGAAGTGTTTTAGCGTCTTTTTCTGCCAATGTTGGTACATTTTCCATTTATGTAATTACTTCAATATAATGTATAACGGTAATCTATTGGTAAAGGTAATTGCTGTAGAATAGGGGATTATATTGGGTGTTTTCCCGTCACTATTTGAAATAGAATATTCCTCAAATATTATTATTATTAGGTAATCTACCGGTTCAGGTAGGTTTTTGGATGGACACAACTATCAAATAAATATTTTGTAACTCCAAACAAAACCCAGTCCAGCAACCTAATCTACCCCAGGTCCCTCGTCATGTCTGTGTGCTTCTTTCTCCCTTCATTCCGTTTAACATGATATTTATATTGATATATATATATAAATACATATATTATATAAATATATATATATATATATATATATATATATATATATATATATATATATATATATATATATATATATATATATATATTATGATTAAAGAAGGTAACATTCCAAGCATATTAATAAAGTGTCTGCAAACATTATTTCGGCGTTTGGCCCTTGGGGTAGTTGTTGGTTTTAAATGCTATTCTTGTTTTTGGAAATATAGCAAGAACAATTAAACAAGAATTGTCAATAAGATGTCGAGGAAAAGGAATGTTTCGGCACTGCTTACATGTGTTCTTTAATTGTTGAGGAGGTGAAACTATCCGGCATGGATTGCTTCAGGTTTCCCGTCCCTCGACGAATTTCTGCGCTGCAGTCATCGGGCAAATTTTGATCATACCGTGTTATTGACATCACTTATTAATTATTTCATTGTTAAATTAATTGATTATTAAATAACATAATACGATTAAATACCATTTACTCGTATTATTTAAATCGAAGTATATTTTCGAATACAGAGTGCACTATGTTTAGAATGAACGCTGTTTGACATAACTCCCTGTTAATCGACAAATGAGGCTGGGACAGAAACTGACTGAACTACTTCAATGCATGATCTCACGCGATTAAGTATGGAGGTGCAGATTGGGTATTTTATTGCCTTGTTTGTTCTCAAACTTTCTCTCAAAATTAGCTGACTGTATACCATTTAATTTTCTCTAAGCAGCCTCCACTTCTCCTGTGGCCGCATTGGACTCATCTACATAGTTTCGCCAGACAACCGGGCACTTGTGGAAGACGCCCACGTGCCTCCATCAACCTCCGTGAATGCCGGTGGGTGGTCAAGGGACCGGGAAGGGTGTGTTATAGGTGTGGACCAGTTCTGCATGTGAAAAAAGGGAAGTCATAGGGTGCGCCGCCTCGTCCCGGGAGAGGGGTAAGTGTCGATTTCTCATGCGATTATCCCCATTCTTTTTTTTCTAGAAACATTTCGGTCAGTCGTGATGGACTCTCCCTGTGAATTCCTGAAAACAATTTCGAAACGTGTCTCGGGAGCATTCCGCGTTCGTGCAAGCCCTTAGATATGTATCTGTGTACGCATCTGCTTACTAGGTGGCATTGCGATTTGTGACAACAGGTGGTGAGAGGGTCAACACTTTGGCAAACTGTTCGGAAAACCACCAATCTAACGAGAGAATCAAATTATTTTGAGAAAAATCAGCCCAGTGGGGTGTTTTGGAAATGTGTTATCGTTCTCATTAATTTTTTAAATTAGTTAAATTAATTTAAATTAAATTAAATGTAATTTTAATTTAATTAACGAGGTTAACCCCTTAATCCTTCCTAAACAAAAGAATCCGAAGACATGCTTAAACTCTTAAACCTTCCTCCACCGCAGAAACCAACCCTCTTTCAATTTGCAGAACATACTTCCCTGGCCTAGAGTCTCTGCGATTAATCCTAAAAAAAACCGTCAATATTAGAATCAATCCACCCTCATGCAAGAATTCTTCCCTGATTGGGATGCTCACAATCCCAAAACATACCTCGGAACACAACACTCCCTTTGACAAATGCTATAGTATATCCATTTTAGCCCCTCTCCCACACTCTGACCCTCCACTGAAACTCATAACAATAGAGCAGACGTTTATCTGGCTCCTGGATTCCTGGAATTATCCAGGTATTAATATTAGACATTAATTAGCCCAATCTTTAGATGATTTCAATCCCCTTCTGCCCCCATCACCTTCCATATTATTCCCACACTTCTAAAAATTGCCCTCCCAACTCTTTCCCACTCAAACCTTTCCCCACCTTCTCCTTCCATCCAGCGTCTCCAGCCCCTTCTGTTATAACCATTTTCTCAGTTTTTTCCTTCTCTTCCTTGAAAAAGGTTGCTTGTACCTCCGCAAATTCGAACACGTGTTTCTTTTCTTTGTTGTCAGCTTCTGTGTTTTTGTTCGCTAGTGTTGACTTGATATTCATTGTCATATGTTTATATATATGCGTATATATATATATATATATATATATATATATATATATATATATATATATATATATATATATATATATATATATATATATATATATATATATTAATATGTATGCATATATATTTTTATTTTTTAGTAAGAGAGAATGTCTGCGTCATTTTCCATCAGAATGATTCTGTTCCTGTTTAAAAACATTGAAGATAGATGCATTGCGTTTGTGATGATAGATTTCTCTTCCGTGAACGCGCGCAAAGGTCTGTTGCATTTGTGTAATGACTCTCCATTCTCGGGATGTCACCGCGTAGGTTGTTCTTTTTGGACAACAGTTTCGCCGGTGTTCCAACGAGCGTCTTCAGGTCGAAGGACTTCGTTGAACGCTCGTTGGAACACGAGCGAAACTGTTGTCCAAAAAGAACAACCTACGCGGTGAAATCCCTGCGAATAGAGATTCATTCAAATCTACGATCTAATATCGCATTTGTGTAATGTTTTTATTTGGAAAGGGTACGCATAAAGTTAGGAAACTCTATGCGTGTGTACGCACGCACCCTTTCGCGTCGCCGTCACCCTCGTCATGTCGCAGGCAAGCGACCCATTGAGGCTCCATCTGCCGGCCATCCATCCCCTCGCATCCGGGCGCGCGCCTCCCCTCCTCCACCTCTCGCCATTCGTATGCGATTCTTCTCATGCCCGCCCCATTCAGATTCAAGACCTCCCCCACCCCCTTGTCCCTCGCGTTGCCTCCTCCACTCTGCAGGGTGCGCCTGGAGATTTCTTGGGGCCTATCCAGCGCACGAATTGCTTATAAACGGATGAGAGTCGAGCACAGGGAATTAAATCCACATGCGAAAATCTTTCATCTTAAATGCTCTGACAGTTATAAGAGACTCCTGTTAGATTCTTCACTCACACTCTCTTATTTCTCCATCATCTGACTGAAAGGAACTTTTTTTCCATCGACTAAGGAAATTGTGTAAATTCACATATACTCCGGAAAATATACATGCATTTTTGCACTCTTAATGCCCTGTGAAAAAATGGCACGTGGGCAGGTGAATGTGTAAAATATATTTGTTATGTTGGTTCCCCATGGACATTAACGCAATCACTTGTAATAGTGACGATGCTACCCTTTTTGTTTTTTAAAGGCAATTTTCCTCGGAGGTATTTATTCAATCAAAAATTAATTCGAGTCGTCTGCGGTTAAACACTCCCCATATGTGTGTGTGAGAGAGAGAGAGTGAGATAGACTTGCTCCTCGTGGCTCATGTACGTTTCTTTGCATGCGTTTGTGGTTATAAGCACTCTTATACACTCTTGTGTACTAGTATATGTACTTATTTCCTCTCATGTAAATATATGTAACTGGTTACCATCCATAAGTTGTAAATTTAATGAAAAGGAGTTTGAGAAAAGAAAAATCTCTAAATTCCCAGGGGGGAAAACTAACATCTGGCCCATGTATGGTAAATGATAGACAAATGATGATTAAAATTAAAAGCATATTTATTGACTTGCTAATTATACAAGCATGCTTCCCAACATCCAGTTCAGAAGATGATGAGATTCTAGGAATAGATGGGGATATTGATGAGTTCCTTAGGATGATGAAAGACAAATATAATATAACTATAGTGGGAGATTTTAGTACTGTTGTGGGATCTCGCAATGGCTGAAAACCCAGGAAAATGCGATCTCCGAAACATCAACGACAAAGGAAAACGGATGCTTGAATTCTGCGATCAACACAACGTGGTCATCACAAATAGATTGTTTGAAGTGCCGTTGAGAAGAAGGTACGCTTTTGGAAGCACCAGGAAAAATCAAAAGGCATCAGATTGATTACATCATCATTAAACCACGGTTCAGGAATCAAATAAAATCCAGCCGCAGTTACCCAGGTCCGGATGTTGACAGTGAACATACATTTGTTTCAGCAAATTGGAACCTAAAGCGTTGGAAAATTAAAAGCATAGTTAAGAATAAATTGCAACTTAAAAACCTGAAGGAGGAAGAAATAAGAAGAAAGTTTGAAGAGAAGTGAAATGTAATAGCTGAGAAATGGGAAGAAAGAGTAAAGTGGAATGAAATGAAACAGGGAATAGTCGAAGTGTTGGATAAAGTCATGGGTAGGAAGTAACTTGGAGCTCGGCTTTGGACGCTCTGTTGGATGAGAAGCTCGCGGAGCGAAGGAATCAGTGTGCTGCTGTGCTTTATAGAAGCCCCCGTTGCGCATTTCACTATTTTCAAGCACTGTCCTCAACCAAATCTAATCCGTGCCATTAGCAAAAATTAGAGATATTCTGTGTGAGCCCCAACTATAAGAACTGATGTCCCTATCCTAAAAATAATAGTAGTATTGATTTTGGTATTTTTATACGCGTACAACTATGAGGATATATTGAAATTTAGATAAGTTTGGCGGTAAACATCATCTATAACATTTAACAGAAGTTTAGCAATACATAGTAGTCTATATAAAATAATGAGTCTTGATGTTGGAGTAAAACTTGTTTCAGCCAAATTGAAGTTTTCCTACGAAGCCAAGATTGAAAATTAAAATGAAATAAATTAAAATATAAACAATGCTAGAATTAGCAATCAGATGATTATTAGAAAATTTACGGCGATACCGTAGTATTCTTTATTAAGTTTTAAAAAGTTTATGCTGCAGATTTACCCAGCATTTAGGTTTGTTCCCGGGAAATAGCGCTACATGTGAATACTCTATGGCGGTTTGATACCTGTTATGCACGTTAGAGTTTTGAGTGGTGAAATAACATGATTATTGATCTTGTTTTCTCAAATTGAGTGAGGTGCGATCGTTTGAGATTCTTCGGAGTAAATATTTTTTCGAGATCCATTTTCCATGGCTAATGTTCTGTCCCTCCCAACTACACTCCCCTTTAGCGGATTGCAGAACTTGCAGGATTACATTTAGATGTAGATCTCGGGTGTCAGACGCGAGCAAATATGGAAGAACGAGTTTCTTAGGAGATATTCATATGATTGGATTTTGAAAAGTAATTTAATTTTAAATTTTAGTTTCAATTGGATAAACAGAGATATTGTTAAGAGAATAATACTCTTTTGAGCACACGTTGGTATACGGTAATTAAGACCACGCAATGTGAATGAGACAATCGTGATTTCTTTCAGGCGAGATCATCCCATGAAAAATATGCAATAGCTTACACCACGTTCTACTCATTTGCATTATTGTCAATTTACAACAGTCTCCGAGCTCCCCACCATAAATTCCGCTGCAATGAATGTGGTTCTATAATTGAAGTTATAACTATTAAGTAGTAGATCTAAAGCAAACCTAAAGATGAAAAAAATAACATTACAGAAAATTGCTTGCCAACTATCGCCAAGTATTTGCCGATGAAGAATCGATATAGGGTCTTCTACGGCCCTGAGAAGAGGCTTAAAATTAAACACTACTCGATCCTGGTGAGTTCAAAGGCTATAAATAAACGTTCATTTTAGTACAGCCCAACGAGTAAACACTCGTTTGGTAAAGCTAGAAATCCTTAAACTCTGTTACTTTCGTATTTTTGGCAATACCATACATTATACATACAAAAGAGATGACGGCAATTTAGCTTGTGGAAAATGTCCTACGTTCAACTAAAAGATTAATTCATTTACTAATTTTCTGTTCAGTATTGACTGAACTGAAAATATATTCAATTACCTTCAATATTTTCAATCCTATCTTTATGCAAAATAATAATCTGCATTGTCCAAAGCATGAGTCAATTATCGTTTCTGAGTCATTGTCTATATATGAGTGGTTTCCGCACCGAATTAACACGAATCATTAATTTTTTTAATGAGACTGCTTCTTAAGTCCCCGCCCCCCTCCCTGTCACTATCTGTAATTTAGATATACATGGTGTCATTTTAGTGCCCAAAATTTTACCATTCGGAATATACATGCAGTTCACTTCTGAATGATCCGTTACGTCGCGTTTCCATCGCCGGGAAACCGTCGTCCTTTGGCCTCCGTGAACACTTGGACAAATGCAGTAATGGCACCGCTAACTATGCTGCTATCTCGCGGCCGGCGCCTGGAACTCCTCCATTCAGGAAATGCCAACTCCCTCCCGCGGTTGGCGCCCCACCCCCCTGAAACCCTGCCCCTCAACCTTCTTGCGCCCTCTTTAAGCCGCTCACCTCAAGCACCCTCTCCCCTCCCTCACGCCCCTTTGTTCAGCCTCGGTCCTCTCTCTCTCCTCCCTTCCCCCCCCCCCCGCCGCCCTCTCCGCTCTCTCTCCCGCCCGCCGCGTGCAGGCTCCCTTCATCGGTGCTGTTTCGTTCCCTTCTCTTCTATTTGGAACGGAAATAGTTGTAGATGCTCAAGAAAGGTTAAATCTCCTCTCTGGCGCCCAAAAGATCTAGAAGACGTCATGATGCAATTGGGTTTCCTGCCATAGGCAGCACCTTGAAGGATTTATTGTTGCAGTGTCACACATGAGTGGTGGAGTGATCCGCGGGTGTTTCCATCCATGTTGGTGGTTTTTGCGGAGCCGTTATATGCTCTCCATTGCCACGAAACCCGAAACTGATGCCTAGGGGAATGTATTGATTAAGCGAATCTACTCGTTCTGCTCTCTAGCTATCCTAATGCTCTTGAGAATGGAAGGCTTCTCTTCGCGAAAATTCTTAATGCTCATTTTCCAATGATTAATTAATGCTGACTCTAGTTAATGCTCAAGACATTGAATTATAGTGATTATGGTTTTCTTACGTCATGTCCCATTCAATCTGACTATTGAGTACGTACACTCGCCTTGAAAAATAGGTTTAACATAACTTGTCGAAGTCGGTTGGTATGTTAATATTTTGTGAAAATTAAATTGCGTGTTTTATCTGATGACTAACTGCAACGAGGAGAACGTAAACAAATTTTATTTATTGGGACTGATTTTAGTCAGTCTCCTTGTTTATTCCATTTCGCACCGGCATATAAAAACATGGGGTTGTAGAGACTACTGTATTTTACCTTAACACTACCAGATTTCCATTTTGACTAACTATTTGTAGTTAAAAACTTTTACTGTCCTTTATTTGACAAGTTAACTGTTATCAAGTAAGGGCTTACGGAAGAATAGCAGCTTCAGGGAAAGTATTATTTCAGAAAGTCTTAAGCAGGATTACTTTTTTAAGGATTTTGAAGGAAGGATCTTCAACCATACAATCAAGGTCCAATATCTTTTACTGTTAAACTATTCCTCTTTTCAACAAATATGACGAGCTTTTTGGAACATAAGTTCATACATACATATACATGAGTTAGCCTGCCTACGTTAAGATGGTTTGCAAGACGCTTCGCTATGATTCCAAGAAACGTTAATGCGAAGCATCGTAGTTGCATGCGAGATAATACAAGGATTTGAAATTGCTCGGTGTTTGTTAGCAGGTTTATACGCGTTAGTTTTGGGGTTAGCTACAAACATAATGAAGTATATCGAGAAGAAAACGACGCTAGCGAGAGGAGACGGAGTGACCGGTGGACGATGAGGATGTTCGAACTTTCTGGCGGCGTTAAGCCGAATGGCCAGCACCGACACGCTTTTGGCGATGTTACCGTGTGCGAGAAACGGAACTAAACTAATAGGCTATACGTCCGTGGAGGAGCTGTGCGTTGCGAAAATTTATTTGGCCGGCGGTTACTGAATGCAGTAAATAGCAAGCGAGCAAGGTGATATAACCGCATGATTTGATGGGAAGTAGAGGACGGATGGGAGAATAGCAGAATGAACGTCTGTTGGAAACCGAATTTTGGTACGGGATGGTAAATATTTACCTCATGCACGGACACCGAACCTTATGAATACATTTAAAAATAATGGATAGTTTCCCAAGCCTGTTTTCGCCGGGAAGAATAACAATTCTCCCAAACGTGAGTTTTAGGCAATATATTGATGATGTTCCTTTTATAGCAGCAGCTTGGCTAAATGACATGAATCCCTCGCAAACATTTCATCATGTTCTTAGCAACGTTACATCCTTAGAGGACTAATGAACTAAACCACAGAGGACATACCCACTTGAGAAGATCGAATTTCATAGCATAAGGCTGGGAAGATTTTAGTCATTAGATGCCATGGCATAATACTCCACTAGTTCATCTCACACCACGTGATTCCGATACTATAAGGCGACTGATGATCAGCAGCAATCACATGCATGTGCAACAGAAGTCAGTGTCAATGGCTGTAATTTGTGTCGCCAAACTTGCAGCTCGCTTCCAGCAAGGTATTACGGCTGTCGTTCGAATTTCTTCTGAAAACGGGTTTTGCTGTTTTGGTGAAAACCGCATTCCTGCAAATTGGATAGCAAATGCGGATTCCTCGGCATGTAACAATTAAATGGCACTTTTAGAATCGGCTACTATCCCCTAACGAGAGGCTCGGCTGACAATCAGTACACTTGAACGCTTTAGTGAGGTAACCGAGGGCCCGAGCTCACCGAGAAAACTACGAGAGTATCCTAATTGGAATTATTAATCTAAGACGCCGGAAAAATTATCATTAGATCTTGAAGTACACTGTCGCTGCAATCATCTCCTTAAAATAAATGCTGCCTCTCTCGCCTCCGAAGTAATAAAACTTACCGAGCGCTCATTTTTTGCTAAATATACCATTCACCTGCGTACCGAATCCAAAAAAACTTGGAATTTGGGAATCGCTCAGCTCGGGCAACTAAGAGATTCTACAGCGCTTTATATGAGAGATGGGATATCAGATGCGGTTTTTGTTATCGCAACGAATGATTACATACGATCAAGTAATATCTTAAGTTTTCAACCGATGGCTAAGCTTTCAACATACGAACATATTATGAAATAAAACCACATTCACAGCTCCTTATTTCCTTCGGTGTGGAATTCATGGCATATACTTCAAAAATGACTTTATTGCATTTAGTTTCTTTGATATTTTATTTCCCATAGAATACCGTTTATACTCATATTTTTAACGTATTCATTTTTGAAAATGCTTGGATCAAAAGTTAGAAATGAAATTCCAAAAGTTTTGAAAGATTTACGTTAGGATGTTTATGTTTATCGTGGTCTTAGTCCCCTTGCTCTAGAAAGTATAAGGGCGTAGAGGGTAAAATTTCTCAAAATACCGAAATTAAACTATCATAAACACAAGAAAAACGTTTCGCAAATAGTTTGAAATAATTAGGGACAAAATTTATAATAAATTGCAAGCATAAAACCACATATATTGGATGATCGAGCGAATTCATTGACAAATGTGCTTGTTATGTCAGTGCCACACTGTTTTATTCCATTTCTGCCTCTGCAAGGACATTTGAGTCAGTTTTTGCGCATGAATGTGCTCTGCGTGTAAGTGTCAGAAGAAAATTAATCTCTCTCACATCAGATGACATTCACTGACTGAAAAGGCTTGGGAACTTATTATTTATTTAGTTTCAGTCCGGAAACAGCACATTTTGGCCTTCACATCGGACTGTTAACAATGGTCACATTTCCAACACCCAAAGCCATAGGTAGAGAAAAACCCACCCAGGCGGGAATCGAACCTGAATGAAATGGCAGACGAGGACGTTACCCCGCCGCCAGCAGGGGCAAATATGTAAGAACGTAAAACGAATGATTTATAATTATTTGTCATTCTTACTTCAAAAATATTTTAATGAAATGTGAGTTTCCTAAAGAGTCCATATGAAATGTACTCTCCCTTCTTATACTATATGCTGAATTCACGCAATAATTTAGATGGATATTTAGGTATATTGGTTTGGTTATAAGTCCAGCTTCTGAATTAAAGACTCTGGGCTCGAGCCAAGTCATTGGTACTGCGACACCACGACAATCATGTACTCAGTTGGGCAACTTTCGGTCAGAAATAAACTAAGAAATTTGACCCTTTACCTCATTGGTAGTTCTCTGTACCTTATTGAGGGAAACCTAACCAAACTATGTATTATTCCGTACTCCGGAAGTGGACATAACGTAAGCTGAATTCACGTAAATGTTTCATAATAACACGTTCGCGCTGAGGGTGGAAGACGTTAGCAAAAAGGAACGGCAGCCGCATTTAACTAAGAGACAGAATGGGTGTGTAAGCTCTCATCAAAATAACTGGGCATCATTGATAGAAAACCTGATTTCCCAACGGGATTGAGAAGAAGCGGCCCCCATTGAAGTCCATCTACGTTGCCCGTCCAACTTGTACTTTTATTTTGAAAAATGCACGAAGGAAAAAAAAGGCATTTCGATGTCTTCTCGCTTTCGCGTATTATTCAGCTTCAGTCAATTTGCAGCTGCGTCCCAATTTCGGAAAACACAAAAGTTAGTTGTTATTCCGATTTTCATATGCCATTACTAATTCGCGTTTTTATTAAGTAATTGATGAAATTAATTAATTGTATTTTATCTGTTACTTTACGAAAGATACTTAAAACGTTCTGTGGAAAAATGTTTTAGCATTCAATGACAGACTGCTACATAGTGCTGCCACAATGTAAACATGTCTCTACCACGAGCAATTCGTATTTCGTTTAATAGATCTATTTACCAGACGAGAAAAGACTCCCACTCATTCACCACTAATCTTGTTTAGGCATTTTTTGGTCATAACGCTAAAAAAATACTTTATGCCGGTGAATATCTTACAAACAGAATATAACGAAAATGCCAAAGAAAAACAGTTAATTGTTCATTACCATTTAAATGAAGGAAAGACCTTTTGTACGAGTTCTCCCCTCTGCGAATTGCGTAATAAACTGTTTCATATGCGGCTTATGATTAATATTGATACAAACTTTATGTTTCTAGCATCATGCAATGTTTTTCTTTTTACTTGTTTCATTAAGTTTAAACTATATTTTTGAATTGCTACTATTGCAAGTATTTACAAATTATTTCTTCACACGATGGTATCTGAGCTCTCAAAACGCTATTTTCACTACTTTGTCAATTTCAGTAAAAACATGAAAATGAGAATCAAGAATCATTGTGAATTCTCATCAAAGCTTCTGAAGTGAAAATATTACTTTTGACTCCAGTATCTATCAAAGGTTTGAAGTCATGAGGAATTTACTGGAAGGTTAAGAACCTTGAACTTCGAATTACAGCTTAATTTTTATTAATGTCATCGCTTGGCATTGGAAATAAGCAAGTTCAACTCGTCATTAGCCACAATATGCCAAATAAAATGCATATAGCTAAGAGAGCTAATAGATTATCATACGAATAAATGTAAATAAATTTCTCTACCTCGTAAATGAGGTAGAGAAATTGTTCCAAAAGGGCACGAGGATGTACCTGGGGTTATTACCTGCACTGAGTCCCCTTCTCCGTCAGGCGAAGCAGCACTTGGGAGATTTTCCGTGACCGGAAGCGCGGGGCGTGTGCAAATGCATTCTGGGTCAGTTCTTGGAGAGTGTGGCCATGTACAGCCACTAGGGGAGGAGTGTGATGGATGGGTATGGAGGGTGCGAGCAGGGGAGAGGGAAAGTTGAAGGAGAGCATGGGAGGGGGTGGTGAAGGGTGAGAGTTGAAGGCGGGTTTGAAGTTTGGAAGGATCGGAGCATGCCCACTTATGAACACATGCGCTCGTGGCGGTCTCATAGATTTCATCTTCTCCAATGGTAAAATCATCCTCGTAAGATGCACTCATGCAGACGCAGAACAGTGTAACATGATTTTGGTTATTTTGCAAGTAAGCCAAATTTTTCGAGAGGAAATAGAATTGTGCATGAAATTTTGATGAGGTGACTCTATTTTTTTAATCTCGAAAGCGAACTTTTAAAAACGAAAAAGTTGGACTGAATAGTTAGTTTTCTCGCTGATTCAATTCACATGGCATCTAAAATGCCGAAGCTTCGATTGCGTCAACTTGTAGTTGTAGGGGGATAAATTGGCAAATTGACATGTAGGAAAATAAATCAGTCACCAGAGCAAAATAATTACCAAAAGTTTTGTTGGGGACGGATTAAACTTGAGACAAACTTGTGGGTTCAGGGAATCCAATGATTTTAAATGCGCCAGATAACCTCGAAGAAAACAGGTCAAGCAGAGAAATTAAATCTTTATCTTTACTATTCATTATATTTAAGGAGATTGATGGTTTGAGGCTCTACTTTGTGAGAATTCATGATCACTGAATAAGTAAACTTGGTATTTTTCCGCACAAAAAAAATGTGTGTGAAAAAATGCCAAGTCTATTTATTCAGTGAATAATATTTAATATAAGAGCCAGATTTCAATGATAAGTAAAAATGTACAATATAGATTTCACAGTTGATGATGCTATGGAGTAGAGATTATTGAAATGAGCGAGTGGCGATCATCCTGCATTAAGATAAAAATAAATATTTACGAAACCATGAATTAAGAAAAATGTATTTGTAAATTTATTTTTCTTGTTGATCATTAACTTGAAGGAAGGCTAATGAATGTTTCAGTTTGCACGAGTTACCGGCCAAATATTAAAAATGAGAGCTGCTTAGAACCACGTAACCTATGGTGATACAAAGAAACAGCCATCGGAAGATTTCTCTACGGGATAAACAGCTTTCCCCGACGACTGGATTTGTAGATGAGGCACTATAGAAATGCTCTGATCTCTGAATTGTGTACTGTCTTTTGCCCACTGAACCCAAGGCGTTGTTTACTACCCGAAAGAGCAACACATCGGGAGTAAAGTGGCAGCGTAACCGAAAATCTTGGCAGAAATAAGATTACGGCACCGGAAAACGTGTCCAGGCGACTGTGAAATAGGCTATCTATTGTATCTAGACGTGCTGGGGGTGGAAGTACAGGAAGACACGAAAGCAAAGAGAGCCACCTTAGGGTACAAAGAAAACTCACTCATTGAGCAGGGTACATGTTTCCGGACACTTTTTCCGCATAAGGGAAATGTAAAAGCCTGCGTGTGTTATAATGAGGAATCCTTGAGGATGTTAAAATGAGGGAGGCACGAGGTGCCCTCGAATCAACAAGCTTAAGTTTCAGAAGGTCAATGCGGAAGTTTTACGTTCAACGCTTGCTTTATCGGCCTGAAAAATAGCACTTACCCTCCCTTGTTTAGTGAACATTTTTTAGAGTTGACGTTATCAAAGGTAACATCTTGAGCCCTAACCTCTGCTGTAATTTCCCGATTCCCGTATCAAGCAACTAGTTACGTGAAGGGATATTCATGCTCGGTGCCCGTCTAATCGAAACCATGTGACAATGTGGATGACTAGAAATTTTACTCTTCCCCCGAAATGAAACCTTTTTGTAACAGCATATCGTAAAGATATCCTGTGACGATGAAGGCTTAGATTTCGGTTGGAAAATTTGGAGCCAACGAGATAGCAAAGAGAGCATTTGGGAAAAACAAGGAAGGCATGGAAATAATTGATGGAACTTTCAAACCTGTGGTGAGCAGACACTCGACTTTCTTGAAAGCCGAATGATGCTGATTTTTACATTGGACTTAAAAAAAATAAATGCAGAAATGTTGCGAAACACCGAGGGAGTTCGTCCGAGACGGAGGAACGCCAACACAGAAGAATGACCTGGCTACTATTATTACTTCCGTATGATTGCAGGTATGTGCGATATTGGGAATGAACAATCATCACACCCTGTGGTTCGTGACTGAAATAGACTGAGTATTGATGGACACTACTGTTTGGTGATTTTATCATTATGTATCTTCAATAAGTAGAAGTATTTTTACCTTTGCGATCTGCTCAAATTCGCCTTCCCCACCTTTCCTGTTTTCGTCTTTTATGTGTTTTCCTATCGCCTTTCCTTATATCTACGTGTATTTCTATGTATGAAGTAATATTTGTTCGCCGTATGGCGGGATTTCGTGTTTGAATGTACATGTATAGATAAAATATATAAACCGGTTATTTTTAAATAACCGGTAATCTACCGGTTAGAGTAGGTATATAGATGGACACAACTACCAAATAAATATTTTGTGACTCCTAATAAAACACAATCGTGCAACCCACTCTACGTCAAGTTCCTCTTCGTCTCTGTGCACTTCCTCCATTCATCCCGACCAACATCCCTATCCTGTTCCTACCTTTTCCTCGTTTTCCTAACATTCTCCCCTCTATTACCGTCTTCAACATCCCACTGCCTATCAACACGCCCTTCATCCATTTTTCCTGCCTCCATAGGATTTCTCCCAACAAACCCCTCTCCTCGCCCACCATCTCCAGTACTTCCTCATTTGTTTTCCTTTCGGCCCATTTCACCTTCTCCATTCTTCTCCACACCCACATTTCAAAAGCCTCCAATCTACGTCTATCCTCCTGCTTCAGCAAACACGTTTCCGCGACGTACATAGCTCCGCTCCATATCAAAGTTTTTAAAAGCCCTTTTTAACATCCTTACCCAACGTCCCTGCCATCAACTCCCTCCTCCTTGAGAAAGCCTCCTTGCCTAGCGCAATTCTTCTTCTTACGTCCTTACTACTTTGACCGTGTTGGTCCAAAACACTTCCGAGATATGTAAACTGTTCGACCTGCTCTATTTTTCCCCTCCTATTTTAATGTATAACTTAGCCTTTTTCTTTCTGGAATATCGCATAACCTTTGTTTTATTAATATTCATTCTCATCCCATATCTATCGCACTGAACCTCCAATTCACTCAGCAATGCTTGCAACCCTTTGGCCGACTGACATACCAAAGCCTGGTCATCAGGAAACCTAACTAATTGTACGAATTCCCCTCCGACTTTCACTCCTACCTCCAGTTCTTCCCATGCCTCCTTAATCATGTTCTCCACATACACGCTGAACAGCACCGGTGACAATGGGCAACCCTGCCTTACACCTCTTTCTAACACTGCCCATCCAGATTCTCCGTACCCCACTCGCACCTGAGCAGTCTGAGACATGTACAGGTTGCGGATCAGTCTCCTGTCCCTCCAATCCATTCCTATTTTCTGCAATACACGCATTAATTTTTCCGAATTCACTCTATCAAACGCTTTTTCGAAATCTACGAAACAGGCAAATACGTCCTGATTGTATTCTATATTCCTCTCGATTAGTGATCTCATTACTGCAATGACATCGCGCGTACCTCTCCCCTTCCTAAACCCAAACTGAACATCTCCTGAGTAATCATTTGCCTTACTCTCTATCCTTTTGTTGATGATCCTGAGAATAACTTTAGCTGCGTGGGATATCAAACTTATTGTTCTGTAGTCCTCACATGATATGGCCTTTACCTTTTTCGGAATAGGAACTAACACTGACCTCACAAAGTCTGTTTAAGCAGGTGGTGGTGCAAGCACCAATGTAAAGGAATGAGTAATATATTTAAAGAATTGGATTAGGAACAGAATAAAGTTGTTACTTTGTTCATCCATCAATAATGGTAGATGGCGAGGAAACATATATTCAAGTTTCTTTTCACCAATTTATTTTTTATTAGTCACTCACATTCTGCAGCATATTGTTACGTGGTGCCACCGCGCCAGTCGCTAATCTGGTGAGTCCTACTTGATTCAGATCATCAGCCCCTCGTCGAGTACTACGTACTTTGCTTCATTTGAAAGTGAACCACTCGCCTGGCCCTCCCCTGGGTACGACTTTCACTCTACGGACAAGTCGACTCCCATTTTGTCGTTGATGACCTTCTGAGGCTCGAAATAAAGAAAGCCAACCAAAAGGCTTACAGCAATATGCCCATACTTGGAAATCTCTATACTTGGAAGCATGGAAGTCCATGGGCTATCGGAGGAACTGACGTTTGACTTCGTCAGATTCGCAGGCCGAAAATGAGGGTTTTGTGATTGTGGTGTCATAAACAGTTTTTATACCGTTGCCTCATCTTCGGAGCGGACGTGATGGACACGAAGTGTAGAAGGCGTTGACGCCAACCGGAGACATTAGGTCACCTCCTGCAGTTATTACGCAAGATATTGGTATATCAACCGGCACTAGTCCATAGGCTCTCTGTTTGCTCGTTAACTGGCGTAAGGGAGTTGCCGAAATGAATCTTGAGAACTTTTATTTCAATTCCTCGTGCCTTTTGTTACACGAAGGATAAATTCCTCTTCAGCGCCATTTTAAGCCCAAAACTCTTAAGATTTGAAATGCGGACGTAAAATGCTCTGAAGCAAAATATTGTTTAATGACGTATATCTGATAATTATATATCATAAACGGAAATCTAAAAAACTCTTTGCTGGGCAAAAATGTTCCAGGCAAATACATCTACATAAATACCCTGCGAGCCACCAAAAAAGGTGTGTGGCAGGGGGGAATAAGAGATAATTGTAGGGACACAAGGTATAGATGAAGATTTTGGTAAAATTGCATGCGGACTGGTCATACTCGGACTAATGCACTAATGGAGACGTCTTCAAGATTCATCGATGATTTTTACCTTTGTTTAAAGACTTTATCTGAGAAACATGTAATTAAAATTTTCTCGCTAAAATGCATCTCCAGGAGCCTATTTCGAATGAAGCCCCCAACAAAATTAATTTATTTTTAACCAAAGGCGCAATATTAAGCTCAGTTCAATAAAGATCCTGAGGAAATATATTTCGTTGTCATTCATTCAAACAAGCTATTTCAAACAGTTATGATTCTTTAAGACTACCTTTTCGATAAATTGAGACGTCTGGGCTGCCAGATATTACTCGCTTTTGATACTTAGGCATCTGCCATGGTGAAACGTGACAAAACAAAAGGAATGTTTATTTTATAACCGAAATCATTGGAGAGGAACCTTCTAGAAGAACTGGATCTATGACATTTGCTATATGAAACAGTATTAATATTTTAATGCATATTTAATTAAGATCAATACTTAATGCTTAAAGTATTTCGAGACTGCGTTGAGGAACGAACCGATTATTTTTCCAATGTACGAGTATATGTTAAAGTGCGGATCGACATAATCTGTTGTAAATTCTGGAAAATACGTATCTTGAGTGACATGAATATTATTTAAAAGCAGGAATATTCTGACCAAATTTGACCTGATGATTTTTAAAGTAAAATTACGAAAGTTGGAACCTAAACTGCGACATTAAAAAAAATGCTTTTCATTAGACGTAGGTTTTATTTTATGCAGGGAAAGAGTAAAAAGTTTTTTCCATGTTTGTTATCGTTATTTTTCTCAATGAGCAAGATTAAGCTTAAGAATATTATTTCAATGGTAGCACTCCGTTAAATTGCGTTGTTAAATGGCAGAGATCCTGAGGAAAGCCATGCAAAAATCGGCAATGGAAGAAGGCTTGGCGAGAAATGTGGCCGTGGAATTTCAAAATTCAACCTAGGAAGGGGTTTCTTGTTTGCCACGAACCCAAAACAAGCTGCCTTTGTGGTCAACGACTCCGAAAAATGAAGAATTGTTTCGAGAACGGGTCACGTTTACAAAACAAAGTTGCAGTGGACATGTAAGTGTTACAGCATGTATCGTGCGTATGTGCTCTTTAGGGTACTTCGATTTTGGCATGCACAATTATATGTAAGGGTTGGCGTTTATTTGAAGAAAATTTGGATTTACACGATTGGATTTATCCAATTTACTCGAGTCCGTAAATCACGCAATGAAGATCCCCTTTGACTATTGGCTGAAACTTTCCTAATACAACCTTAAAATACGAGTATTATTATTTTTAGAAGTCTCTACAAAAACAGAAATGAGAACTTTTTTAACAATATTACTAACTACTACCGGAACTATGACTTCAAGAGGATAATGAATGAAGGGCATAAACAACCCTGTCAAAGAGAGTAAATAATGGAGCACCATCATGTTAAGTTTGAGGAAAATATTCATCTGAGTGATTTTTCCGTCACTATAGGTCTTAGTATAAGCCTGCATGAATGGGTTTTCTTCAAAATAGCGCGAAAGTTGAAGGAAGCGAGTGAACCTGACATGGAACTGAGAGGATCATGAATCCCAATGAAGGTGTGGCGATCGTGTGATCGCGTTTTGAGACTTCCGATTGGTGTAATCTGACGGAGGAAGGGCGTCCATGCCCGGGAGTATCCGCGTTCCTTGCCTGCCCAACACTCCTTAAACCCGTTCGCACCGCATCCCCAGTGCTTCCCTTCCCTTTCTCCCCCGGCCATCGCTCGGGTCGCGCCCGGTGATCCTACTTTTTTAAGCACTTATCCTCTCGGACATCCCCTGCCTTCCATCCATCCATCCCTCAAGGTTCCCCCGTCATCTGTTCGTGAAGTTGACGTCACCCGGTGAGGGAGCCACCGGACTCTAGGGGGGGGGGGGGGGGTCGCACAAACGCTCGGACCAGCGAGCGAGCGAGAACACAAAACCAAAAGGACGTCTTTTTGGTTCCCCGATTCCCCTTTGTTTCCCGGAAAAGGGCTTTGAACTCCCAGAATCCGGCTCTGACTAAGAGGAGAGCGATGGTGTGATTCCGCGCTGCTTTTATGACCCGTGTTCGGACAAGGGAAAAAAAGGCGGATGTTTTTATTTGTCCTCCGAATGAGGTTCCGCTACGCTCGTGTTGGTGCGAGAAAAACGGCGTGGTCTCTCCCTAATGCGCACCTGTTTTTTGCATTCTTCAAGATGCGAAGACTTTCGTGAACTTCATTGTGTAGAAAATGGAGCGATCTGGTTTTTTCCCAATCTGTTAAAGAGGCTATCGGAGAATTAGTCACTCGGATCCCAAGTACGAGCACCGCATTAAAGGGCTTTCCTCTTTAGGAGTTGAGTTAATTAAATGATGTCACCTCAGTTACTTGAATGCACCCACCATGCGTTAGAATATGCCGTTTTAATTTTTGTTTTGAGATCTAAGTGATGGAAATAGTTGGAAATGTTTGGAAAGAAATCTCTGATTTGAAATTAACGTACTTCAGTTGAGAAAATAGTCAATCAATGAAGGCACAGTTTATTAAAACCTTTTAGGAACACTTTTATTGTGTTCCCTTCTGTTGCCGTTTCGGGAAGGCAATCGAAAGTTTATTTTTGGACGAATGGGATCGAATGGATTGGATATTGAGAAAATTGGGAAAGAAAACAAAGAAAACTGTTTACTTCCTTCTCTCAGCTGGAAACTGAAGGTGTGGAATCACGATTGGTGAATTTCTTCGGTCACACCAAAAACATAGGGAGAAAAATAAAATATTTTTAACGTGAATGAAAAACAAATGCACAAAAATCGAGAGATCATGCGTTGAATTCAAGAAGTGATTGGGCAATGAGAGGGGAATAGTAAGAAATGTGCAGAAACTAAAGACACCTGTTTAACCAAATACTTTGTATATATTTATAAATATGCTGGGGAAATACGAAGAAAATGAATGTGGCATCATGATTTGACCTGAAAACCCATGCTCTAACGGAAAATGTAGACATTATATATTTGCCCTTCCGATAACACTTCATTAGTGACAACGGCCGTCTTTTTATTTCCATTGCAGTTATTCAACCATCTAATGAAATACATAAATTGTGACCAGTCGCTATTGTAGGAATATAAGCCATTCCTGGAGTATACGCTATGTTGCACAATAACACACATGTAACCGTCACAATCCCAAAATATAACTCTTTCTTCAATACCACATTTGATGTTGAGATCCTATGCCTGTATTAATATGACATTTATTAAAATCGCCACGATTTGAATCGATCATGTGTTACCAAACCGGATGGCTTTGTATTAATCAGAGGAACACTGTTGATTCATTATTTGTTCTGAACTTCATAAAATATGGGGTAAAATCGATTTCCAATTAGATAATGAATTTAGTCACAACCATTTACTTCATTTCGATAAGAAGTATCCTAACCATTGAAAAATTTTAAATTTTCATATTTTGCGCATGTTATAGCATGCTAATGATTTTGTATATCACAGTGACTTCCTCATTTGCTTGAAGAATTTGAATTCTCGAAATCTCGAAATTCTTTTGGATGAAATAGCTACAGGGAATGTATGTATATATTTCAGGCCCCTGCCAATTTTTATTTTTCAATTAATTTTTATTCTTAAATAGTTATATCCTAAAAATTATTGTTTGTGCTCGTGGTCTGTTATTGATCTTCCTGGTTCATTTTAGAACGCTCACTGCATTATTTCGAATTTGGCTTTTTTCTTGTCCATTTTTCATTCATGTTCCTTTCCTTTACGCATGACTCCATTTATTGTACCTTAGAGTCTTTGATTATACGAAATTAGTTACGAAATTACTGCAGTTTATTACGCTGCGTTACTTGAGTTGGGAAGCCGAGGCATGACATTATTTTTATCTCCAGCGTTAGGTTTTCGTAAATCCGGCCTAAATATTTTGAAGAATTCTGTAATTGCTCAGGAAAAAACAGCTGATCGTATAAAATCAAGTCTTACTTCAGTCCACAAGTGCCTAAGGTTTACTTTGTCATTTTCGCAGCCTTGTGTTACTTCAAAGTGACGAACAAGTGAATCTTATTCTGTTTCTCACATTAGTTTTTCTCAATGTATCCGATAATTATTGACAATGGCCTTAATTTTATATATTTTATAAGAATTATTTTTCGTAATTAATATTCATCACTAGCTATCAACATTTTTCGCAGTCATAATTTATAATCTGCATTTAGCCAATTATCTTTCTTCCTGGGCATTAGTATGCATACGGTTAATTACATAATATCGACTGTCTAAGAATTGAAGGCCCCTCAACATCAATATGGTCACTGAAACAGCATGTGTGTGAAATAGGAAAGAATTATTATAAGGTAATCTACCGGTTAAGGAAAGTTTTTGGATGGACACAACTATTCTCTCTTGTGTCCATCATTGTGCTTGGGAATGATAATTGAGGTGGTTTCCCTTTGCCTTCCTCAATTGTGTTTTTAACGTGACACCATCACTCAATGGCTGCCCTGCTGGGGTCAAACGCCTTTGCAGCCGCCTCACTGAGGAACAGACGCTGCGTGGACTACCTTTCCTAAGCAAAGAATATACCCAAATAATTATTAGTATCCTCCCCTCCTTATCCGGGAAAAATTTCAATTTATTTAAGCGTACTTGTACATATGTTAGATGCAGATTAAATGGATTTTGAATGTGTTGAATTATGCCCCTAAATGGAATACTATTATTATATAAACCTAGTTGCAATTAGGCAATTGTCCTGGTAGCACCGGTCAAGTCTGGTCAAAGGTCACTCTTCCAACGCACATATAGCATACTTACGTATGCATACAGGAAGACAGACATGAAACAAAATGCTCTTATAAACAATGACTCTTTTGGATTACCAACCGCTCCTTTACCATCATACAAGGGTTAGGTTTACACCATGCGAGTACATATTACATACCGTCCATCGCCGCACTCCGTCCAAAATCACGCACTCTTCAATTTCAGACACCGTTCAAAATCACTCACCGCTAACACATCATTCACTTTTGCAATACAACTTCTCACGCCGTCCACATCACATAAAAGCAATATTTTATTAAGTACAATAGTATAATAATCACTGATCAATGAAGTTTATCACCCAGTGGCTGCTTTACGCTTATTCTTAAAACTCCTAAAATTGGATGGAAAGGGCTCAAACAAACCCCCAGGCCGCTGGTTCCATTCAACAATAGTTCTGTTTAAAAAAGAGTATTTTTTTTTATTTTTATTTTTAAACTGTGGTAACTTTTCCCTTAAAATTTTGTTTTTCTATCTCTTTCCATAAACCTTCCTTAATAAAGCTTCGTCCTTTTTAACGATTCTATGCATCGTTCCTAACCTACTCCTTTTTCTTCTATTTTTCAAACCCTCCCAATTTTGTGCATCCAACATTTCCGTGACACTCTCGATTCTTTTGTACCTTCCGAGTACACATCTTGCTGCTTGTCTTTGAACTTTTTCTATCTTTTAATACGTCTCACCTCAATATGGGAGTATGTAAAACCTGGATGGGAGGGGGGGGAGGGGTGTGACACCCTCTCGTTTGCCGTTGCGAATCTGCGATGATGGCCCATTTTTAAAACACCATTATTAACTCGTATAATCTATTGAAACAGCGAAAGAGTTCTGAGAATGCCCCTTGAAATACCCTAAATGAGGTTTAGCGCTATGCCATCATCTGAAAGTTTCTGTTTAAGTTATCCGTAATGTATTCCTGCGTCAAATAGTTAAAGATTTGAACTGAAATGTACTCATATAGCCTATTGCGCTATTTTCACAGGAAAAAATCATTAATAAAATATTATTGCAGATAAAATGTGAAAAAAGACAGTTCGGAGAAAAACTTCTGATTTTTTGTGTAAACAGAATGAATTTGTTTCATCAAAAAATGCCTTTGTAATTTATTTATTCCAATTTTTACGAATCTCTGGAATGCGGACGGGCAAACGGACGCGGGTTCCAATGAAAACACCAGATGGGCAAAAACGTGGTGTATTTTCAATGCTGTAGCACGAGTGCATTGTCGTGCTAAATATAAACTGGATATCGTACGTTTCAAGTGCACAGTAGAGGTGATAATAGGGAAAGTTTCGGTTGGTACAAACTGTCAACTTGGCAGGTCGCCATGTGGTAATGTAAACGGAGGCTATTTGAAGATTCAGTCATATTTTTGAGAGAGAGGGATTGTAGTGCACCTATCATATAAATTTATTTCGTTGCAGGATAGGAATTAACTTGTCTAGTAGGTATAGTGAAGGACTTTAAGATTACCATTTTAGAATTTGAATTGACTTTGCCAATCCCGAATAGTAACGGTGGCTTTTTTTGCCTTCCATGACCGAATATGGAGAATATTTAGATTTATTTCTGCAAATAATGATTAGTTTGCAATTTCAGTCAACTTACATGTATAATGGTTGTCTTTCATTCACTATAGAATACTTTCTCTTTTAATTAATTTTCATTCTTTCGGAGGGAGGATTTGTGCTGGAGACGAATTAACAACTTTGTATTAATCACAATTTTTCCAATATGGTTGGAGCTTCGGGTAACTAATCGGAGGGGCCGGGTTCGATTCTGGGTGATATCTTTAGACATTCTCAACTTCTCCCAAGCTGAATGATTTTCTTGGGTACCAGATTTTCTTGGGAAACCACAGGTGATTCAAAGGAAAGAAATTGGCTCCCCCCTACCATGATGTGTTAATTTCACATATCAGGTTAGTACGTTTCGTTGTCCTTAGTACCAGATGAGTATTACCCTCGCCTGTCTAGACAATCTCAGATTGATTACTCTAGTATGCGCATTTGCATCAAGTGACGCCGGTTCTCATTAGGTTTTTACCGTGTATGCAGTATGCCATCAAGTTTTCACTGTATATAGTATTTCCCTTGAGACGTTTCACATGCAGGGACGGTTTTGAAAATTATGGTCGTATATGCTCCGCATTCAAGTTCATACTTATGAATGATTTTGACCTGTTGGACACCTTACCTCTATGGTGAGGGTAAAAGAAAGAGAGAAAAAAACTTTGCATTTCCACACACTTTTAAAACAACACGACCATGGTTGCTGAGGATGCTGGCATCATCATCAGGTGACCTCATCATCATCCACCATCACCACCTGATGATGATACGCAGCATCGAATCCATGATGGTGTTGTATTAAAAGTGTGTGGAAGTGCAAAGTTTTTTTCTCTTTCTTTCACCCTCACCATGAAGGAATTCCACGAAGGTAAGCCTGAAACTGTTACCTTTACCTTACCTCTATTTTTACTGCTCTTTAGTGTTATCCTTTCTCAAGCTGTGAGTCAGGTAAAATCACATGATATAGCATGTTGTTTCTGTCCTCCACCTTTGTTGAGGGATTTCATAGTGTTTGGATATTTTGTTTATGTTTCATGCGGAAGCTGCTAAGGGAAGGAGGGAAAATGACTCACATTGTTTTTCGAAAGCTAGACTATTCTCGTGTCGCGCGTGCCGCGATGTCGTATACGAGACTTTTCACCACTCGGACTCACGCATGCGAGGTTGAGCCGTTTTTTAAACGGATCTTCCCCGCGTGCATGAATGAACTTGAATGTGTGTCACGTCTTGTACGAATTCATATCACAGATCTCTGATTTTCATTTATTTCAGCTTGTCAACGTCATCGACCACTAAGCAATCAATTGGACATCGCCGCTTCCTATATTTAGGAAGAATGTCACGACAGTACATTTATTCGTTGTAGCCTATATTTCCTACATCATTTTCTATTTCCATTACGACCGGTAAAATATAGCAGGGCTAAGTAAATCAGTGCATACATCGGAAGTCTCCTGAAAAGTTTCCTCAAATCACTGTGAAAGGCCGACACTTTTTGGAGTCTTTTGTCTACTTGTGTTGGGTTGTTGTGGTGCTGTTTCAAACACGTTTTGTCCTTTCGCCCTGGAATCTCTTGTTGGTTTGATTGCAAATTTTGATTCTTGAAAGATCACTTATCCAATTTACTGTCACAACTCTTTTCGATTAATTATGTATCTCATTATCCTGTAATATCCATTCCCGAGTCCCTATTTTCACGGTGTTATTCTCAACATCGTGTCGTTAATTCAGATTGCTAGCTTTAAGAGTGGAGGAATGATGGGAGTAGAGATATTAATTCGTCCTAAGCCATCCATCATTGCTTTGGCTTCTCAAATCAATTGCTCAGTGAAATAAAGCAAAACCATTGGTCCTTCCCCTTCCCGTTCAATTCGATTGCCGAATTTACAGCCAATCAATCCGTCACGCCGTTACATCACAATCATTTACTCTGACTTGTCATGAAGGCAGATTAGGATACCAGGTTTTAAACACGTGATGGTGACAGTTTTCAAATGATATCATGCAAACAAACGGTATTGTAAACGAAATTATTCTTCTTGAAAACTGAATATTTGTTTGAACTCGTTTGTTATGAGATTTTACGTGGTTGTTGTTTATATGATGCAATTTATAATTTTAAAAAAGCTAAAAGAGCGAAATTATTTTGATCTTGGAGCAATTATTCGTTCAATGCGGTATTCATCACTCGGTGAAATAAGAGTGATATCTCTGTTGAGGTGTCAAATTTGAAAAACCCAGACTGAATTCTGGTTCAATAGGGTTTACCGAAATGGGAATCTGTCGCACTCATCAGCTTCTTAAACTCGAATTATGTGTCAATATTCTGTATTTAAGTATTTTTCTCGTTGATGAAACATTTTGATAAGACTTGGAATTTGAATTGAACTAGTTCCAGGTACATATCATAGATTAATCCGAGCTTCTCTGGCTTGGATATCCACGGCACAGAGTTCATAAAAAACCATAAACACAGTAATCAACCCGAAGGTCGGTTTAGTAGGTGATGGTAGAGCTCACCCATGTACCAAGCCCGACGGCGCGTGAATATTCATACATCAGGGTAGGGGGGCCAGTTCCTTTCCCTGTGCCGGTTATGGTTTCCCAGGAAGATCTGGTACCCGAAAAATCAACAAGCTTGGGTGGAGCTGCAGGTGCCCAGAGTGCCTTGCCCGGGAATCGAACCCGGGACCCTCCGGTCAGTAGTCCAACGCTCTACCCACTGTACCACCGCGACCCACAGTTCTTTTTGAACAAAAAATAAACTTCCTAGTTTTGCATGATATTTACTACATCATTGCATACCATTACTAGTTAAATCACCCTGGTAAACAAAAGAGGACCGTAAACTTACCGGCACTGATCTTTTCACGAGCTTGCCGGTACAAATATTTAAAGAAACTGGAGAGCTTTCAAACTCCAACCGGCTACCGTCGCGTGGGACAGACCGGGTGGATTATATTGGCCTTGTATTTGTGTATTTTTTTCTCATCGTTTCAAATAGGATCTTTCTTTTCTCGCCAGAGGAAATCCCAAAGCCACTTCTTACATGCACTTGTCTTCGGGACATCCTGGGTCACAAGCTGCCCGAAATAACCTCACCGTTCGGATCTCATTGTTAGAATTTTACGATCCAATCGATTTTTCTTCATTGTCATTCGTTTATTCTTCCTTTGTTTCAACATGGTGTCAACTCGGTGTCTTTTTGCTCATTCAGTCTCCTGCCGAGGAAACCGGAACTCCATTCCTCCCCGCGCCACGCCTCGCCCTTCCTCATCTCGAGAGAGGCTGGGCGCGGGAACTGAATTGGGAATTCATTTTCATTCTGCGAATAAAAATGAATTCCCAATTCAGTTCCCGATCGAGAAAAACATCTCTCCAAGTGATCGGCCTTGCCCTTGGGTAGTAGTCCTCAGCCCACGGGCTTTCTCAAGGGATCAAAAAAGTCATTTACGTTGACCTCCCTCCTCAACCAAAGAGAGTAAAGGAACCCTGAGTAATTACTATATGAACATAATTGATCCCGATATAATATCCGTAGCTGAGGTGCCTCTACATCTGCTTTAGACAAGTACCAAGAAACTCTGGGAAATGCAACAATTTCAGTGTAAAAATCATTCGCCTTGACCGGGATTCGAACACTGATGCCTCGATGTCCGGCCGAGTGCTTCAGCCAGGTAAGCTATCGAGGCGTCCTTTTAAACTCTAAAATTTTGGGGGCTTTAAGAACAAGATGTTTTGACGAAATGCCGTGCGTACAATGTCACAGGAATTCGTCACAACACCTTTAAAGCCCCCAAAATTTCAGAGTTTAAGGGGACACCTCGAACTGGCTTAAGTACTCGGCTGGACATCGAGGAATCCTGATTCGAATCCCGGTAAATGAGAAGGACTTTTACGCTCTGAAATTATTGCAATATGCTAGTAGTTAATTCGTAGTTATTTTAAAATTTTAATAATATATTTTTAATCTTTGAAAAAAATCACTGCCCGTGGTTAGTTATCAGGAATACCACCGAGAATGTTTTTGGGAATTACTTAGGGCCTCAAATGGTTAAAAATAATATTATTATTTAAGATGTAAATGGGAAAGATTAATACTTATACGGCGTAGTTAGGAATAAAGTCCTGTTTCACCCGGGTATTCTACCTGGTGAACGCTCCTCTCTTTTGTTTTGTGTATCGCCACATCCGTGCTTTATGGCACACAAATAGCTTTCATCCAAATGACAAGCAGATTTATTCCATTGCTGAGAGCGGCCACCTGGTAAAATAAAAGCTTTCACTTTCGACTGTTTTACTCAATTATAATCTATCTTCTGTGATGATCAGTTGCAAAAATTTGGGATTGGAAGAAATGCTGGATAATTTCCGATTCCCTTTCGTTTTAAATTTGTTTGCTCTGTAATTTAATGCTATCAATTTAATTAATCATTGATCCCATACATCCAGTTCACACGTAAACTCAGCTCCTCAGTTTTTACCAATAGGCACCTATGCTTAATGGACCTCAGCCCTAAAAGTAGGCTAAAGAATGTGGAAGATAGACTATGCTGATTATCAGAAATAGCATCACCTTTTCAGTATTGTTAGGAAATCTATACCTCCGTCACTTGGATTGTTTTAAAAAAGAAATAAATGGCTATAATGATCCATTATAATGGACACATCAGTCTATGTACGCAATTTAGAGTCTATTATGTATACAAAATGAGTGTCAACTACTTGTTTAATTTCCTTCGCTACGATCCTTGGCTGTGCAGTCGGAATTTCAGGTTCACTCAGCCATGGATGACAGTACTCGTATTTTTCTATCGTCCACCTAAATAAACCCACACAATTTGATTGGACCGTAGCGGTGTTTTAACTGCCGTCAGTCGATTAATTGCTACCGCGAAAACAAACCATCAATTATTCAATGAATAATTAAGCAAAAAATAGTAAGCCCATTAGTCACAGTGTTGCAGCGGCATTGGGCGTATCCGGCACCAAAGTGCTCTCGCGCCCACCGCTTTGGCGTGGTCCTTAAAATGAATAGGAATCAAACGAGAGAGGTGGATGTAAATGCCGATGGACGTGGAGGGGAGGTGGGAATTGAAGGGACCGCTCCAGGAGATTATGGAGATTAGGGATTGGGAGGGAGATGAGAAGGAAGCCTCAGGCGAGGAGGGAGGATGAGAGACGGCGATTGAAACGAGCATGATGAGCGATTGATTGAATTTTTTGAGTCGATTCGGTTTTTCTGCACGAATGAGGAGAAAGCACACAATTTCTACCGAGTACTTAGGCCGATCCAGTTAGAGAAGTCATGTTAAAGGTAAAAAAAATGACAGAGTTTCACGTGAGTTTTCAAGTGCTGATCGTCTTTTAAATGCTTGGAGATCACTAGTCGTAGATCACGAGGCGCATCGGTCGGACTTCACACACGCGCGCCAGCTTACGGCCGGTGCCTGCATTACGTCGCCGAAACGATTAGGTCGCCCTGGGTTTCTGCGCGCATTGTCAAGGTTAGATTTAAGTGGAGTGGTTCTCCTAGATTGGACTGTTGTTGAAGATTCGTTTGCACATGATATGCTTAGCACACATTGTATCCGTTCTTTTCCAAGAATCATGCTTTGCAAATATGTTGGTTAGCATAATGTAATGGATGCTTTCATTTAATTAGCAAAGCGCGCATTTTTAGATTGTAAAAGTTAAGTTTTATGAGACTACAAAAGACTATTCTAGTTGCGAAATTAGGCTTAACTTAACTTCAAAAATACGATCTACAATAATGACAGAAAATAAACGATCGGGTATCGATTATTTCTGTCATCAGTCAACTTTAACGCATGAAAGGAAGGGTATACCCACACAAAAACATTTCGTCAACCAATTGAATTGTTTTGTCGAAGTATGGAAATATTTTATTTGTATGCACTTGAGTTTATTCTTATTGGCAATTTTGACGCATAATAATGGTCAAAAAACAGAAAATTTAACAATGAAAAATTAATCGAGGGAATTATTTTAACAATATATTGTGTGCAAAATAACAATAATTAATCAAATCCATATTCAAGCTAAACTTTATTTTACCACAAAATGTATTTCATAGCATTCGACAATGTGCCTCACCATTTGCGATATCGCACACACAGTTAATACGCCTCTCGCGTCACGTTGACGGACATGAAATGAGTACATTTGCCGATTGCTGTCCGCCATCGTGGCCGCAGCTGCAAATCGAACAAATACAGTAATATAAAGCATATAAACAGTGCCTAGATCTCTTATTGTCCATTTGTCTTTTTTATTGTCCATTCGAAATTTATACCCAATAAAGTGGTAACAGGCTTGTAGCTTAATGCAGATAACTCGTAGCAATGGCGTAATTCGTAGTAATTCATATTTTTTGGCAGTACGAAATGTGCTCCTTCGGGATCAATCATTAATGGAACGTTATACACAACTGTGATTCAAATATCTTCTGAGTGAACAAATAACCATTCACGTGCATATATCTACGGTCTAGTTATCAAGCATTCGCACGAATTACTTTGCACAAACTTTTACCTCAGTGTTACGTAGATTGCACCACGTTCCCGAATTCATCATGTTTTGATGATACCTTTGCACAAGAACAGCTCGCGTGCATGGTCCTAAACCAGGAGGTTGAGGAAAAGGAATCATTGATCCCATCATATTATACAAATAAAATTAGAAATAAAATTTTGTATCTGAGGGAACTGCTGGAATAACACGACCTTTTTAAAAATTTACATACATACCCTGCACATGACCCTACCTCGGTCTAACAATGTTATAATGATCCCCTATCGTTCGTAGAAAAAATGACATCTTAAATCAATCTGTTCCACACTTAATCTCTTTAATGTTACTAGCATGATCTCTCCTAACGTGGTACGATGGGGGTAATAATACATTTTCAACATCGATGCTAAAGAGACCTCCTTCTAATTAATGCAAAAGAGTTAATCTGTAAATTAACCTTCGCTCCGTGGATGATTCCAATCTTAGTTCCTCTTATATTTTAGATACGCTACTAAGTTTATCATAACAACGTTTTCCAAATCTAGCTCCTCTCAGCTTCACGCTATCCAATTCGGCAATTAATTCAACTTCGTCAGGATCCCATATCCTTACAACATATTCTAAATGAGGCCTAACCAACGACAAATGACATTTCTCTTTGACCTTCTACTCTTCTAATAAATCCTAATTTTTGTTAGCTTGTCCACATTTATTCCCCGTATGTGTTTCATCCAGGAGAGAGCGTGAGTGAGCGTGACGCCCAAGTATTTAATCGAGTCTACACATTTCATTTCGGTGTTCCCGATGCAGCAGGCGTTCGGGTGGGAATTGCTCTTTTGACAAATATTCATCACTACCCACTTTTTTCAGTTTAATTCTAATTGCCAAGTGTCGCACCAGCGTTGTGTGGCATAAAGGTCATCGGATAAAGCTGCTGTGTCCTCAGGATTACGGATCCTAGCGCACTTCTAAGTTCTAATTAATTTGGTACAAAGCAACCTGCAAATCCATAGTGAGTGGCAAATTTATAATCCTATGAATTATCGTAAAAAATACAGTAGTAGTCAAACTCTACATGTACTAACTTTTATAAAGCGATGGGAATTGTCGATAGGTTTTCGCCGCGATTGCAATGATACTTGCTACAATGATATTACTACAATGACAGCTTCAAGTGGGGATTCATACGCAAAGTACCATAAAAATGCTCCAGACAAAGCCTCTTGAAAATTGTCCACAGATAAATATACCTACAATCAAACATGGGCCGTGTTAAAATGCTCATATTTGGTCGCTTAACGATCGCAGTGTCAATCTACCTGATGTAATATTAGGAAACCATGATTATTTTTAAGTTTGTAAAGGTTTTTAAGCGGCTTTCTCATCTGCATTATCCACATTTTTTGCATTACGTCAATTTTCATTGTTCTATAGTAGCAATCAATGTAACCACAAAACCATTAAACTTACTTAACAGCTGATCATGCACAATTATAATAAACTAATGAATTCGCGTCGGACAATAATGGCCATTAGTCGAAATTAGTTCCATCTAACCCTTGAGTACATTTTCATTGAAACAGTCTCTTTGCAAAGGCGTACGAGGAATCCGGAATGCTCAAGTTTTATGTATGGTTGTGCATGATAATATCCGCATGGTATGCATCGTCCCCAGCTGGCAGATATCGCACGCCCTTAGCTATATTTCCGAATAGAGAAAAAATTGATGCAATCCGTAAAGCAACCGCTTTTGGTGACGGTAGACACTTGAATAAATTTTGGAAAATTCTGTAGGTGAAAAAGACTGGAAATTTACTGGAGAACCTCTATTAGTAATGAAAGCCTTTAGTATATTTACGTCATTACTTTAAAAACTCGAAAAATTTCACAATCATTAATTGAAAATTTATGAATAATAGTGTGAATGACAACAAGCCTGAAATGATTCCCAAATGAAAATACGTTCGGTTGTATCAAAAGATACATGAGGTGTTATCAATATCATAAGTCCAGAAATCGGTCCCTTTGTAATTTATTGCACAAAACACGCTTTAATAATTTTGAGGGGACTATCTTTCTATGAGACCTAACTGGCAGCGTAATTTATAACATATAATTCGTGCCAATGCTGGTTCATCGGATCGCCACTCTTTTTTACCCTCTCTCTCTGGTACGTGTGCCGTAATTCTTGATTTACTTTTTTGATTCAGCGTAATAATTTGGCATTGTATTTGTCACTGAGGGTCGCGGTAGTCCAGGAGTAGAGCCTTGGACTACTGACCCAAGCTATGTGATCTTTCGGGTACCAGATCTTCCTGGGAAACCATAACCGGCACAAGGAAAGGAACTGGCCCCCCTACCCTGATGTGTGAATACTCACACGCCGTCGGGCTTAGTACTGGGTGAACTCTACCGTCGCCTACAAATCCGACCTTCGGGTTGATTACTGTTTTTATGGTTTTTTTATTTTGCGAATATATTTTCTAAGAATCAAATGGATTTACTCATCATAGTGCCCTTTGATATTTTACACAGTTTGAGGACTTGGAATGTTAGGATGATGTCGAATGGAAGGAAATTGGAAAATGTAAGAGAGAAATTATAGATAATTTAGAGCTATGCGAGATGATATTGAAGGGTTTTTAGATTTCGAGAGATTGAGTTAATTGAGTAGAATTAATTAATGTACATATGTAAGAAGCTGAGAGTAGATTGGAGGGATAGGAGACTTTTCAGCAACCTGTGCCTGTCTCCGACTGCGCAGGTGGGAGTGGCGGATGGAGAGTCGGGATGGCCAGTGCTGAGAAGAACAAGGCAGGGATGTCCATCATTACCCGTGCATCAAAAATAAACGGGGAAGAAATGATAAAATAGTCCTTTGTAAACCTTCTTATCCCCACACTTCCGCGGCGCCTCTTTCGCTCAATTTGTTAAACGCCTCAGTTCATTATTCAAATGTTTGATTTTCGAATTAACTTGATAAAGCTGGATGCCATAAAATCTTAATAGCAATTCATGGTAATTTTATTTCAGGACATATGTTATTTTATACTCAAGGAATATAATGAATCGAGATCCTAACGTTACTGTCTGAAACGGCTTTGAATAATTTAGATTAGAACTGGCGTACAATATCGATTGAAACTGGGCTTTAGAAAAGACCATGCGTACTTACCAGAACGGCTGCTTTACTCTAAGAAGGAAATAATGTTTTCAAATTCGTCTCTTTGGCAGTTCAAATGAATTAATGAAAATAATAACTTCATTTTTGGGCAGTTCATTAACTTTGTGTTTAACAAGACAAGTCAGAGAATAAAAATGACAATGTGATTGATAATCTGCCAATATCGCTCCAGAATGTTTTCCATTCGAATTAAAAGGAAGCAGTGCTCTAATGGGCGTTTCAATCCTAGTATACTTTCAAAAATCTGCAATGATTTTCGTTACTATTTGTGTGCTTCTATACTCATGCATATTTTTGGAAACTATTGCTATGGAGTGACAGTTTTGAGCAGCTAGGGAATGTAATGATTCGAGATCCCGGTGGGTTGGCCGTTTTTCGTCTGCCTATTCATTCTCAACCGAGCCTGAAGGATTTCGTCGGGGGAAGAGGGTGGGTGTTTGAAAGAAATGAATGTGGCGAAAATGTTCCTCATCATTTCGCAGTTTTGGATATGATCCAATATATATATATATATATATATATATATATATATATATATATATATTGCATAGGAGAGAGGAGAAGGCGTTATGCGTTCGCTGTTTATGATGCTGTCTAGGGGTATTCGTAAACCTTGGAATGAGCGAAGCAAAACACCTGAATGGAAAGCAAGGCTGACCAGACACCAGCTTGAAGCTCAATCAGTAGCCTACAAATAGCCCCCTTTTCTTGACCGAGCGCCCTTCTGCTGTTTTCTTTTGAGGCTTGAGCGAAACGATTTTTGGGTAACTTCCAAGCTGGCCTGAATTCTCACCGCCTCTTCAAGACTCACTCTTCATTAATGCTCGGATGAAAATCATTTCGGTAATTTTAAACACTGATGGCGATTTATTATAAGAATATGGAGAATTCCTTAATCTACAAATGGAATGAAAAATATCTCCCAGTTATTTTTTTATGGGAACATTTACCTAATATGCTGTTCTGAATAATGCTTATATTTATTTGTTTAACGTTTTTTATTGGGGCGAGATTGAGGCTATATATATATATATATATATATATATATATATATATATATATATATATATATATATATATATGTTCTTCTTCCACCTAACCCCTAACAATCTTGAAAATAATTATTAGCACCCAGGTCCTAGATGGAGGAAAACTCCACCTAGGTGGGAATCGAACTCGCGACCTCTGGCTTGGGAGGCGAGAACGTCACCTCTCCTTCACCGGGACCGGCCGGTATTTTGTGCATAATTAAATTTAGCAAATCGCAATCGTTGCAGCGTGCAAATTTTCCATAAAAACATAGGAGGTAGCGAAAATTGAGGAAGAGAAATTTATTCAGCAACGGAAAACAGGCATTTCTCTACACCTTCGCTGGCGACACCTTGACAGCAGTTGTCTTACTGGAAAGCTGGAGAGAGGAGGGAAGTGAAATGCCGGGCAATTTTCAATCAAAAGAACAGAAATATAATATAACAGGCACACTAATCTGCGTGAAGTACTGGAGAATTTATTGTATTTTAATATTCACACCGTGTAGAAAAATTTGAAGAATTAATATTCCTCAAAAAACAATCATCTATTGTTTGCTACAATTGAACATGTGACACGAGCACTTATTTCAAGTGTAATAATGATGTTGGCATAGTGTTATGAATGAGATCGGACTGCTAAATCATAAACATATTCAAATTTGCTCCCTTCCTTCATTCCGTCCTACACACATATCCTTTCCCCCTATATCTCACTTGCCTAACGTTACCCCATATCACAGTCTTCAGCAGTCCATCGCCTATCAAAATGCTCTATATCCACCTTTCCTGCCTCTTTTCGAGTTCTTCTAACCATCCTCTCTCTTCCCTCATCTTGCCTCATGTTTCTCCATTTGTTTTCCTTTCCGTCCATTTAATCCTTTTCATCCTTCTCCACACCCATATTTCAAAAACCTTGAATTTACACTTTTCATCTTACTTAGACGGCCGTGTTTCTGTACCATACAAAACCACACTCCGTATCAAAGTTAACTAGTCTTTTCTTAACGTCCTTACTTAACGTCCCTATCATGAATTACATTCTTCTTCTGACAGCTTATGCACTTTACGTAATTCTTCTTCTTATGTACCTACCGCTGTGATCATCCCGGCTGAACACATTTCCGAGATATGTAACCTTTCCCAATTATACTAGTTTTTGTCATCCTATTTTAGCGTTTAATTTAGCCTGCCTCTTTCCGGTAAACCGCATAACCTTTGCTCTGCTGGGATTGATTCTCATCCCTTAACTACACTGATATTCTAATAAGCTCAGCGACTGTAACCCTTTAGCTAACTGCTCCGCCAATCTTAATTATTATAAAAATTTCCTTTCGATTTTCATTCCTTTATTCAGATCACCGATGTCTCTTTTACCATTTCTTCCTCGCATTCGTTGTGAAGCACGGGTAACGATGGGAATCCCTGCCTTATTCTTCTCAGCATCCCGACTCTCCATCCGCCACATCCACCATAGAAATCTGGGGCGAAATAGTAGTACAAAGGTCGCTTACCTAGAGTTCCTTGAGGTTTCTATGTGAACTTAACTGTCAAGTTATTGAGGGCAAGCTCTTGAACTTCAAGGTCGTTGAAGTTTATTCCAATCTACGCTTACATTTCCACTTATCCGGTGCTTTGTCTTCGAGCGTTAACGAAATTGAGCAAGAAAATTTGAGTTTACTTTGGTAAGTAACAGATTAAAACTCTCCTTATCTTCGCCACACCCCACCCTATGATGTTTATTTTTGCGATTAGATAGTCCTTGAAAGAACAGCATTTTAAGCGTTGCTTCCCATCTAGTAGAACGCGATCTTTCCTTAAGGGAGATGAACCATACTCTTAAAGACGTTATTAGTACACTGTCTATTAGCATTGACACGGAAAATAATATTCATGCGTAAATTTTAATATTCTTTAGCTCCTGAAGAACTAATAGTCAAAATTAAAAAGTGTATAAATTAGGCTATTCTGCAATTAATGGCCATGGCGAAAATAAAATTTAGAAATCTGAGACTTCCAAATTCTCATTATTAATTTACTTAATATTCTATTAATGGGAAAATATTTTGTTAGAATCAGTGAAAACGTATTTCAGGTTATGCATTTTTAATTGCATCAATGCATGCTGGAAATAACCATCTTTGAAGAATGTATCTTTAGAAGAACAATTGAAAGCAAGAATACTTACGTTGATTAAGCCAGGACAGAGTTTTCCATCGTAGAAATAGAAAACTTATTTGTTAAAAAATTGTTGTTCACTGATTGTTCCATCTTATTTATCCACGAATACTATTATAATTACAGCTGCTGATTATCGCCATTAATTTCACTTTTTCCCATTCTATTTGCATTAACCTCGATCTATTTACATTTAAAATTTCCTTTCATAGAATTGTTTTAGCGGCAAAATATCTGAAATGGAGATAGAAAATTCCTCATTTTTTAAATAATATATGACGCGATTAATACATAGATTAGCGAATCTTTATTTTTTTAGATAATGAATTGCAATAATATCAATTCGCGAGCGTATCATTATAATAATGCCCGTCATCCGCCTCACTAGAGATGCCATTAGAACCACGGAATGAATGGAACGAAAATAGCAGCGAAAGGAATCCACTAAATTGAGCCCTGAATGAAATTCATCCTTATTCATTTCTTAATCTCTCCCTTCTCTCCCACTCCCTTTCACCCTCTCTCCGTCCCTCTCCCCTGAAGCATGGACGATAAGTCTAGACAGTGGCGCGTCACATGTTGAGCTGTCCGGCCGTTTTTGGACCGAACGTGGGATCGAGGTGAAAGGGGGAGAATGGTGGGAGGGGGGAGAGGGCATGTGGAAGAGGAGTCGTAGTCACCGCCCGGGGAGAGAGGGAGATGGTGGGAGGGAGGGAGGAGCAGGTCCGAGTGGACGGAGGAATTCGAAAACCGCGCCGAGGGGGCGAAGTGTCACCCGTTTGCAACCACTGTGGAGCGCGGCTGCCTCTCGGAGGATCGTCTAGTTCCGATGAATTGGAGGAAATGGCGGATGCAAGGGGGGGAAGCGTAGGGGTGGGGGGAGAAGGGCGCACGCATGGCACTCCCATCGCGAAATATTTCTGAATTAAATAAAGTTCAGTATCAACATTAATAATTTGCCTTAAACTAATTTTTGATACATTTTTTTCACCAAAGTAATATAAAATTATCTACTTCGGAGATCAAATATCAACTTTTTATTGTGATCTCTATATATTTGTGCTATTGGTTTGATTTTTAACAGATTTTTTGAAGTTTTACGTGGAGAAAACAGGTCATAAAATAAATTTTTGAAATTATGAAAATTAACCTCCCCTTCCACTAAAATTTTATCTAGATCCACAATTGCTTGAAGGACAACTATTTTAAAGGTTTCTTTAAAGTATTTACTTATGTGAAGTCTAATTCGAATTTTCTGATGCTCAAGTTTACCCACTGAAATTCTCTACTTCGACCGACCAAGGCGTGAAATAGAATAGGTCTAGGGAAATAGTTTTTTTTCATATGACTGAGTTGTTTAATTTGAGATGAGACGGTAGATCATAGAGGCTAAAGATCTTTAATGTACAAGATAAGTCGGAAGTAAAACAATTAAGGAGAGCAGAGATCGTAGAGAAAACACGAAACATTCAGCACCGGCACTATATTATATATATATATATATATATGTATATCACACGTATCTACTCCCCTTTGTGCGAATAATGAGCCACTGGGCATCGGCGTCATACCCTTAAATGGTTCTCACCATGTTCGGGACCGGAAATCAGTTTTCCATGTAATTGTATTTTCACTATCAGAGAAAATCCTCTTTTTCATGACTATTTACTGACCTATTTCTCCGTAGCTCCGTAACACAAATAAGTACCATTAAGAACTGAACGGAAAGTCAAAAAAGTGAGCTAAAAGTAATCAGAAGTCCGAATACATTTTCAGGCTGCTTATTCACTGAGGATATTTATTCATAAAATTTGAATATCTCAACAAAAATATAACAATAGTAATGGTGGTTTGGCTTGATAGGTGACGTTCGAGCTGCCTTCGTTTCTCACGGCGTTGGGCGTGAGAAATTCACCAATAAGGATTGGGGAGGGGGGCTTCCTTTCCCTGAGCCGCCTGTCGTTTCCCCGGAAGATCTGGCCCCTGAAAAATCACACGACTTGGCTGAGGGTGAGGATGAGGGTGCCCAGAGGCGTTGCCCGTGATCTAGCCTGTGGTTTCCGCCCAGCAACCAAGCCCTCAACCAGATAGACTGCCACGTCCTCACTGATTCTTAAGGCACAGAAAGTGCTTCTTATAATATGTATGACGAAAGGTTTTCCTTTCAGTAGAAGTAAGAATAATTCAATGGCAATAATCCTATGATATTTGGTTATTTAAAATTATGCGGTTATAAATTTCACAAAAAAATACATAATAGAAATTCGTGAAAAGTTCGGAATGATAACATTTTATTGATCAGTTTGTATCAATCATGGTGATTTGAACGGCGTACTCTTTTTTTTCAAGAAACGCCGTCGTGTGGCGTTCAAGATTACGTATATTCATGCAACACAATGATTCATATTAACCTTCGCCTTCGCATGGCTTTATAATTTTATGGGTAGTAATTGAATATAGATTGTGCATTTTTTAACTTTCCCTTCAAAGTATCAGTTTAGTCTCCGTTAAATGTTACGCTTGATTGATATCAAAACCATGTATACATGCACCCGAATTTTATAACTGCTCTTTTTATTGAGGTCATTTACCTGTCGACCATTTTATGAGACATCGAGAAAGAAACTTCTTTTTAAGGATATTTTTTAAACCTTTTTTTTCTGCTTACTTATTTCATCCAGCAAACTACTATACACATAAGATGAATGAATGGCTTCATAATATGGACTAATGCAGAGAAACGGTCAATGCTATGGCCAGTCTATTGAACCGCCTCTTTTAAAGATAGAAATAATTTTTAGGGACGGTTGTTTCGGTGACTAAGAACACTTCAGGGGTTGAATTTCCCGCACCGCTCCCATGGTCGAAGTAAAATCGAATTACTTGGAGTAGGCGGAGGGGACGCTAAGCTTTGTCGCGAATCCGATCTCAGTGCTCTCCAAGCTGTGGAAGCGGCAGGACGTCGGTTATTGTAAACCTCTGCGCGCCGACCGTGTCACGAAGAAAATAGAATCGACAATCGAGCAACGTAACGCGATTACTAAGTGCTGTGCTACACTGAAAAAATCTATTGAGGAGGCTAACAAAATAATTCGTGAGGCTTACGGGGACTCTGCTCTGTCCTACTCATATGTTTCGAGTTGGTTAAAGGAGTTCAAGGAGATCCGGGAAGAGGTTCACGACGAACAACTCTCTGGGCTGCCGTCAACAAGCAAAACCGACAACAACTTGACTCGTGTTCGACAATTGTTGGACTCTGACCGTCGGTTGAGTAAAAATATGGTTGCCAATGATTTAACTTGTCGTCTACTGTTTGTTTCGCATTATTACTGAATATTTAGCGATGAGGAAAGTCTGCGCCAAGCTGGTGCCCAAGGTGCTTGCCAAAACGCGCAACGAGTCCGCGATTTCCTGACCAAACACCAGGTAGCAACGCTGCCCCACCTCCCCTATAATCCTGACGTCGCCCAGCAGACTTCTTTTTCTTCCCTCGAACTAAGGCAGCCCTGAAAGGACCAGTTTTTCGTCCATAGAAGAGATCCATCAGCCGTGACGAAATAATTGGATTACTTTTGGAACACACCCTGTAAAAAATCTTATAACTGACATATCGGATAAAAAAATATTTTTTGAATGAAATGACGACATTATCTGCCCAATATCTAAAAAACCTGACCGTAAAAACTATCGGATATTGGATAGGAATTCTTCGTTCTACCTATAAAAAGTTCATCCATATAAACAGTGAAAAACTGCCGTCATTTGAAGAAAACAAATTCGAAGAGTGCCAGACAATCGTCAGATCTGATCAGCCGTACAACAGCAATTTTTGCTAGAAAAAAATGTGGAGTAAAGAATGAAATTCAATTAATATTCGTCTGTGAGAATTGTTCCACTTATGCTAGGAAACTTCAGGAATACCAAACGATTGTAAGTGTGCAATCAGTGCGCATTTGTGTTCAGGAATACCAAAAGATTGTAAGTGTGCAATCAGTGCGCATTTGTGTAAATGGGAAGAGGCTAAGTGGAATGCTAATCTTACAGAGCAATTGTAGAAATGGGTCCAAAAGGTAACTTGAGCCAAAAACAGTGGTGGACACTTTAGTTTTATGTCTGGTGTGCGATTTATTTGCTCTTCAGAAAGTACTCGAGAAATCCATGGTTGTGAGCAAGAAATATTATTGTCAATTTCTTTTGATTTTAAACAGGCATTCAACAGGATTTTTAGTGAGACGCTGTGGCAGGTTTTGAGAGGATATGGAGTGAATGAGGCTCTACTTGAATGCTATTAACGGGAGGTATGATTAATGTAAGGCAAGCTTAAGAATGGATAGGATACTGGTCTGAAAACTGGGACTGCCATTCCTCTCTTCGTCCTGAAAATTTGTGCGATCATTTTTGAAGTCTCGACACCATTATCTAGCCTTTTCTTCACTCTCAAAGTGAACTTAAATTTGGTTTTAACCTCGTGGTCTGTGGCACGACTAAGAATGCCTGTGACATTGTATGTACGGTATTTCGTAACAACATCTTGTTCCCATAAAAATACCCCATCATCGAGGGAGCCGAGTTCGAATCCCCTGGGCGAAAAAGATCCGATGGAAAAAGTCTGGGCGAATGATTTTTACACTCTGGAATTGTTAGATTTTAGTTGGGCATTTAGTGGATGACTCCATTAAAAGTTTCTGCCACGGTATGTCCCGTATTTCCTTGGAAATTTCTTCAATCATTTCTATGGTTCCATAAACTATGCGAAACCCTCCATGAATTTAATGGGACCTGATGATCCTATTGCACATAAAAATTGAATCGCATCACGCACCTCTCAAATGGAGCAACGATTTTCGCGGACATTGTTATCTGCATTCACCAAACGGCGATTGGCAAATGAACCAAAACAATTACTTCAGTGGGTTCAGAAACAATCAATAGATGGCGCTGCATGCGTACAACTTTGTTCTGACCCGTTAATGTTTCAATATAAGAAAACGGGCCTTAATTTTCGAACATGCTCTATATTCGACAGCGAATCATTGTCTAAGTATGGCAGTGTCAAAAATCCTGCTTCTCCCCATGTACCTGTATTTATATGAAAGAAAACAGGATATGAGGGGATAACCGTACGTTTCCACTAAAAACAATGGGTATGGGTTACTTGAGCAATATTTGCGGAAGAGATACGAGGAGAGGTGGGGGATAGAGGGGGTAGAGTGGCTCATGGAAGGATGCCATGGAATTAGGAGGAGAAAATCATGGCTGAATGTCATCGAAAACTACCCAAACACGAGTGATATTAGGAGCCTCTGGGACGAATGTACTCAAATGAAACAGAGATGGAATAAATGTGAATGGGAAATATATTATGGAGGGAAATTAGTGCAAGCTTCCTGAAATAACCTCAAATAAGGCTTTATTCGGTTTTTCCTGCTCCAAAAAGGGACGCTCTGAAGTGTTATCCGTACGCATCCATGATTCACCGGACCGCTGTACCAATACACTGTTCCCAAGAATTTTGGATCAGGCCTCGTATCTTCTGCGTTTGGAATTAAGTTATTTCCGTGTGTGTCATTATAAGGACTACTTTTGAGCATTTTGAGTTATCAAGCTGGCTTTCGTTTGTGCCTGACTGCCCAACCTCTGCGTTCAAACCTTATTTTCATTTGTATCAAAACGGTATGTGCTTCATATTTTTTGTTTTTATTCTTTATTTAAAAAAAGCTATACATTTCTTGCAAACCCAATGAAAAGATAAAGGGTGAGCTACAAACTAAATGATATTGTTTTCACACAAGGGACTGGGGAATAAATGAAACCTCTGCTAAAGATGGAGGCCAATATCAGTTTTTACTATTGAACGGGAGATAGGCACGCCAATACGCTAGTGATTAGAAAATTATCGAAACTGATATTGAAAGTT
The DNA here is from genome assembly GCA_037158775.1 of Hetaerina titia. NCBI lineage: Eukaryota > Metazoa > Arthropoda > Insecta > Odonata > Calopterygidae > Hetaerina > Hetaerina titia. Next base: position 114,706,431 of record CM073772.1, read on the forward strand.
GCTAATAGTTGGTAGCTGTAGCTGAATTTTAGTTGAATTTTGAAAGGTCTTAGACTGCGAAGAGGTGACTTGAGTCCCCTAACATTCTAATCACTTTGTACATGATAGGGTCTAGAATGGAGATTCGGTGTTAGATTATGGCAATGGAAATGGAATAATTTAAATTGCATCTGCTCGAATTGTTCTCCAGGGTAATGGTATTAGACGTATGGGGAGGTCTAAAATTAGATTATGATGTAGACTGGGAAATTTAATTCGGTGGGATTTCAAGATGACAAATCTATATTCAGTCAATCTGCCATGGGATGGAAGTTATTATTGAACATATTAGTCGATTGATGTTGTGTATATATAACAAAATTAGATTAAGAAAACATTAGTGAAATAATAAATAAAGATAAAGAATGACACAATTCCAAAGAAATACACTGGAGCAGAGCTTAGTTTTCGTTTTTGAACGGCATTATGGGCAAAGGTGGATTAAGTAATCTGAAAATCAATTCTTCGTGCATCAGGTAGCACCGCAGCCATCATGAAAAATGGTGAAAGCTAACTTTCCACTAAAGTTTTATTTACAGAAATACGTCGATGTCATTAAACGTTCCAAGTAATGTACACGAGTATTTGCGGAATTGTTCCATGATGAATAACATCAAAATAAAATGTTCTAACTTCAGATGCATCCTGACGATGCTCTACCGTAAATGAAATCCATGTAAAATATATGTGAATAAGTTTATTTTCTTTGTGAAATTACAAAGTTTTATTTTGATGTTATTCAGCACTGATGTCAGTTTGAAAAAAGTAGTTATTTGGTGGGACATTTTCAGATTATAAGTGAATCGAATTATTTATATTATTGTGCTTAAATAATTATTGCATGAAAAGATACCTTTTGGCGCTTTTTATAAAAAATAATGACGTAGGTATTTTTGAAAACGGTATGTCTTCTGCATTATAATTATTAATCTTGCGCTGGCGTTAACCTCTAGATTCTAGCATGGATTACGGTCAGATTAAAAACACCTTATAGTTACTTTCCTCGGTAGCAACAAATGAAGACGAACCTAGCCCCTGTTATTTCTCTGGGAGACTTTTATTCTCTCGTCGTGGTCACTTCCCCTGCCGTGGTGCCATGTCAGACACAAAGCAGTCACGCTCGATTCGCAGGAGACAATGAATGACCCCGCTCAAATTGACCAAGGGCTATTCTTGAATAAATTTGGATGAAGTTGGAGCATTTGCGTGTCTGTAAATGGCCATATTACGGTAGCACTATTAAGGACACCCGAGGAACGGAATTCCATTTCGGTGGGATTTACAACCGCACGAAATAGCGCCACAAAAAATGGAGAAAGTGATTTAAACTCAGTCAAGGATTTGGATGGGTGAGTGATAAGTGAGTTAATCTGTGATGCCGAGAAAAGAGATTGAAAGAAATTTCATATCATTACGAAGAATAAACATCCTTCGATCCAAATAACTGTTTTTTTAGATGCCAGTTGATTACGAGTACAACATGCCTTCAGGGACCCTCTACCCTTTCTTTGGAGTTATTTGGAGAAATTAAAGAGAAGAGTATATATTTGGCCTGCTACTTTTTAAGAAAATGTTTAGGTTATTTAGTAAGATTAAACATTCGTTAAATTTCCTGAATTTTAACCTAAAATAAATTTGAATACTATGGAGTGGGGCAAAGACAAATTTGAAAAAATCTATTTTTTAAACAACTATTGTTGAATGGAATCAGCTAGCTGCCTGGAGGCTTGTTTGAGCCCTTTCCTTCCAATTTTAGGAGTTTTAAGAATATGTCTAAAGCAGCCACTGGGTGATAAACTTCATTGATCAGTGATTATTATACCATTGTGCTTATTAAAACATTGTATCTATGGGAAGGGGACGGCGTGAGAAGTTGTATTGCAAAAGTGAATGAAATGTCAACGGTGCGTGATATTGAACGGTATGTGAAATTGAAGAGTGCATGATTATGGACTGAGTGCGGCGATGGACGGAGCGGTAACTGGTAGGAGTGACCGTTTACCAGACTTGATCGTTGCCACCAGGACAATTGCCTAATCGTAACGAGATTTATATAAAAATAATAATATTCATTAAAATGAGGCGACTGAGTAATCAAAGAGTTTGATCGTCGGTTGACATGTTCGAGAACAAGAGTGGCTAGTTCTTTTTAAGTTTAGCGCTCAGGTTTTTCTCGCGGTTTATGGATTTCAATAATTAGGGTAAATGAAATATTCTCATTAGAATTCTAGGAAAGTCTGAAGCTCTTACCCATATGATTTAATAGAACACCGACCACCAATGAAGCATATAAATATGGAATTGTTCGCTTAGCGACTCAAACGACCTTTTTGGTTACGATGCTGGACAAAAGGCAAACATTAATTTGCGAGAGGATTGAGATTATCAGATAACAATATTGACCGTAGCGCTAATTATGGACGTTGATAAAAACACGCTGTAGATTTGGTTTAAAAAATGAAAGGCTGGCTTCTTACGCATGCCCTCAGATGTCGAGGGCTCATTTTACTATACACGTGGAAGTTGTAGGAATAAGGTGAATATACACATGTCCGTGACCGGGGATAACAGCACGACTCCAACATTTTGAAAATAGTGACAGAAAGTTCAACTGCCTTCGGGATATAGCTTCCAGTTATATTTGGTCAGAGGCCAAACCGGTCGGTGACACAAAGAGAGCACGTAATTCCTTTAGAATCAGATAATCAATTCTTGGCGATCTTCAGAAGAGAGACGAGCGTACATTTGCATTCGTTTCGTCCGGCAGAGCGCAAAAATACATTCCTCTGGCTACCAATGTGGAAAGAATATAATTACAAACGTTACATTGCCTTGGTGCCAAATAAAACGGATGAGTAACCTGATATAGTTCCAGTTATTATTTAAGTAAACTTAACATCGAATAACATCTCACAAGCAATGGAATATATGTGGCTATAATGCTTAAATGAAGATTTAGAAAAAGACAGGTCAAGCCTAAAATTAAGTACCAAAAATTCTATTAGGAGTATGGAACGTCTCAGCGAAATGGTGGAATTTTAATTTAATCTTTAATGATTATTATGAATCTAGAGTGAATACAACTAATGAATAGTATCCCGGGCAAGGCACTTTGGGCACCTGCAGCTCCACCCAAGCTAGTTGATTTTTCGGGTACCAGATCTTCCTGGGAAACCATAACCGGCACAGGGAAAGGAACTGGCCCCCCTACCCTGATGTGTGAATATTCACACGCCGTATAGGACTTGGTACATGGGTGAGCTCTACCATCACCTACTAAACCGACCTTCGGGTTGATTACTGTGTTTATGGTTTTTTTTATTACATAAATATCTCTCTCTCTCTCTCTATATATATATATATATATATATATATATAAACGAAATGAAAAGGACTATACATATATTGTTTTCCACTTTGATTTGACTTCGATTATTGGGATTGGTTTTGACCGCTGGACGTTTTCGAGTGGTACGCGAGACCTGGCCTCTAGGCGCCGGTATTCTTTGCTTGTCCTCATCCCATGGTTGTACGTGGTTTGGAAACCCTCATCGATCCCAGTCTTGGAAAGGGAGGGATCCTCTCCTTTACCGCCCCTGAAGGAAGACGGAAGAGAGGGGGAGAGGGGTTGGCTAGGTTGGCGCCACCGGTATTCTCTCCCCGTGGCGCCATTCACCAGTTTGGCGCCTTCTACCCCTCGTGTGACCGTGCTTTGTGTATCGGCCCGCTCGTGGAAGGAGTCCGATCAATACTCACGGGTGGAAAGAGAAGGAGACGGGGTGAATGCGGGGGTCAAATGCTTTTCCACGGCATTCTTTACTATAGAGAGACATTGATTGCCATTCAGATCGATGCTCTTATCTTGGGGAAAATATGGACTCTCTTCGTAAGTCTTAAAACGCTTAACAATATTTGTACTTCGTTTCAATACTAACCAAACTTGGCAATCGCAGATTTCCCTCTAGTCTTTCAAAATATATTTTTAAAATAGAATCAGACAATTGAATTGACAATAGAATTATTTCTACTCCACTTCCCGGAGAAAAAGGCCGCGTCATAGAAATGATTTTTTTAGTGCGTTTAATTTTTGATTTCATTTTTCAATGATTTCCGAAAGGCGCGTTTGGCAAATAATTTCACATTTTCGCGCTTTGCTGTTATTTCAATTTCTAGATTAAAATACATAAAAGTCACTCAATAAAAGTAATAATTTAAAAAGTAGTCAATTCCTAATAAATATTGTTAAATACGTATGGATTATTCAAGTATGGTATGATAATGACAATTGGCTTTTTTCTAATAGTTGTGAGATATTTTCAATGAAGGTTGAAGGTAGTTGATAAAAGTTGTCTTCCCCAGCAGTTAGAATTCACGTCACCTTTTCTCCTCAGGCCTCATGGAAGCGGTGGGAAACTTGAATGACGCCTACAAATTGGTTCGTCGGCCCTCGTTAATTGATTTGATAAAATTAGAAACCAATCCCAGGGAATCGTGACTACGTCGCAACTCAAGCGTTTATAGCCTCATTCTCTGTAGCTATTTGTAGAAAATTTGTGAAAATTTTTTTGCTAGAATCAGTTGAGTATTCTACTATTCCTTGTATTACACAAACCTCCTAAAATTCAACATGCTGCCGGTCTCTTCAACTTTCGATCGAGTACGAGAATGAAACGTGAGTCATAAAAGCGGGATGATTACTCTCTCTTACGTACTACTGATCGACATCACCCAATCTTTACCCTCTATAGTGGAACTAACTCAACGTATCTAAGATTATTCATGATAGAATACCACTCATGAAGGACCCCGTTTCTTTTTGTATTAACTGTGAAAGAAAGATGATACGGTCACGTGGAGGGCACAGTTGAAATGAGTCTTTTTTATTTGTTTTTTATCAGCTAAGCTGCCACTAGGAAAGATGCGATTTATTACGACATTACGGCCGTCTTGACCTTGACACTGATGGGCAGCGCCTTCCGGTATAAATGATGAGCGTGAGTGAATATTATATTTCTCTCATGCTACTTGAATACGCTTACGAGGAAAAAATTCTGTTAGTCCCTGAGACCGAAACCTTGACGGTAATCATTTAGCTGCATAAAAAAACCGAAGAAGAAACAATACAAATTTCATCCTTTGTTTGAGCTGGAGTTCGGCTGCACAATGATCCCTAATTCTTCTGAGATTTCTAAACTTCATTCCGCATAACCTGGAAACATAAGAGTGATTCAGAAGCATCCGAAGTTTGTTTTTTTCAGTTTTTTACCCGTCTGAAATGATATGTGTTTCAGGAATTCATTATTATTTTTTTTACAGTTGGCATAATATAATTTCAAGTCTGGCATTGATTAATGATTTGTTTTCATTACTCCAGTAGGGACTCAAATTTTACTTTCCGGGTTGCCAGTGTTCTTATTCCTCATGAAGTAACAGGGCTGACAGCTACTGTTTATATCAACAGAACTTTTTTGCGTCATAGTTGTTCTATTTTATTTTCACCGTTGAATATTCTTTTTTGGCTAAGGTTTTTAACAAGTGTATTTTCAATCATAATTGCTTATTTAAAAATAGAAATGAGACACACGTAACTTGAATTTTTTATCCGCGCTTTGCATTAAAAGATTTTATGGTGTGGGGGTCTGATTTTATTAATTCTATTCCAATGATACTCAATATAAATAGTGTCGAGTAGGCTACTTAAGTGCATACACTTGCACCAGGCCGATGAAAGAAGAACGATTGTATATAATTACAGGGAGATTCACTCGATTCTATTTTACCATTCTTCGAATTTAAAGCATTTCTGCACAACGACTTTAAAGCTGCCCCAATCTATTATTATATATTCGCTCATCCAACCGTGAGGTAATAGGAATAACGTCAAACTCATTGCTTGTCGATGACTAATCTAACCTCATTATTCCATTTATTTATAGAATCAAGATAAAATTCTATTACTTCCATAAAATATCGCTTTTAACTAGCAGCTAAAAAATAACAATTGAAATTTTTACCCCATTAGAGAAAGCGAGCAGCTTTTTTCTAGATTTAAATTTAATGGTTCCAATTAGTACGGCTCTCTCAATCATAATATAAAGTTCTCATTTCGATGAAAAATATCCAAGAAACAGAAAAGTGATGCTCTACGTGAAAACTATATTTATTTATTAAGGAACGTCTTAAGAAGCGTGAACGAAGAACAATAATGGCTTAAACTATCACAGAAAGAATCACAAGATACTTCCTAATTCTTGAATATATTACGAGGGCAGAAATAATGAAAATAGAATTTGAGGAAATAAATCTTTACGGCTCTGTCATGTAAATTAGGTTGCTAGATTGGGTTTTGTTTGGGGTTACAAAATGTTTATTTGATAGTTGTGTCCATCCAAAAAACCTACCTTAACCGGTAGATTACCTAATAATAAATCTTTACTGCGTTCCTCATAAATTGACCACATTATTCGTCCTTCGTCACCAAATTAGTGGTTCCTCTATGCATCATATCGAAAGTGAATCAATAATAAGAGGCGGAAAAGGTTTTCCTTAGAGAATAATCAATACTGTTAAAGATTTGGTTGTAATTTAGCGGTGACCGAAAACAGGTTCGGCGTTCAGGAAGAATTAATGAGGAGAGTAAGAGAGCTTTTTGTTTTCTCCTTTGACTTCCAGAAGTAGACTGAGGAACTGGAAGAGTAGAACACGAGATTTTTATGCCTACAATCAATTATTACTCCTCCGTTATGCTAAAAAAACACTGCTTTACAACAAAGTCGTGCTAGTTGGTGCCGGAGTCATGCCTAATGCAATTTTCCCCACGATCCGTAGGGAACTAATGTTTTCGTAGATTTAGGAATCCGTTTGAAAAAATGGGAATCACGTATAAAGGAGAAAAGTATCAAAGCATGGCCAAATGGTTCCATATAATCGGTTAGAAATAATTAAAAATGAAAGGGATAAAGATTGAAACTTGAAGAAGCTGCCCAAAATTTTTTGCAATTTTATACGATGCGGCACTTGATCTCAAAGAAACCACATTTTTTAAGAATGGTGTCATAAATGCAAATGGTGGACAGAAATGAAATGGAAAGTGCTCTCAACTCAGATTACTGATTTATTACTCAGGATAGACTTTCAAGATGTCTCAAAATGGCATGACGGACAGTTTTTTTCAGAAAAATCAGTAGTTAAAACGTAAGTGGCTTTCAGTCTTTCGTAGAATGTAAGGAAAGTAATTGTGCGACGATGAGCAGTTGGAGTCCGACCCCTTCTTGTTCTGGTGTTTATCTGTTGACTTACGGCATTATCGTAACCGTAATCAGCTCCAGGATTCCGTTAGTATATTTCTGGGCGGGTGGTGAGTGTGTGGGAGCAAAGGCTACTATTTTCATCCGGCCTTCTAGACCATCACAATGGTTCGGAAGGCAGTCCATGTTGCTTTTGCTTTGTTTCTCAGAATGGAGATATTCTTCACTTCCCAGAACGACTCTCCCGACTGCCTCGCCCTCCCCTGTACCCAAAACCCTCCTACTCCCCCGCGCTCCGGGTCTATTAAGTGATTCTGACAAATACACCTGGGAGCTCTTAGAAGCCGTTGACCGTTGTTCTGAGGAATCCTTACGCTTCGAAGAGAGGTGAGGGGGGTTCACGGGGCGAGATGATGATGACCACCGACGAGCGTAACCTAGACCCACTCTTCCTGAGACGGATGCGGCCGCCGCCCCCAAATATACCGTTATGTCGGCGGAGTCCTCGGAACCCGGGCGCGCAATTCCAAGTTCGCTTTCAACACTTACCATTCCGATGCTGCCGTGGTCAAGGATGAGGTCAAAAATCGTTGTTCGGAGCGTTCATTCCGATTGAGTGTGCGCTCTTGTAGGAGTAGGAAGAATTCCTCCGAGGTATTTAGATGTTTTAAGGTATCATTCTGTTGACGGACGAATGTTTGCGGGAATATTGACAGAGTAGCAATAAACCAACAGTGTTCCTGAGCTTGAAACACCTACCCACCTAATGACGGAGCAGTTTTTGAGGAAAAATGCAAGTTGATGACGTGGGGACCTCCTTTCCTCTTTTTTTGTCCCGTCCACAACAAGAGCGGGGACTGCCCCGCTCGAGAAAGCTTACGTGAGATATACAACCAAGCGCAAGGCCATCCATGGCTGCGAACTTAAAAGGCTTCATTCAAGCTTCATTTTTTTCAAGCGCTTTCCATTTCCTCGGTGTCCTTATTTCCAGACGGCCCCTTTCCTGCAACAGCCTTCCCCTCTCCCCCCCCCCTTACTCCTGCGCGAAAGACTGGAAAATAGTGATTCTCTGGACCTTCCATTTTTTGAAAATCCCTTCGGAGAACTTTCCCCGCCATTAGCCGGCTTGGCGCCCCTTTCGTATGAATCGCGTAGCAATGCGTTTCAATGGATTCTTTGCGTTTCACGCATCGAATACCGCAGAAGTTATGGACAGACGACTCTTATTTCTGTTTCTGGCCCTTGAAACGTCCATCAAGCTGGTAAACATTGAATGGGCTCCTTGAAAAAGTTTACGTCAATATTTAAAAAAGTGCATGGTTGAGAAAAGTTTGCGTAGAAGTGATCCAATCCCAAGAATTGCATCCTTGAGCAATAGTAGAAATATATAATCATGGATAAAAAAAATCCACGTCCCAATGAAGTATGCATGCACAACCCTTTACGACTTCCCGTCCATTGCTCCTATCCCCCTATTGCCCCTGCTTTTTTGAACGGGAAAAAACAACCAAAGAAGACATTCCTAATTCTTCCTAGGACATCAAAGCCGAAATTCATTCAGAGGAAATGACCACCAAACGAGATGATGGGTTACTCTTGAAAGATAATTACGATATCTGGATGGAGCAAGTGCATGATAGTAGGTACTCACCTCTCCGGCTGCCTCGTACGTCACCCCTCTTGGCTCACCACACCCACTCTCGCTCCAGCTGAACGCCACCGGCACTGACTCCACGCCAGGAAGGAACGCAGCCGAATGGATTAGTTGAGTCGGCGGCGGCGGCGGTGGTGGGGTGTGCGAGATAGGCAAACGGCGATAGCGAGAGGGAGGGAGGGAGAGAGGCAGAGACGCAGTGCGCACCTTCCTCTCCCGTTTTCTGTCCGTCCACGCACTCGTTCGGGGATCTCACACCCCCCAAGGTCCTCTAATGCAGTGTACTCCCTCCTTCCCACCCGACTATTCCTTTGCGAACGTAAAAATAACCACGCTTCACGCTGCAGCAGCGGGTCCTGCTTCGTCTTTGTTCGTGATCGCGCGCGCGGTCGGCGTTCCTCTTTTTATCTAACCTCTCTCTCTCTCTCTCTTTCTCTCTCTCTCTCTTCCTTGAAATTCCTTTGGCTGTCTCGAGAAGCTCGCACGCACACCTCTCTCTATCGAATTCTGCTGGTGCCTACGACACGACGCCGCCGCGGCGCTCTCCGCCCACTCTCCCCGCTCGCTCCCCCTCTCTCCTTTAAGCAACCTGCCGCCCTCCCGATACCTTAAAAGACTCTTCTTCTTCTTCCCTCCCTCCTCCTCCTCCTTTGCACGTAATTCCCTTCTTCGTGTGCACCACGTCGTCTCTTCTTGCTTCGAGTCTTTCCCGCAGACGTCTGTTCCGCAAGTTCGTTCTATAGCGCCGCCGCCGGAGAGGGGCGGCGAGGCGCGGCGCGGCGGGGAGGAGGCGGTCGTCGGAGTGGTGGCGCGGAGGGAGTTGGGGGAAGGGTGGGAAGCCGGCCGGGGCCGGGAGGGAGGGGTGGGCGTATCATACATAAGCCAGTTCGCCCACTTTTACCCTTTCCTCCATCTCTCGGGCTCTCTCTCTCTCTCTCTCTCGCATCCGCGCGTAGCCTTCTTCCTCCCGTGTCTTCTTCCGTAGTAGTATTCAATACCTGGAGACGTATTATTTTCTGAGGACGGGACCACTGACATCCTCACGATTCACGTAATTTGCATGCGCAAGCCATGTGGGCGAGCCTTTAAAGAAGGAGGCCGTTTTCCTTATTGTTATTCAAATCCCACGCCAGCGTGTTATTCAACTAAATTTGCGTACCAACTTACGATTCGTCGTAAACCGAGATAATTAAGGTCTCAAGGGAAAGAATGGGGAGCTGTATTCACGCCGCTGCCGAGGCTTATTTGAATTAAGTATTCATTAGGGTCTCCAGGCTTTTTAGACTCTAGTCCTACACATACGATGTATTTATATAGCCGGGTGCTCTTAATTGTACCGTTTGCATTTTAATAACAAAGTAATGGTGAAAATGTTGTGGGCTATGATTACCACTTACCTATTTCACGATTGACGATATATATTAATTTTATTTATTAATTATAAAAAATTGTATAAATACTTGTATATATTACCTTAGACTAATAATTTTTCCGTTGTTCACAATTGCATTTTCATTTCACGCTTCTAAGAAAAAATGTTTCATGGTTTGGGGAATAATTTCACCCGCTTAAAATATTACCAAGTTAAATTGAATGTTTTTAGAAATCTTTTCAAATTTAATCTACTTTTTCAAGTTACTAAAGGTTGTCTTTCAATGATTGAATTTGAGTAAGTCTACATGCGGAACACTTATGCTTCTCCATGAAGAATTTAGGGATCGCGAATGCTGGTAAATTAGGAGTAATTCCAATTTTTACTTTGCGAAGAATTGGTAGGAGGTAGTCAAACTAGGAGGAATATATATACGAGTGAAATAAGAAACCCTGCAAATGCATTGCTCTCAGATTTTGGTTTTTTACAAAGCTCTTCTCTCTGTCACGGATGGATGGATTCTGGTACGTGACTTCGTGCGCCTCTTGGAGCGTGAGGGGAGTCACTTTTGCACAGAACTGAAAACATTCTCTCGAAATGTACGTAGTCATAGGAAACATTAGTCCTTTCTGTAAAGGATTTTATTTGTACTTTATAAACGATTCACAGTTTTGTCAATGTAGGTTCATGAAAACTGAAACTTGTACATCACTGTTTTTAATTTTTTAACGAATGCCCCATGTTTTTTATACAATGTGACGACTGGTAAGTTTAAAACTTTCGAAAATGCATAAAGTTGCGTAGCTAGAGCTTTATATATATTATATTAACAATGACATTTAGTCATTTTACGTCGATACAGCACATAACGTGTTCTGGAATGGCATTCATTAATAGCGAAAGACTACATATTTACTTGTAAAAAGGTTTAATAAATATTATAACTTATTGACATAACAGACCCAAGAGTTGTTTTAGCAGCAGGACAGATTTTATATTAGATAGAATTACCGTACGGTTTGCAAAAAAATTGCGGGCGGGGATCATAGACAGTTGTTGTTCTTCCAGTGTATAAATTTATTCCATTTCATTTGAGCACCTCATAACTAAAGGCTTCTCTCATCCATTTTCTTTGCCTCAGTGCGGGAAGTTCTTCCATTTTACATTTAATTTATGGTCTCTGCTATCCTAATTGTGCTAAGGTTATGTTCGACTACGCTGAATGTGAATTTTATGAAAATAACGAAATAGCTGCATTTAAAATATCATTCGTGAAATTTAATTTTCTGAAATAGTGTTTCATTTGTCAAAAATTAGTGAAATGTAATTTGTTGATGTTTGTTAAAATTCAATTTTTAGAAAAGGATTTGTTTTTCAAATAATTTATTTATTATGAGTTATTAGGGGAAACTCTGAACTTAAACTTTAAAATTATTTTTTTCCCATTATGAAATTTAAAGTCAGTTTAGTATTGTTATTTGGTAGTGGAAACTAGTATTAGGCCGGCTAGGATTTATAAGACACAAGAAGAGGGAAGGAAAGTTCGGAGCGTTAGTCATTCCGTCGAAGGATCCAAAAATAATCGAGTGTTCATTGGTGCCCGCCATGGTGAGCGTTCCCATTAAGGAAATGTGGATATTTTCTTTTTTATTGGATTCTCCGAAAATTTCAAACGGTGATCAGCAATATATTTGGTTATGAAGATGACATTCGGGACATCAAGGGAGAATATATTTCTATTTCTATTCGAATATATTCTCAAGGGAGAATTTTTTCGAATGAAGAAATATTCCTGTACACGAATGGTTTTTTGTCTCATTCACGGTTTCCAAATTTTAATATGTCATTGTTATCTCCAAAATAACGTGCAAAAGCCATTTGTGCTGAAACTGCCCCAACCAATTTTCAACCGCGCTGCAGATGACTTGCATCTCAATAAAATAAATGCAATCTTCATAGATGTAGTAAATATATTTAGAATTTGATTTAGTTGTCAACGGTTGTATAACGGAGATATTTTTCCCTCGATTGATTTTTCCGATATGCTGGTATCTGCGCATTATTAATCGACTTATTGCATGAGACCCGTTCCAAAGGTGAAATGCGTAAATTATTCAAGTCCAAGAAAAGAGAACTTTGGTCTGAGAAATCTTGCCTGGAAAAACCTCTCTTGACTTGCTAGAAAGATACTACACATTTCTAGATCCCCTAGACTCGGTAGATATTTATTTCCTTTACCGTTGAATTTGTTGCGAATGAGTATTCCTTTCGTTAGTTTCTTGAATTCATGCATTAAAAAAAGTTATTAATGGCAGGTGCGTTTCTCTACTTTTTGTATCGCATTCATGGCATGTTCAATTTACCTTATGCGTTTCATTCCTTTTCATTATTTGGAGCCCAGTGATGAGTACAGTTGTTTTTTTAAACTAATGATAGAAATAATCTCAAGTTCATAGGCGGAAATACTGAGGCTTGCAGGGTTATTATATTTCTCCTCTACAAATCCTTGAGTGTCACTGGAGTGCATTCATTATATCCGAGAAATCATTTTTCGTTTCGCCGTAGATGACTTATGGCTGCGATGTAGTAGCATCGTGCCCCTTTAAATGGAGCGCTTCAAATTCATTAGTTCGATTACGAATAAAAATGATAAATTGAAATTTTAAAGTGTATTCCTCTCTTCGTCCCTGAATGTTTTGAGAAATTGACCGTGAAAGGTCCAAGATCATCGCAGTTTCCTTTTACCAATCGTTTTGCTTCAAAGCGTTCGAAGACTGACTTTCAGCTCGCACATTGTGGAATACCGCCTCGATGTTCGATTGCGGCCCAATCGAATGCTATCAATAGGTCGTTATTCGACCGATGGAATGGTTTTTCTCAGATTGCATTACGAGTCTCGGAATCACTTCAAGTGACGTAATCCCGCCGCGAGAAGATCCTTGGGGAATCATTAAAGTTCGCGCTTGGGTGCCGACAGCCAGGCAAGGGGGGGGGAGGATGATGGAGGGGGAGTCGAGGAGGGAGGTCCTCAGTCTCTTCAAGGAAGGCGGGGGGGGGGTGGTTGAAAAGAATCGTCTTTTGCCTCCGCCCGCATGTTTGTGTTCATCTCTCTCTCTTCCAAGGTCGCTGAAAGCTATCCTCGCGATGATAGAAGTTGTTTTGCTTCCGACAAAACCCCTTTCCCCATCTCCCTTCCCTCATCACCTTCCTCCTGCCCGTCGACTCGGCAACATGTCTCTTTGTTTTACGCTTAACGTTCCTTCCCTCAAGCCATTCGCCTCTTCACTGCCATCTTAACTTCATATTTTCCCCGCGCATGGTAAGTTTTTTTCCTTCCAACGCTCGAAGTCTCAAATCGCCAATTCACTTGTATGCACATAATTGTCACTTATCGTGGTTATAATCGTTTGTGATTGCGACATAGAGGTAGGGAAAGAACGCCATGCAGTATACGTGCACTAAGTGTGGAGGAAAGAGGAGGAACGCCTTTTTTCCGTTTTATTTATTTATCTATTCACCTAACGTTTTTTTCCTCTGCTGCAGAATTTATTGCAACCTCAAAGGGAGAAGTGAAAAGCTATCTCCAACTACTCTTTCGTCTAGTCGAGCCCCGTCTTTTCATTTCACACGAGGTTGCAGTCGTGTGCGGAGCGAAATATGCGCCGCGAAATCAGGAAACCCTCGTATCATCGAAAAACCCAGGTCGTGACCTTGTTTAATGTCCTAGTCATGAACGCATGTGGCAAAATATTAGAGACTGGATGACTTGTTTTTGATTAAGTATTCACGTAATAGTGGTATGTGGATAAACCTGTCTTTGAGGAGAGACCTATATACTAGTACACCAGAATTTTTCCACCAAGGGCAATCGAAGCTGCCGTGAGCGTCAATTTCCGATGCTCTTTCTGCAGCGCAAAGGGTACTTTGCTACTTGAATCATTAGGAATTGGGCTCTGTAATATATAATATTCTTAGATTGTATGTGGCAGTGTTTTTGAGTAGGAGTTAAGGACGTTGTGGTTTTCCTCTTGTCTTGTGTAGTAGTGTCTTTGCCGTCAGATATCGCTAATGAATGGTATAAACACATCCTACACTCGGAGTGCACATGAAATGCGCTCCGTAGCCCTAATTGAGATCAGTATATCGCTGAAAAGTCATAATCACTGTGATGCAAAACCATCTCCACGGCGTGAGAAGTTCGGTCCCACTATCGTCCTTTGGTTTGGAACTGTTTTGCGTTGCGTGGCCAATTTTGTGCTCCGAGAGTTGTTAAAGGAGAGAGAACGTAATGGCTGATCTACTTGGCAGCGGTCGAGTTCACGCGGTGTGATAACTTCCGCATAACCCGAAGAAGCAGTTCCGTGTTCCTTCTCTTTTCTTTTCCTTCGTTCCTCTTCAGTCTGACGTCGCCGCCGAAGGGCGCATGCGGAAGACAGCTATGCGGAGAAGATGGGATCCGCTATGCCTCGTCTCACTCTTGCTCTCGGCGACTCGGGAGGAGGGGAAGGCGGGCTACCTTTTGCTATACATTAAGTTCCCCACTGACCCACTTGGCAAATCTTGCCATCGTGAGGCGCTGTTGCCAGTATGTCGCCCTCTCCTCTGACGCGAGCTTCATGAGGCCGTGTAATCGAGTTTTTATTAATATCTCAAGTTTTCAAGGCTCTCTTACGAGTGAATGAACGATTGCCGCTCTAGAATGAGGGATCCGAAGATTGTTAATGAAACGTGGCGGTTAATCTCTTCGACAAAATCTTAAGATAACGAAATATCACTGGTCGTGTGCAAATTATTGATGTTTAAGTGAAAAATGACGCCGTAGCAGCTAGGGGACAAGATAATCCTTACTACGAACACGTTGAGCATGCTGATCTAAACAGAGGAGATTTGGGGGCTAAAAGGGTTTCGATGTGTTTCTGAAACAGAAAGGGCGATGGGTTAAAAATGAAGATTTTCATGAGCAACATTCCCCGGAACGCCGAAGGGTCTCTCTCGGGTGATGAAATGAAGGTTTTAAATCAGCGTTTCCGTGATTCGTTGTTACCCAAATGGCAATCAATCAAAATATCGAGAAAACGAGATATTATTAGGATTTTTTGACTTACGACTAAATAAAGAAAAGCATCAGAACTCCGAAAGCTTGGTAACGCGTTAGAGCATACCTTGTTGCTAAGGCTACAATGCCCGTGAAAGTAAATCTGAATGAAAATGATGTCTGCTGAAATCAGAGCCTGCTTCACATCTCACCGCTAGAACGGAGAATTCCGAGAACTGCGAATTCATGTATAGCTCTAAATAGGGAAGTACACTCCTAGAGGAAGGTGGTAATTATAAGGTAATCCGATTGAAGAACAGTTCGGATTTAGTTGCTTACGACAGAGTTAGTTGGTTACTTTATATGTGCGTAGTGTTCTGCACTGGTAATGACTAGCGTCATGGAATACTAACATAGCTTAAGCATCTATTTAAATGATTAAAGTACAGATTTTTAAACTTTCGGGTAGCGGGAGAGAAAATATTTAGACTAAGGGAGAAGGTGCGGAAAAGCAAGATGAGTAGTTATCGAAACGTCCCTATGGAACCGGAGCATGTTCCAACTAACGCGTACAGCTCATGAATGGTACTGGATACTGTAGATAGTTATAACCAAGTGACTAAGCTATCGGATGTGTTAGAGTGAATCGATTCCAGCCGGGGGTAAAAATATTTCAATGACCTAGCCCAATCCTTATTCAGTTGAACGAGGTTTCTGTTTCACATTGTAGTTACAGCCGCGATGTCTAATTATGTTCCAGTTATTTGGTGCCATCGCATTTAACTTCGTCTATTAATGCGACAGACTATTCTGATTTGATCAAAAGCTTAATGAGACACCCAAAAATGATAGCCTGGCGGAATTTCAAAGTGCATTTTCTTGTAGAAAAGGACAAAATTCCAGGAAAAAGTATTTTTTGCATTCATTTTCTGAAAAATGCCATTTTTGTTATTCGCAGAAAAATTAATTTTTTCAAACGTAAAAGTCGATTTCGTCTTGCTACCACGTTCAAATACAATACGAATAACTTCTCACCAAATCCAAGAAAATATTCTTAATTATTTTAATATGGGCATACATTTTCATTAATGAACAAGCTAATTTACAAAACATTGGAAGGTGAGAATACGAGTACGACGATTACAATTTAAATCACTTATTCAATGAGTTGTGCGTTTCTTCTTCTGCTCAAATATATTTTTAGAGATGCAGAATATAGATTAGCCCGTATATCAAGAGCAAATACAATTAATTAACGTACTGATAATTTCCCTAATTTTTAAAGAGAATCTTCATGCGTTATCTCATTCAAGGTGTCCTTTCTATCAAAAGTGGGTTTTAGATGGCCACCAACCAATGTTGACTTTATGTATCGCATGAGTTTCTTGCTTGCGATGCATTATTTCGAAATTCATATCCAACCTCTTTCCTTCATGTTGTCTAAAAAGCCCATTCTCTTGCTATATCCACCCAACTTACCTAATGTGTATTCACCCCATGCCACACACCCTAGCGGTGGCTTGCAGGGCACTAAAAATAAATAAATAAATATCCTTCTTTCTTAATTCGGACTCAAAACTTCAATCAATTAAAAATTGGTAATATTCCGCGAAATAAGATTTATTACGACCGGTTGCAATGTAATTACATCATCATCAGGTGTTTCAGTGTAACTTCATCATTTCCTGATGATGATTTAATTCCTTTGAAACCGGTCGTAGTAAATCTTATTTTATGAAAAATTACCAATTTTCAATTAATTATGATATACCACTACAGCACGCCTGATTCTAACTACTCTGCCCATTCATAACTTCAACTTAGCTTTCCATATTAAAGCAAACCAATTTTCAGGCTCTTACCCATTTCTTTGTTAATTTCTTTCATGTCCTTCTTTCATCTTTCTCTTAGTTATCTTTCATGTGATCTATGGCTTCTTAATTATCCTAGAGTTTACCATTAATCTTGTTTACCGGTTGCTCCTTTTATCTAATTTTTCGGATGCGTCGACTTTTTCTCGAACATTTTTACTAATTTACTCTATGCCTCTATGCTCTAATATCTATTTATTTAAATTTTCTCTGAATCCCAAACTTTTTTACTCCAATTAAGCCTCACATCCACATTTTCATTCTCCAATGCCTTCTAATCCTAATGAATTGAAATTGCAATTCTAACTAAACTAAACAGCTAAGCAAACTTGCGACAGCTAAATTATAATCCAAATCTGCAGTCACTCCGGAAAGTTGATGACGCTGTCTATGTTTAGCCCGTCTCCATAATCTCACTTGTTCCTTTTTTCTCCGGTATTTTCATGCATTCGATGTTTGAGGGTGTTAGGAAGAGATTTTAGTCATTATCAAACACTTTCTTCTGCAAAGAATCAAATGCTGATCCCCTGCCTCTCTCCACCCATTAACCCCTCCTGATTTATCCAAGGGCTTCCTATACGTATAATTCTTTTCCGTTTCGTGAATTTATTGTGCCATTATTCAACGCTCAAATCACAGCCTGCTACAGCTGGAATTTTTAAAAGTAACATACAAAAACAAAACAAATTTATTCCATTATGTATTAATTAGAATATCATAATACATTTGATATTAATTTATTATATTGGTTTTTGTGTTGTATTATATTTACGTTAAAATTTAATTTTTTCCGTTATCATTTCCATTGAGTTACATTTGATCTGGATAGTTCTAGGTCCGATGATGAAAATGACAGCTTATGTTTTCAAAACAGCTTTATTTGGCAAAGTAAATTTCATCGATCAGTTTTACAGAGCCATTATCCCGCCTCTGTAGTATTCTTCCGGAAGTTCTGCCAGTCGATCAACAGAATTTCTTTCTCATCCCAAAAAAACCGACACCATGACTTCACCCGCCGATGGCACCGCCTTCTTCAGAGCTGAAGAACCAACTCTATCCACTGCATGGATTTTTTTGCGATTCTAGTGTGTGATGCTGGATCCACATTTCATCCATTGTCACATGTTGACGTTGAAAATTACTCTTGTTTGTGATCAAGCGAGCCGAGTACTGTTTGGAAAATGCCGTCCGAATGAGCTTTTGATGGCAGTTAGCACCCCTGGCACCCATCCTGCGCAAAGCTTTGGAATGTGCAATTCCTCCTGCATAATTTAACCGACGCGTTCTTTTGATATTCTTATAGTATTTAGAATTTCATGCACTCTCGCTCGTACTTTTCTTCTGAAATCATATTGTGCTTTTTTCGAATTTTCCCGTTATCGTTTCACTTTTCCGACGTCTTTCACATGGTCATCTTGGAGGCTCTCACGACCACCGTTTAAAATCCGTCGCCCATTTCCTCACGTTGGGAATTCAAGGAGGAGAGGAGTCCAAATACACATTTTATATTCCTCGAATAAATTTCAGTCGACAGTTAACCTTCTTCTACGAAGGATTTTATCACCGCGGGTTCCTCGTTTTTTTCCGTTTCTAACAGTACAAGCTCCGCAACCGATTCAAATAATTGTCTAAATTTCGAATATTGATGATGATTCTGGAGCCATGTTGATAGATTTGCGTATGCTTGGAGCCCATTATAAAAATCCAAATCCAGCAAAAACCGTAGCAAATCCAATGTTTATTTTTCAGAATTTTTGTTATGTGATTCTTTTCTTGACTTGATGTCTGAGAGTCATTGTCATAGGATTTTAAATATGGGCTGCGTTGAAACAACCATTTTATTGCTGATAAAGGCCACAATTCAAGTTCATGTAAAAATCAACTAAGGAGAAGAAAGGAAAGTACCTATTCCACGGAGTGAAATAATCATTCTAGTGAAGCGGATAAAATGATACTTTGTAATTCCACAGATTTATTTCACAAACACACGACCCGGGTTTCGACGTACAACGTCATCTTCAGGTTGTACGTCGAAACCCGGGTCGTGTGTTTGTGAAATAAATCTGTGGAATTACAAAGTATCATTTTATCCGCTTAAGTATGAACCGATTCCATAAAATAACGCCTGAAACCATCGATTACATTCTAGTGAAGTTCTTCGGTTTGATATATTGAAGAAAGCATAGGTAACTTGAAGCCATCCCATCAAATACGCTTACGTATACGAACGATCAAATCTTCCTAATTTCGCATTAATTTGGAAGACATCTTTAAATCCCTCAGTTAAAATTACCATAACCTCGCGGTATATTTCTGTTACGATCCTTGTATTACCGTTCTCTTTCTGCCGAAGGAAGGTTTTCACAAATGAGGATTGCGAAAATATTCAAAACTGTATACTGGTGCCAAGATGAAATGGGTAATTTTCGTGCTAAGGATTTCATGTGTGTACAATTTGGTGTATCCATTATCAGCATTACTCTGGTGGAATAGAAGTGATCTTTAGCTTATACCGATGCCGATATCTGTCCGTTCTTTATTGTTCTTTGACTAACCTATTTAATTAATCACCTAACTCTCCAATAACTGACATTTTAATGCAACCCACGATTAAAAGGCTATGATGGTAATAAATAGCTTACGTAACATCTCGGTTCCTCCATAAACTATGAGGGCTCAATTTTTTGTTAAAGGCGAACGAAACATGTTTCAACTTGCCTTACTGGCGTATGCTAGAGTTAACTCAATGCAGCTTGTACCAAATATACAGTACACATTAAGCTAGCAATATTATTCTATTGTTAACTTCATGAATGTTTTCCCAAAAAATGTATCGAGTAGTAAAAAATATGATTACTCTTAATTTATCAATCCTCAAAAATAGGTACTAGGGGTTCTTTAAGGGAAGTGCTCTGCATTTAATTTGATTGAGAATGTTCATCCGTGTAATCAACTTGTTTACGCATAGTAGTTAAATACAGGAATGATATTATGCCCTAATATGAAAGCCATTGGAATCCACGGGAGCAAATTCTCTTTTAAGGAATAAGGTAAAATCGATCTACGAAATTATGTAGTAAATAGGTTTGAGGTGCACCCCAAAGTGTTGAACTTTCTTCTAATCATTAATATTTTTGGCATCTTGGTCAAAATACGCAAAATCCTTTTTTCGACATATTTTTTTCAAGATTTTCTCAATTTTTGAAGGTTCATCTCCATGAGCACCCCACTCTCGCTGCCAAATTAGATAGCGTTCAATCTTCTAATATTGGATATTTGAAAGGAATCAAAATCCTATCCCTTCCCATCCATCATACTTTAAGTCTCTTTAAGGACTGCCATAATGGTTATACAGCTTTATGCTCTGTTAAACATGGATTTTTTATTATCCATGTTCTGTATTAGTATATCCAAGTGCGATTGCCAAGAGTGATTACAATTCATCTAAAATTATCTTTTCCTTTTGACCCTATGTACTTTCCATGTGCAAAGATATTTCTTGCTGAATGCAAGTATCGTTAAATATATTAGACTAGAGCAAAACCTAAGTTGGTACCAATTCAAATAAAATGGTGTTAATAAAGATGTATTGGAAAACTTCGTGTAAAACGACGGGGCGTAAGTGGTTGCTGTGGTCGACATTTTTGTCCACATTTTGCGTGAACATCAACTGTAAGCAGATGGGAAATAATTTCGGAAATGCATTGACTGGAAATTTTACAGATCCAAAAAAAATAAATTACAAAACCAAGGCAAAAATAGAAAATGATCATGCCATCCATAATTCACAGATATTTTGAGTATGCCTTCCAAATATTAAAAAATATCACTGTGCTGAAATGAACGAAAAGCACGTATTTTTGTATGTTTTATATGGCGGAATTTGCGAAATCTGCAGCAATAATATATTCTTTTAGATTTTTAAACCAACAGACGCAAAATGACCAAAGAAAAGATGTAAAAAAGTGCATTTTGCGGATATTGTAACATTGTAAATGGCCGATTTAAGTTGGCGGCCTCAAGTTCTGTGGCTCTACACGCTACGGCAGAGAGTAACCGCTGAAAGAAAAGAATATTTCTCCGGGCGAAGTAGATGTGGAGAGAGAGATGCGGAGGGGGGGGGAGAGGGTTATTAGAATGTACCGTATTCGTCACGTTTTATGGCACCAGTCTTTTATTTATGGTCTCCTTTTACGAGTTTCCGTGGGTCGATGTTTGTGGGCAGCCGACTGACTGACTGCTCCCATTCTCAATCGCTTCTTCCTTCTCTGCCCTGGCGTTGCCCTTGACCCCGCAAACGATCGCGAGTGAATCTGCCGCGCGGCCTTCCCCAGTCCGTCCCTCCGTTTTCCCTCCCCGCGCTGCATATTAATGTCCGTCCCTCCACTCTGCATCCGCTCGCCCTCCACCCACGACGCTCTCGTTGCCATGGAAACGCACCGGAGGCGAGTACGCGAGCTCCCATGGGCCATCGTGCCTCCGGGGAGTGGGCGGGGGCGGGAGAGTTCCCGCACGCGACGGTGCAAGAGTCCCCCTGCCGCTCCTCATCCCCACCTTCCCTCACGCTGGAGAGGCCCTCCGATTCTGGGACCTTCGGGCGCACAGAATGATGGAAGAAATTGGGTGTTTCCTTCAAGTTCGCTCAATAACTACCGTACATTTACGCTAATTAGAGTAGCGTCTCGAATGGGAAGGGTAGTTATCCTGCTTCCATTCCAATCGAAATGTATTTGAATACGCTGTGAACATGAGCACCTTCGCTCATTTTATAAACACTGTTTAAGTTGATGAGGAATATACCGAACTTAAAATTGTAATGGAAAGAAAACAATCGAAATATAGTGATGTACGTGTTTAGACTAATTATCAAGAGCGTACAGAGTTGACATTTACGGCTCAGGTGATGGAAAATTATCATAATTCAGTAAAATGAGTCATTTATACCAGGAAGCATTCTTAATAGAATATGATTTTGGCAGTGCTACTTTGCCCAGAATTAATCACTTTGCTTACTAGTGACTTTTCGTTGTAAATATTTGAATGCAGTAAAGTTTTTTATGTGGTCGCTAAAAAACTTATGAAAGATGTTTTTTATTTATATTCGATGTTTTATTGTGAAAGATGGAGATCCTATTCCAAAGTAGCAATTTTCTTCACCGAAGACTATATTTATTTACATGAACTTATTAATTAATTTTTATTTGCAACGAGTTGATTCGAAGGCGTCAAAGACAGTTTTAATTCCTGCAATTGCTTTTATGACGAAAACGTTTTCGTCATAACATCTTGTTCCTTTAAAGCCCCCAAAATTTCAGAGTGTAAGAGGACGTCTCGTTAGCTTAATTGGTTAAAGCACTCGGCCGGATATCGAGGGATCCGGGTTCGAATCCCGGTCAAGGCGAATGATTTTTACTCTCTGAAATGGTTGCATTATGTGTGCATTAGTTTTCAGCCTACCCTCGTTTATGTGTGTTTTCTTAACGGATAGAAAGTATACAGGGTTCGTCCGGAAAATAAGTGTACTGAGCTCAGGAAAAAAAATGTATTACACTTTTACATATCTTAAGCTAATATTCCTCAAGATAGGACCCTTGTGAGTCGATACACTAGTTCCAGCGGCGTTCCCATTCCTGGAACGCTCCCGCGAAAGCATCATCCGGAACCTCTCGAAGACACGTCGTCACGGCCTCTTTGACGGCGTCCAAAGTCCCGTATCGCGTTCCTTTCAAACTCCTCTTTATCTTCGGGAACAGAAAGAAGTCCGGTGGTGCCAAGTCCGGGCTGTAGGGCGGGTGCGGCAGCGTTGTCACGCCGTGCTTGGCCAAGAAGTCCGACACGACAAGCGCGGTGTGAGTCGGCGCGGTGTGAGACGGCGCATTGTCGTGAAGCAGCCGCCAGATGTTTTTGATCGCTGGCCCGACGCGGGCGACTCGTTTTCGAAGCCTGTCGAGCACTTGGACGTAAAATGCAGCATTTACAGTTTGTCGTTCAGGTACAAATTCGTAGTGGACGACTCCCCTTTTGTCAAAAAAGACTTATTTGTCAAGACACTTATTTTCCGGACGAACCCTGTACGTTTATATTTAAACTGATTCCGGCAGTCGGTTTTTTCTCTCAGAATTCCTAACAAAATCTCATGTCTACCCATAGGAATTGATGAGCGACCGGATCGGCCAAACAAATCTTCTTAACTTCAATATTTTGTAATTGTAACAATTATCATTAATGCATTTTTTCAACATACCGTTGTTTTAACGTTTGTAGAAAATGTCAGTTTTTTGCGATGGCATGTGACTAATAAAATAAGAAGCAAGTCTTGAGAGTCTGTCCATGGACTTGGCAGCGAATCCTAAACGTCTCTTCTATGAGCATCGACCTAAAATGGTGGCATTAGTTCTGTTACATTCTGTTTTTAGTGACTGATCTTTAGTTTTAACCCAGTTTCGGTAGTTTCCTTTTCTCTTTTATGAGGGTACCTAATCGTGTACTTAAACGTTGTCAGCTAGAGGAAAAGAAATAAGTAATTAATCCCAAGGAGAATGATGTTCCATTCAAATCCTTAATTGGAATCATGCACTTGGTTTAAATTTTTTTATTAGTGTAAAAGCATACGCAGTACGAGTATATGTCTTCCGGACTAAGTAAATCACTCTAATCAGATCCTTGATGTACCTGATAAGGTAGCACACGCATATATGAGTGCGAAATCTAATTGTGCGAAACCCAAATGTTCAAAATGAGAACAATCGTAATTGCGCTGCATAGCTGTGTGCGCCACTTTTGATAGTTAAAAAAATGAAATACTGTTAACTTTATATCGCTAAAAAGAGGAGATGATTATTTTTTTGGAGAGCAAAAATGATCCGAGGAGATGCCTAAGGAGCGATTCCATACGGCAGGCAAGGGCTAACTTTACTCCCCATGCCCCTTTTTAATTCGCCAATCGTGCCCGAAATAGATTTAAAGGGGCTTCGGACTTCGTGAAGTAGGAGGGAATTCCGTGACAGTCAGCCATCAATTCTCCAATAAAAGGCTCCCTGAGTCCACGTTGGAGTTCCTGACATGCGTGAACGAAAGCGCTTAGGACCGAGTGGACGTGGCACTTGGTTTGAGTTAAAGTGATCGTTTAGGCAAAGGGTCGGTAGCCTTTGTTTTCTCGGGCCGGAATCTGATGTTCTGAACTGCTGAAGGTCCTAATCACCGTGTAATTAATCGAGTGGACTTGATTGCGATAGCAGCAGTGCGAAGCACTGGCATACGAGTACATTGGAGTGCCTTGTTCTGCTGGCCAGATTGAATCAGTGTTTACTGAACGAAAGGTGCTGACTCCTGATTTAGACCGATATTAATGTGATGGTTGAAGTTAAACGGTTCAAAGCGGATCAACAGACATGTGCCTCTTGCCAACTTTTGGTGGTTTATTGGATTTCAAGTCTTTCCACTTTCAACAGGAGTGGCATGTTAAGTATTTAAACGTCAATAGTATATAAATGGATTTATTTTATGCACATGTAATGTAAAAGGCAATAAAATCAAAATACTATGAATTAGAATCTTGATGCCGAGACCGATTGTACCATGTTCAAAGTTTGTGCGAAGACAAAACCCATTTTCTACCGATTAAATCTTTTCAATGTCACCTATTTCTTCTTATTTAAATATGGACATACTTTATTTGTCTTTTTTTGGGATTGAGACTTCATAGTTCCTTTTTCATTTGACCATTAAACATTGCATTGAAGCGAATAAAAATAACCACCACACCATGGGTGGAGGCAAATTAAGAGGAGTAGGAATCGAATCCGCGACCTCTGGGCTGGCTAGCGAGAACGCTGTGCAGCCACCACCGAATGAATATTATGAATGGATAGGATATTGACGCGGTAGTAGTAACAGATAGAGAAGAACGTTGACCGTAGGGCATGGGTTCGATTCCCGTGGCCTACGTCGCCGCTGGGAACCCTCAGCATCCCTCAAGCTGTGTGCTTTTTCGGATACCGTATCTTCTTGGGAAATAGTACTAAGAGTTACATTCTCAAAATATAAAAAGTTATATTAAATAACTTGGTATCCTTCAACTCTTAGTTAACTGGTCATGGCTGCATGGCCGGCATCTGATGATATTATCATGGCTTAGGCGGGTTGTGTTGTATAACATTTTGCTTACTCACGTCTGGGCCCACGCCAAAAATGCACCATTCTAACCTAAAACCCTCAACCTTCCCCTCATAATATGTACATATATATAAATATATATATTTATATATATAAAAATATTGGTATTTCCTCCCATGGACTACAACCTTGTGGTGGAAGGGCTTGTGCGTTCCGATGACCCCTAGAGCTGTCCTGGCGGGAGCAATGATAACACAGGCCTACAAAAAAAATTTTTTTTTGGTGCCGGGAATCCTTGTGTTGATTTTAACTATATTTGTAGAGCTGAATCCAAATATGAAATCCGTTTTTATTTAACAGCTCTACTTTTTTAGATATGGCACATCTTACGATTAGATGTTTTAATATTTGATATATTCCGGAAAATAATTTTCAAAGTTAAATAAATCTATAAGTATGCATGGGAATATATGGTAAAAGAAAATAGGAAAAATATTACAGACTTTGTGAAACGTGCATACTTGGGATATTTTGGTGTTAAGCTTGGTGACCAAGATAAAACATGGGCACCGCATTTTGTGTGTAAAACATGTACTGAACATCTGCGGCAATGGACAAAAGGACAAAGGAAAAGTCTAAAATTTGGTGTGCCAATGGTGTGGAGAGAACCTGTGAACCATATTGACGACTGTTATTTTTGCATAGCAAATGTTTCGGGAATTGATCGAAAAAATCGCCGCAAGTGAACATATCCAGATTCGCCTTCAGCTAGACGCCCGGTACCCCATACCAGATATACAGTATCTAAGGAAGAATTTGAGTTATTTGAAAACATTTCTCATTCTATTGACGATAGTGGCAGTGACTACGAGGGGTATCAACAATTCTTCAACTATTTAATCAAGATCAACTAAGCGATCTTGCTAGAGAACTGAACTTATCGAAGGAAGCATCCGAACTACTAGCATCAAGACTGCATGAAAAGAATTTACTGCAACCCGGTACAAAAAAAGGTTTTTATCGCACAAGGAAAAGGATATGCTACCCTTCTTTACTCAAGAAGACAATCTTACATTTTCTTTAGACGTTAAGGGTCTTTTGGAAAAAATGGGACTACTATCACAATATGATGCTAGTGATTGGCGTTTGTTTATTGATAGCTCCAAGCGTAGTTTAAAATGTGTACTTCTTCACAATGGTAACAGGTTTGGCGCAATACCAATCGCTCATTCAACTAAAATGAAAGAAGAATACGATACAATAGCATTGGTCTTACAGAAGATAAAATACCAGGAACATCGCTGGGTGATTTGTGTAGATTTAAAAATGGTGAACTTTCTTCTTGGGCAGCAAAGTGGCTACACAAAATATCCTTGTTTCTTGCGCCTCTGGGATAGCAGGGACAGACAAAACCACTGGATTAAATCATCTTACCGCCTCTACATATTAAACTAGGCCTAATGAAGCAATTTGTTAAGGCTCTTGACAAGGATGGACCATGCTTCGGCCACTTAAGACTAAAGATGCCCCATATAAGTATTGACAAACTTAAAGCTGGTATTTTTGAGGGCCCACAAATCAGACAACTTACAAAGGATCCTGCTTTTGTCGAGTCAATGAATGAGATTGAAAAAAATTAGTTGGATGTCATTTGTTGAGGTCATAAAAATTTTCTAGGAAATCACAAAGTGAAAATTATATTGAGCTGGTAAACATTATGCTCAGTAACTTCAAATCACTTGGATGTAATATGAGTACCAAAGTTCACTACCTACACAGCCACTTAGACAATTTTCTTAGAAGTTAGGAGACACAAGTGAAGAACAAGGTGAAAGATTTCACCAGAATATAAAAACAATAGAAGCTCGCTACCAAGGAAGATGGGATAACCATATGATGGCAGATTACTGCTGGTGCTTAAAACGAGACTGTTTGAACAAAGTGCACTCAAGAAAATCGCGCAAAAGAAGCTTCCGATGTGTTGAGTGATGTTTTTATGTATTTTTTCTTTTCAATTTGTTTTATTACAGTAAAAAATTTTAGTATTTGTGTTCAATTGTATTGTAAAATTCTGTTGTGTTTGTGGGTGATTTAACAGCCCTAGAAATAAATCAAGTCTTTATATTTAGTGGGTTTTATCATTAATATAATATTTCCATATCATCATGTAGAAGATTTTTTACGTAAGTAACAAAATATCTATATCTTGAAAACTATAGCTGATAGGAAAAAACTAGGGTCATAATTGGATTCAGCACCCCAATTGTTCTTTAAATCAACATTAAAAGCTCCGGCACCAAAACCACTGTTGGCCTGTGTAATTGCTCCTGGTAGGGTCACCCATGCCAGATAGGTCGAAGGTTAGTAGCCAGACGACAGGTAGTCCACGCAGCGTCTGTTCCTCAGTGAGGCGGCTGCAAAGGTGTCTGACCCCAGTGGAGCGGCCCAAGGGGCCATGTGTCATGCTCGGCAGCGGGGGAGGCAAGGCTTCCGCGGTCGTCATCCCACGAAACCCTTCCAGGGGAGAAATAACAGCAGCAGGACAGAAGACGCAGAAGAAGATGAAAATAGTTAGAATAGGAACATGGAACGTCAAGACAATGTTGAGGACAGGCAAATTAGAAAATATTAAGCAGGAGATGAAAAGAGGCAATATAAGAAAAAAGTAAGAAAAATGGGAATGTATCAAGCAAGGGATATCAGAAGCCGCAAAAGACACTATAGGAACCGTTAACGGGAAAAGATAAGGAAACCATGGGTCACGGATGGGATGATTGCAAAGATGGAGGAGAGAAGAAGATGGAAGAATGTAAACACAGAGTTAGGCAAAATTAAGTACAAAGAATTAAACAATAAATTAAGAAGGGCCACAAATTAATAGAGAGAAGAATGGCGGAAAACGCAATGCGAGGATATGGAAAGTTTACAGAAGAAGGGTGATATTGGTGCTCTATACAGCAAGGTTAAGTTATTATCGGGAAGTAAGAAGGCAAGATCTGTGCTAACAGTTAAAGATAAGTGGGGTCAGATAATAGTTGAACCAGGAAAACTCCAAGAGAGATGGAAGGAATATATAGAAACACCGTATGGTAAAGAACTTAGGCCGACAAGGTTAGTCATAGAAAAGGAACATGACGTAGAAGAAGATAGCTTAGGTCCAGGCATACTCGACGATGAAATAGAAAGGGCATTAAAGGATATGAAACTAAATAAGGCCGTGGGGGTAGACAACATTCCTGTGGAACTGTTGAAATGTTTAGGAAAATATAGGAAGAAGACTCTCTATGGACTGATTCGTAGCATCTATGAGGAAGGAATCTGCCCAGAAGATTTTGTGAAATCAGTGTTAGTTCCTATTCCGAAAAAGGTAAAGGCTACATCATGTGAGGATTACAGAACAATAAGTTTGATATCCCACGCAGCTGGAGTTATTATCAGGATCATCAAAAAAAGGATAGAGAGTAAGGCAAATGGTTACTTGCGGATGATCAGTTTGGGTTTAGAAAGGGGAGAGTTACGCGCGATGCCATTGCAGTAATGAGATCACTAATCGAGAGGAATATAGAATACAATCAGGACGTATTTGCCTGTTTCGTAGATTTTGAAAAAGAGTTTGATAGAGTGAATTGGGAACACAAATGAGTGTATTGCAGGAAATAGGAATGGCTTGGAGGGACAGGAGACTGATCCGCAACCTGTACATGTCTCAGACTGCTCAGGTGCGAGTGGAGAACGGAGAGTCCAGATGGGAAGTGTTGGGAAGAGGTGTAAGGCAGGGTAGTGCATTGTCACCGGTGCTGTTCAACGTATATGTCGAGGAAATGATTAAAGAGGCATCGGAAGAACTGGAAGTAGGAATGAAAGCCGGAGGGGAATTCGTAAAATCGGTTAGGTTTGCTGATAACCAAGCATTAGTTGCTCAGTCAGCCAAGGGGTTTCAAGCATTGCTGAGTGAATTGAAGCTTTAGTGCGATAGATTTGGGATGAGAATCAATATTAAATAAAACAAAGGTTATGCGATTTTCCAGAAAGAAAAAGGCTAAGCTAAACATTAAAATAGGAGAGGAAAAATTTGAGCTGGTAGAACAATGCACGTATCTCGGAAGTATTTTTGACCAATACGGTCAAAGTAGTTGGGACGTAAGGAGAAGAATTGCGCTAGGCAAGGAGGCTTTCTCAAGGAGGAGGGAGTTGATGGCAGGGACGTTGGGTAGTGAAATGAACCGAAAGGAAAACAGTTGAGGAAGTACTGGAGATGGTGGGTGAGGAGTGGGGTTTGTTGAGAGAAATGCTGTGGAGGCAGGAAAAATGGATGAAAGGCGTATTGAGCGGCAATAGTGGGATGTTGAAAGAGGTAATAGAGGGGAGAATGTTGGGCAAGCGAGGAAAGGGCAGGAAGAGGATAGGGATGTTGGACATGATGAAGGGAGGAAAGGAATACACAGAGATGAAGAGGGACCTGATGTAGTTTAGGTTGCTGGATTGGGTTTTGATTGGAGTTAAAAAATGTTTATTTGATATTTGTGTCAGTCGAAAAACCTACCTAGATCCGTAGATTACCTAACAATAATATAAAAACATTCCCATTTTTATTAATTAAAATTGGCAGTTTTCCACAAAAATAAAATTTTTATTAATACAACCGGTTTCAATGTAACTATATCATCTTCTGGTGGTGTAACTACATCTTTCTTCACCAGAAGATGATGTAGTTACGTTGAAACCGGTCGTATTAATAAAAATTTTATTTTTGTGGAAAATTGCCAATTTTAATTAATCATGATATTCCACCATTTCACGCCTGAAACGTCTCTTTTTATTCCTATTCTTCTTCGATAGTACTCAGGTCTTTATCGGCATCCATAATTTTCTCTTTAACATGCTGATACTCCTTCCTTGTTAATCCATTTAATGTTTCTACATGCCATTTGCTAACCCGCCGCCCCTGCTTTATGTTTTTGAGACGGACATTACATTTCATAACAACTAAATTGTGGTCAGAGTCAGCATCCGCTCCTGGGAAACTGTGCGAATTTATCGCACTGTTCCTAAACGTGTTCCTAACCATAATATAATATAATTGATACCTTCCTGAGTCACATGCCTCTTTCCATGTATACCTACACTTTTGTGGTGTCTAAACCATGTGTTGGTGATGACAAATCCCTGATTCCTTTGCCTGATGTTGCATTCCAATCCCCCATCAATATGAAATATTTCCATGCAGAAACACACGCGATTATATCATCTAACTCATCGTACATCCTATCGACGTCTTCCTCCTTGTGATTGCTCGGTGGCATGTATACCTGAACAAATACTTAGTTCGTCGGTTTAGCTTAATCTCTTTGAGTAATATTCTATCCTTTGTTTTCTCTATGTTGACTGCGCTTCTTCCTACCTCTTTATTTAATATAACGGCAACCCCTCGTTGTCTCTCGTCCCCGCCACTGTATGTTTTTCTATAATTGTCACTCCAGTAATCCCCGCTATCCTTCCATCTCACCTCGCAGAGACCTAAAACATCGAAATAGCCTTTTTCCATTTCTCGCTTAGCATTATCTAATTTGCCTGTCCTCAACATTGTCCTGACATTCCATGATCCTATTCTAGCAACTTTCGTCTTCTTCTGCGTTTTCTGTCTTGCTGCTGTTATTTTTCCCTCGCAAGGGTTTCGTGGGATGACGACCGCGGAAGCCTTGCCTCCCCCGCTGCCGGCACGACATACGGCCGCTTGGGCTGAGTTCCGCAGTTACCAGGACTCAATTTATCTATGTTGTCCATCATTGTTTTCTTGGGAATAATAATTGAGTAGGTTTCCCGTTGGCTTCCTCAATAGTGTTTTTAACGTGACACCATCACTTAATGGCCGCCCCACTGGGGTCAGAGGCCTCTTTGCAGTCACCTCACAGAGAAACAGACGCTGCGTGGACTACCTTTCGTCTGGCTACTAACCTGCGTCCTATCTGGAATGGGTGACCCTACCATGAGCAATTATTATTACTCCCGCCAACACAGCTCTAGGGGTCATCGGAACGCACAAACACATATGAACAAGGGTAGGCTGAAAACTAATGAACGCATGCTTGTAGACCACAAACAAAATGACCTTCAGAAGCATGGTGGCATGTAGAAGGAACATTCCCCCTCAACACAAATGCGAAGGTTTGAGGTCGTTAAATTCATCCAGTGTATTTTAAGAAGCGGAAGTATGGAGGCGTGTTCTAGTGCTTGGTCAACGCGAGTAAACAGCGTGGTGTTATCGAATTTGTAACTCTTGAAAAATTGATTCCTAGTGAACTTCACCGTCGTTAAAGACTGTTTATGGAAACGATGCTATTGATAGGTCTACTGTAAATAGATGTGAAATAAAAGTTCGTAGTTGCGAGCCTGGAAAAGCCATAAGTGTTGATGAAACACGTAGGGACGGGCATCACTGCCACTGACGATAAACATCGCAAACTCGCCGAAGATTTGATTCAAAATGACCTGCGAATCTTTTTAAAGCGTATAATACACCTCCGACGTCGATTTTTTTGTGGTAAAAGCAGCCTGGCGCTAATAATCTTTCAACAGGACAACGCTCGTCCACACACCATGCGCGCAACTGGAGAGGCTCTGCGAAACCTGAAATTTGAACCTTTTCCACACCCTCCTTATTCCCCCCATCTTGCGCCCTGCGATTTTTATTTTTCCCTCAACTCACGGGAAACCTCTAGGGTAATCATTACACCTCGGACGATGAATAGAAGGCAGCTGTCATGTCCTGAATTCGAGAAAAATCGGGATAGTTTTTCGGTGACGGAATGAAAAAGTTGTTTTCCGTTGGGAGAAATGTCTTTGCATTAACGTTTACTATATTGAAAAATAAATCTATGATTTTGGAACTTAAGAATTGAACTTTTTCCCCGTACTTGCTCTTTGTTTTTGGCTGCGCTCCAGAAGCATGTGTTCGTTACATTTCAGCTTACTCTCGTATGTATTGGGGAAAACTAATGCGTATATTGCTGAAAATGGGGATGGATTGGAGGCAGGAGACTGATCCGCAACCTGTACATGTCTCAGACTGCTCAGGTGGGAAACGTAGGTGAGAGTAAAGAGCGTCCTACAACACACTGAAAGAACAATTAGGGTGACCGTAGCAATGAAGTCTTTAATGGAGGAGGTGGAGGATCAAAACTATATCTTCGAAGTAATACAAATTTAAAGACATGAAACAATGCTATTAAACTCGAAGACTGAAAAACATCGTCGGAGAGGTTAAACAAGGAAAATTCTAGGGAATTGAAATGAAAAATGGGTACAAGTTTCGGAATTCTACTAACACTAAAAATTAGTGGGCCCAAAGAAATATTTCAGAACCACCCACGAAGATGACAAATGTGAAATACTTATGCCAGGAATATCAAGATGATACTAATTGGACTACATACTAGTGAAACATAGATTAATGCTTCAAATTAAAGATAGCAAAATCTATCTGGTTTCAGGTGTCGAGAGTGACAAAGATCCATTCCTAATTTGAGTGTAATTAAGTGAGGGAAAATTGGATATACGAGGTGACGTAGAGAAACAGGAGAAGCTAAGATGTTTTAATGCTCGCACTCAAAGTAGGGGAGAGGATTCAGGAAAATCAACCACCTTTAATTATACTCGTATTTGCTGATCAGGGAACATGTTGACGACATGGACTAGAATATGACGTGTCCTCGAAACAACTGGATTGAAATACAACTGAATATGATCGATACACGTTCTACAAAAAGAGCAGGTGGCAGTGACTTAATGTGTACATTTTTGAAGCAGTTTACAAGATCGAGTGAAGCGTAAAAATTGGCGAACTAATCCATAGAGAAAGGATAATAATGCTGTAACTTGAGGACTACATAGCACTATTTTCAGAGAAAAAAGAAGAACTCACGAGGATACTGGGAACTATGGAGAAACGGATGAAGAAGTAAAACCTCAGGATAAACAAGATTAAAGATAAGGTAATCTTCGGCTGTCCAAGTAGAGAAGGCAATCTCCAAGTAAGACTAGGAAAAGACGCTGGAACAAGTGGGAGCGTAATGCTATTTAGCCAGGAGGATCGCTAACGTCGAAAGAAGCAATGGGGGATGTAGTAAGCCGAATGGGAATGAAGAACACATATTTTTTATCAAAAAAAGCAAATACATGGCAGTATTAGTACCAGCATAGGCATGTGGAAGCGAATGTTCAAATTTATAGGTTACTCTTGTTTGTCAATGGGTTTGAGACATGGTCAGTAGAGCAGAGATAGTTAGGGAAATGGAAATGTTGTACCCCGGAAAAATGATGAAAATCAAATGAAAAATAGTCTTAGGAACAAATGAGTTATTATTTCGTGTGAAGGAGAGGAGGCTGCTGTGGAGAGCCGAAGAGAGAGTGAAACTAATTGGGCTTTTCTTGAGGCATGATAGCCAATTGGAGAGACCATAAATGGAGGACATTGAGGGGAAGAATTACGGAGGAATGCTAAGGATGAACTACGAGAAGAAGATGACGTAAAATATCGATTCAAGGCGTATTGAGAGAATGAAGAGATAAGGAACGTTGATAAATGGTAAGGCTGGGCGGTAACTGGATAATTTGGAGAGCTGCTACGAACCAATCGTCATATTCATTATCTGTGACGATGTTGAAGCAACAGGTTAGCCATTACATCGCGGAATACAACGATAAGACAGAACTTGAGTTAGAATGACAAATGACCTTGATTTGTATGTTAATGAAGAAAGGTTACCTGTTACCTTCACAGCTCTTTAAAATACCCGTGGGTGGAAGAAACGGTCAAAGTTGTTTAAGAATGGCTGGATACAGAGCGGTTTATAAAGTGAAATAGCTTTTCAGAGTCTTACTGACTTAGAAATTATTTTGAGCAATAATTGAATTTATGTTCAGCGAACGAGTTAGGTGGCAACCCGCAGGCGTACAGTGCTTTATTTGGAAATCATTTCTTAAATTGCTTTTAAAAATAACGAAATAATTTTGACTTTTAGGGGACATGTAAAAAAATATAAACTATGTAATAACTAAAAAATTTAAATGGTAGAAATAATTATATTTATTTCGCATATGCCATGGAATATTTTTATGGTGTACTGGAATAATGGGCGGTGAACTGCATTCAAAAAACGAGTTAGGTATTTAGTATGTCGAATAGGGGCCTGCGGTTTTCACGCATTATGTATCATAATGAACTTGAAGCATAAGTAAGAGTGCTCAATTTCTAGATACCTTCCTTAAGAATATGAAGTGTATTCAAATTTCTAAAATTGGAGAACCATAAAGAAAATTATGTATGCATACATGCGAATTGATGTCTTCATACACTTTCATTTACATTTTAATGTTTATTTTTTGCTTTCCAGACGGTATTAAGAATTTGTGTCCCCTGCAATGCGAATGTGTCTTTGTTTATCGCCTATTCTTGGCTATACGCCAGATAATCAGCGTTTACATAAGATCCTTGCGCGAGACACGACTTTAATCCCGTGATCTCAACAGACGAGCGCACTTCTCCCTGAGAAAATCACGGAATTACGAGTCATACGATACTCTTATATATTGATTCAAGTCAAGATTATTGCAATAATTTTATTTTACTCCATAAATACTTGAACGTAAGTTCTCGATTTATTAGATTACTATTGGGGATCACATAACAATATGCAAATCAATAAAAGTAGACTATAATTTCTCTGTATAGCGTGCTCGATTTTCGGATTATTTTGTTAATCTATGTAGAAATAATTGCGCACTATAGCGCTGTGTTTATTATTAAAAATTAAAATCCCTCTGAATGTGATTTTTCGAGTAGCTGATTTATTATGAGGTCAGTTGAACTCTCGTATATTAGCAGTTTGCCAGAGTTTACTTACCTTAGATTGTCATTTCATAACGAAATTGAGTTAACACGGCTTGCTTCAATAATTCTGGTCAAAGGCAAATGATTTTTACCGTTAGAAACTGTTGCATGTAGGGCTTGCTTCGCCCAACTCTGCTTTAACGGAGGAAATACTTCCTGGAATATTTAACACTAGTAACAGATCTTTATCAATGGTTTTAAGGGTTAATACACTTCTATTATATAAACTACCTAAAAAAGCGTTAGAAATTTATTTAGGTGGCATTTGAACAGTTGAGTGATAATAGACCAACTTCGAATCAATTGCTGAGTTTGGCTATCACCCAAACCCTAATTCTAATGCAAGTTGGCTGTTCATTTGGCAATGCATGGGGTGGGTATGAAGCTAATGGCTGGTTTCTTCCACAAGAAAAGTCCCTCCTCCGGCCATGAGGCCGGGATCTGTCGTGGGATAAGGAGCTGACGCAAGGGGTTTCTACCGGCCGCCGCTATGCGTCGTCGCCCGTTTCCATGGCGTCCGACTCCTATGCCAGAGGGTTCTTGCGTCCATCATCGGAATGAGACCAAAGTTGAGAGGTGTTTACCAACAGAGGCAACATTTGGAGAGGGCCTCCACATCTCAATTACCGCGGCCCGCGATTTTGTCCGCCCTTCACCCCACTCCATCCACGGACCTAGCTCCCCATCCCCCCGATCCAATCCCAACTTAACGGGAAAAAGAATCCTTTTGGCGGGTGGCGGCGGCTTCCTAGTAACCGATTTCAGGGAATGACTTGGTCGGCATATTTCAGGGAATTTACTCCCCCCCTAGCCCCCCCTTTCTCTCTCTCTCTCTCTCTTTCCTCGCTGCTTCCCTCTCACTCCGTCTTTGTCGCCCTTTCTCTAAACTTAAAAAAAGACGTCTCCTCACCCCCCCTCTCTCTCTGCACCCCGCCCCCGCCGCCGCCCCGCTTGTCGCACTGTGGCCATAGCACTCACTCCATTCCGCTCCCACTCCGCAGCCACGAGTGACCAACTATCCAAACACTCTATCCTCCGCTTAACCTCTCCCAAGGCGCACCTATCCGGCCCTTCCCTCTCCTTTCGCCCTGCCTCCGCCGTCCTCTCCATCTCTCTACATTTCCATCATCCCGAGCGTCGATCCCCTCGGATTGTTTCCCCGTCTCGTGTCATCCCCTTTCATCTCCCCACTTCGCCCTCTCTCTCTCATCTCACTTCTCATCGGCTGTTCTCTATTCCCAAACATCCCCGCGGAGTTCTCCCCTTCCTAATTAACTCTCCCTCCCTTGCTCCAGTCTCCCCTCTTGGCCCTTCGCCGTTTGAAGCGCTTTGCGGTTGTGTTTAATGTGAGTGAGTCGTCGTTTAGGACTCGTTTGCGACGACGATTATTCAGTGCGACGGCCCTTGAGGTCGTGTGGAAATGAGTTGTATTGTGTGCGTGAGGAATCCATAAGAAGCCTCTGTTTTGTTGCTCGCATTTTCCGACGAGAGATCGAGAGAATCGGTTCTTGAAACAACGAGATGGTTTAAAAAAGGCTTCGAGTCCAACCTGTTTTTGTGAGTGAAAAAAATGTCCAAAAAGTGTCTGCTGATGAGCCGTATGTTATGTCGGCTCTCGGGCTTAAGGAGAGGACGATGAATCGAATGTGATGTGATCAGAATGGGAAAGACCTCTGATGAGATGAACCCGCTGCCCACTGTGTGTGAATATGTGAGTACGCTGTTTTTTTCTCTCCCGATTTGATGGGAAAAATGAATTAATGGAACTTAAAATTCGGATTTTGGTCCGCTGCCTGAAATTATTCAGGGATTTTGAAAATATTTTGGAAATTTGAATTTCATTTTTCAAAAAAGATACTAATTTTAAATTTTAATTAAATTCTGTTATATATGCTTCGAATGGGAATTATTTCCGGCTCAATTTCGATGGGCCAAGGCTATCACAGTTTGCAGTAATCGACTTTACATTTATCGCGTTTACTTGTGCACTGCATGATGGAAGAGTTTTTGACTAATGCAGTCACCTTATTAAAACCCGTTTTGTGAATTAAGTTATACTGATTATACCTAAGATTAAAATCAGTTGTATTTATTATATCAAAATTGGATCAACTTTAATCAGTTGGAATAATTTTTATGCTTATTGCCTATCACTGTTGTCACCACGAATTATGACTAGCATAAAGAATCCCTAAAAATTCATCAGTTTAATCGACGGCAAACTTCCCTTAACTTTCCATTTTGGTCTTGACAACCAATTTAATGTGAAGCATCACTAATCCCTCGGTGTAGATTAGATTGGTGTGTAATGCCAACTATAAATTTGTGAGCGCTTTATGGATAGCAATTAATTTTGATAAAAATTATTGAATTCATTCTTCTCTAATTGTTCGTCCTTCTGGTTGGTTAGGTTGAGGTAAAAGTTAATACTTTTTAATTTTGCTATTAATCGAATGGGATTCGATAGCATGGATTAACTCAACTCGAAAGATAGAGCACTTTTCTGGGTACAACTAATTGTTAAACCTGGTCTGTCATAGACTAAATTTGTAAGAGTAATAGTTAGCCAAATTTATTCCAAAAATATTTCATCAATCTCATATGACTTATTAACAATTAGAGAAAGTAGTTTTTTCAATTTAATATATTAGAATGCATTTACACATTACAATCTTCATTACATTTCCAATCTAGTCAGGTGTCGTAACTGTGCTGTACTCTCATATCCGATGATCCACTGGCTATAGTTGTGAGTTATGACTTAGAAATATTTTTTCTGAAGTCAAAAATCATGGAAAAACTTTTCAATTGTTATTTTTTAACCATCTATGAAAAAAAATCAATGTGAAAATATACACGTGCATCACCGCCACTTCATTGGTATTAATAAGAAAATGGTTCATTGATGATTTATTTATGATTGTATCAAGTTAATAGGTGTCATACATTTTTTCTTAGCCTGTCAGCCAAGAGGTAACGGGTATTGCTGAGTCTATTAGAAAATTATGTTAGAAGATGTTGAATGCGGATCTATGGAAGCAAAACAAAGCCTATGAAGTTTTCGAGGAGAGGAAGTTAAGTAAAACGTTAAATTTGGAGGGCAATCACAAGAATAGGTGGAACAATTTACGTACTTTGGAAGTGTATTGGATCAAGATGATCACAGCAGTAGAGGCATTAAAAGAATAATCACTTCAGGCACATAAGCATTCAGAAGAAGGAGTAAATTAATGGCAGGGGCATTAATTAAGGAACTTAAGAAAAAACAAGTGAAAACGTGTGAAATGTGGCTCTGTATTGCTCATAAACATATTCCCTGAAGTAAGATGATAGGTGTCGATTGGAGGCTGTTGAGGTGTGGATGTGGAGAAGGAGTGAAAGGTAAAATGAATGGGATAGGAAAACAAATGCATGGGGGGGGCGTACTAGGCGGAAAGAGCGTCGTTGCGAGAAATTCGAAGAAGGTAAGAAATAAAGAGGCAGAGCCTTTTATTTGGCGATGAAATTCTGAATGCTGTGAGAGAGGATTAGACAAGCAAGTCTGAAATTTGAAAAGGATAGCAATGTTGAACGGAATGAAGGGAGGCAGAACGTATGCGGAATTGACGACCGGTTTATTTTAGTACGGTTCAGAACGGTCTTATTTAATAGTGAAACTAAAATAATCCTTAGGAATATTTTTACTAGAAATTTTAATGTAAAACTTTGTTTGTAAGAACACGAACTATTTTTTTGATTCTTTTGTAAGTATCATTAAACTCAGACTCTTCATTAATTCAGACACTGAAAAGAACTTCCCTGACTTGATTTTAAAGGGTCGTAAGAATGACATGTAGAAGTTTTCCATTTTCGATTAGTTAAAGCGATCAACCTTGGATTGCGTGGGAAAGGTAAAATAGCATCTTGAAATAATTTGCCGAATGGCGAATGAGTAAATTTACGGTGTTTCCGTGGAGTTGCTCTTGCCTGGGGCGTCTGCAAAATTAATTTTACTGATCGGTGTAAATGCCCAGAGGTACTTGACTTTATAGTATCATACTCCTGAAAACTTGTCTTCTTAATTTGTTTTTGTGTCTTAGATAAAGCATTTAACAATCCACTCAAAATCATTAATACGTAATTTCCAGCACCGAAGCGTTTCGCTACATCTTGCCAAGCTCTATTCCTTTGAATACCTCGGATTGCTCTTAGCTCATGCCGATTCCATTTTTCCAATATGAGTTGAAATAATTTTCAAACTCAATTTACGGGGGCTGCAGCCTAATTGAGAGTACATAGGACCACCAATGTTATTAAAGTAAAATTGCTAATGACATTTAATTATACTGCCTCAAATAAACATGTCTTTACACGAAGAACTCACTTATACCCATCGAAGCTAAAGAGTTCGGACATATTTTCACCTTTTGGCACCAAAATCATAAACTCCATACTCCATAAAATTTGTTGTCTCAGGCGTAACTTTATGGAATTTGTATAACATATTGAAATGAAATAGTTTACTTTGCAATTCCACACACTTAATTTAAAAAACACGACCCAGGTTTCGACGTGGAACCTCATCGTCAGGTCACCTGGTCACCTGATGATGACGTTCAACGTCGAAACCTAGGGCGTGTTTTTAAAGAAAGTTTGTGTATTTACAATTTCATTTCAATATCCATACTCCATATTACGTTGCCTAATTTTTAACAGTTCACTTTATGACTTAGGTAACTGCAAATAAAACCGTGTGAATATTCACACATCAGGGTAGGGGGCCAGTTCCTTTCCCTGTGCCGGTTATGGTTTCCCAGGAAGATCTGGTACCCGAAAAATCAACTAGCTTGGGTGGAGCTGCAGGTGCCCAGAGTGCCTTGCCCGGGAATCGAACCCGGGACCCTCCGGTCAGTAGTCCAATGCTCTACCCACTGTACCACCGCGACCCACAGTTCTTTTCGAACAAAAAATAAACTTCCTAGTTTTGCATGATATTTACTACATCATTGCATACCATTACTAGTTAAATCACCCTGGTAAACAAAAGAGGACCGTAAACTTACCGGCACTGATCTTTTCACGAGCTTGCCGGTACAAATATTTAAAGAAACTGGAGAGCTTTCAAACTCCAACCGGCTACCGTCGCGTGGGACAGACCGGGTGGATTATATTGGCCTTGTATTTGTGTATTTTTTTCTCATTCAAATTCAAATAGGTGCTACTATTTAATGACTGCACTAAGATCATTAAGTCTCTTATCCTTCTGATGAACTTGGAAATGTGGGAGTTTTTTTCTTAAAACTGACAACTGGAGGAAGTTATTTTTGGAATTCCCGTCCGTCAAACTAAGAAATGATATTTATTCTCAAGGAAACCGCAATTATCATATACAATTTCTCAGTGCAATAAATAGTGATATATTCATAATGTTACTCTGTCCACCTTTGTGCTCTGAAGTCTCAACATTCACTCATTTTTTGTTATTTCCAAGAGGTGCCATTTCCCGAGATTTGAGCAATGGGAGAGATGTTTTGGCGAAGTGAATTCCTTTCCCCTCACCCGAACTATTATTTAAATCGTCACGCCTCGTTAGCGCGTGAGGTGGACTCGTCCCGGGGAAATAGTGGGGGCGTGCTTCATTTGGCTGGCCCGTCCACGCGAAGGATGCTGGGTCATCGGCTCCCGCGATACAGCAGTCTCTGCCCTTGGGGTGCGGAGCGGTGTTGCCACCCGTGAAGAGTTTCATCCCAGCGTTAGATGTCCTCCAGATGTATGGGCCCTAGTCCATATTTCACTTCGCTCATGGCTATGCCGAGGATCTGTGGTCACGCTTTTGACAATACATGTGTTAGAGCTGTTAGGAATTGATTTGGCTAACAAGAATCACTTTGCAAAACAGTTCAGAGCCAATTCTAATCTCCAATGTTTTTTTCGTGCGGTGATTGTAAAAAATTAGCTAGATACCAGATCATTTGTTTCGTTATGAGGACCTGAATTATACCACTAGCCGTATCACAGCTATTCTCGATGGGGTCCTGCAACTCTTTTTTGCAGTGTTAATATAGACATTGACAGGGGGTTTAAATGTTCTGTCCTCGTTTTCATGTGTTCATTTGAAAAAAGAAAGTAGTATCATTTACTAGAATTATTAATTACGTGCATTCGTATAGTGGATCGCGGTAGTTCAGGGGTAGAGTGTTGGACTACTGACCGGAGGATCCGGTTTCGATTCCCGGGCAAGCCTCTCTGGGTACCTGCAGCTCCACCCAAGCTATGTGATTTTTTGGGTACCAGATCTTACTGGGAAACTATAACCGGCACAGGGAAAGGAACTGGCCCCGCTACCCTGATGTGTGAATTTCACACGCCGTCGGGCTTATTACTGGGTGAACTCTACCATCACCTACCAAACCGACCTTCGGGTTGAATACTGTGTTTATGGTGTTTTTCATGTACGGGTTTTTCTGTCGTATTCGTATGCGACAGAGATTCAACTCCTATGTTTGTTTATATTTCTCCATTTTGACTTCGTCAAATTCCCTCCAATGATATCTTGAGTTGAAGTACCAGCATTTGGTATTTAATTTTTTCATAGAAACTGAATGTACGTGCTCATAATAATACACTTGACACTACCATCACTCATTTAAATTACGGGGAAAAAGATGGAAAACAAAATTTGGCTTTAATTGACGCTCACCTAAAACATAATCATCTGGGACAGCAGCGACTTAAATTTCATACACTCGCTGAATTTGACCAATTAAGGATTAGAATAAGTATGGTAATTATTAACGACCAAGTGACAGCATTCTCTTCGAAGGCAGATTAATCTGATCAAAATACTTTCTTCATTAAGGGTATTTTTCAAAAATACTCTGAGTCCCGTCATTTCTTCCTCTTCTTTTTAGCGGAACGAATTGATCAGTATTAGGGAAACATATACCTTATCAAACGGCTGTAATGGTGGGTTATTAATATTGGTTGAATATATTAGAACATTAATTGTATATTTTTCATTTCAAATGAGTATCCTTCAAATGAAAACGATGGTGCTGAATAGAAGGTTAAATCAATGTCTATTTTTAATGGGATGGGTAGGCCAGCGATAGTCACTGTAGTCCCTTTTCACCAATGATATTTGCGCATACAGCTCTGAATGAAGCATTCCTGTAATAATCTGCAACAGTGTATTGTGTATATAAGGAAAAAGAGAAAATCTGTTTTGATTTAGTCCATGGAGGAAGAAAACGACATTTAGACACATTCCATTTAGAGCAGTTACCAAAGGGATTTCCACTAATGGTAATTCATTATTCAGTCCTTCAATTCGAAGATTGCTTGATTGATTGCAGCCTTCCATCTTTCCCTATTCCATTCTACGTGTAATATTCTTGTTCCTGGTAGATCTTCTGGCCTGCATCCCTATTTTCTACGCCAAAGTATTT
Source organism: Hetaerina titia (assembly GCA_037158775.1). Taxonomy (NCBI): domain Eukaryota; kingdom Metazoa; phylum Arthropoda; class Insecta; order Odonata; family Calopterygidae; genus Hetaerina; species Hetaerina titia. The sequence continues at coordinate 114,749,080 of CM073772.1, forward strand.
CCCCATAGCTTTATCGTGGGACCTATTCATTTATTTACCCTTCTATTGTTTACAAAATTCGTCGTATTTCAAGTTGTGTCCATCAATTACTAATCGTAAATAGCTATTTAATCCGTTTCGCATCAAGAACGAAAACCGCTCTCAAATAAACTCTTGAGTATTTCTCCTTTTGTCCGATCTGCTGATACTTTAGTGAAATGAATGGAAACCGTGTGTGGTGAACGTCAAACTGCCTCGTTTCACATGCATTTATCATTTGTGTTGTTTTCTCTTGACGATAAAAAAATTTATCTGATAGCATCCTTAGGAACAACCATCTTCAAAATCGAGTCAATCTCAAATTAGGATCATTTATACCTTTCTATCAGAAAATTTTAGCGTTATCATGAAAGAATTAATAATAATCAAGGCAATAATCTGCGGCAAGTGAATGATACCTTCTATGAAATAATCAATGATTGTTACGCCCGGCGGAAAACCACCAAAGAACTTTGAGGAGGGTGTGATAATTACAGGAACCAATAAATTAAAAACATATAAATGCAAGGAACCTAGAACAGTAAGCCTCACTCTCAAAGATGATTATTAGGATAATTTGCTGAAGAACAGAGGGAACGATAGAAGAAATTCTCACAGAAAACCTATTCGGAATCAGGAAAAAACAAGGAACGAGTGAGGCGACGATACTCTGCTTGACGGAACTGGCCGTAATATGATAGGCATAACCAGCCATTATATTTTTTATTTGTGGACTTGCACAAGGACTTCGAGAACGTCGAATGGGAGTAGATATTCAAAATACTAGACGCCCTTGGAATATACCACAACGGAAGAAGAATAAGCCATCCTTTTTTCAAGTATCAGGTAACAATTTTGCAAATGAATAACATAAGCAATATAGAATCCAAAAAGGAGTTAGATGATGATGCAAAAAATGTCGATTTTACTACTCAACGTACATGTAGAAGAGGCACTGTAATGAAGCACAGGAATATTGCATCAAATTAATTAAGGTTAATGGCGAAGAAATTATCATGCTCCAGTCGGCAGATGACATCGCGGTAGTTGTAGAAACGAGAGAGGACTTGCAGGCAAATGAATGCCATGGACAAAATATTTCGGGAATAATAAGCATTAACTGCAAGAAACTAGAATCCTCGTTTGTGGAAGATAGATGCTGAGGGCAGATATCACAATTCGAGGAGTAAAACTAGAGTAATTGGAATCCTTCTAGAAAATTTCTTTTGTTTCGGTATGATTCAGTGTGGTACAGAGAGCCATGGGATTTGGTATTCCGAGGATTTGACGGGAGCCAGACAGTCACGACCACGCCTGCTTCTTTGGAGTGGTGAAGTAATACCTAGGTTAGGCAGCAGTGTAGCTAGGAAAGGAAGAAGTTCGACCGAAGCCAACCGAAGAAAAGCACAGGGTAGGAAGGCGATCATTAATCAGAAGCAACTACTACCCTCAAAGATCCTAATGTTGCGAAGGAGGCTGCAGATCGTCAAAACTTTCTTATGGAACATAGCAGAACTGTGAAGCAGAGACGTGGAACTTGGGAGAGTGGACTAACGGGGCATGGAGTTCTCTGAAACACAGTGTTGAAGATTTAATGGACAAAGTCAGGAACGAGCAAGTATGAAGGAAAGCAGGGAATTAAAGGACCATATGGAGAATTCTACGGCGAAGAAGAACTAAATGAATTGGACACACCTAGAAGTAAAATCTGCAAATTCTAATATATTCTAAACGTCAATGTATCGAACATACGTATAGGCTATTGCGCCGTATCATAGTCACGCTCATTAACATTAAGAAACTGATGTGTACTTCACGCTCATATATTGTGGTAATTTGATCACGGCTCATAAGTACGCTCCGCTTCCCCGTTATCAAAACTAAGAACATTAATCGCAACGTCTTGTTGTCTTTTGTACCATAGAAACGTCACTTCAGTAGGCGTTGGGGAGCAGGATGTGGATGTTTTGCATAGTCGGGGAGGTGGGAGAAGGAGAGATTCGAGAAGACCGTGAAGACAATGGGCTTCCGAATCATTACTGCAGCTCGTGCAGAGTCCCTTTATTCAGAAAACACATTTGCTTTTTAAATATAAGCTTGCATCTTGAACGAGGTTCCTTTAAGTAGGGATTTCGTCCAAGTTTCTATTGCTGCGCTATGTTTTAGTGTGGTACAGAATGGGGGGAGAGAGCATATGAGATTCAGTATCCCGAGGATTCGACGGGAGCCAAGCAGCCATGACTACGACTGCTACCTCTATGTGGTGGAGTGAAAAGCAGAAAAGAAAGACAAAGATGCAGTTGGAATTGAATGTCGAGGTCTTCTGTCTTCATTTGCCCCTGAGGAATACTAGTGCTCACTCAATGAAGAGGGTTTTAATGACTTGTTTTGGGATCTACTCTGTCGAAACTTAAAGCTGAAATTTTGATTTTTACTTGCACACTAAAACAGTGGGATTCAGATTGGTTCACTGAACAGATTGGTTGACTGAAGCGAGGAAGCAGCAACAAAGCGTGCTTCCAAACAGAAGAGGAAGAATTATGTTTTTGCTACGACACATAAAAAGAAACTTTTCAGGCATGATATGGTGGAATATCATAATTTATTAAAATTGGCAATTTTTCACAAAATAAAATGTTAATATTCGTATTATTTCGGTTCGAAATTCGGTTTTTTCGGTTAGTTTCGGTCTATTCGTATTTATAAATTTCGGGTTATTCGTGGGCATGGAAATGAAATATAAGCCAAACCAATGGCGTCCATGCTTTACACTATCAGTCTTCACTAGATGTAGAACTGTTTGATGTCCATATTAAAAGAATTTGTAATTTTCCACAGATTTTATTTCACAGTTCAACGCATTTCAGAGATAACGCAGTTCGCGGCATCATCAGGTTCAAGGGTACCAATCTCAAATCGCCATTCAACTAAACTCAAAGCGACCTTTTACACACCCTATACTCTCTCCAAATTCTTAGCTAATGACCAAGAAAAACAGTATTTATTTAATAAATCAGGCATCTACAAACTTACATGCGATAATTGTAGCACTTAGTATGTCGGTCAAACTGGGAGGCATTTCAAAACGCCAGGTGTCAAAAAAAGCAAAACCCCAATTCCCTCTTCGCTAAACACCTCTTTGATTGTAAATACGAGTGTAACAGTATTTTTTCCCAGAAATACTACATGTCCTCCATAAAGAATTGAAACCGGACACTGTAGAGCTGATCGACATTGGAAGGCACTTGGTGGATTCCAATACGATAATATTTTGTAATGAGCGATTATACACGCATCCCTTCCCTCTCCTTTCAGAAAAATTGACCTCGAGGGTAAACAAACCCAACGGTTCAATGTACTCAGTCGCATATACGCCATGACCAGACTCTAGGAAACGTCATAACCCAAACAACGCCGTTTTTCCGTTTTGTTTTCTCTTTCCTCGACCACCGACTTTCATTTCCGAAAAATCCCCCGCCCCTGCACAGCCACCCCTCTCCCCGAGGGTAAACAAATCCAACGGTTCCACATAAGTTCGTACCCATGTGCCCGTGCCCCCCAATAAACCCCGACCAGACCCAATGCTTAGTCATAACTGAGGCGCCACCAACTCTTCTTCCTTTCACAGAAGAAGCAGCAACCACCGACTTGGAAGTCCCAGCAAACCCCCACCTTCCACTTTCCTCTCTCCACCGTCCGATGGGTATATACAGGATGCGTTCCGAGTGTAATGCAATTGAATTTCCCGCGCCGCTCCTTATGGCCGGAGTGGGATCAAACCACTTGGAGTAGGTGGGGGGACGCTAAGCTTTGCTGCAAAACCGATCAGTGCTCTCCAAGCCGTGGAAGCGGCAGGACGTCAGTTATCGTAAACCTCTGCGCGCCGACCGTGTCATGAAAAAAATGGAATCGACGATCGAGCAACGTTACGCGATTACTAACTTTGGTGCTAAACTGATAAAATCTCTTGAGGAGACTAACAAAAGGATTCTTGAGGCTTACGGGGATGTGCTACTCACAAGTTCCGAGGTGGTGAAAGGCCTTTAAGGAGGGCTGGGAAGAGGTTCGACGAGCAACGCTCTTGGCGGCCAGAAACCAGCAAAACCGGCCGCAATGTTGCTCGTGATAGACAATTGTTGGACTCTGACCGTCGATTGAGTATCAAGATGGTTGCCAATGAACTAAACTTGTCGTCTACTGTTGTGTCTGTATGCTGGAAAGCTCGTGCCCAAGGTGTTATCAGACGACCAAAAGACCAACTGAGCGGAAATTTCAATTGGACCTTTGAAGCTTTGAGTGGCACACCGACCACTCAGTCCTCCAAACCCAAATAGGCAAGAATGAGCAAATCAAAAGTGAAAACATTGCTCATTTTCTTTTTCGACAGTAAAGGTGTTGTCCATAAGGAGTTTGTTCCTCAAGGATAGGCAGTTGACGCTACCTACTACGTGGATATGCTGGAGAGACTCCAAAAAAGGGTCATCAGAACGAGAAAAGACATCTCCGCTACCTGGCAAGTCCATCACGAAAACGTGCCTTGCCACAACGCGCTGCGAGTCCACAAGTTCCTTGCCAGACACCAGGTGCCAACGCTGTCCCCCCCCCCTCTAGTCCAGACGTCGCCTCAGTAGACTTAATTTTATTCCCTCGGATTAAGGCAACCCTGGAAGGAACCCGTTTTTCGTCCAGAGAAAAGATTCAATCGGCCGTGACGAAGACCTTTCGAGAGGTCCCCGAAGGGCCTTCCAGGAAGCGTACCGATCATGACAGAGTCGCTGGAAAAAATGTGCAGAGGCCCAAGAACAGTACTTTGAAGAATTTTAAGTGTTTGTGCAAATCTGTTCAATGTATTACTTCAAAAAAATAATTGCATTACATTTGGAACGCACCCTGTATTCAATATATGTGCGTGTAACTTGTAGATGATGATGCCGCAAGTCGGTGAAACACGTTTTACTGTGAAATGAGGTTTGTGGAAAATTAAAAACTCTTTTAACATGGACAATGCGTCTTTTTATAGTTGTTTCATCCCACAGCTAAAAATCTGTCCTGCTGAATACCCGAAAAAAGTACCACTCAGTGGTATTCCACTCACTTTAAGAACAATTGAATTGAGTAATTGAAGATCTTGCTGGAATAAGTAAGGTACATGTGGAAGCCATAGTCTATATTAAAATGAAGTCGTTTCTCACGAGTCTGCAAGAAGGCTGTAAAAGCATCCTTGTTATTTTCATTTGAGGGATAAGCAGGCCACCATAACAGAAAGTGTAAGAATTGACATCAGAGACCAGAGCTAACTCTCAGCAGAACAAACGATAGATGGCAGTCATTGGTCGATCCAACAAAAGTTTTGATGCCACCGCTGATATAAATAAACTATGTAATATGCCTTATGCAACAATTTGTAAAAGGAATGGACCAGGAATCTGAGCCATTTCAACTTCTTGTGGAGGAATTGCCTTGGTTGTCGGAAACTTAAGTGAAATCAAATATCTTTGTGGAGTCGATATCAAGGACAACAATCATAGAGCATGATGAGATATTACATTTTTATCTTTCATTGTATTTTCAACTGATTCGCGCATTGTACTAAAACAGACTGGCTAAATTAATTAAATATTTCGAAGTGTCAGTATCCCCTTGTATATTAGAACGGTTGACCCATACATTAGCATTTTAAGATAGCGAAAAATTGTTTCACGAAAGAAGTACCAAAAACAGCTCTTGTTTCCGAAACAAATATTGCAGTAAAATCTCTCTCTATTTTTAGATGATTCTACCTTAAATTTTCTGGAGTACGAGTAGTAGGATGAAAAGATCTTTTATTGATCTTCCGGAATAAACGTTGGATAAAAAATCAGAAAGGGTATACAAGCGAAAAAAATCAAGGTATCTTGATCCAAAGCATATCTGGACCATTATGAAATTGATTTTTTTCATTTAAGGGCCTAATAAAACAATCACTCATAGGGAGAACCTATTCACAAACAAAAAATTAACATTTTTTCCCCATGTAATCAGTATTTCTAAAACTGTGTTCACCATACTGTTTTTTCCTCTTTACGTTTATTAATTTGTAATGATGTGGAAGAAGTAGCTTGCAGAATCGTTAGACAATAAATTCTCGAATGGAAGTTTTTAAATAGCAGTTTTATATTTTTAAACCAGTTGGTCAATACATCCATGCCAATATTATTTAATATCTTATAGGAATTCCCATTATTACAAAGGATATGCCTAATTATCACACGGATAACCTCAATAAATCCACCAAATAGGTTATTCTCACAGTACATGCCGGAAGGCGAGTGAATACCTTGATGGCTCTCATTATTTCATAAATAATAATCAATCAATTTTCATATTCTAAGGCGAGTGTTATCATACTCGGACAGTAGAAAAATCTTTAATTTCCTTTCCAATAAAATTTTGACTATTTTAAAATGCATCTCCACTCGCGGCTTTTTGTAATCGGCACCCGATCTTCCGTCGGCCTCCCTTCTAATAGGAATCAAAATACGAATTATGACGGTTCATGTATACACCACCCTTGCGGTCATATGCTTTCTTAGAAACCTCCGATGTAGTCTCTCTGACAGAAGATTGAAAACACCGTGCCAGGAATGCCGCCTCATGGACACCAGAATTTCCTGTAGGAAGATCACACTCTTCGGAGAAACGAAAGAAGGAAACTTTTCGGACGTCTTATGCAAAGAATTCCATTCCAGCCATTTAATTTTGGATCTTTCTTACCGTGGTGTTGATCTTCTTTGTCAGTTTGGTTGCTAAGACAAGTGCAATTGAATGCTTCAATGGACCACTAAAGAACACTTTTCAACAGTTTATGATCCCGTAACTTTAATTAATAGTGTCTTGTTGCACTGCGCTGTTTAAGAGGTCGGGACGTACGTATGGGTAAACGCCCTCACAATCTAATTGTTTGGGTCCAATAGGTACCGACTGGAAATCACTTAGAAGGTGGCAGCACCAGATAGAAGGAAAATAGGAAAGTGGTGAGAGGTGGATCGAAAGAAGGGCGGGGAAAGTGGTTACGGGCGTCGAAGGGGGTGAGTAGCGCGGCAAAGGGGCGAAAGTGGGGGGGGAGGAGGTGGGAGGAGCGGGCCTCTTTGATTGACATCCGAGAGTGCTGCTGCCGAGAGGATTCGGGTCCGCCTCTGTACCGGATTCTTCCCACCCCTTCCCATCGCGGCTCTCCGGACTCTCCTCTCACCTGATTGGTGGACAGGAAGGCGTGGGGCGTGCGAAATCCATAACAGCCGCCGCCGCCGCAGGAGCGCTGAGGCTGGATGGAGCATCGTCGCCCGGCGCTCTCCTCCCATCTTCCATCGATCATCGAAATCAAGAGGATTTTCTTACTTTCCGATTATTTTAAGGCCTGCAAAGTGAAAGTTTTCAAAGTAAAATATTACTCGTTTTGATTTATCGTTTTCATCTACTTTCCAGCGTTTAGATGTCGTGTGACAAGGGTTTTTGCTGTGTTACTCAGAGCACGTGCTTGTTAAATGGATTTGGTTTATTCGGTGGAAAGTGAAAGTAACAATCAGGAGAGGCAAAAGAGTCGATTGAGAATCCAATAAAAAAGCATTCGTAAGTGGCCTACATGGAATGGCTGAAGGAGAGACATTTTAAATCGAGTGCATAATTGCACAGGTAATCGTGTTTCATTGAAAAAGCAAATCTTAAGTTATTCCACGTAAGAATCCAAATTTAGTTGTTAGGTAGGCACTTCCCCTAATATTTCCTGGAAAATATCGGGAATACTCCTGCAATATACGCGTACGTAGCGTCGATACGTTGAAATACCTTCAGGGTAAATGAAAGTCCGTTGAAACAACCCCTATTAGACAAATGATTACATCTTAATTCCCTAAAGTGCGGATATTTTTGTTCGTGATCTTTCGATAGGTAAACTAAAATAAATAAATAAAGGCATGTTTTTTTCTAATTAGTCTGAAATCTGAGCTCCCATGGTGGTGGTTGTTCGAGGGGCCAATGCTCTGACCCGGCCTCTTGGCTTCTGATTTAACTTTTTACGATGCAGAAACGAGTGAATGAGAAATTAGTTTGCTGATTGGAAGCATAAGTAATGTCGTCTATACTCAATCAACAGTTTATTTTAATCATTGTCCTATTCTTTGTTGTGCATTAGTGTATCTTCAAGTCTAAGAATTGAATCTTGACTAATCCATTTGCATTCCCTTCTAATGGCAGCATTTCAGTGTTAGAATGCATCTATCGTTAGGAACCTTCCAGTTCAATTTTAAGTTATTGTGTTTTATGCTCCTTTTTTATTGAAAAAAATCGTGTTGAATTCTTTCAGCCTTGTTTAGTTTTTTAAACTGTTGTAAAACGTTCGTATCTTACTATCCTTCACTTTGGCAAAGGAACGGTTTATATAAGTTCTTCTGGAAGAACAAATAAAGTTCGTCTTATTAATTGTTCAATAAGAATTCAATATGTTAATTTGGGGTTTGGCTCTTCAATATTAAGTTTTATGTTTTTTTTAAAATTAACGGGCAATATACACAACACCGGTATTGGACTTCTAACTTTGTAATCTACATATTTTATTTCTCAGGAGATTATCTCACAAGCGAAAATTCGCCTTCCAAAATATATTATATAGCCAAATAATGAAATTAAAACCTTCAGCGGTAAAAATCAAATTATATTGAAGTCTTGGGGTTCAATTTTTTCATAAAAATCTGGTTGCTCCATAAATATAATATTATATGGCTGTATCAGTAGGAAGAATGCTTCCAAACTGGGATTAAAACGAGAATCATTGTTTTATACACGAATTTTAATTGGCAACACCTCGGCTTAGCGGCCTAATCAGGTACATCATGTAAGATTGTGTAAGCACCTAATGATGTCGCGACGCGAAAGTGGAAATACCAATTCATCTACACCTAGGATAAGAAGGACATTAGTGAAACCTAGATAAAAAAATGTTGACAACCCCACATGAGGAAACTAAAGGCGAAAGTCTAGATGCAATGGGAATACTACCCGTTTCTCTTCTTGCTGAAGTAAATATTAGTAACTTGAAGCTTTGAGCTTTGACTTTTGCCTCACTAATGATATGGTATACAGAAGCCCTATGATTTATGGGGTTTTTGTTTATTCACTGTGCATACTCACCAAGACCCTCTTTGCTTCACTTCGTTCCTATCACCAATCCTCTTCCTTTCACACCCACCAAATATCTCTTCACAATGCTTATTGGTAATTGCACTTACCCAACAAAATTCAAGAGCGCCGAGTGTCGGAATATTTTTTTAAACTTTTGCAGCTGTCACGAATTAGCCAGTGGTACCTTTCGTATGAAAATACATATAGATTGGGTACTCTGCGAACTATGATTTGCGAGCTATGGTTTTCATCATAAATCATATATGATTTTATCAATCAGAACCGTTCGTTTTATTCTTGGCTTCGACTCATCTCTTCGCTAAATGTCGTGGATGACAACTTAAGAGCAGAAACATTTGATCATTTTCCGTTCGAAATTACCGGACACGATGAGATAGGGAGATTTCCAACCATACTGACACCTTAGCTTTAAGCCACCTACCAACCTTTTCTTTCATAGTTCCATTCGTTATCATTTCATCTGTGGTTACATTCTCATCAGTCATTTAAATGGAAAATATATTTCTTCTCAACATATGCATTGTGAGCATCGTACTTTTCAACGATTCAGCACCCAATCATTACTTGAGGTGCTTCGTGGAGAGGACTTTGAGTGAGTACGCCGTCCGTCGGAAGGGACGTTTAACTGCTGACCACTTGGTGCCTTTCGTTAAGAGTAGGCTAATGCCGACGCCGGGTTTCTCTCCACCTTTTATCCTTTCCTGTCCCATCCCTAATGGCGCCAATGACCTCAGCTGTCGGTCGCCTCCCTTTAAAACTACTCTTACGATTCAGGAGTTTTCATTTACTCATTGAGGCATATTGATGTCATAAGTTTAAGATTCTATTAGACTGCTTTCATTAGAATGGCTTTACTCATGAAAAAATCATGCAATGGGCGTTGTTCCTTCACAAAGTTTTATGATTTTCGTAGTTCCGCAGATAAGCAGGTCATGAAAGTGTGCTCATACCTTTTAGTATTTTGAAATGTCATCTAGAGCTGGTTGGGATGGCCCACTGAACGGCAGTTAATATGGGAACAGCTGCGCCGCTAGGGTCTCTCCTTCATTCGTTTTGAATTCTTGGAAGGCATTCTGGAACTTGCGTTTTTTCTGCCCCCTTCCAATGCGTTCCCTCATCCCATTGCAACGATCGCCAGGGCACCCCTGAAATCTCCCTTCTCACCCACGCACTCCCCGCTCTCCCGTCGTTGGTACGCATCAAATTCCACCAACGAAGTCTCACTCATAACGCAGATTAGTGACGCGAGAAAATGTGATGAATTATGATCAGATGGATTGGATTGTACTTGAAGGAAATAAGTCATGCAATTGATAGCATATGGTGACCGCGGGAATTCTTTCCGATTCTTTTGAACTAACCGTACTTCGAAGAGACGTTTGGACATAAATCTGCACCAATAATGAATGCATGCGCATCGATAATCACGTGAAATGATACTCACAATAGCATATTTGCTCAATTTACACATTTTGGATTGGAACGTATGAACCCCCCCCCCCCATGAAAGGCCGAAGTTTGCAAAATGTTGGTAGGGTAAATAACAAAGAGGAAAAAAGGTAGGACGCTGGACAGTTAAGATGAAGAGTGGTGTTCAGACACTTAAGAGGTAATTCCACAACCGAGCCAACGATGCCATACTGCACAGCAGAGAATTTATTAATGCGAAACTTTATATTAAATGGAAATTTATATTACTTTTACTCTTATCTTTGGGTTTGCGTCACTACTAAATTTCGTATTTTCCAGTTGGTAGAAGAACATTTAAAAATGTTTGAGATCTTCTCACAAGAAACATAACTTGCCAATTTTAGAATAATTTTCGCTTTAGAGCTGATATGAATTTAACTAATAATCTGTAAAAAACTTATAACCCCAATTAAACACTTAAAATGTCTTTTCTTGAATGATTAATACGTATCTGAATTTAATACCACATAATTAATCGATGTAAAATGTCTAAAGTAATTTGAACCAGGGGTTAGAAGCCGAAGAGAAGGCCGACTGATGAAGTGAGGCTGTGACCGTTAAATGTAACCCATTAGGCAATCCGTCTGCTCTAAATTTTACATTTTGCGTTAGTTTATTGTATGGATTTCAATTTCTTGAACGTTGCGTTTTTTTACTCGCGCTGAAAATTCATCTGAACGAACAGTTTTCATCCTTACAAGCGTTATGAAGTCTAACCCTTATCCAAATGCGCCATAATCCAAGTAAAATAGTATTTTCTTGATAAAACTCCTATAATTATCCCTACTAAATAAATACGATTACATGGAATGGCACAAGAGAACCAATTTCCCACATTTTACATGCTATTAAACGTATTGTACCAATTAACCTCTTCCACCAAGTTTTTCAAAATTAAGCAAAGAATTTTAGGGACATTGCTTCATTACCTTTTGACAATCTTACGTACATTACTGAAATGGATACAGTACTTTCTGGCGAGAGGGATCGAAATGAAAATCCCGGTCGGTGCCTTTGAACAGTCCCGTTTAAAATCCAAGCGGTGTGATTATATGGTTACGATAACTATGTGGGAAACTGGATGTTGGCACAGGGGAAGGAACTGCCTCTCTCCTTGCCCATCTAACCATATGTGTGGGTTGATGACTGTGTATGGGAGAATTCATAACCGTACGTAAGGTATTCTCACACATGTGTCCCCGAAATTTTTCCAATCCTCAGAAAGAAAAAGGAAATTTGATCCCTATATAAAATTTGAGAATGCCACATTAAGGGTAATATACCACGCAAATAATGCAAGGAGTCAGAGTGGAGTTTAGCCATGACTAAAATACCATCATCCACATGAATTGAATGGTGAAATACCATCATCATCATCTATCAGAAATCCTCAAGAAAAAGAGAATTTTTTCAGAAGAGAAGAGTTCCGACAGAATTAAAGACCTTATATACATGTTCCGACGCAAATTGAAAACGATTGGATGAGTGATTTAGACAGTCTTGAAGGCCAAGAGACTTATTCATGAATGTTAGTGGACTCAGAAATCTGATAAATCGTGTTGCTCGCGCAGGCTACATTTAATAGACTGGTCAAATACTCCCTAACTCAGATTATTTATTGATTTGTCAATCCATATGAATTCGGTAGCAAGTGGAATCCTTCATCTAATTGGACAGCAGTATAACTTGAGATGGAAGTAGCTCGACCGACATCAAGCGAATGATAGCCCATGTAAAGAAGGCGTTCATTGAGAAGAGGAAACAACTATGTTCAAAGAACATAAGATTGCAAACAAGGAAGCAGTTCGTCAAAACGTTCGTGTGGAGCATGGCACTCTATGGATCGGAGACATGGAATAGTGGGAAAGTGGACTAACGAAGAATGGAAGCATTTGAAACATGGTGCTGGAGGAGAATGATGAAGATTAAATTGACAGACAAAGTGAGGAACCATGAAGTATATCGTAGAAGAGCAGAAGAAGAAAGGACCACATGGAGAACTCTACGGCAAAAAAGAAATAGATGTATTGGACATACCCTGAGGCACAACGGACTAGTTAGAAACACATTAGAAGGAAAGATCCCGCGAGGGAAGGCCAAGAGACGAGTACTTAGAGAAAATTAAGAAGGACGTAAAACAGGGAACATATCAGAGGGTGAGGGAATTAACACTAAATAGGGAGGGCTGCAGTAATCCAATCTTAGGGTTGAGATACTGGTGATGATGATGTAATCGTTATGCATATAGAGTAATATTATGAAAAATGTTTTTACTTGGGGTGGCAAAAGTGAAATTTGATCAGCGCCTTTGGCGGCGACCTCTTAAATTGTGTCACAAACAGATAAGACCTGACGCAGGAATCAACTGTTAATAAGAAACTCAGCTTGTGCATATGTATGTCTCGAGCAGTCCATGAGGCGTGCGTGCATGACCCGTTTTCAAACCACACCGCCGGAAGGAATGGTTCTTTCGTTCGCCACTCGTCCCTCGGGTACAACATCTCGTCCCCGTAGTACTCCTTTCTCATCACAATTCTCATTCTCTACTCATCCATTTTTTCCTTCCATCCCCGCCCCCATCCCTCCCGATGCTCCTCGCCGCTCTCTCCAATCTTCATCTCCTCCCTCGCCATCTCTTCCCGCTCTCAGAGCGGTGAGGGACTCCCAGAGGGACCGGGACGGGGCGAGTGTAGGGTGGAGGAGGTAGACTGGGGGAAGGGTGAGAGTCCAGCATCTTGCCCGTCAGTTTTCCAGGAAAGATAGAGCAAAGGACGGCAGCAGGACGGAGGGGGAGGGCTGGGTGGACGCGTTCGGATGATAGGGTTTGTGGCGAGGAAGAATGGAGTTGGCGCGGAAAATGTTGTTGCGTCGTGTTCGTTGTTTTGAGATGGGGGGAGGGATGCTTGGATGATGTTGCAGGAGTAGTCAGTCGCTTTGGTGTCCGACGGTGGTGGAGATAAATTGGGGCGACGAGACTGCCAGTGCCGCCGGTGGGAAGTCTGCGGCCGCCCCTTGAACTTCCTCGCGTTCATTATCCTTGTATGCTGTACCTCTCTCCCGTTCTCGCTACCGCTCTCCCCGTATCTGCGGAAGAGGAATGCCACAATGCAGAGTAGGCAGGCAGGCGAAAAAATGTTTCTCTCGTTCATCCCCAAACACACTCCCGCGCGGTCGGAGTAGAAAAAGGTTTGCTCGCCTGAAGGCATCGGGCAATGATTCGACCTCCCAAATATCGTGAAGTCACTCGGTATTATTCCACCTGGGATTTTATTGTTATTCGGAGGCAATTTCTAGTGCAGCATGCACCTTTAATGTAATGAGGTATTAGTTTATGAGTCGTGCTCGGAAGTCATTCAAACCGAGCTCACATTCAACTGCATAAGGATATCATAAAATAATAATAAAATACATGCGGCTATGTGGAAACTCACGGCGTCATTTAGTCATCTACTATGAAATTGCCGATCCCGGTGGCGGCGGGGTAACGCCCTCGCCTGCCAACTTAGAGGTCGTGGGTTCGATTCCTGCCTAGGTGGATTTTCTCCCACTTAAGGCTTGGGTGTTTGTAATAGTCTGTGCTGTGTGCATGTTTCGGGGTTAGATGGAAGGAGGGACTATTAAGACTCTATTTCGCCACGCTATTAATTTTAGCCACCATTTAGTTGAGATAAAAATATTTCGGTCAATTCCAACTCGGATTGTCAATGATGGAAGTTTTCGTGTTTCATGAATGCGTCGTTGTTGTAAATTGTAAAACCTGTCTGCTCTAAAGGAAGGAAAGAAGGAAGAAAGTCGGTAGGAAGATACGCTCTTTCTGCAACATAAGAAAACACTTGATTAAATTCTTTATAATATTTTCAGATATTACGTATAACGTTTAATTGCAGGAAAAACTCAAATGGCATATACATTTTTTTCTTAAATGCACAACAGTTTCAATTAAGATTTTTGGGAATTAAGCGAGGGAGGCATCAAAAGCTTTTTGATTGGCGATGGAATGGGCGGAGGGGAAAATATAATGCAAGCGAGAAAGAGGGAGGAAAAGGATCATGGAGTGAAGGAAGGTAGAAACTATGCTGAATTGAAGAGGGAGTTTTTACAGTTTGGAGTCCGGTTGTCTTATATGGAGTTAAGAACTGTAGGGTTGTTATGTCTGTTTCCATCCAAAACCTACGTCAAACGGTAGACTAGTAAATAATAGTTTCGGTGTCGTGATTTGGCAGCCACGTAAGAAGTAATTGATGAAAAGTTATACATGGTCGACCTGAATAGAAATTAACTAACAAAAGTTTCTAATCAATATGATTTCATATTGTTAACGATAATTTGGCTATTTATTTATTATTTTTATGAAACCTTTTCGTTGCAAATCTTGTTTTTTTTCTGCAACGTGAATTAATGAGGGCGTTTAAACTTCTATAACATACATAGAATGGGTTAAAACTAATTCGTCTCTACAACGAGACGCAAAATTATTGATTCTTAAAGTGCAGATTGTGAAAGCTAACATATAACATACCCTACGAGGGATATGATTTCTCCGGCTATTTTCATAGGTACGTGAATAATAATCATACCTAGATCGCATCAATAAATATAATTTAGAACGATCAATTAATGTCAATATTTAGTTTACTGTCTAGTCTCGTAAAAAAGTTTCTCTTAGCTGTGAATTCCATTGGTGGTCATAGATATATTTTACGCCTTGTATTTGGGATATCAGGTTCATCGTCATTTACATTTGTGATGGACCGAAAATGATTTAATGCTCCGAAAGCCGGAAAATGCATCGATTTTCACCCGTGGTATCATTTTGTGACGTAATCGATATGACATGCCTGAGGTGATGTTCTAACAAGAAAATTACCTCTGTAAAAACAAAATGTTGACTAACGGGAAATTCATCCTGACGGATGATAAATTTCAATGGAAGCAGTGAATGCTCTACCATGTAATTGCTTACAGTTTCCTGGTTAAAATTTTGAATTCATTATCTTTATCTACTTAAAATTCCTTCCAAACCAACTCATTCCAACTTTGTGAGAATTTTGCTTTTGTTTTAGCAATGGCCGATCCGGTCTCGGAACCCTTAAAATATATCCGTAGGCCAGGCGCATTCCTGAGGCCGCTCTCTTCTGCCATGGTTAAAAGTGAAGAACCGTTCGGCGAGACTCCTTAATTATGATGCTCGCGTCACCTTTTTTGATAGGAGTAAGAATGTGGCAGCAGGTGCAATGGAGATGATTAAGTATGGAGATCGCAAAAATTACTAGCTAATGCTTGTGCGTTCATTTCCGAAAAAGAAACATAGCTTCGCGACCAGCTTGCTGCCTCACGCGCTTGTAAGGCTTCCTTCGGGTCAACTTGAAGTGCAGCCCTTCATGACCTCTGGGAATAACAAGAGGAAGGTCTGCAGTATGACGGATAAAAACAAAATTTTGCGACATCTGTAAGTGCTCTTGGGAAGAGCTTCTACTTGAGCTTGCTAGGCTAGCTGGGATATTTGTTTTGGATAGGTAATAGATGCTGTATCTGGTGAATTTTAGGAAGAGAGGGGAATCCAGAGTAGGCTTTTGAATACTGATACTGAGAGAACAAGAATAATTAACATTAAATAAAGCGTACCACCAACATACGGAACTTCACTTAAATGTCATGGGAAATGTCAATGGGAAAAATCATAATCACAATCACCGCTGACTGGACCACAAAGAGGGACGCCAGGGCTGAAGTAACCCTTTAATGCTATTCATTTCAAAATTTTGTGCCCTGGAGAAGTATGAGCCAAAATCCTTGCGGCCATTTTAAACTTAATATTCTCATTTATTTTCCTTTCAGGGAAACTATTTGGAACGGGTGGAATTTTGCTCCGCGTGTGCCAGAGAATTGCGACAATTCTGCTGGTCATACCCATTTGGTTAATATTATGTTCAGTAAATCAAACTTCAATGAATATTGATAAGGGGCTCAATACTATTTTTTATCAGCTACTTGCTATGATTAAAATGTATTTCACTGCGAAGAAATATTTTGTGCAGCAAAGTGGAATCAAGGTTTCTGTTTTTTTTATAATCGATGAAACTAGTCCACCACCATCAGAGGAGAAGATAAGATATGCGAAAACCTGCGGAAACGTCATATAAATTGAAAAGTGCCTGTGGTTATGGAGACCCGTCAGCTGTTGGCCCACTTCTTCCAGGGATCGCTCGTCTCCGTGGACGGTTAAGCGGACCCTCCTCCCTCGCTCCCGACAGACGTGTTTCCACGAAGTGCGGCCCCACTTCCTTCCTCCCTCGCCCTCCCATTATCCCATGCCAACATTTCAACCCCTTCCGAGGCAGGAAAATGGAGAGGGTACGTGGGGGTTGGGGTGGAGGGGGGTAGGATAGCTCCAGGGGGGACCCTTATCAATCCGGCCTAAACACACCTCTGACACCTCTAATATGAAACTTCTCGCTAACCCTTAAACGCCCAATTAAATAGTTATCGATACTCCTTCAAACTTGACGCTCGGGCGGTTCCATTATGGGCCACGAGACAGGGAGGAAGCATCCTCCGCCCGTAGTGCTCCAAGGGCAGCGCTTGTGTTTGTGTGTGTGCCCTCTAAACGTTCCAGCAAGAAACCCTTACGCGGGGGATGCCAAAACACCATTCACTCTCCTCGCATCGGGTTCTTCCGTCACACTCATTTGTCATTTCGTTTTTTGGAACACAACTTTTGAAGAATTTTTAATTAAATATTTCGGCGTGTTATTAAATAGCCGCGGGTAGCCCTGGAAGCCTTTCAAGTAATTAGAACATTATAATTTTGATAACGAAAAGGGAAGAAGCTCTTGTTGCTTTTAATTTAATTTTTTTATTTTAATCATTAAATTTTTAAAGGTAATTAAGGGTAACCATAAGATTTGTCCTAAATTTTTCGTATCGCAATTAATGTTTTAGCATAGGTTATTTAACTTGTCAAGGTTTAGCGGTCCCAGCTTTTATACTGAAGCATTTCCATTCAAATCGCTACAGGCATTAATTGAAATATTGAGTATCATTTTTTAAAAATCTGTCGAGGAAAGTACTTAACTTTCTGCCTTCATGTTGTCGTATTTCTTTTTGAAATAATAAAATGAGGTGCGAACTAGCAATAAACTGCCAGTTGAGATGTCGGCGTGCCAAATAAACGAATCTTCAGTTTGAAAATGAGTTTCAGAATTTGATTCCCAGGTCGCTACTATATTTAGTCTATAACTCGCTATAAATGCGTTAATTCCAATAATACTGATTGGGGCGTCGTAATAATAGGAAGCATGTTGTTTAAAGTCCCGTGAGATCACCGCCAGCCCTAAATGGCGTGCTCTCTCCTTCTGCACAGTCGACTCAAATGACGTCTGGTCTGCACTATAATTTCTGGTATTTTAGGTTAATTGATTCTACGTCATTTGCCTTTTTTCTTGTTTCTAAAAGAACTTTCTAATTAATGCTCTCTCCTCCTAACTGTCGTTATAGAGTTGGTGTTTGATCAGCATAACCTGCACTTACTTTGATTAAAATTTTATTCATACTACAGTTACTGTCGGTCAACAGTCAACAATAAAACAGTTACTGTCGCTCAACAGTGAAACAGTCGTCCAGATATTTTCAAAGAATTTTTCATTAATTCTTAAGAATTATTTTCTCCGCTGAACCCTGATTCATTGTTGTGAATACCACTTCTGTGGAAACAGTTTTATGCCGGAAGCTCTCAAATCTTCGCACACTAAAACAACCTAGTTCTGTTGTCGCTGGAAGTGACGCTGGGGCTCAAAGAGACAATGCTAATTTACTTTACATTAATAAATGATTTCCAAGTCGGAAATCATTTATTTGCTATTTTTTGAAGTGGTATTGATAGAGTTACTTTTTCTGTCGACGCTTACTCAGCTTTAGTTGGCAATTTAGCAAACAAGTTCGTGTGGAATGAATCGGAAGTGTTAAGGGCGATGTTACTTATGCGAGTAGTTGGAGAAATATATTTATGTTCGATTTCCGTGAAAGAGGACACAGAGGAACGCTGCTACTTCACACTCTCATCCAATGAGGAGTCACTGAAAGCAAAAGGCAGTCCTTAAATTCCCAGGGGGGGAGGGGTCATGATGGATGGAGAGTGTCCTTGTGGCAATGGACCCAGTGGAAACGAACGAGCTCGAGAGCTGAAAGCGAGACGAGAGGGACAAGGCAGGTCGCACGAGGGAGGAAGCAAGCAAGACAAGAGTGCGCCGGTGTGCCCGGAGGCGTCGTCCGCTTGCTCTCTCATAGGCCAAGGGGCGCCGGGTAGACACTAGCGGTCACCGTATATTTCCAGGAACGGAGGCCATAGTCCTGCAGGCGTACGACCATTTACTGTGGGGATCTTGTGGACCTTCTAGTTAATCCATCGCCCTTCTGCTCTCCCTCTTCCCCGCCATTACCTACCCACAATCCCCAGTTTTCCCCCTTCGGTCATCGATTCTCATCCTCTGTAATCAGGGGGTCTTTCGAATTGCGCAATCATTCGGTCCACGATTTTTTTCCTAGCTGGCAGTTCCAGGCCGCATTCTTCTCATATTAATTTCCTGGTCGCGTTAAAATTCCACGCGGCAGAATCTCCACATACCGAGACATTATGGCGAAGGAGGCGGTTCTCCCGTGCTACCGAGTGGTTTTTCTGGATTGGCGATAAGTTGCCTTCGCTCCGTCTCATTGGTATGCAAGATCCGTTTTAAGCAGATGGTTTATTAAAAAAATCGATGGCGTTAATTTCACAGTGAAAGAACATGAGGGAATAATATGTTCTCGTGGCGCGCCGACTTTAGGAAGCAATCATAATAAATAAAGTGGAACTAACCATGCAGTCAGGAAATGGTTGGGGTGCATAAATGTAAAGAATGGGTGTAACTGCATCCGGTTCCATTAAGCCATGCGCGCTAATTTAACAATCATTGGCAGCTAAAAGGTATGCTTATTTTGTTTGTGCAAATACGATATTTGCATGACCGAGGTTATCTGTCCCCGTGAAATTTCAACTATAGTATCATTGTATTTTATGCTAGAAATATTACAGATCACCTTTATATATCTTTTTAAGGCTAAAAGAGGAACTCAAAGAAATAAAATATATTGTGGATGTATGCTCAGCAGATAACTTTTTAGAAAAAATCAACACTCCTTATCGTAAGCATCATTATTTTAATAAATGGACTCAAAATTTTTAGTTGTCATTTTATCCTTGTAGGCACATGGAACAAAGTGAAAGACTGATATCTACTTCTCTATCGTCAAAAGGATGTTCTGAAAATTTTCTTTTATTATTCATTTGAGTAAATCTCAGTATTTTGATTCAATTCCAAAATTTGTTATTTATCCACCAATTGGGTCGATCAGAAAAGTATGTGTCTAAAATTAAAATTAGCGTATTTTCTACAAATAATTGACTTCCATTGATATTTGACTCGGATATATCATGCATTGAATTACGGTTTCGCTGCAAGTGATAAGGTGCTAGTTTTCCTAAGTTATCATAGGGTCCTTTACTCGATTCAGGCTTAACTGCGTAGAAATCCATTATCACTGAAGTAAAAAAAAAACAAAACGATACATCTTTGCATCTAATTTTTCATTGAGTACGACTAGTGTCAACGTATCGGCGTCTTTCCCAGGATTACTTTTTTACTTCAGTGATCATAGGATCCGTGTACGTTATATTGTAATTAAAGTACATATTTCAGTGACTAGTACTTTTTATCACCAAAATAAAAGGTTAATTCAAAAATCTGATTTTGGCGCAGAACTTCATATTATGTGAATAATATGAATATATGTGATAGTTTAGTGTCGTGTCAGTTTAAAATTATTCATCAATTTCGGTTAATAACCGCGAAGAATGTTTTGAGTGATGCATGTCACTTTCGGAGGGAGCTTTTCAAAGTACTGTGACTCTTATGCTTCTTCAGGGAAGATATTAATAGTTTCCCATGAAATAAACGTAACTATTTCACGTCGGCTTAAAGCATTAACTTCCATTATTAAATACAATCAACTGAGTGGAGTGGCATAGTATACGAGGGGAAGGGAAGGAAATTTTATAAAAAGCGTATAATAAGTTAATCAGATGTGACAATAATTCTCACTTTCATATTCTGGTCGATGGTGAACAATCACAATATTTATAAAAATATTGAATCAGTAAATTTCATTTCCTCAGTAGCATGCTCATGATTCACACAAGTCCCCTCCGAAAAAATCGCTATTTATATTACTGGTATGCTTTTTAAGGTACGTGCAAGAGCGCTTATTGAAAACGATTTGAGACGTATATTGAAAATTTTGATTCGGAATTCATCAACACGGCAGGAAAATCTCGTGATTGCCACCCGGAGAGCACGGGCGAATGCATGGAAGGTGGGGAGATCGAGCGTCTTAGCTATCGTCGCTCCAAGATGGTGGCCCCGTGGACCCGGCGAGATCGAAGAGGCAGAGGTGGGCAGGAGAGAGGAGGGGAAGGAATGTCGCGAGGGGGTGGGGAGGAAAAGGAGGGGAAACGGGCTGCGCATGGAATGGGGATTGGTCGCGGGAGGAGTTGGCTCGAGTGGGGGGACGGCGTTACCTAGGCAACCACCGGCCAACAAGATGCTGACACATGCAAATGGAGGTTGTTTGAGATCGGGGAATGGGTGGGTGGGGGGGGAGCGTGGGGGGACGGGGGGTAGTAGGCAGCCCTGCTCCACGCGGTGTTTATCCCCTGCCCCCCTCTCGGACCAAGGGAAGGGTTACGCAGGGCGAAGGGGAGGTAGGCGGAGGGAAGGTTGGGGGCGGTCGGGTCGGGAAGGAATGTGATCGGGAAGGAGGAGATTCGTGTGAGGCTGGAGAGGGCTGAGAGGCGCCAAAGGGTGGCGGCGGTGGTCTAAGTACAGAAGGATGGGCGAACGTACTTTGAAGGAATCGCCGGCGAAAGGGGGGAAAAGCCGAGCCCGAAAATCGGAATTCTCTGTGACAACCACGACAGTTGAAGACTATGGTATTATAAGTCCAGCAAAACAGGAGTTTTATCACAATTCCACCCCTCCTCCACGTGCCATACATGTTTTACTGCTATCGAATGTTTATCTTTTATCGTAATTATCATTATAAATTGTTCAGGAGAAATAGATTTACGCCGCCAAAGTTTCTTCTTGTGGACATCAATACATTATTTTAATAAAATACAATTTCTGGCATTAAAGCGTGAACAGTTTTGTGGAATTGTATTAAGTCTGTGGATTTTTGTTATTATCGTTGAAATTTAGCCATATGTGTCCTCATATGCTGTATGGGAGTGAGTCATTTTAGAGAATTGTTAAAAAACATGAATCACTTCTAACCCCAAACATTGAAAGCCTGTTTATTGTGAAAATATTTTACCGATTTTAGGTGATTCTTCGATTGTGAATTTAAAGCTCTTACTCCAAGTGACGTAATATTAATATTAGTTATAATGGAAAATGATTACAAATATTGAAAATGTTATTTCCCTTAAATATTACGTGAAAATTCAATAAATTTTCTAATTACTTAGGTATTGGATTTTGTATGATACGTGTTGAATGCTCACATTTGTCCATTTATATTCTGAATCATTGTACCTATAATCCCATTGTACCCTTAATTCTTGTGCAATATCTCAAACGGCAATTTTCCAGTAATTAGTTTTACCTCAAAATAGTTTTTCAGTCAAATTTGTATGCATAAAAAGCATACGCAAGCAAGGAGATAAAATATTGCATAAAGATGGATCTTCAGCGAAATAGGTGTACTGCCTCGTGGGCAATATAGGGAGCCACACAAAGTTTTAACTTTCTCGGGACTCCTTAGGTATCTTTATGTATAACGCACAATCCTCACCTTCGTGCACGTTTTCGTCTTTAATGCAAGAATCTAGCATTAAGTCGTCACATTTTTGCACTCTTTTTACTTGCTAAAGTAATCCTGATGGATTATCATTTATGAAAAATTTTATTGTAATTTTAAATTGTCATTCACATTGAAAACTTAAGTTTTATTTTTTGTATGTGATAAATAACTTTTAGGCACTTCTTGATGATAAAAAACATATGAATTTATAAATCTTTCGGCACACCTTGACATTGAAACGTTCATGAAAAATTAGTTGCATCTATTGAAACGATGAATTTGAGGAAGTTAGCAGTTGATTTACTTATCTGGGAAAATAAAGAAAGGAATAGGAAGAATTGAACAATATAGCACGTCAAAATATTTAAAAATAAGAAACGCCAATTTTCCAAAATTGCGTCGACTTGAGTGCAAGGAAGAGATAACTAAAAGCGTGGGGTGTGACTCTTCTGTACGGATGTGAAAGCTGGAGGATGGATTCTTAGGCTAAGGTCTTTTGAATGGTGGTGCAAGCGGAGAATGCTCAAGATCTGTTGGAAAGAAAAAAAAGTTTATTGAAGTGTAGGAGAAAGCAGCATTATGTGGGGAAGCAGAAGAAAAAGAGGAGAAGACAAGACATTTATGCGTCACCAAACCTTGGTTAAGACGCTTTTGGAGGGCATGATGGAGCGAATGGTATACCGAGGAAGATCCCACCGTGAGTATATTCGATCAATAATGGAAGATTTTAGCTGCACAGATTATACGAAATTATGAAGAACTTGAAATACAGCAGAGTGGGAGACTCCTGCAGACCAACCTGAGGATTGAGCACTTGTGGTTATAACTTGGTAATCGATTGCAAAGCAAGAGTCAAGATGCGAGGGTAGGCTGAAAACTAATCCACACATGCTTGTAGACCACAAAAAAAATTACCTTGAGAAGCACTCCTGGTGGCATGTGGAAGAAACATTCCCCCTCAACACGCATGCGCAGGTTTGAGGTCGTTACATTCATCCAGTGCATTTTGAGAAGCGGAAGTGTGGAGGCGTGCTATAATGCTTGGTCAACGCGAGTTAAATAGCGTTCTGTTGTCGAATTTTTGCCTTCACCTCATCGTCCGAGATGTAATGATTACCCTTGAGGTGTCTCTTGAGTTGAATAAAAAAACAAGAATCGCAAGGCTCAAGATTGGGGGAATAAGGAGGGTTTTGTTTGTTCTCGTCTGTGAGACGGCGTGGTACCCATCGTGCACAGATTTTGCGGTATCCCAGTTGTTCAATAATGAAGCCGACATGTTCCTCGGATATTTCAATATGGTTTGCGATACGCTTTTGAGAGATTCGCCGCTTTTGGAGAGATTCAACCTTTAAACGACGATGAAGCTCAATAGGAGTCACTTTTCAGCAGTTCAAAATTCGAAAACAGCACGTTTTGTAACTCGGATTGATATGGCAGTAGAACACGTCTCCATACTTCCGCTTCTCAAAATACACTGGATTAATGACTGTAACGACCTCAAACCTGCGCATGCGTGTTGAGGGGGAATGTTACTTCCACATGCCACCAGGAGTGCTTCCGAAGGGAATTTTGTTTGTGGTCTACAAGCACGTGTGCACTAGTTGTCAGCCTACCCTCGTACATGGTCAACATTTATTTATCCCTGCTCTGTTTCGCCATTTGGTGCCTCTGCCTCATTTCCAATAGGCGATATATTTAGACGGAATGTTGCCTCACAATGAACAAGATTGCGTCATCAAAGATTTTCATATATCAGAAGGTATACAAATATGAAACAATTAGTAAATCCCGCTATGTATTGATGAAATACCCTCTCTCCTCTCATAGTCATATTATTTTCTCCATTTGTAAAATAAAATTTGCTGAGTACTCACTGTGATTTATTTTTGCTACGGGGGTTCATAACCAGCATTTTGCAACTTTTAATTATCGGGCGGTAATTTGGTGTACCTTCATGGTTATAATTTCCCATACTTTTGAATCACAACTGGCTTGTATTTCAATTTTCAATATTGTTGAAACAAATTAAATACCCCTCTTTTTAGTCCTTAACTAGGAGTTAAATTTTAAGTTAAAGAGAATTTAAAGGAACAAAGAATAATCAAAATAACTTTGAATTTCCACATAATAGAGTTTTTTGCCAAATACATAATTTTGCTGTTCCATCATCAATCCAAACTAAGTTACTTGATCCTTCTTGTCCGTTGGAACTCCACGAAATATCGGCCTCAACTATCTCTCAAATAAAGCATATTTGTCGACTGCTCGTTATCAAATAATGAAATTAGATGAAACATTCCTTTGAGAGTAATAAAAACTATAGAGAGGCTGAAGATCTTTATTTAGGGCTCTCCGTTTCTTTACAATGAACGGAACGCGGTAACGAAGAATTTGTTTCAAGGGAAGATTAATTTGGAGAATGACAGCCAGCCTCAAATCTTCATGTTAGACACTATAGTGATTCTACTGCTTTCTTACATCTCCTAAACTAATTTAAATATTAACTAAGGTTACGCATAAGTAGGAAATATATTGGAAAAGCCATTCGCTATTTAACTTCACCCTTGCAATCTACAGAAGAGCATAAAAAACGTATTTTCCGCTAGACCACCAACTTCCTTCATTGTGCGATATTATTGGCATGACGGGCACCGTCTTGCTCCGAGGAACTTCGAAATGGGGAGTGGGTGGAATGGCGATGTGCGGGAAGGACGATGGGGGAAGTGCGGGGGAGGTTGGGATGAGGGTGTGGGGGGAGGGGAGGCGCGGCGACGAGGTGGAGAGGGTGCCGCGGGGCCGGGCATGGAAGATGGCGGGGAGTCGGGTGCGCACCGTGGCGGCGGCGGCGGGAAGAAAGGCGAGGGAGTGAGGGTTGTGGGTGGCAATAATGCTTCGGGCTCCGTCGCGCACCTTGGTGCGGGCCACCGCTCTCTGTTGAGGCGTATCAAAATCCGTGGGCCGCTTTCGTCTCGGCCAGTGCCACCGGCAGGCAGGCGGACGGAAGGTCCTCCTGCCTCTCCTCATCTCGGCGAGGGATTCGTGCGCGAGGAACGCGGGCGGAATTGAAAAGGTGCGAGAGGAAGGGGGAGAGGGCCGGGAGGGTGGGCAGAGAGTGGAAGTGAAAGGGAGAAAGGATGGGAGGGAGAAGAGGGAGGGAGAGATTGGGGTGGGGTTGCTTCGGGGGCGATTCGGAGGGGCTCGGAAGAAAGGAGAAAGAAAGTGCCGAAAGAAGAGTCTCATTAGCGACGGACAAAGGTGGCGAGTTTGGGCGGAGGGGGGAGGAGAGGGGGGCGGGGGTGTGGGGGTGGCGGGAAGAAGAAGGGTGAGAGTGGTGGGTGAGGAGGGAGGACGGAGTCTGCAGGTTGTTGTGGGAGGCGATCGCGGGGGAGGACGAGGCGACATCGTGGCTCTCCGAACGCAGTGATTGAAGCCAAAGTTATAACAGGATTGTGGGGAGTTAACCAAGGGTTAAAAATAAGACAACTGTGTGCGTTAAGAGATTGACGAAAGATTGATATTTTATCCATGGTACGGCAAATCCATGTTACACGTAACATTTATGAATTAGAGGAGAGAAAAATACAATTATTTATAATTGTAAATACATTGTGACTACAATGAATTTTTAGATAAGTACAGAGCGTTCAAATAAATCGAGTGAGGGAAATATTTGAAAAAAAAATGTTTCCCTGTATTGCTTTTTGGAAACGAATGAACAACGTGAGTAAGTACCCTTCACGAAGTTCCTTTTGGGCTATTCAGACTGAAATTTTGAAGCTAGGTCATTCCGGGAAGCACTCGTAACTTTCTTTCATACAATTCTGCCTTTGCACAGTTAATTGGCCTCTTTCGCATTCAAACGCTCATTGGTTCAAACATCTTCTTCGATTCGTGTGAATCTTAATATTCCTACAGGTGTCTCTTTGATCACATTCACCCTCGATCAACCATTTCCTCCATAACAAGATACTTTTGCCTCATTACTATGTGTGTCGTGATTCGACTCATACCATTCTTTCAACGCACCGGAATCGTCTTAGCACACTGCCCAGATAATTGTCTATCGGTGGTATATTCTTAACGGTACATATCTTCATATCCCAGTCATTCTTTATTCTATGTCTTCTATTTTTCCACAAATAATACTCAAGCACCCATATCCACTGCATTTAGTCGACATTTATGATTTCCTGACGGACCCTTGCTAAGCTCCCTTACAACAATATGCAATGTCCTACAGTTTACAGGTTGTCCCTTTTGTTACATATTTTGCAGATTTGAGTTTATCAATTTACATTATCTACGAACAATTGGTTCACGTCTTGTAACATAAGTCCCTCAATGATGTACCCGTTTGTCGACAGATCAGCATTATTCCACCTACCATCTGCGTGTTCGACCAAGCATGGATGGCTTCGGTCTTCCTTGACATCGCTTTGATTCTTATGAAAAATTAAAGTTAAGGTATGCAAGTTTGACAACCGATGAACAACAAATTGACAACAGGTGAAACTGTATTTAGCACTCGACAGTCGCGGCGGGGACTTCCGGAAGCAGAATGAATTCTTCACTAAAGATTATATTTTTGGAAGATGTATCGTGTTAATTATTGGAAGATGCATCGTGCTAAATAAATTTTACTTGTCTGACTTTATATAATATTTAATTCACGTTACTAGGATGTAGAATGGTTTAGTTCCGTCATCTTGTTGCCGAAAAGATTTCAAAGAATGTTTTTCCTGTAAAAATATTTCCGAACCATATAGTTAGATTTTGTGACCGACACCATTTTTGTGTCTTGAATATATTAATTTACGGTGTAAAAAAGTTCTATTTAATTTTTGAATAATTTTTAGATGTTTTCATCAAATAACTGAAAACTATTAAGACCATTTTTGTCGAAATTTAGGTGTAAAATTCTGAATTTAGAAGTGTTATCAAGAGCATTGAAAATCAACTTTATTGCAAAAGAGAGTAGAGTTTGTGAGAGTTAATCTATTGGTATCAACAGTGCATGTAAAATGTATATTATTCCATCATCTGCTCTCAAGGAATTTAATATGACGTAAACTGGAGGTACATTTTCTTCGATAAGTGTATATATTTATTTATACTTAGACTATAATGTGCGAATGTTTTTATGCTATATTAATCCTATGCTATTAATAAAAACTTGTCTAATCCAGGTCTTTGTGATCCAATTTACTCAAAATAGAACGCTGATATACGGTATGAAATTGACTGTTGCGAGAAACAGAACTGCTTACTGGCCCAATAATTCGTGAAGCAGATATTTAACATTACGATTCAGACTTGCAATGCCACATACTCGTATGCCATATTATTATTATGTACCTCATATTGAAGTGTTTGGTTGGTACAATTATGGGGTTTAGTCCTCAGCGTATGCCTCCAAATTATTGTCAATGATTTAAATACGCGTATTTACTGCATTGTCGTGGTTCTTGCTTTCAAGGCTAATGCCGAATGAATACATCATTTGTCCTTGTCTGGAATTATATTGTGATGGACCTTGTGACGGTTTCCTTAAATATGAGTTTACACATTCAGGAATTGCATCCATGCGTAAGCCTATTCAAAAGACAGCACGAGTTGATCCTAGCATTTATTGCCACTTGTTGCAGCTAACCCTTCCACTTAGTTCGGTATATTTTCCCCAGATGTCGGGAGGTGGCTCTTGCTGGGATCGCTCTCGGCAACGATAGCCCGTTACTGGGAAAAATCGCCGGAGGAGAGCGCTTCCATGAAAAATACGTCGATGCACACTTTCATAGCGACTGCGTTTTAAGCTCTGTAACTGAATTACGTTTATCGCTTTCCTTTGATACTATTCGTATTCTGCGATTGCAAAGGGAGGGTTTTCTACGCATCATTTTAGTGTCATTTCTACCCTTAACGAACGATATCATTTTCTAAATGATTTCATCTACATCTAAATGGTACCCTGCAGACCATGACTACATTGTTAACACGAGGTGATTCAGCGTCAGGGAATCAACAGCATTCAATAAATTTCACTCACATAGCAATAAAAAGTTTCCTGTTCCCGATGAATGGAAATGGGGTTGCTGTTAAATGTTTTCAAGTTATTTAGTAGATAAGTTAAATGTTTTCTAGTTATTTAGATAGTTATTTAAGTAGATTATACTATTTGAAGGCGGTTATTATGGTGCTGGTAATCCCTAACTATGCGTACTGCCATAAAAATTGGGATTTAAATGTTCAAAAGTGTGATATATTACACTGAAACTAATAAAGGGTGGATTCGGTTGAAAAGATTTTAGGGTCGATATATTTACAAGAGCAAATAAAATATTTTCCTTATATTTCTTCGTGATGAATAATTGAAATGAAATGTCTCTAAAAAAGTTAATTATTTTTCGCTGCACCACAGAATCACGACTCCGTGCTACTGTCACCCGTCACCACTTCATCTTCATCTACATAAATACCCTGCGAGCCACCAAAAAAGGTGTGAAGCAGGGGGTGTAGCACCTTGAGGGAAGGGTAAGGGATCAGGAGGTTATCAAAAAGGTGAGGAAAGGTGGGGGGAACCTGTAAAAGACAAGAAAAAATATATATACACATACATACATATATATATATATATATATATATATATATATATATATATATATATATATACATATATATATATATGCGGGTCGCGGTGGTCTAGAGGGTAGAGCGTTGGACTACTGACCGGAGGGTCCCGGGTTCGATTCCCGGGCAAGGCACTTTGGGCACCTGCAGCTCCACCCAAGCTAGTTCATTTTTCGGGTACCAGGTCTTCCTGGGAAACCATAACCGGCACAGGGAAAGGAACTGGCCCCCCTACCCTGATGTGTGAATATTCACACGCCGTCGGGCTTGGTACATGGGTGAGCTCTACCATCACCTACTAAACCGACCTTCGGGTTGATTACTGTGTTTATGGTTATATATATATAATATTATTAATATTATACACAGTATATATATTATATATACTGTGTTTATGGTTATATATATAACTTTTGGACGGCACAATAGAACACAGAATAAAACAGATAACACGTAAAAGGACACTCACACTGTAGATGATTTAAGCTTTCGGCCTACTCCGAGGAGTGAGAGTCTGACCTGAAGAAGGCCTCGGAGTAGGCCGAAAGCTTAAATCATCTACAGTGTGAGTGTCCTTTTACGTGTTATCTGTTTTATTCTGTGTTCTATTGTGCCGTCCAAAAGTTATATTGCTCTCGTGAGTACTTCCGCATCATCCCGTCCCCACGCTAATTGCCTCTCAAAAAATATTATCTATCTTTTGTCGTGCAAACAATGCACCTCATTCTACATAGGCGAATGCATTACCCCCTTATCTATCCGAATGAACAATCACCGCTACTCATGTAATTCTGCTTCACTCTCTTCTCTTCCTATCCCTTTACACGCAAGTTCACACAACCTATCATTTGACGAATGCTTTTCCCTAACAGTTCTAGAATCCCTACCCGATTCAGCCACCAACATAGAGGTGAGAACTCGCGAATCCGCATACATCCTATATTTCCGATCCTTTAAAATTCCCACCCTTAACCGCCATCTTTAATTTCTTTCCCAACAGTCCCTAAACCTTCCGCCCCCCCTCCCCTCCCCAGGCACTCTTCCCTCAAAACCTCTCAGTCTGACCTGAAGAAGGCCTCGGCGTAGGCCGAAAGCTCAAATCATCTACAGTGTGAGTGTCCTTTTACGTGTTGTCTGTTTTATTCTGTGTTCTATTGTGCCGTCCAAAAGTTATATTGCTCTCGTGAGTACTTCCGCATCATCTATATATATATATATATATATATATATATATATATATATATATATATATATATATATATATCGATGATGCGGAAGTACTCACGAGAGCAATATAACTTTTGGACGGCACAATAGAACTTTTATTCTGTGTTCTCTTGTGCCGTCCAAGTGTTATATATATATATATATATATATATATATATATATATATATGTATGCACAATCCTCGCGCAGTCCCTAACCTGTACGTTAATACTTATTGTAATGAGCTGACTCCTGGGGAATTTCGAGTACAAGCATTCTGGTTCTTATGGTTCTTGGAAAAAATGACATTTTAAACCTGTCAGTCTTGCAGTCTATCTCTCAAGTCTAAGATTCGTGATCCCGTCGACCGTAATACGTTGGGGTTCGTATTATATCCTTGATGTCCTCGGAAAATGGCCCATCTTTAAATGCTTTTAATAAGTTTAATCTATATTGTAAACGCCGCTGCGTAAGAGAATCCCAACCTAAATTGTCTAGCAAAGTGGAAACGCTTCTGCGTTGGTCAAACAATGTTTGACAAATCTAGCCCCCCTCCGCTGAACTCGATCTAATTCCGAAATCAAATTTATATTATGAGGATCCCATATACTGGCAGCATACTCTAGGTTGGCCTGACCAGGGCAAGGAAACATCGTTCTTTTACTTTTTCGTCACATTTACCTAGCACTCTTTTCACAAATCCTAATTTTTTATTAGCACGACCGCACATCTCTCGTATGTGTTTTCCCCAGGACAGATCGCGAGTAATTGTTACACCCAAGTATTTAAAGGAATCTACCCTCGCGATTTTGGTTTGCTTCACTTTGTAACTATAAGGGAGGGAATTAATCTTTTCCCAAAAATGTATTACTACACATTTAAAAACATTTAATTCCAATTGCCATGTATCGCACCAATTCTGAATTGCATCTAGGTCGTTGGTTAACACAACTCTGTCTTTGTGACTTCGAATGTCCCCATAAATTACTGCATCATCGGCGAAAAGACGGAGCTTGCTATTAACTACGGTACTAAGGTCATTTATGTAAATAAGAAATAGGAGGGGGCCTATGACACTTCCTTGTGGTACACCCGACGTGACCTTGACATTATCGGATGATACACCTTCCAGGACGTATAATATTCTATCCAACAATCGTGGTTCCTTCTGCGACAAAGGAATCTTCTTCGAGAGTGTACAAAAATTCATAAAACATTATGAATCGGCTTCATAAAGAGACCACGCGCAATTGATCTTTTTTTATTTTTTACCTAATTTATAAATTAAGTGATCATCTCTTAACGTGATCGCGTCTTACTCTTTCAGCATGTAATATTCATCGATTCGCCGCATATCTCTTATAATGTATGTTCCTCTGTTGAGTCTGTCGCTTGAGTTCGCCGTTTGTATTACCTTTATTTTACAGATATAAATACTCACATAATTTATACATAAAATATTAATCGGAATCCATTAGGTAAACCTGGTCATGCGTCTAGTAGTGCGATACTCTTAGGTCGCAGGCTTTTTGTTTCATCTTAAGTCAACGATATTTTCTGCACTGGTGATTTTAATAACTCTTTAAGGATGTCCTAAAGAACTATACTACCTTGATCAAAAGGTTTTTGGTCTCGGCTCATTTGGTGAACGCCATTCACTTGCCTGATGTCTGGATTGCGTGTCGTACTCATAAACCCACGTCTCGTCTCCAGTAATGATCCTTTTGATGAATGTGGGATCGGATTCAGCCTCGCAAATCATGTCTTTTGCGACGTCAACACGGTCTCTTTTTTGCATGAAATTGAGGTCTTTTGGCACCAACTTTGCTGCTACACGACGGAAACCCAAATCATTAACCACAATGTCTTGGGCGGATCCATAGGCAATGTTCAAGTCCTCCGCTATTTCTCTGATGGTTAATTTGCGGTTATTGACCAACATTTCTTTTACTTTATCAATTTTTTCACCGACTTTCGATGTCGATGGTCTGCCACTGCGTTCATCATCTTCGATTGACTCACGACCACTTCTGAACCGCTCGTGCCACTGGTAAACGACCGTTTTTTTTAGAGAATCGTTGCCGAAACACTTTTCCAACATTTCCAACGTCCGTGCGCCACTAAATCCGTTTTTTACGCAAAATTTAATACAAGTTCGTTGTTGCAAATTTAAATCCATTTCTGCAATTGTAAAAAATCGCCAACACACAGAGATAGATGTACTCTTGGCTACGTAACTTTTGCAAATGTCAAGTTATGACACTAAGATTTAAAGGGAATATCAACAACAGATGTACCAATTTAACAAAAAAAACAGAACTCAAATCGGAACGATGGGAGCGCCACACGGTGGTTATTCCGGGAACTTTTTGATCAAGGCAGTAGATAGCTATGAACTGAGAAAACGATTCCTAATTATGACAAATGTATCTTCTTGAAATTGGAATAACATTATTACTGATATATTACCTGTTACTATTTACTTCCGTATATCACACATTTACGTTGCAGATTGTATTTTATACGCCTCTTTTCGTTAATTTTTCTTAAATTTGGTTTATAGCCCAAATCCTTGTGTTTAAAGCAAGCGTTATCCCAAGATAATTTAGTCCTAAATAAAATGGTGTGTGAAGGCAGTTTATGCTATCCCAGTTAGTCTGTTGAATGACTCCGCATCCGTGGGCCATCCTATCAATTAGCGCAATAGATAAATGACTGCAGCCGCGCACACTTGTGTGTATTTGAGACATAATGATGCTTGCAAATATTCTGTGTTACGTGAAACTATGGCAGATACTACTGAAATAACAAATGCAGAAGATACCGAAAAAAGACTATTAATCATCTTCTTTGAAAATGGATTATTCGTATCCAAAGAACACGAATAACTTAGAAATACATGATATAAATCAAGCGACTGATTACTTCCAAAAGGCTGGTTCCACATCATTCCAACTGCGGGATCAGTTATTATTCATTCGCCATTGGGTTCGTTACACATCCGGATTTGGCCATTCAGTCTCGAGGTGAAATTTTCCCGCACGGAATATTCGAGGGTAGGCTGACAACTAGTGCTTTTGGACCAAAAACAAAATGGCCTTCAGAAGCACTCCTGGTGGCACGTGGAAGTAACATTCCCTCTCAATGCATATGCGCAGGTTTGAGATCGTTGCATTCATCCAGTGTATTTTAAGAAGCGGAAGTATGGAGACGTGTTCTCGTGCTATGTCAACGCGAGTTAAAAAGCGTGCTGTTATCGAATTTTTAACTGCTGAATAAGTGACTCCTACTGAGATTCATCGTCGTTGAAAGGCGGTGACTATGGTGACGATGCTTTTGATAGGTCTACTGTAAATGGGGAGTAATAATGGGAAGTAAAATTTTTGTGGTTTCGAGCCTGGAAAAGCCATAATTGTTGATGAAACACGCAGCGGACGTCGGATCACTGCCGCCACAGACGATAATCATCACAACCTCGTCCTAGATTTGATTCAAAATGGCCGGCGAATCACTCAAAAGCGTACCGCAAACCATATTGGAATGTCCAATGTGGAACGTGTCGGCATCTTTTTTTAACAATTGAGATACTGTAAAATTTGTGCACGATGGGTACCATGCCAACCCTCCTTATTCCCCCGGTCTTGCGATTCTTATTTTTTTCCTCAACTCAAGAGACACCTCAAGGGTAATCATTGCACCTCAGACGATGGGGTGAAGGCAAAAATTCGATTTCACGCTGAAAACTATTAATTCGCTACCTCAATTATGGTCCCGCCATCGTCATGACAGCGATCATCTGACCACCCATTTGTCGTCCACCAACAGCGCAGTGCTGGTGGCACAAGGGGCTCATATACAAATGCATATCCTCGACTTTTCTCCTCCCCTTTCCTTCTGGTCCGAAACTACCTCTCCGACCGTACGTTCCGCGTGTCGCTGGGCGATTCCCTCTCCTCTGTAAAGAGAGCTGAGGCGGGAGTCCCAAAAGGGTCTCTTATCAGTCCTTTGTTATTCAGCTTGTACGTCAACGATCTGCCTTCTACACCTCACACTTCCCTTTACTTGTACGCTGATGACACTGCCATCGCCGCCACATCTCGAACACGTTCCGCGAACATCAGACGACTCACAACACATCTTGACAAACTGCACCGGTGGACACGGACCTGGAAACTGAAAATCAATCCCGACAAAAGCACACATATAGTATTCACTTTTCCCGCAGACGAAAACGCACACCCCAAGTTCCTCTTTTCTTCTATCAACACATTATACCGAGAGCTTCTTCGCACCGAATTCTTGGTGTCACTCTAGACAACCAGCTCACTTTTCAGCCGCACCTCGGCTTTTGCCGTCAGAAGGCACTGGTCGCAAGGCGCAAACTCGGCTGCCTTTCCTCCATGATTTCTCCTCTGGGTCACGCTGATAGCTTGCGACTTTACAAGTCGATCATTCGCCCGCAGTTTCTGTACGCTTGCCCCGTGTTTGCCATACGGAAAACACTCTGGCGTCACCTTGAGACCATCCAAAATAAGGCTATTCAGTCGTTATTCCAAGTGAGTCGATTCACCAGAATGGCCGACGGCTCCCGTCCGTCGCGGTCTTCATTCGCTCGCAAGTCGCGCCTTTCAAATCCCGCCTCGCAGCGTCTGGAAATCCGCTGCTACAAACCATCTGGGACTATGACCCCGGAGGGAAACACACATATGCAGTGCCTAAAGATATAACTCGCCTATGAGCCTCTCCTATGTCTTTTAATTTTTATCTTCTTCATAGCAACGAGCCGCTTCACGGCACGACGGATCTCTTCCTCCGTCCTATATGCTATGTTAGCATTAAGAAGAAGTGAATTTAACAGTGAAAGAACGGCCTTAAATTCTTCTTTCACTGTTAAATTCACTTCATCCATTTCAGACTCCACCATCACCTTTCTTGACCCAGACATCTCACTTCACCATAACAAATTCACCACATTAAAGCTCATTAAATTACATTAATCATCAACAATATCTGCACTATACCAGTAGTCATCCTTCTCACACCAAACGCTCAATTCCCAACTCTCTCTCTATCCGCGGACATCGGATTTGCAACACCACAGCTACCCTAAACAAATACCTACACAATCTACACCATGCACTCCACAAACGCGGTTACCCAGAAAAGCTCCTACAGGATAAAATCTATCGCTCCACCCGACCACACACACCACAGAATAACAACCCCACATCTGACGCAGGACCCAACCTGTATACAACCTATTTCCTCGGATCCCACAGACTGAAAACCCTTCTTAAAGAACTTTATCCTATTTTACACGACAATGACGCGACCTCATCCTTACTGCCCCAATGCCCCTCTATCGCTTACAGACGACCAGCCAATCTCAGAAACCTTCTGAGATCCACCAACCCTTTGGCGCCCCGTCCTGACAAAGTTCCTCATATTTCCCCAACTTGCAATGGCCCCTATGTAAAACATGTCTGTTGATCAGATCTGCTCCCCTCTCCTCACATCCCCTCATTGTCCCTTCAACCCGTTCCCACGCTAATTGCCTCTCGAAAAATATTATCCATCTTTTGTCGTGCAAACAATGCACCTCATTCTACATAGGCGAATGCATTATCCCCTTATCCATTCGAATGAATAATCACCGCTACTCTTGTAATTCTGACTCACTCTCTTCTCTTCCTATCCCTTCACACGCAATTTCACACAACCTGTCATTCGACGAATGCTTTTCCCTAACAGTTCTAGAATCCCTACCCGATTCAGCCACCAACATAGAGGTGAGAACTTGCGAATCCCCATACATCCTAGCTTTCCGATCCTTTAAAATTCCTACCCTTGACCGCCATCTTTAATTCCCTTCCCAGCAGTCCCTAAACCTTCCATCCCCCTTTTTCCCTCGAAGCGGGATTATTATTTTTCACTACAAGTGCCTATAAAATACATTTTCCTTCCACTTGAATATATGCTTACTAACCAGTAACAATATCGTTTAATTTTTAAAACCTCGACTTATTAAAATAAAAGGGAAAACATCGAATGAATAGAAACCACTGTTAACATTTTTGTTTTTATGAAATACAGCATTTATATTTTATTGTTTACATACAACTACATGTGTATACCGTTTTGATTACTTGAATTTCACGGATAATCTTTTTCCCCTTCGCAAATCCCTGATTACCGACAGCTCAGAGCCTCTTCTCCAAAAGTAAACACTTTCATTTTCACTGCCTGTGTGTATGATTTATCCAAATATAAAGTTTTGAAGGGTCCATTTTGTCAGGTTGCAAAAAGCACTATGCTATCATTCCATTTTAATAATGTTAGATCGTAGAGAACGTAGCAAGTTCAGTAATCTGGACACGTTATTAACTAGTAGTTTAGTTTTCATATATTTTGAAATAGCAATGCAAAAAATTTTTTTTCATGTCTTTATTGATTTGGATCACACCAAGTGACAATAATATTTTCTTTGAAGATAGACGAAACTAGGGGAGTAATAAAATTTCAATCTAACGAAGGCAAAATAATTATCATTCCAATAAGAATTACAAGCGAGTTTTTGTCGGTAATATTTGGCCACTTTATACAAATATAATAACAGTAATATCATTTAGGCATAATGGCTGTTGTCACATGAGAGCTGGTGAGGTAAACTTAAAAACTTGAAAGCAAGATGATTTCTCTTCATCGGAAATAATATGAGTCTAAACCATGTGCACATACAGGTAGAATAGCAATTATGTCTAAGGGGGATATAATTTCCACATGAGATATTCCACAAAGAAGCAGATTTAAGCAATGGCTCGGAGCGCACCTCGGGTATAATAGACATCAAAGCACTGTTTTCCATAAGGATTCATCACGATTTATCCTAAACTAACCAACTTACAGGCAGCCATCAATACAGTAAAGGAAGGTCCCAGACTTTATTATCAGAAATACAATATAGACAACACATAAAACAAGTGAGGGAACTTCATATATTGGAGCTGGTATAGAGCGGGCTTCTCCACGCTTGATTCTTATCAATAAAATGTTAAATTTATTTCATGTGGAAACTACTATCTTACTATTCTCATGTATTAGTCCTTATATCTCAGCATATCTAGTTGTTCGTGGTTGAATTATTTTCAAAGTGTTCCAAATTTCAGGTGACTTGGTAAACTGGAAATGATGGTCATTTATAAAAGCCTACGAACAGTATGGATAGAACAGTCGTTTGACGGACCTTCATTGAAAAAAAATGACTCAATTTTACAGTAAATATTAAATTACGACATTAGATATTCAGATAATACTTCAGGTTTTGCACTGCGCGTAGGGTACATCACCTATCGAAAGTCTCGTTTCACGGGCGTTATCCGGTGTAATGCTCGACACCTATGCCGCCAAGTGCATCGAAATGCAAGCATTATTCACCATACATAAATAATAACATCTGTAAATTAATAAAAACATACGAAGTGATGCATGATGGAAATCAATAATTTATAAATTGATAATTTTAAGAAATCTAATCAAGATTCGTAGTTTCTGTTATGGTGTGATCCCTGCGTAGACATCGGCAGTCGGCTGCTGTCTCGCACCTTCGCCAGCTTCCGCCGGCGTGCAAGGAGACGAGGTGGGGCGGGCGGAGAAGTGGTGAGAAAGGCGTTTTCCTGCGAGAGTGGAGTGGGATTTCCCCCCTCCCCCACCCACCCACCCACCCTTCTCCCCCTCCCCCTTCCGAAATGTGGTCCGCCGTTGGGTGGTCCTCTCCCCATTGGCGGCGAATCCTTCCCCCCTTTCTTCTTTTGTTTCCATCGTGTGCTTCCATTTTCTTCCTCTCCCCTTTTATTTGGCAGAACTCGCCCGCTGCTTCTCAATTGTCCTAAACAAGTTCGGAGTTTTATTGCTGAGGGTGATACCAGCTCACGCACGACGGCAACTTTATAGTTTTTGACGTTACCTTGTTCCCACTTTTTTTTCTCTCTTAAAGCTAATTCCGCCGGAAGTGGTGACATTATTCTTCCAGGCACACGCGATTTGCACATTTCAGGTTTCACTTTAGGTGAGTTTATTTTACACTTTACACGCTACTCTCTGGTTAAAGCATCACTAGCGTCGCCTTAGCTACTTCATTGTCTTGTGGTACAGCACGGCTAACATAAGAATTTGGAACAGGCTGAATTAAATTCCCTTCTAGAGCCGTTGTGTCATGAAATGGAAAAACGTAAATAATGAGCCATTAGACTCACTATAAATAGGTTTATTTTAATAAGACCGATGGAGGATGATTGGAAATAATTGTATTTTATTAGTTTGTTCAAAAACAGTATTTTTAGCAAAAGTAAAATACAATATTCCTTTTTTCTACGACTAGGGAGATTCAAATTTTTATCTTCCAATAAAGCAAATGAATCTGATCCTCTACTCGTGATGTATTTATATTTCAATACTTTTTTAACCGATAGTAAATAGATTATAACCATCACCAGATATAAATATTAAATAGATTATAACCAGATATAACTATCATTATCTGATTTTCTTATGAAAATTGTTCCCATTCCAACCCCGAAATTATTTCTTCCTAATTGATTTCGTGTAAAATATAATTGTAGATACTTGATTATACATATAATTGTAGATACTTGATTATACATATAATTGTAGATACTTGATTATACATACTCTATGGAAAATTCATAGCAAAGAATTAATTATAATGTAGATTGGGCATCGTGTTTTTCACTATCTACTGTGTGAGAAATATCATACAATTTAAAAGCAATTTAATATATTATTTTTTTATTTGCCTACTCCTTATTTCGGCTAAATTAAAGGCCTGCATGTCGTATTGCTTATGAAAACGGTCCTATCCTTTTACTCTATTTACTTGAAAGGTATTAGTTAAAAATTGCCAACGGACTAAAATTTTTGAAGAATATAGTTTTAATACTTCAAACTTAATTAACCACCAATTTTGGCCTTAAAATATTTTCTCCAATTCTTCTTCAAAATTTTCTATTTCACATGTGTAAAATGATTTCACAATTTACTTCGATAAGGTATTCTATTTCATTTCCCTAATTCTAGGAAAACATCCCCCTTATTGTAGCAGTGCTGCCATGACATATTTTGCTGCTTTTCCGGTCTCTCTAAGTGTGACGAGGAGGATCGGACAGGAAGCGAGAAAAGACAGCGTTTTTGACGTTGGGAGTTCTATTCCTCGAACGTCGCTGGCGGTTGAGGCAAGGGGGCGAGGGTTGGCTTAATAGGGGAGGAGGGAAAGTGGGGAGGTTGGCGGGGGCGTGGAGGGGGAAGGAGGTGGGGAGGAATGAGGGAGGTCGAGCGGCGGGAGAAAGAGTACGGTAAAAGAAATCTAGAGGTCGCAAATGTTACTCGGGGAGAAAAAAGTAGCAAGTGGAAAAGGAGCGACGCATGGATATCCATGGAATGCTTTCAATACTTCTCGAAGGAACGGCCTCCCTCCTCTTTCCTCCTTTCCCTCCATTCCTTCTCCGCCCGTCTTCCCATCCACCCACTCATCGTCCCGTAATTTTTGAGTTCACCGCTCGTTTCATTCGCGGCCCCTTTGCCAACCCTTGCGGAAAACCCATGTGACCTTTCCCCACGATGACGTTTCACCCCTATCCCATCCCCCGTGACCCTTAGAGTAAGTGAAGTACGGACAAGATACTTAACCCTCATATCACCTCCGCCATCATTTTCAGCTACGCCAATCGTTGGTTCAAAGTGGAAGAGGAGTGTGACAGCAATCAAAACTCCGTGCATGACGGAGGTGCCACAAATATAGCATGAAATGTTTAGTAATTGAGAAGAATTTAAGGCGAAAATGGGCGTGGCATTACGTACACAAAGAGAGGAATGGGACAACAATGAATGGAAATATTTAATTATTGTTATTCCATCACCAAATATTGTAGTAAAATTAAAAGGTGAAATGTTCAAACTCACTTTCATCGGCATTCATATTCTTGCTTTATCAAAACGAACAACAAGAATATATAAGATCTGTAATTTTTCTTTAGAAAGAAACATTTACTATTGACAGTAATATAAGTGTCTGTCAATAAGGTTTTAGTGGATATCTGGAATAAACTCTTAACATAACCTCTGGATTACTCGAAATAAAATATATGCAGGGATGTGACATTATACTAGAGTAAATTTCAACTCTACATAAATTCTATCTCCCACCATTCCATTCAGAATGACTATTTTTCTCTCCTCACCAACCCACTAGCACAATCTTTGACAAATCATTCAGCCACATTCTTCTCCTCTTGTGCTTAATGTCAAGCCTATTTCCTTGTAAATTTTTATCCAAAAAATAAACCATTCCGTATATGATTCAAATATACGATAACCATTCACATAGTATTTTTTTAAATGTCACTTCCTGATTTCACGTTCCTCCCTTCTTCAATTTCTCCCGACAATCCTACCTTGTACTTCTTCAATTATTTACCATTCCGTTCATTGTATTGTGTTCCATACTTCTCTACACATCTCAAATACCTTCAATCTGTGCGCATTCTCTCACTTCAACTCCGGAGCCAACGAAAACAATGCTTTGTATCACCATTGTCACTAATATTTTCTTCAAATCTTTAATCAAAGTTCCTGCTATCAACTGTTTCCTATTTATGAAACCTTATTTATCTGACACGATTAACTTTCTCATGGTCTTGCTACCTTGTGCATTTTCATCTAAAACACTTGTAGAATTAGTATATTTTGTTATCTAAATTTACTTTACGCCTCTAAGTTAACCAATTGACTCCTGAAAGTGCTGCCCCCAATATTGTTTTAAACGCTCCCATTTCACCCTGTCTCTCTTAATGCCCTATGTTCTAGATATTCTAGTTTGGCTACCACGTGCCGTTCGCCACATTTGTTCCCTTCATCCGTTTATTATTTACTTCTTTATACTTCATTTTCCGTTTTCTATGTTTATTTTATTCCTTTTCCTCATCTTCCCAATCATATATTCTGCAATCAATGATTCTCTAATCAATTCCTATTAATTTTTTCTATTGCCACCTTACGTCTTTAGGGCTTATCCGTCTTCTGATGGCTCCAGCTTTCTCATATCCTGTCAATCCGTATCTCCTCCCTCTCAGCTTCCATCTATTGCTTTCTGACACTCCCTCCTTGATGCCCTAGTCACATCTTCATCCACTCCATTTTTTATCTTTCTTTTCTTTTATGAAATTCTGAATTTAAGATTAATTTTCATTCGAAGTAACTTATGATACAAATATAGTATGTATTCCATCTCAAGGGGGGGGCTGTGAATTGATGACAAGGATAGGGATCAAGGAATCTAAAGTTACATTGGAGAACACTTAAATGTAACAATGGGATAAAATTGGAGGATATAATCCATAATGAATTCTCTGACGGAGCCTATTCCTGTTACCGTCAGCTAAAGTTGTAAATTAAGTTCCGCGAAGGAAGATAATAACTGTCGTTTACCTTGTTTTTTCTAAGTTAGGGTTACTTGCGGTAACTGTCCATTCCAGTTTCATAAATCTAAATGATATCTAATGATTTTTTCGTTTCATCGCTCATTTTTGCCGCGCCATATTATCTATGAGCCATTAGGGTTTTTCAGATAGTTTTCCAAATTTCTGTCTGCTGTTTTATAAATACGGTGTCTTGTGAGACCATCGGTAATTCTCCTCCTTTTGTTTAGATATCACAGATTAGTTTGTGATATTTGTCTCAGGAAGACTAGAGAGGATATTAGATTAAACAGTTGACTAGAGGAGGGCAAGGCTTCGAATTCGTGTGATGTAAGTCCACTTACATTTGATGTGTTAAAACCCATTTTCAATACGTCTACTATAAGCTTCTCTAATCTTCTACATTCTAGGCGAATTACATTTTTTGGGCCAAATTCTAAATTCGTATATGCATTTATTGGAAGCACACCCTTAACTAATCCTAGCTCGGCAATTAGAAAGAGCAATCATCAACCTCTAATAGAATTTACCCGATGGATTGCATTGCGCCTCTTATCGAACAAATAAATATTTAATAAATCGGAAAAAGCTGTGGCGGTATCCAATGCCTTGCATGACAGGGTACTAAGCTCATTTTATTAAAGTTACTTCTGGACTAAAGTTAATTGTGTTGTTGTGAGGTGAGCGTAGTCATGGGGTTTTCCTTAGAATTCATTGCATTAATTGTATTCTTATTTATTTAAAACATTATTCAGCCACAGCAGTAGCGCCAAATTACAGTTGTAAATATAACAAAGATAATATATCAATGTATAATACCCCTAAGTCCTTCGACTATGGCGAATTATTGTGCACCACTGTTTTTTCTTTAAGCGTAATACTTGTTACTCAGCTTACCTGTTACTCCGGTCTTAGAAATTTACCCATCCCCTGCAACCAAGTAATTTGAGGTGATGGAACTGAGGACGGTCACGTAATAACCTCCATTAAGATATCCTTAAATTTAGATTTCCTATTTTTTTTTCCTTTTCTTACCCTTGGTGAATATTTTTTACCATGTCATATTGCACACCCCGCTGCGGCAGTTAAGTCATTTTTTGCAAAATAGTCAGAGTTATTGTTATCGGTAGTACATCTGTTAAGGCAGGTTTGCTATTATAAAACTTAAGATATTCGATTTTTATTTGTCCAATCCTCAAATATATATGTTTAAAAATTAAGTTATTAATATTGTAAAACGTGGCTGTACAGTGCAAATAATTAGACTTTTACCCAATTTGTAATTGGAATTTGTTTTTTTCATTATCACAGTACCCTTACTTAATTTCATGCTAAATCAACTCGGAGTCTGGCGCACTTACCTGTATGTGCTCCCAATTATGTCTCGAACAATGTAAACTAGATGGATTTATTCATCCATATTACCAGTTTTTCCATTTTTTATTTCATATTATCTGCTTTTTAGAGGTCATAATTCTTATTTGGCCTTAGATTATGTTCATTGATTCGTGGATGTATTTTCTAAATTAGTGATATTAATTTAATATCCAGATCCATCGGAGATATCTTAAAACGGGACTATGCCAGCAGACTTGAGAGATTGTGTCTACTCCAAGGAACGTGACGATGCCGAATCCCTAATGGATGCAAAAGGTAATTATTATTGTGATCTTGATATAAAATTCGCGTCAATCAAACGTAAAGCTAATATTTGGCGAAGGGTTTTTTGTAACAAATTCTAATCTGGTCATTTAATCTTATATGAATGCCAAAATTCAAGATTGATGAAACGCCAATATGAGTTCACTTGGTGTACAACGTAAAAAAAATCAATGACGTTGTTTGCAGATTTCCAAAGGCACGCATCGATAAATATATTGATCTCAAAATATGGCATTTATTGAGGAAATGTTTTCCACGCGTCTCTCAAATATTTTCAGAGGTTATAAGTCGTCTTGTGCGCAAGAGATATAACTTGTAATGTGATATACTGTGATCGTATTGAATTTAAACTGCACTGATATAAA
The DNA here is from genome assembly GCA_037158775.1 of Hetaerina titia. NCBI lineage: Eukaryota > Metazoa > Arthropoda > Insecta > Odonata > Calopterygidae > Hetaerina > Hetaerina titia. Next base: position 114,792,986 of record CM073772.1, read on the forward strand.
AAATTTGGTACTGTAGCATATCCGGTGTTCTGCACATGAACAGATTACTTTCTTTACTGAAGAAGGGTGTGTTGTGGGCACATTTTTTATTAATTCACATTGATATAATTTTTTCGTCCGAAACGCGCTGAAAGAAACGTGCTGCTTAGGGAACTTACCTGAAATGGATGGCTCTCGCGTATCTCCGGACCACAGTGTACCGTGTAGCACTCAACACGCACACCTCACATAATTGCGCCAATCTTCTCGACCACGTCCTCCCCACCCTCGCCCCTCCGACTTGCAGCCCACGACGTATGTCCCAAGGGGCTGTGGGAGAGAGGCAAGGGGGGGAGTCAGTTGCATTCTGCTTGGGAGGGTATTCAACCTCCCGCAAAGGTGGAATCCCAACAGGTCGCGGCCCCACCCTCCCTCTCCTCCCTTGGCGTCCCCACTCCCTCCCCCGCAGCGGCCGCCCCTTTGGGGGCAGGCCACACACGCGGCAGGATGGCCAGGGAATCCGCCTGGCACGCACTGCACCGCGGGAGGAATTGGAACCTCGGGTGGTGCCCTCCTACTGCAGACTTGAGGGAGAGATAGAAGAACAAATCTATTGCGTATCAATCAATCTAGAGCGGAAGGTGGATGGAAAGGAAGAAACTCATCCCCATGGTGTGAACGAAGGCAGACTTACGCTTTGCCCATAAACATGGAACGGTTAGTGACTGTGCATATTTCAGTGCATTTTGAACTGCAGAAATATATTTTCATCCAAAGAGACTGAAGTGGAAGTATAGCCACTGTGAAGCCACTCTTGTTACACATTACATGAGGGAAAACGTGCAACAATGAGTAAAAGCTAGTTGTAGTTTTTATGGGAGGCGACCGACAGCTAAGTTCATTTGCGCCATTAGCGATAGGGTGGTAGGAATAGGAAGGGTGGTAAGAAACCCGCCATCGGCATTAACCTACTTTTGTCGGAAGACGCCAAGGGGTCCATGGTTCATCATCCCATCGTACTCACTCCAAGTGCTCTCCACAAAGCACCTCAAGTAGGGGTCGGGATTCCACTGAAAATTATTTGTTGTCTTCAGGATTTGAACCCGGGCCCTCTCGGTGGGAAGCCTGTGCATTAGCTTCCGCACCATCCCGATCCCTACTAAAGCCTAGATCCCTTGAGTAAAAGCTAGAGAATCAGAAGCCTAGTGAACTCCTACTATGAAATCATGTGCAGCAAAGAGGTTAGCGAAAAGAAACTGTATATCTTATATAAATTACGGTTATTTAATTGCTCAGTAATAATTGTTCGTTAGGTAGCGTTGTATTAGCAATGATTAATAATGTTAATATTCAGAGAATCCGTGAAGCATTAGGTAATGCATACATACGCACGCTGAGAGACGAGGACAGGCAGAGGATAAGAACTGGCGGAGGAGGGGGTGGGAGAGAAGCGAAGTGGGGGAAGGGAAGGGCGGGGATCCGGGAGGGGAGGAGGAAAGCGCGGATGCACCACCGCGAGGAGGATTGGCGGGGATCGAGGGGGATTCTTAAAAAAGCGAATGTGAGGAGTGCAGCGTCGTGGCCGTGGGGGATAAATGCTGTTGCCACTCGAGAAATTCCTCCGCTTCCCTCTTTCGCTTCTCCCCGCCCACGGTTAACGAGGGAAACCTCTTCCTCGGATCCGCACGACGTCGAGGGCGGAGCGACGGAGGAGATGCACCGCCGGGGGGCGGGGGAAGGGGGTCGCGGTTGGCGTCGGGGAACGGGGCCGGGAAGGGGAGGGAAATCAAATCGTCGGTCGGCGGTGCGGAAGGAGCGGGGAAGTGCCGAGCCACACGTTAACTGACAGGTCGAAGAAAGTTCGGCCGAGAGGGCGTGGAGACTGGGAAAATAATTTGTGATTTTAAAGTGCCGGATTTGCATGAAATATATCACATAATCTGACTATGCTTGCCTATTATTTGATCAAATATTAATGATATAATGCAGCAGCAGTGAGCAATTCATTTTAATGTTTATTAACAGGGAATTTGTACCTCAATATTATTTAAGATATTGAATGTGTCAACCTCTTATGAGTGTGGGGATGGATTCTTGCCTACACGTTAATGGGTAAATAAAGAAAAATTTGTTTTTTTATTCTCTCTTCTACTATTTCTGACTGACCTTAGTTTTCTCTGATTTTTGGATGCAGTACATAGACACCTAATTAATTAATTTGCACTCGTAATGATCACTTCGGCTGGCAAACAATTATTGGTCAAGTATTTCTCGTTAGCGCAGTAAGGAACAGATGGTTTATTATCGGAGATCGTAGGGTTTCCCCTTATGCCGGCGTCTTAAATTCTAAAATAATTTGCAAATGGTGATAAGATGTGTGTCTAAGCAGGCAAAGAAAAGGTTGCATCTCTAAAAGACAATTCCCTAACCGAAATACAGTTAGAAGAATGATCGCTTCCCTCTGACTGATGCATGAAATAATTGGAACCTCTACGCAACAGGAAGTCTCGAAATAGGCTTCTGTATTGACTTCGCATCCGAAACATTAAATGACTTGAGCATATCCTAAGGAAATCCCTTCCATTTCAAACTAACACTTTCCAAAGTATAGATAGTTTTTTCATGCTGAAGTGCGACTGCGAGTGAAGCATTATTTGGCTCAACGTGTGTCGTAACAAGCACGGGAGAGATGTCATTATTTCTAATTGTTGCTTTTTTCATACAAATATTCATTTTTTAAGGTGCTAGCCTGAAATATAAGGTAACATAGCGGTCGCTCAAAAAATAATAAAATGCCATTTCCGAAACATGAAACTCAGGTCCTCAGCACAAGTGAAGGCTCAAGTGAGCGGGGTTATAAGGTGAGAGTGGCGGGTTGTAGGGCGAGAGGCGGGACATACGGGCCGGAGCATAAGGCTGAGGCAGAGTTTTGCGATGGAGGGAGATGTGGTGGGGAGGGGCTTTAGAAGGGACGACGGAATAGGTGGAAAGGATGGATCCGGAGGTGCAGCGAGGGTGGGGTTGGCGGCCACCACCCAACCCGAGCCAGGGGATGGGAGAGTTGCGGTCTAGTGGGACGGAAAACAGGTTCAAGATTGTTTCACGTGCAAGCAATTAGAAAAGAGCCCCTGGGGGGGAGGGGAGGTATGGTTAGAAGGGAGCTAGGCCTCAACCAGTTGAAAGAGCGGCATTAGTCCGATGCAGCGACTCTCTTTGCGTGCAAGCATCCGCTAATCGCGCTAATGGGGAAAGGGTTAAAGAACCCATTGGGCAGTCCGGCCGTGGGTGAGATCTCAGCCAGGGTCCCGGTCAGGGCGGATTGCGTGGTCATTGACGGTCGCCTGCTCGCTCTAAAGGTCGCGGGATCGATCCCCAGTCATCCCGTTATTGGTAGTTCGAAAAGTTTTAGTTAATTGCAATGGAATACGTCGATTCATCGATCAAATTTGAAATCAATGAACCCTTGGCGTCGATATCTTTAATTTATGTCTAAAACTACTTCACCAGAATGACCAATAGCAGAAGAGGACGACCAACCGATAGCCGGTTGTCGTGTTGGCAGGAAATATAGTTCTCTGGTGGTTTCCTTCCGTGTTTGGATACCTAGGTCATGGCGGGAATGAAACGTCTTCCTATTTCAATATTTTTATGTAATGGAAATTTTTGTTTTTACGACGTATGATTGGTTTATATGATTTACAATCGTGAACAGCAGTTAGTTCATCATCATAATTCGGTAATCCCCAAGCCCTCTCTACAATCAGTATCTAAAGCGATTACAGTCATTTCCTACCAACCTTGTTTCTTGCAGTAAGCGGTATTTTATGCATATTTTCTTTTTAGCTAAAAAGGTTTTCCTTTCTGCTAAATTCAGCCCCCTATCCCTATTAAATATCATTTCTTCGATGGATTTTTTCGACTTTTTTGGACTTCGATGGAAAGATTTTTAAGGGTATTTTCAGGAGTGCAATGGGATTTAAAATTGAGAACCCTTTTATTTTATATATATATGTATATATATATATATATATATATATATAAGACATACATTCAAACATGAAATCCCGGTGAACAACTACTATATTCATTCACATAGAAATAGGGAAAGGAAAGGGGATAGGAACACATAAAGGACGAACACAAGAGAGGTGGGGAAGGCGGAATCAAGCAGGCCACGAATATAAAAATATTTCCCTGATCGGGACTCGAACACCGGATCTTTCGGACCGATGCTCTAACCACCTGAGCTATCGAGGAAATCTAATTTACTAATTTCAGTGTATTTTATTTAAAAATTTCAGTGGAAATTAGATTTCCTCGATGGCTCAGGTGGTTAGAGCACCCGCGAAAGTCGAAAGATCCGGTGTTCGAGTCCCGGTTGAGGAAATATTTTTAAATTTGTGTTCTGCTTAATTCCGCCTTCCTCACCTCTCCTGTGTTTATCCTTTATGTTTCTTCCTATCCCCTTTCCTTACATCTGTTTCCATATGAATTTTTATATATATATATATATATGTGTATAATATATATATTATATATATAATATTTTGTATATATATTTTTATATGTATATAACTTTTGGATGGCACAATAGAACACAGAATAAAACAGATAACACATAAAAGAACACTCACATTGTAGATTATTTGAGCTTTCGGCCTACTCCGAGGCCTTCTTCAGGTCAGACTCTATATATATATTATTATTATTAGGTAATCTACCGGTTAAGGTAGGTTTTTGGATGGACACAACTATCAAATAAACATTTTGTAACTCCCCACCTAGCAAACTAATCTATATCAGGTCCCTCTTCATCTCGGTGTACTTCTTACCTCCCTTCATCCCGTCCAACATCCCTATCCTGTTCCTACCCTTACCACGCTTGCCCAACATTCTCCCCTCTATTACCCTCTTCAACATTCCACTACCGCTCAATACGCCTTTCATCCATTTTTCCTGCCTCCATAGGATTTCTCTCAACAAACCCCTCTCCTCCCCCACCATTTCTAGTACTTCCTCATTTGTTTTCCTTTCTGTCCATTTCACCATCTCCATTCTTCTCCATACCCACATTTCAAAAGCCTCCAATCTACGTCTATCCTCCTGCTTCAGCGACCACGTTTCCGCGCCGTACATAGCTACGCTCCATATCAGAGTTTTTACGAGTCTTGTCTTAACATCCCTACTCAACGTCCCGGTCATCAACTCCCTCCTCTTTGAGAAAGCTTCCTTGCCTAGCGCAATTCTTCTCCTTACGTCCCTACCACTTTGACCGTGTTGGTCCAAAACACTTCCGAGATATGTAAACTGCTCTACCTGCTCTATTCTTTCCCCGCCTATTTTAATATTTAGCTTAGCCTTTTTCTTTCTAGAAAATCGCATAACCTTTGTTTTATTAATATTGATTCTCATCCCATATTTATCGCACTGAACCTCCAATTCACTCAACAATGCTTGCAACCCCTTGGCTGACTGAGCAACTAATGCTTGGTCATCAGCAAACCTAACCGATTTTACGAATTCCCCTCCGACTTTCATTCCTACCTCCAGTTCTTCCCATGCCTCTTTAATCATTTCCTCTACATATACGTTGAACAGTACCGGTGACAATGGGCAACCCTGCCTTACACCTCTTCCTAACACTGCCCATCCGGACTCTCCGTTCCCCACTCGCACCTGAGCAGTCTGAGACATGTACAGGTTGCGGATCAGTCTCCTGTCCCTCCAATCCATTCCTATTTTCTCCAATACACGCATTAATTTTTCCCACTTCACTCTATCAAACGCTTTTTCGAAATCTACAAAACAGGCAAAAACGTCCTGATTGTATTCTATATTTCTCTCGACTAGTGATCTCATTACTGCAATGGCATCACGCGTACCTCTTCCTTTCCTGAACCCAAACTGATCATCCCCTAAGTAATCATTTGCCTTACTCTCTATCCTTTTGTTGATGATCCTGAGAATTACTTTAGCTGCGTGGGATATCAAACTTATTGTTCTGTAATCCTCACATGACGAAGCCTTTGCCTTTTTTGGAATAGGAACTAACACCGATCTCACAAAATCTTCCGGCCAGATTCCTTCCTCATAGATACTACGAATCAGTCCATATATGGCCTTCTTCCCACCTTTCCCTAACCATTTCAACATTTCTACAGGAATATTGTCCAGCCCCACAGCCTTATTTGCTTTCATCTCCTTTAATGCCCTTTCTATTTCATCGTCGAGTATGCCTGGACCTAAGCTATCTTCTTCTACCTCATGTTCCTTTTCTATGTCTAACCTTGTCGGCCTAAGTTCTTTACCATACAGTGTTTCTATATATTCCTTCCATCTCTCTTGGATTTTTCCTGGTTCAACTATTATCTTACCCCATTTATCTTTAACTGTTAGCACAGATCTTGCCTTCTTACTTCCCGATAATAACTTAACCTTGCTGTATAGAGCACCAATTTCACCCTTCTTCTGTAGACTTTCCATATCCTCGCATTGCGTTTTCCACCATTCTTCTTTTGCTTTATTTGTGGCCCTTCTCAATTTATTGTTTAACTCTTTGTACTTCATTTTGCCTAACTCTGTGTTTACATTTTTCCATCTTCTTCTCTCATCCATCTTTGCAATCATCTCATCCGTTACCCATGGTTTCCTTATCCTTTTCCCGTTAACGGTTCCTATAGTGTCTTTAGCGGCTTCCAATATCCCTTTCTTGATACATTCCCATTTTTCTTCGATAGCACTCAGTTCTTTACCGTCATCCATCATTTTCTCTACAGCCTCCTGATACTCCTTCTTCGTTAATTCATTTACTGCTTCTAAATTCCATTTTTTAACCCGCTGCCCTTGCCTTATCTTCTTGAAACGAACATTACATTTCATAACAACTAAATTGTGTTCAGAGTCCCCATCCGCTCCTGGGAAACTGTGCGAATTTATCACACTGTTCCTAAACCTGTGCCTAACCATAATATAATCTAACTGATACCTTTCTGAGTCACCTGGCATTTTCCATGTATACCTACGCCTTTTGTGGTGTCTAAACCATGTGTTGGTGATGACTAACCACTGTCTCCTGCAGAATTCAATTGCTTTCTCTCCGCGTTCATTCCTCGTGCCTAACCCCACCTCACCACCGTCCCCCACCTCACCACCATCTCTTCCTTCGCCTACCGTCGCATTCCAATCCCCCATCACTATTAAATGTTTCCCTGCAGGAACACTCGCGATGATATCCTCTAACTCATCATACATCCTATCGACTTCTTCCTCCTTGTGGTTGCTCGGTGGCATGTATACCTGAATAATGACCAAGTTTGTCGGCTCTGCTTTAATCTCTACGAGTAAAATTCTATCTGTCGCTTGCTCTATGTTGACTACGCTTCTTCCTACCCCTTTATTTAAAATTACGGCAACCCCTCGTTGGCTCTCGTCCCCGCCGCTGTATATTACTCTATAATTGTCACTCCAGTAATCCCCGCTATCCTTCCATCTCACCTCGCAGAGGCCTAAAACATCTATGTTACCTCTTATATATATATATATATATATATATCCATTCCAACTTCCCCTCTAGAATCCTGCTCGCTTCAAAGCCTTGTAACCCTGGCCGTGTGATTCTCTGATTACGGGTCCGGGCGTGGACAATTTCAGAAATTTCCAACTCGAGAATCCATTCTGCCACTGCCATCAATAGTAAAAAGGATTTCAGGATTCATAATCGCGTCATCTGAATTATGCATTGGGTGCCCTGGAGTGTCAGTAATTCTATTCCTTCAATTCAGAAACCACGAATAATAGAGTTGTGGATTAAAAATATGAGAGGTACTCATTCACGCTTTCACCATGTAGCTCAAAAAGAACCAGAGCTAGAAAATGAAAATTCAACAAACATTATTTAAATTATAACTAATTTAGAAGCAAAATTTTATGCAATCATTTGCCACAGAAATCTATCAAACAAGCACAAGTTTCGTAATTGTAATGTAAGTCAACGGTAAATCGGTTAGCGTAGGCATTTCCATGGCACAGCATTGATATATGTTGATTAAAAAAATGTACTCTCATCCCCAAATCGGTGGACACTGAAAACATGACATTTTGCTAAATAGAGGATGTGAGATTAAAACAATTGCAGATGGTGCACTCGACCAACGCCGTCATGTGCTCTACTATGGTATGAATGGGACTGGACGGAATCAGTTGCCTGCGCGATCGCTGGGCCGTGGGAAAGAGGACTTACCAGGATTCCCCATCTGGATCATTGGCCATCATCCTTTTCCTCGTGGGTAATAATTCATTTTTTCCCTATGTCTTCCGAGTCCGTGGCATTCCTCCGCGGCGACATATCCCGCCGATGCGTCGTTGGTGGCCTCCGGTGCAGGAGGCGTCCTCCTCCTTCCTCCCCTTTGCTCTGCGACCCCCCCCCCCCCCTCCGAGGACACCGCCTCTCTCCCCTACGCGGAGCGCTTCCTCCACAAAGGAGGGAATACTTTTCTTCGATTGGAGCATAGGCACACACATTCACGACGACGGAATGCCATAATTGCCCTCGTACATTAAGCGCTTCTTTAAAAAAATACAAATCAATCCGCTAGCATTTTTTCCACCTGCAGTTGCTAATTACTGGCAGGAGTTTGATGCGTTTTTTTCTCCGAAGGGTGGTGGACTGCGCCACGGAAACGTCTACGCTTCTCCCGATTTACCGTTTAATTACTGTGTTAGACAGGAGATAGAGATTGTTTCTTTTTATGATATGAAGCACGGGCACGGGAAGCATGCTCTTTAATTTGTGAGCATTATTAGGAGAGTATTTCTGGAAATTATTGTCCAGCGTTTTTCTGTTTTTCATGTCTTTCGGGAGAGACTAATCTAACCTAACCGACGAGATTATGGTTGAACCAAGATCGCGAAATTATTGCCAAGAGTGATTTTGAGGTGTCGTAGGAAAAGGATAGGTATATTTCTGCTACTTTAGGATATATGTTCTCTGTGCGGCTCAGTGTAGATAATTTGACGGGAGAATGGAGAGGCTGATAACACTGATGTGGTAACACTTCGCTAGAACGGGTGTACGATAGGAGGTAAAGGGAAATTGTATAATCTGACACTCCATTGCCTCAATGTGCTTTATCGTCTGATATGTAATATGCTGCTACCTTGTGATACATTGTAAAGTGCACATCGTTTTTTTTGACTGAGAAAAACTTTTTTAAACATTTGTAGGCTGCAACCGCATTGGTTTTTAGATACCCTTACTGTCGTTATTGGGTTTTTGCCATAATTTCCAGTATTTCTATTACGAGTATAGCACTCTCTCAAGCCCATAGATAACTTTTTTTTTCAAGAAACTGTAACAGTAACTTTAACGGAGTCACCCGCTATGTGTGCATTATAATGCAACCATTTCAGAGAGTAAAAATCATTCGCCTTTGAAATGGTTGCCCATGGATAACAATTGGAATCCTTAGGCATCTGAGTATGAAACTGAATATTTTGTAATATTGATGGATATCTCCTTTCATCTGTGGTACGAGTTTATAGAAATTTGTTGATAAAAAATCGTTGGAGAAAAGAATGATCAATTCGCAGTTAATGTTAACGTCGGGAACGTTATTGACGGAGTGAAGTGAAAAAGAAGAGAAGCTCGCACTCTTACCTTCAAATTAAGCTTTCGGCTTGTGTAAGGCCGAGTTCTTCCTGCGATGCATCTCCGCGAAAATTGTCCGAGGCCTTTTGGGTTTTTTGGTGGAATTCTTTGCCTCTCCTGCATTTCAAATTCCCTCGCCCCCTTTAAAAGTCCAAAATTGTCCCCTGAGCCGAAATCGAGTTCATTGCACTCGAGATGCGTCCTTCAACGCGTTGCAAGTTACCGTTCTAATGAATTCCGCTATCTCCGAATGACTCCTATACGGTTTCGTGACACTTTTTTTTAAAACAGAGATGGTAAAAGTCTTTCGATTCTCTGTGTGATAGTGATGACATACCATCTTCCCTGTACGTATGCCGAATAATCACGAAATTTTGTTTTATTACGAGACATGAAATGTGCAGCAGAACAATTCACGTTTTTTTGGAATGACGAGAAAATTTGTGAAATTAACCCTTATTTCCTTCTTTGCATAATTTTATGTAAAACCTGCCGTGAATATAGGAGTATTTTGCGTCTCATAAAGAATTCTTGGCGCTGTACAGTAAGAATTTGCTATATCATGCTGTAGGAAATATTTGATCCCAACTTTGGAAACATCTAAGAGAAATGTCCCAAAAGAGTATTCATATTTTATTTCTCTCATAACTCAATTGAACAAAACTTTCATGCTGATGTCGTATGTATATGTGTCGTATGTATGTCGTTTGTGTGATAAAAGTTTCATTTGAATCCAGTATTAAATCAGCGGCAGCCTTTGTATGGAAAAATATGCTGAGCTCGCCCAGAGTTATTTTCATCCTTGGTTTCATTGACGCATACATTAATCATTCCACTCCTTATTGTACTCCTTACTCCTTAGTTCACATACTGATGTATTTTAAATTATGAATTTTAATATTTACATCTACGTGTATGTATAGCGTATGGGGTTTTTCTTAGCCACAATGAACGATCCGTTTTCCATTTAAATCCTTTTACAAGCATTGTAGAATGTGTATCCTGTTTTTAAATTACATTTATTTGACATTAGTTATATACATTTTGCGTAGGCATGGAAATTCTTGTGCCACAGATGCAATTTCAAAGAATACGCTTTTCAGGTTTTCAACCTATATTTTCGATTGCAAAATAAATTTTCACTTTTAAAAATTTTTACCAACATTTCTTATGAGGGCTTCTCGAGACCCTTAAAAATACGATACTATATTTCGGAAAGATCAAATAAATCTCCATCATCAAATAAAAGACTGCATAGATAGCTATGAGAATCGTATTATATTAGTTATATCTAATGTCATAATGAGTACTGCGATAGTGAAATTATGAATTTATAAGCTCCAAATATTTTTAGCAGATACGTAGCATCAATTTTATAATCACCCTTACACATTGAATGCTAATCTTTAAAAGTATCTATCGCCTTTTGTAGAGCAAGCCCAAGCCATTGAGCCCTCATCAATTGCTGTATATATGTTTTATAATTTTTGGTTTTCTATATTTGATTATGCTATGAAATAAGTTGACTTGTATTTTATTTCTCCCTCCCTATATCTTCAATGGTAAATGTTACAGTCTGTAACCTTTGCATGGATTTACCATTAAAGAAGGATGCAACCAGAGTCCTTAGAACTTTTAACTATGAAAAAAGTGATAATTTAAATAATTACTTAGAGAGTTAAGGCTCGATAAACCCAGGGTTTGGCTCGCTAACGATCTATTGTAATCAAATGGAACACTAAGCCAAAGCTAATCGGAAGGTGTAACATGACTACTACTATTTTAAAAACTATCGTCATCATCTTGCAATGTAATCAACACCCACATAAATTTAAAAAATGCTCTCTTTAATTGATTCTATTGCTATTCCATTGATTTAATTAAAATAATCGTGTTAATTGTTGTCGTAATTAAGTAGGCATCTACTTAAGCACTCAACTCGCTCGTATTCTATTGTGAATATGTGTAGAAGTGTCTGATTCATTTAACGGTCCACCAAGGTGAAGTTTCACCTTTTGCTCTAATATCGAATACAGACAACATCAATGAGATTATTTAGAACTAGAGTGTGGAGAAGTAACATCCGTAGGTAATTTGTTACATGATGACGTGGCGTTATTCCATATTTGGACGATCAACAACCCAGTTTTCCAGAACGGCGGATGTGGGAATCGCTAAACCCCCTTCCCGAGAGGTAGTAACTGTTGCATCGGTTATTATTATTTCCCATGGGATAATGATCGATATTTTGTCTCCGTTGCAATATTTAACAACCAACGGATTTTCTTTATCAAATTATTCCCCCCGAATATATCGATTCTTAATAGCTTTTCTTGTAAAAATATCGATGTCTAAAATAGCAAGGGACGCTAGTTTTCCTTGGTTGAAACTGTCAGTAATTGAAAGTTATCTCGTGTTTCATCAGTCAGCATTGAGAAAATATTATTTAAATTAATGGAATGGAAATTTTCAATATTTTACTAGATCTTCCTTTTACCTCAAACACTTAATCGGCAACGTGGGAGAGACTGATCAGTGATGCACCTGGATTTACCTTCCATGCGTCATCGTCGTGGCATCAAGTTTATGCACTAATTATCAAATCATTCGAAGGCTCTGTATCGAGAAGTACATAGACTTTTAAATTTATAATAGTTAGGAATACCAGTTATCTTTCTGAAATAGTCCAATCTTAATATTTAAATTAAACATTTATTTATGCACTTCATACTTCACTCTTCAACTGTGATAATTAATCATATTTATATTTGAGCTTTGACATATGGAAATCCCTGAAACTTATTTCCTTCAAACAGCCAATGAAAGTTGTTTGAATGGTTTCAATAAGTCTACTTGAAAATCATTTAGAGAATTTGTTCCTACTCATAGGAAAGCATAGATTTAGTTTAACCATGGTTGAATTAAAGTAGCATCAGACCACCAATTAAGTGGATCGAGAAGCATGATGAGCATTTTTCATTACGAAAAGCACAGTAACCCTATCCAATGCAATTAACACATTGCTTGTAACATTACGGAGAGCATGTTCCCTCCTACATTATTAACTGCACGGAATGACAATTATGATAAAGACGGCTGGAGATGAGTTCAGGCTAAAGACCCCTGGGCTGGAAAATGAGTTCCCAGACAGTCGGCCGGGTTTCCCGTCTTCCATTCCCTCACTTCTAATTCAAGGCCTTTCCTTAATTCTCTCCTTTGTTTTTTCCGACGAGCTGCTAATGAACTTAAGTCTTCGATCCGTTTGTAAACAATATTTGCCATTAAAAGGCGCTAATGAATCTAATTTCTTTTATTGAGGAGGATTTGGAGTCGTCTTCAGAAGGGGAGAGTGGGGAAGAAGTGGGTCAGGGTTGGCTGGGAGGGGAGGGTTAAGGATCGTGATAAGTGGATGGGTGGGGGTTGGCAGTGCGACCATCTGTCAATATGAGGAGCGTATTGCCAGGAAAGTGTCACTGGAGACGAAAAGACGACCAGGAGCAGGCAAAGTACATACCTATGGTTCGGAGGGGAGAAAAAAGGCTCATCAGGGTGAGTAAGGGAAGAGGGGATGCGGGCCAAAAAGGGGAATTCGAGAGTATGGTGGCAGTGGAACGGGGGTGGAATAGGAGAGAGGGTGCGATGAAAAGAATGGTGACTGCGGAGGTGGAGCGGGCGATCACCGGGGCGGAGCCAGTGGTGCGTTCACGTGAAATCGGATAACGAATCTACCGCCCGAGCGGAAGAGGTTCCATGGATGGGATTGATTTCAGCGGAGGCGGCGGAGTTGAGCCAAAACATCCATCCTCATCCGTTCTCTCACATCCCTCCCCACTTCCTGAAGTTGGAAAGTCCCATGGGTGGGTGGGGTGGAAGGAGGCGAGAGAGGGGAGACCGGTAACAGAGTCATTTTAAATCGTTCCAGGTGCCTTGGTAGGGTTAATCCTTGTATCAGCCTTCTTCGATCATGAACGTTTTTAGAAATGGTGAACGGTCGTTAATTAATACCTTGCAATAGCTCCTACCAGTGAACTTCCATTTTGGGTATTTCTAATCTCATTCAAAAAGTCAATAATTAGTATGGCATATAATCCGAAAATGGATTATGGTGAAGAAAAAATGATCTTTTGCTTTTACAAATTATTTTATCCGACGTCTAGTGCGGTCTATATCAATATCAATAATGGTTCACTAAGGACAATTCAATTCAAATAGCTCACTTCTGACTGTGTGAATTTGGAAAACCTCTTCTCTCATTCTTGCGTTTTAATCACTATAACACTCCTTAGAATGTTCGCATGTGAACAGTTAATTTTTGGATTTATTAACTGCATTACTTGTGGATTTTATGCATAACATGAGTTTTTCAAAAAATATTAAATTGCTTAATATTTGGAACTTTTATTTATAATGTTTGTCTATCGTTCAGCGTCTACTCAATGTGAACATACCTGGATGGCTTTAATTAGCCCTATTCCAGCAGGCGATATATTTTTTGTCCCTAAGCCAAGGCTTTCAGGACTCTCAGTCTCGTTGTTAGATTCCCTACTCTTCAAGTTAACTCCTGCTCACGCAAAGGGAAATGAAGTGAGAAATGAGGCTATTTAATTATAATAATTATTATTAGGTAATCTACCGGTTAAGGTAGGTTTTTGGATGGACACAACTATCAAATAAACATTTTGTGACTCCCCACCTAGCACACTAATCTATATCAGGTCCCTCTTCATCTCTGTGTACTTCTTTATTCCGTTCATCCCGTCCAACATCCCTATCCTGTTCCTGCCCTTACATCGCTTGCCCAACATCCTCCCCTCTATTACCTTCTTCAGCATTCCACTACCGCTCAATACGCCTTTCATCCATTTTTCCTGCCTCCATAGGATATCTCTCAACAAACCCCTCTCCTCCCCTACCATCTCCAGTACTTCCTCATATGTTTTTCTTTCGGTCCATTTCACCTCCATTCTTCTCCACACCCACATTTCAAAAGCCTCCAATCTACGTCTATCCTCCTGCTTCAGTGACCAGGTTTCCGCGCCGTACATAGCTACGCTCCATATAAGAGTTTTTACGAGTCTTGTCTTAACATCCCTACTCAATGTCCCCGTCATCAACTCCCTCCTCCTTGAGAAAGCCTCCTTGCCTAGCGCAATTCTTCTCCTTACGTCCCTACTACTTTGACCGTATTGGTCCAAAACACTTCCGAGATATGTAAACGGTTTTACCTGCTCTATTTTTTCCCCGTCTATTTTAATATTAAGCTTAGCCTTTTTCTTTCTGGAAAATCGTATAACCTTTGTTTTATTAACATTGATTCTCATCCCATATTTATCGCACTGAACCTCGAATTCACTCAGCAATGCTTGCAACCCCTTGGCTGACTGAGCAACTAATGCTTGGTCATCAGCAAACCTAACCGATTTTACGAATTCCCCTCCGACTTTCATTCCTACCTCCAGACCAGTTATTCCCATGCCTCTTTAATCATTTCCTCCACATAAACGTTGAACAGCACCAATGACAGTGGGCATCCCTGCCTTACCCTCTTACTAACACTGCCCATCCGGACTCTACGTTCCCCACTCGCACCTGAGCAGTCTGAGACACGTACAGGTTGCGGATCAGTCTCCTGTCCCTCCAATCCATTCCTATTTTCTGCAATACGCACTTTAGTATATCCCAATTCACTCTATCAAACGCTTTTCGAAATCTACGATACAGGCAAATGCGCCCTGATTGTATTCTATATTCCTCTCGATTAGTGGTCTCATTACTGCGATGGCATCACGCGTACCTCTTCCCTTCCTAAACCCAAACTGATCATCCCCTAAGTAATCATTTGCCTTACTCTCTATCCTTTTGTTGATGATCCTGAGAATAACTTTATCTGCGTGGGATATAAAGCTTATTGTTCTGTAATCCGCACATGATGTAGCCTTTGCTTTTTTTGGAATAGGAACTAACACCGATCTCACAAAATCGTCCGGCCAGATTCCTTCCCCATAGATACTACGAATCAGCCCATATAGGGCCTTCTTCCCGCATTTTCCTAAACATTTCAACAGTTTTACAGGGATGTTGTCCACCCCCATGGCCTTATTTGCTTTCATCTCCTTTAATGCCCTTTCTATTTCATCGTCGAGTATGCCTGGACCTAAGCTATCTTCTTCTACGTCATGTTCCTTTTCTATGTCTAACCTTGTCGGCCTAAGTTCTTTGCCATACAGTGTTTCTATATATTCCATCCATCTCTCTTGGATTTTTCCTGGTTCAACTATTATCTTACCCCACTTATCTTTAACTGTTAGCTTAACCTTACTGTATAAAGTACCAATTTCACTCTTCTTTTGTAAACTTTCCATATCCTCGCATTGCGTTTTCCACCATTCTTCCTTTGCTTTATTTGTGGTCCTTCTCAATTTATTGTTTAACTCTTTAATAGTAATAATAATAATAAACATTTAAGAATAAGAAAATGTGGGGATTATAAAAAAGAACTGTAATTTATATGATAGGCGCTATGGATGCGTTAAAATTTTCTAACTACTATATTAGCCTAGAGATTTTATGTGCGAAAACGAAAGGAGCGAAATCCTTCCGATTCCTAAAATTAGAGGTATTTGTAACAACTGTGTCTAAAATGGTTACATCTCATCCTCTCACTTATCAATTATAATATTAATCTTATAAGATAATAAGTATATTGTAGCTTTCAAAAGAGCCCTAAACGAATGAGATCATATTTCATCTTGAAGTCAACTGAGGCAAATAAATCTTTGCAGGACACTAAAATATGGCAAAAAATGGGATTCGAAGACATTGGGTAATGTCAGCTCGCTTTCAAGTTTTTATTCTCAGGGAAAGCGTAATGTAGGGGGAACATAGGAATATCTCAAATAAGGACCGAACATTTATCCAAGTAAGGTGACCACCAGTCAGTTTTTATCAATGAAAACAAAAGGAAAACGAAAGTTCGAGACGCATCTCGACATGAATAGAACAAGAGCCACCACTAGCTTTCATTAATACAGTAACTCCCAGGACATTGTCTCTTTTGGTCACTCACAATATCTAATAATTACTTTTAATTTCGTTCAAAGGATAATATTTGGTTCAATACGGACGTTTTTTTTCATTTCTTCCTCTCCCTTTATTCGTGTCGATAGCCGCAGTGCCCTTCTCAATCAATGAGCTCAAAATTATCCGCAGACGTCCGTTCCTAACGAAGGGTGAAAGGTTCTGCTTCCAATTATGGCCACCTCACTGTCGCCGGGTGCGACTCCGCATCCTGGTGGAGAGATGATCATTTTTAGAGATTCCTGGAATCTACTTGCTCTTTTTACTCGGCCATTTCTATTTTTGCTGCATGCTCCTTCCCGGCTTTGGGATCAATACGTCCTACCACCTCTTTACCTGCAGGGACCCTATTGCCATTCGTCATGTTCCATGCACGACACGGGCTTAATTCCAAATCGTTGCAATTCGGCAATCTTGTGAAAATTAATTGTGCAGTATCCTTACACATAATAGTAACTATTTACCTTTATTTCCTGAAAATTCATCCTAAATTTGATGAATTTGAACAAAATCGATGGTGAATAGAAATTCAATAAATTACAAAGACGCCCTGATTTCAAGGAAATAATTTCGATGATTGTATTTGATAAAAATTATAATGAGTCCTCTTTCGGTTGAACACCATTTCATGGGCACTCATATTCGGAGGAATAAAAGAAAATTGTGACTTAAGTCCACGGCCGCATGTTGACCTATTTTCATCGGTCATGGATAATAAATCGCTGTCCATGGCTGGCTCATTTCCGTTAATACCCAAGTTTTGTGAGTGACAGTGAACTCGTGCGAAAAGAGTAAAGGGTAAATAGTCATTCAGTGAATTATAAATAAAAATCAAGCAGTAAAGTGATCTGACAGGTTAGAATAATTTATTTAAATTTGCGCCGTTAGCCCTCAGGTTGACAGTAACATATTTTTCGAAGGTCATATCCTTCCGCGAGCTATTTATTTCTATCAATGTGCATTTATATTTTGAAAGTTTATGTTTATACGAATATTTGTGAAAATATTATTCACACCATAAATTCTCTACCGATGGAAAAGGATTCCCGAAAAAATATAAAACGTATGTACCTCTGTTTTTGTTTTCATTAGGTCAGTTGTTGGCGTTAGACTGTGGATATTCATTACTTCCACATCCGATCGAGCAACGCCAGGAGAATCACGAGCCCATCCGTGAAAAGAGCCGTAGAATTTAAATGTTCCGGATTCTTCTATTTTCATGCACGATTCACCGTATGATCACAAGGATTAATGATTAGAAGATACCAATTTGCTCCTGAACAAGGCAGATGGCATTTCACTCTAAGCATCAATACAATCCTTAGGAAGTCGTGATATTTGGTAAATATCTCTCATTCGCTGAATGGACGACAAAGAAATGTGAGCGAATGGCAGGCGTCTTAAGTAAAGGTGTAAAAAAGGCTTTCTAAAACTTTAACTTGGAATCAATGGTACCAGGCGAAACGTCATAGAATTCAATAATTTTTTTCTAGAAAGAAATGCCCTTTCAAGGTTTCACAGATATTGTTAATTTTTTCGACTGACTTTGATATGAGATATCACCATCACGCTTAATGATAAGACGTCATATCGGAATCCGTCGAACAAAATTGTCTGTGGAGCCTTACACGTGCATTTCTTTCTTGGAAAAATGATTAATATAGGGTGTAGTGTTGAATGGCTAGGAAACCTGGTCGTTGAGGCAGGATGATAAGCGTAAATTGGAAGCCTTTGAGATGTGAGTTTGATGAGTATGATGTGAGTGAGATGTGTATATTTATAAATGTATGTGTATATATATATATATATATATATAACTTTTGGACGGCACAATAGAACACAGAATAAAACAGATAACACGTAAAAGGACACTCACACTGTAGATGATTTAAGCTTTCGGCCTACTCCGAGGAGTGAGAGTCTGACCTGAAGAAGGCCTCGGAGTAGGCCGAAAGCTTAAATCATCTACAGTGTGAGTGTCCTTTTACGTGTTATCTGTTTTATTCTGTGTTTTATTGTGCCGTCCAAAAGTTATATTGCTCTCGTGAGTACTTCCGCATCATCGATATATATATATATATATATATATATATATATATATATATATATATATATATATGTATATTTATATACATATACATACATACATATATTTATAAATATATATATAAAGTGATGGTGTCACGTTGAAAACATTATTGAGTAAGGCAACGGGAAACCACCTCAATTATTATTCCCAAGTTTTTTATGATGGAAGCAAGAGAGAAATTGAGTCCTGGCAACTGCGGGACTCGGCCCAAGGGGCCGTGTGTCATGCCCGCCAGCGGGGGAGGCAAGGCTTCCGCGGTCGTCATCCCACGAAATCCTTGCCGGGGAAAAATAACAGCAACAGGACAGAAGACGCAGAAGAAGACGAAAGTAGTTAGAATAGGAACATGAAATGACAGGACAATATTGAGGACAGGCAAATTAGAGAATATTAAGCGAGAGATGGAAAGAGGTAATATAGATATTTTATGTCTATGCGAGGTGAGATGGAAGGATAGCGGGGATTACTGGAGTTATAATTACAGAAAAATATACAGCGGAGGGGCCGAGGGCCAACGAGGGGCTACCTTATTATTAAATAAAGAGGTACGAAGTAGCGTAGTCAACAAAGAGCAAGCAACTGATAGAATCTTACTCGTAGAGATTAAAGCAGAACCGACGAACTTGGTCATTGTTCAGGTATACATGCCACCGAGCAACCACCAGGAGGAAGAAGTCGATAGGATGTACAATGAGTTAGAGGATATAATCGCGTGTGTTCCTGCAGGGAAACATTTGATAGTGATGGGGGATTGGAATGAGACGGTAGGCGAAGGAAGAGATGGTGATGAGTTGGGGGGCTACGGCTTAGGCTCGAGGAATGAACGCGTGGTGAAAGTAATTGAATTCTGCACGAGACAGGGGTTAGTCATCACCTACACATGGTTTAGACACCACAAAAGGCGTAGGTATAGCTAGCAGAGAGATCTGCCGGCACACCTCCTTCCGCTTACCGATCTCGAACGACTGCCGTCTCAGGCTTCGTCCCTCCTATATATTCATTCACCCGCCATACAGGCGGCCGATCTGGTAAAGGGAGGAAGGACGGCCCGAGATGGACGGTCGGCCGGATTTTCGGCGGTGGAGATGTACCGCCAGGTCACAACTTGTGACATTTCTTTTATTAGGGATACATACAACAGTTTTAGGTCTATGTTTCGAAACATTTGGCCACGACCTTTCATTAAGGTATACAGAACAGAGTTATTATCAGCATATACATTTGTATTGCACGTGTTAGGTAACAATTGTATGGCATGGGAAGCCCCTATAAGTGCCGCGTACGCCTCCGCCTCAAGTATAGGCATGGTCTCATAAAAACACCATATTTCGGTGATACCTAGCTCTGGTATGCACCAGGTGGCCTGGAAGGGCGTTGCATTGGCGAACACGTCTATTGTTGTGGCCCAAATTGTAAATTTACGCTTCTTTTGGAAAATCCCCGCGTCCCATAAATCCTCTGCCCATGTAACTTGCCTTCGGGACAGTTCAGACATCAGGAAGTATGGGAGGCGGAGTGTGTATGCGCACCAGGATATAAAGCCTAATGCTTTCGGGAAATCCAGGCGACGAAGTTTAGGGATGACGTCCAGAATGTAGAGCACGCGTGCTAATGTGCCAGGGGTAAGGGTTAATTCTAATTTCTGGGTGTTAATATTCACCCCTGAGTATTTAATGTGCTTAGTTGGCTACAATACGCTCTTTTGCTCGTTAATAGCTAGGCATAGCGTAGGTAATAGCTAGCAGACTGCGTAGGTTAAATAGATTAACGAGGAAGGAGTATCAGCAGGCTCTAGAGGAAATCATGGATGACGGTAAAGAGCTAGGTACTATTGAAGAAAAATGGGAATATATCAAGAAAGTGATATCGAAAGCCGCTGAAGACACTATAGGAACCGTTAACGGGAAAAGGATAAGGAAACCATGGGTAACGGATGAGATGATTGCAAAGATGGAGGAGAGAAGAAGATGGAAGAATGTAAACGCAGAGTTAGGCAAATTGAAGTACAAAGAATTAAACAATAAACTGAGAAGGGCCACAAATAAATCGAAAGAAGAATGGTGGAAAACACAATGCGAGGATATGGAAACATTGCAGACGAAGGGTGAAATTGGTGCTCTACACAGCAAGGTTAAGTTACTATCGGGTAATAAGAAGGCAAGATCTGTGCTAACAGTTAAAGATAAGTTGGGTGAGATAATAATTGAACCAGGAAAACTCCAAGAGAGATGGAAGGAATATATAGAAACACTGTATGGTAAAGAACTTAGGCCGACAAGGTTAGACATAGAAAAGGAACATGACATAGAAGATGATAGCTTAGGTCCAGACATACTCGACGATGAAATAGAAAGGGCATTAAAGGAGATGAAAGCAAATAAGGCCGTGGGGGTGGACAACATTCCTGTGGAACTGCTGAAATGTTTAGGTAAATATGGGAAGAAGACTCTATATGGACTGATTCGTAGCATCTACGAGGAAGGAATCTGGCCGGAAGATTTTGTGAAATCAGTGGTAGTTCCTATTCCAAAAAATGTAAAGGGTAATTCATGTGAGGATTACAGAACAATAAGTTTGATATCCCATGCAGCTAAAGTTATTCTCAGGATCATCAACAAAAGGATAGAGAGTAAGGCAAATGATTACTTAGGAGATGATCAGTTTGGGTTTAGGAAGGGGAGAAGTACGCGCGAAGCGATTGCAGAAATGAGAACACTAATTGAGAGGAATATAGAATGCTCAGGTGCGAGTGGGGAACGGAGAGTCCGGATGGGCAGTGTTAGGAAGAAGTGTAAGAACAACACGCACACGAATGAGATGTTTTTTTGGAATGTCATGGCTTTATCTTGTTTTTTAAATGACCGGTTAGGGTGGGTTTTCGCTCACCGGGACGGTGTATGTGTGCCCGTATGGGCCGACAATGAACGCTTGGAAAGGCAGGGTTGTCCATTGTCACCGGTGCTGTTCAACGTAATGTGGAGGAAATGATTAAAGAGGCATTGGAAGAACTGGAGGTAGGAATGAAAGTCGGAGGGGAATTCGTAAAATCGGTTAGGTTTGCTGATGACCAGGCTTTGGTATGTCAGTCGGCCAAAGGGTTGCAAGCATTGCTGAGTGAATTGTACCCATCTCGGAAGTGTTTTGGACCAATACGGTAAAAGTGGTAGGGAAGTAAAGAGAAGAATTATGCTAGACAAAGAGGCTTTCTCAAGGAGGAGGGAGTTGATGATGGGGACGTTGAGTAGGGAGGTTAAGAAAAGACTCGTAAAAACCTTTATGTGGAGCGTAGCCATGTACGGCGCAGAATCGTGGTCTCTGAAGCAGGAGGAGAGTCGCAGATGGGAGGCTTTTGAAATATGGGTGTGAAGAGTGAATGGAGAAGGTGAAATAGACGGAAAGGAAAACAAATGAGAAAGTACTGGAGATGGTGGGTGAGAAGAGGGGCTAGTTGGGAGATCTCCTATGGAGGCAGGAAAAATCGATTAAAGGAGTATTGAGCGGCAGTGGGATTTTGAAGAAGGTAATAGAGGGGAGAATGTTGGGCAAGCGAGGTAAGGGCAGGAACAGGATAGGGATGTTGGACGGGATGAACGGAATAAAGAAGTACACAGAGATGAAAGGAACTGGCCCCCCAACCTCAGTGTGTGAATTTCACACGCCGTCTGGCTTAGTACTGGGTGTACTCTAATATCACCTACCCAACCGACCTTCGGGTTGAATACTGTGCTTATGGTGTATTTATCGTTATATGTATATATATATATACATAATTGTAGATAATTTGTGTAATTTCACCTGAAAATATGCACAGCGACAAAACCCTTGTCGCGGAATAAAGTAATTTTAATCTCTAGATATTTTGAGTTCTTTGAGCATATCCTTCGCCAGTCGACTATTGCTGAAATTGAATTACGGGGCAAATCACTATTCCATTAGTTAACAGATTCACAGAGTTTTAAGATTCGTAATAACGGCCCATTTGGCAGCTTTGGAGTGTCTTAAACAACAATACCGCTTATCGACTTTGGGCCTCTTGTTGGCCTCTATTATTTTCTTCTTCATTTTATTCTAATTCTCTATTTCTATGACCTTCAGGAAGCATATTCTCTCCATTCCTTAAGGCTTTTATGCATTCCGCCTACTATTAAGAACTTGATCATCCCAATAGTTTGGAATACTGTATGTCACCACCCTCCCACTTCATCTGCCTTCTTCGAATTTTATCCAGCGTCTTCCCCTCGCTAATGATGTTTCGGATCCATGCAGCGCTAAAGTCGTTAGCATATTTTAGTAACTTCTTACTCTAACTATTTTTCATCAATTCTCAGTTTTTAAAATTATTTTATTCCCAGCGAAATTATTCTCCTAATGTCCTGATTATATTTCTCATTTTCGTGCAAAATGCTGCCCAAATTATTTAACTGTTCTCTCCGCTCCAGTGTGTTCATTCATACTTTGGCGCTTTACTTAACTTTCCTTCTTCTTGATGATCTCATAATTAACTAATGCATAATATCTCTGACATTGGTCCTTCAATGTTCTCATCACAAAATGCATTTCCTTGACTGTCTAATAATTACTTGTTCATCTGTAAACCTGGCTTCGACACCACGTATACTTGTTTTTCAAACCCGGGCAGTGTTAGAGTTTCCTCAGCTCATGAGTCGAAAATCACGGGCGATAACGGGCAAATCAGTCTCACTCTCCTGCGTTTGGCAAAACGCCTCATCTATGCATCCTCTACCTTTGCTTTTGTAGTCTAGGTCATATGTAAACATACAATTTAGAGCGTATTCCCCCAGTATACGTCTATATTTTCATTGGATTTGTCATTTTTCATTTGAGAGGGGGTTGTTGGGAGAAATCCAAGAGAGGTATGAATATATACGCATTTGAAGAACAGTTTAATGTAGTGTTGGCTTTCAGATTTTGTCTTATTAGACGAAGCTTAAAAGTGTTACGATGTTCTGCTGCCATCCAAATCCACGTGCAACATCCGAAACCTACCTTAA
The DNA here is from genome assembly GCA_037158775.1 of Hetaerina titia. NCBI lineage: Eukaryota > Metazoa > Arthropoda > Insecta > Odonata > Calopterygidae > Hetaerina > Hetaerina titia. The sequence continues at coordinate 114,816,789 of CM073772.1, forward strand.
ACGGTAGACTAACAATTTAATTATCGAATCTTTTCTTATTTTTTTAGCGGCTGGTTCCAGGGGGTTCCAACTCCTTTTGCGAGCCTATAATGAAAGATTCTTTAGTCATCTAGCATTAGATTGAACGCCATAAGGATATTTAGGTTTTCAGATATATTTTTTCGCCCACAGAATTCCTTCCTTCTTTTTTGTAGTGCTAACCCAATGGACGATTAGAGGAATGACTCGCCTCTTCTTCGCGTTTTCATTCATGAGATCGGAAGCACGTGTCTCGTCTAAATCACTCACAACTTGTGTGCTAGATGAAGCTAGAATTTCATTCACTCCTTTCATTTGATCTTCCACTCTAAAGATCCCCGTTTCCGGTCGAGTGTCATTCTCGAATTCCTATCGCGGGGCATTCTTACCCTTTGGGGCTCTCTTCGTCTTCCGAATTCCACTTTTTTTTCGAAGACTTTTGGGGATGCTTCGCAATTTCCTGTTTCTTATAATTTGACCCGTTATTACTTTATTGTGGATGATTCGTCATCATCACACGTATAAATATTTTGTCCTAATTTGTAGAATAAAATATCTTCGTGAGAGAACCTGAAGGCAGTTAATTAAAATTCCGCTGCTTGTAATTTTCTGCTATATTGCCTCTGCTCCGGATGGAATTGTTTGTATGAATTGATATAATTAAACACCGCATTTCGTTAGTGGTAAATTCTGTGGAAAGTCAAATGTATTGCACGAATTGATGAGAATTTTATTGACAAATTTATGGCGTGAATCCTTATTTGATGCAATATAAGGGTTATTGCGAGTGTCGAAAAAGATTTAATTCGACACCGTGACGGAAAAAATATTGTCTAAGATCAGTAAAATTTAACTTGTGCGCAGAAAGAAAAAAACTAGTACATGTTACTATCAGGAAGATTAGTATTAGTGTAATATTTTTCTATAATGTATATTAGTTTTCATGAATAATTATTCAATTTTATCTTCAATCAAACAGCATACCCTCTGATACTCAATTAGGGTTGAATCCAAAAAATTTAGGTTTGGAGCATGAAACCAACTTGGGTAGTGAATCGGTAAATTTCATTTTAAATATATTATCAACAGAAATGTAAGATTGTTGTAAAATAGTAAAATATCTACTCAAGATACGAGGACATGGTAGCTCAGGGGTAAGACGTTGGACTAATGAGTGACGGGCTTCGATTCCCGGTACCCCTTTGGGTTACCTAAGCTCCACCCAAGCTGTGTAATTTTTCGTGTAACAAAATTCCCTTGGAACTACAGATGGTGCATGGAAAAAAACTGGCCCCCCTACCCTACCTTTCAGTTTAGTGTTGAGGGATCTCTATCATTACCCATCAAATCGACCTTTGGGTTGGTAACTTTGGAATAGTTTCATACATACAATTATAAATAAATATTTATCTTTTTATTTAAATATTTATGTGTATACATACATATGTTAATATATATTAACCATAAACACAGTAATCAACCCGGAGGTCGGTTTGGTAGGTGATGGTAGAGTTCACCCAGTACTAATAATATTTTTATATGTGATGTGGGTCGCGGTAGTCCAGGGATTAGAGCGTTGGACTACTGATCGGAGGGTCCCGGGTTCGATTCCCGGGCAACGGTTACTCTGGGCACCTTCACTCACACCCAAGAAATGTGATTTTTTGGGTACCAGATATTCCTGGGTAACCATAACCGGCACAGGGAAAAGAACTGGCCCCCCGTTTACACGCCGTTTAGGGTGAACTCTACCGTCACCTACCAAACCGACCTCCGGGTTTATTACTGTGTTTATGTATATATATATATATATATATATATATGTATATATATACGTTCAAACACGAAATCCCGCTATACAGCGAACAAATATTCATTCACATAGAAATAGAGATAAGGAAATGGAAAAGGAACACACGTAAAGGACGATATATATATATATATATTATAATCAACCGACAAAAAGAGAAATTCAGAGACAGCGACTAAAGGTTAACATTGTTTACAGCAAAATTTTGAAAAAGAAATTAAAAATTGTTAGACATATCGGTCATTATTTTAATCAAGATTTGAAAGTTTTGAACACAGTTTATTTTTTAAAAAGTACCAATTACCTGTGATTTTCTCTGTTTAAATGGTTTGCTCAGAATGCAAACGTACTCGATATTGAGTAATGATAATGATAAGTGCCCTAAATTCCTTCACAACTCGTACATTCTAATTTCGTGATGCACCGTAAAACATGCAACACTGTAAGAACTGTCAATTGTGTGACTACTTAGTTTTTTTATCAGTACGTAATGAGTCGACTAAAAAAACTGCATTAGCCTTGAGGTAAGAAACATGAATGTGTCTAAACTTGTATAAATTTAGATTTTATTAGAAATTTCTTTTCGGGGCGAAGAAGTCCCTTCGTTCAGCAACTGTAATGCACAGTAGTGGAAGTCGATTTATGAAGATTTTTGTCCCACAAACCGTTTTGCTTACTTGCTCAAATTTTCACCTCGTTTGTATGAATTGACTGTGTTTTTATTTAACAGCCATTATGAAGTTTATAATTGGTCAGTTGTTTTTCTAGAGAGTTACCCAGAGATTCGAGTCCACTAGTTGTGAACCCATTTGAGAAATCTTGAATGGATCCGATGGTTCATAACCATAAATACGACACACTCTCAGAAAAACTAGTTGGAATCAGAAAGCAGATAGTTTCAATTATTTATGTGTAAAATAAACAATATAGGTAATACGTAGAATTTTGTACTGTTATAGGTTCCTGTGAATTTTGTCTCTCTCTTGTCATCATAATCTTCATTGTCTGTCATCAATCCAATAAGCCTCACATTATTCAGTGTATTATTATGCTGCTTTCAATCACGACTCAAAATAGTTAAGAATTTAAACTCCTTTAACAGGTTTTTATAAAAGGTTTCTAAGTATTCAGCCTTATGCTGCATATTTTCCGTGAGATGGTTGTTGCTGCTTACAGTTCGTCGTCTCTTGTGTTTTTTTTTCTAATTGCCTCCCTTATATTTCTATGACTTATGATCTGTCTGCATAAATAAGGAAATGCTTCCCTTTCTCTAAGTGAATGCGTCACACAAATTTGAATTTGTAAAATCGGAAGCAGTGAAAAGGCAAAGAAAAGAATTTGTCATTTAACCTGTTAGAAAAGTATAAACCTAATGAAATACTGTCATATTTCGCCTAGGAAAACCACTCATGGATATTGGTTATCACTGCATATGCAACCAATTTATCCTTAAATATAACGGAGAGTTAGGGATGAATTATAATTAGTTTTTAGCTTAATTGGGTTGTTGACTCAATTGTCAATGATAACTATTTGACCATAGCTCATTGCAGTTTATATTTTTCTATCCCAACTATTGTCCGTCATCCCTATGCCTACCTCCAAACCGTCATCCTGGCCTTCCCTCCACACCAATTTGAGAACTCTCGTCTGCCTCCCGCGTCCCCCGACCCATTTAGACCCTTCCGTGACCCCCTGCCAGTGATCTCTCTTGGTCCCTTTTTTGTGTCCGCACCGTTTTTCCCTTTTTATGGTGACGAGGATTGATGAGTGAAACTCTCTGTTCACGCTGGAAGACGCTGTTGGGAGTTCCGCTCAGGTGGCAGCCATTTTGACGAGACGCGCATGAAGTGGACCCCGCGGCCCTTTGTGAGGGTTCTAAGGGCGAGAGGAATGCCAACATTTGGCTTGGGGTTTGCCGCATGCTGAGAGAAGGTGAGGCATTTTTCGACGATGGTGAATAATCCAAACTCAAATGGTTCGCGAACTTTCGTTTCTCTATCAATTGGAGTTTCAGGTAAACACAACAAGCCTGTGCGCTGGCTGCTTATCTCCGCTTGTTTTCGGAGTCCTGAAATCGGGTGGAGAGGTAAACATACTATATACACTCATTGAAATGTGACTGATCAAGTTTTGCATTCGAAATTTGCGTTTATTTAGCCAAATTTCAAAGCATTCATAGTGTTGCTAATTTTAATAGATTTTTCAAAGTTGAAATTCTTTAGAAAACAATAGATTACATGAAACTTATTATTAGCTTTGTGCAAATAAAACCATCTGCTGTAATTGCTGAATGACTCATTATGCTTTGGTCTGACTGCATTTATTAGTTTCATTAAGGGATTGGAATAGCACAGTAACCTTATGAATAAAAGTGAAAGTTTGATTCTGGATTTGCTGTGACTTTAAAGTCCAAGCGAATAAGGATGTTGAATTTCATTCGGAAATACCCAAGAGCTTGTGCCAACACTACTTGACCCTGGCTGGTGGAATATTTCATTTCCAAATGCGAATTTCACCTCCTCACCCTGGTGCCCGACCAAAGAGATGAGTTGTTATTTTACTTTCTGAAATCGATGAGAGGGTATGTTTTGTTTTTGTAAAATCTGGAAAGAAAACTATTATAATTTTTTTAAAATTATTGTTCTCAAAAATCCGAGTTAAATAGTCTGAACACGATACAGTTTCCTAAAGTTGTGTCGTATTAGTACGACATGTATCCAGCTAACGTTTTCACGAGATCTCAATCATGACCATAGAAATCCATATCAACACCCAGAGACACACTCGTGGTCAAACTTAACAATGACAAGATCCGCCATGAGTTTCCAGTACATCGGAACGTGCACTTTGTTGAAATCAAAAGTCAATATTGGCATGGGTGCTTTCCTTTTCACGACAGATAAAAGTAACACTTAGTCGACGGTGCGCTCATAGCAACGGTAACAAAAATATTGAAGCCTTAATGACCCAGTTGGCGATGTGGATTCAAGCAATCTGCGAACAGCTCCAACTCTGCGTGGCGGGACTTCTTGCTGACTTACGCTACCGCTTTTTGATGGTAGAAGTTGTTTCTCTCTATCCATTTCAATTCATCATTCTGATTGTAAAAGTTCTTTGTCTTCATGTTCATGTTGTGTTTTGGAAAATTAAATTTAAAACTAAGGGCTTTTGAGGACTCCACCATTGGATTATGGCAATGATGATAAATAATACAGCCTTTAACAAGGGAAGACAAGGGGCTAATTAAAGCTTATGCCATTAATTAGTTAATTTTTGGGTTCCAGGTATTCTGTACTACTCAGATTCTCGCCTCATGGTTTATTGGCACGTATGCGGACTAGTGTTTTTGTACAAAAGCTACGAAACAATTAAATGCATTTCTTCATTCATATTTGGGGCCTAAGCTCTTCCCACTCCCATGAGCCACTTGCCAAAAGGACGCGTGGCAGGAGGTGGTGCTTGGACAGCAGCCATGAGCCTTTCGGCGCCTTTCCGTGGTATTTTATGGATGTAGATTAAAATAACCAGTCCATTTTCCTAGGTTTTCAGCTATGAAAGAGTAGTGCATGTAGTGAATGGAATACCGAAAAAGAGAAGAAAAAAAGAGGGTTCTCGCTAGGTTCCTTTTATCATAAGGGTGTCTATTTCTCCCTTTGCGCCTTCCTTCCGCCCTCCCTTGCCAAATGCCCAACCCTCGACCATTTCATTCAAACGCCCACTCGCCTCCATGTTAAAGGGCCATCCATCTCTTCCTTTCTCTCTCACACGGGTCTTTTCAAGGGATGGAGCGAGGTTCATCCAGCGGTGCGTGCTCTTGCCAGCTCAGTCACCTGCCAACAGCCTTACCATCATCCCTTTGCTCCCATGACTTTTGGATTTCCCATAACCAGGAGGACGAAAAGATGGTCACTCCGTATCTTACAAAACTTCCAACTTTCTCGTTCACTTCTCTCAGTAAAAATTTAAAATCCGGGAAACTGAATTACTTCCAATGTAATTCACCGTCGAGGACCACCCTGTCCGTGAAATGGCTTAGCAGGCCCGATAATTATTCAAATGCGGGATGTAAAGAGTGGATCGTTTAACAGTTAGATGAAAATTTAATTTATTCATGCCTATCCAGCGGATCATATGCATTTCAAAGTACTTCTTCGCTTTGCGAGGATACCTCCACCTGGGGAGACTTCCGCCAACCGTTACGACCAAAGGTACTGATCATTTATCAAAAATCGCTAAGGGTTTGAACCTTTTTTTTCCTTTCATTTATTTTGATAGGATGCAGCCAAGTGAATATTAATTCAATAACATAAGGTGAGACATTAACTCATTCGTCGATGCATGTCAAAAGCATAATTAAGTCCGTTCAAATTTTATGAATGAGTGTTTATTGTGAGAGAAATTATTGTATTCCAAATCATTAGTGCTTTGATTCGAAATTAAAATTTGATTCATGTTGGCAGTCGTGACTTTTGGTATGCTGCGTCCATATTAATTTCTAATGTTCTTTTAACTTACGGCTACTATTCTGAGTTATTGGTATTAGGAAGCACAATCTTCATAATGATAAGTTTCGATTATTAATCTCCCTTCATCAGAAATAAATTTCCAATATGCCATCTGTTTGAGCGAACCAGTCTGGTAGGCCATTTAATATAGAAAAAATAATGCATAAAATTGGTATCTGATATTAAAATCTGCCCATTAGACACGAAAAAAGTTGCGGAACATTTCTCTGTCCTTATTGAAGAAGGAATCTAATTAAAGGTAGCTAGCATAAAGATAAAGAGTCTCATAAAAGGAATATTATTTTATGAACCGGTGAACAGTTGCTCTGTTTTAGTTACTGGAGCACAGCCGATTGATGTACAAATTAACGGCTGTTTGAATCTAGTAAAACGTTCCCTGCAGGGGGGATGGTGCAATGAGTATGGCTGAGATAAAGTGGGTGATACTGAGAGAGAGAGAGAGAATAAAAAAATAATAACTAATAAAAAATTTAGTGGAAAGAACATTGGTAATTTTTACTTCAGTGAAATGGATTTCCACAAAATTAAGCCTGAAAATATCAGATACACGAGATAGAGAGGGAGAGATTTGGCATATTGATTCAAAGCTCAGGTTGTGCAAAAAATAAACCAGAGAGAGGTAATACAGCAGAAAGAGATACCTTTATGGTGCGAGGGATCGAATTAGAAGCCGATAACGATGTGCTCTGATTTTCAGGGCCGTCCAGAACCTAAGTGTAAGATAATCAGAGTAATTACTCCTTTTCAATACTCGTATGTTAACTTTATGCTTTTCTTCTAAGACAGGAAGGGATAAGGCATTAGAATCTACGAAGTTATGTCATAAATGCAATATGCTGAATACATGTCAAAAATTGAATATGAACTGGATGGCGATGATTTCATTTCGAATGAGATTTCATAATGTCAAATTGTTTGGGTGATGCCCCGGTCATACCAATGAGCAAAGGAAATAATGACCGTGTTAAGAAATTAAAATTGTAAACTAACTGAATTCATTTCACGGGAACTATAATTGAAATTATGTGTTGTGCACACTGTCACGAAAGAATGATTGTTGCATGCATCAATTTCTTTCCTTCCATGAGTTAATGAAGCACACTTTCAACTCCCTCGATGCCGTGGTATTGGAAGCTGAAAACATTAATAGCATAGTCGTGAACACTTCTGTAAGGACGTTATTATGTTAATTTCCATCATTTTTTCTGCTTCCCCTCGTAAAAGTTAGGTCACGGAGTCGTAAAAAAAAGCCAGATGAAAAGCGGGTCGATATACCTACATAGATCCCGTGTAACGCGCGGCCACCTATGCGATCCGAGACAAACTTTAACGACTGTTCTCTCTTTCGCGCTATGTTAATTAGCTTTTCCGCCGTCGAAGGTGCCACGGTGGTCACGTGTTGTATCCCCGCGGCAAAAGGATGAAGCCATCATCGAGTCGCGGGAGGTCCTCGAGGCGAGCGGTGACCATAGAGTCTTTTGAGGGTCAGCTCCGCTCGATCGGTGGAGATTGTTTTATGGGGGCCGGAAAGACGACCTCGTCATCGGTACCTAATCTGCCGGGAGGACTATAAAAACGCGGGTACACAGTCGTCAAGAGGCTGCAAAGTGGGGCCATAAAAGTGGAAGGACAACGTTCTTTTGTGCTGGCTACCTCCTCACATCAGCACCAATGGGAAGGGGCCCTATAACATCAAAGGGGTCCTCCTCCTTCAACGCACGAGGAGGGATTTTTTCCAACTCGGGGGGATGAGAATTTCGTCCCTACTCTTCCGAAATCATTTCTCTCTCCTTACTGTCGGATTTTATCCGGTAATAAAATAAGCGAATGAAACGGGCTCGTTGCTTAACGTGAAAGAGTCTCGTATAGCTCCAATCTACTTGTAGTGGCGGTCACTGTAATATTCGGTTATGATTTGTGACGCACAAAATATAAAGGCCGGGCGAAATACAGAGACCGGGGAGAACAAAAGGTTTGTCGGGCGTGAGAAGTGAAAGCTAGTATCTCGTGGATTGAGAGATTCGATGGATGGTGGGGAAAATGAACGGCGAAAGGGAGTAATTTACAAATGATAGATTCTGTCCTTTATTAATTGTGGTTAGATCGAAAGTGACAAGTTAGCAAAGTGGTTAAAGTGCCCGCCTCAACATCATCCGATAGGGAATATTGTTTTGCATCACATGATATAACATTTTGTTTTCGATGCACGATAATTTTCTATTAATGATAACTTTGTACAGCACAAATAACATCTTCCGTTGAGGAACTGTAAAGAAAAAATAAATCAGCTAATAACAATCTCAATTGTTCAGATATGCTTCAAGTGTTGTAGGGATGTTGGACGCAATGGAAGGTGATATGCTGAGATGAAGAGGGGCTTTGTTGCAGAGAAGGATGTTGGGTTGTGTTTTGTTGGGAAAGACAAGTTATTTATTTGATAGTTGTGTCACCAAAAACCTGCCTTAACCGCTAGATTACCTATGATAATTTACTGATGTTAAATGCTTAATAGCTACGCAAAAATATTAATCAGACAAAATTAGCTCAAGGCCATGTAAGTTTTAATACGTCCATTAAGTCAATGTATCAACATCATGCAAATGTTGATGATGATTCTGCCATTACTTTGCTTTATACAGCCAATATGTAATATAATGTAATATAATATAACCATTCATTGAAGGGCTATAATAAAAATTTGTTTTAACATGGAAATTTAAACTGCCGTTGTGTTCCTTCAATGTAAGTTCAATTTGATGTGACGAATAACACTTTTGCTAGGAACGGAAAAACCTCATCATTTAATCGAACGTAATACACTGGCGAATTTTTCAAACTGTGATGTTATCGAATAAACAGATGGGAATGTTTTCTCTGATCGAGAAATTATTCAATTACTCAAATATCAGTATATTATCAATAAAAAGAGACGATTCAGGCGTGATATGGTGGAATATCATGAATTAAAATTGGTAATTTTCCACAAAATAATTAATAATAAAAACAGTTATTTTGTGGAAAATTGCTAAATTTAATTTAGCTTATTATCAATTTCCCTCTTGATATGTCGTCATCAGGCCGTCATTCACTTTTAAGGGAGGTGCTGGACCCTATTACTCGTATACAGATATTAATTGTACATAGTTATTACTCGTACATATCATCTGCAGGTTAGTTGGGTGTAGTATTCGACAGCATCTCTTTTGCAACATGCATTCTTCAAACACTAAGATCGAATATGAATAAAATACCCCATAGGGACCAAACTCTTACACGTGAATACGAATTTATCCATAAAAGTTTATCCTTCCACATTTTACAACTCAGTTATTTTTGCCGCCTTATTATATCCAGCCCTACGGCCATATGCAATGTCAATCCCCATAATGCCCTTTTTATCTCGAAATCAATTATGCCTTCGCCTAAGATATCCTCATTAACGTCATATCTTCGTTCTGTCTAAACTTGGTCACCTAATATTCCTCATAGATCTTGTATGTATTCTTTCCCTCTTTTTGAATCTTTCATGAGTAAATTATTTCCATGTTCCATTAATGGTTTCCTTGCCTCTTTCTCATTCTTTGTCCTGATAGTTTCGTTTGCGGCATTCGATATTTCTTTTGAAGATTAACACAATGAGCACTGCATAAGTGGATTAATCATAAGTATTAAACACAATGGTCTAGTATCTAATAGAATCAATTATAAATTTCAAATTCATGCACGGGACATTACTGTAATGTATGCGATGAAATAAATATCAACAATTCGTTTGATCGCTTAATAACTCTCTCATATCGCTCGATTCGAACTTGGGTTTTTGAAATGTAATTTGATTTTCATTGTGACTGCTGTTTTATAATTTCAAATCCCTTTAACTTAATAATATTTGAATTCCTATCGATACCATTAACCGTTGTCTTCCCTTGAAACCTTCATCCCCGAAAGGGTGAGCAGACAGCCGTCTGGCTTTGGAGTATTCCCCTGGGCGGGTTCCCGAGGGGGATGCTCTCTGCCCGGTGTCCAATTTGGCAGTGGGTGGCACCGGGAGTGGATGCCGGGCTTTGGGCTCGAGACCGTGACGCTGAGTGCCTTTATGGTGATCCGATGGGGCTGGGGCGTGTGCGAGGTCAACTTCGATAAGTATCTTCAAAGCGGTCACCTTTCAGGCCGATGGTCCGACAAACGCCCGCTTTCCGCTGCGGTGTGATGTCCTCGAAGGTGCTCGCTTCCCTCTCCCACCCCTTAAGTGGGCATTTCCGCCTGACTCCCCGTCAGTCTCCCTTCCCCTTTCTTCACCGAGCGCCCTTTCGGCACGCCCCCGCCGGGGAGAGCCTCTCCCTCGAGCAAATGCTTTAGTAGATATCGCCCTTCCGGCGGGGCCATTTCGGCAGCTGCATCGACATTTAGTATATCTGCTCCGCAAACCACTGCATGAACTGGTGGTGTGGCTATAAAGGACAACAACCTCGAAAAATGAGGGCAAGCAGTCTGTGAAGACAAATATTTATTTACTTGAGAGTTTAAAGAGCCCTTTTTAAGAGTGAGGCAATACGTATTCTTCGATCCTTTTACCCTCTCTCTATTTTTCCATATAGCGCACCAACAAGCGCAGTTTGGATTTGAGATTAGTTCTTTAATTTACCAAGTTATGCCACCATGATTGATCTATTTGTTATATTTTTATTACAAATCTTAATCTTTTATATCGTCGCGTTCCTACATTTCATTTTTCATTTATTGAATCTCGACCCGTGTTCTTTCGTGGTTTATTTTTAGGAACTGAGAATCTAATATGTGTGTTTAGTTTTACTTGATTGCCCCAAAGGTTTAAGAGGAGACATTCCGAAATTATAAGAAAATGTGAGCATTGAATATATTCTAGGATATCAGATGAAAAGAGAAATTCCCCTTAATGGGGAATGAAGAATAAATTAGCGGGAAGTAATCATTGACTGATAATTAAAAACTATATTCTCAATACGATATATACTAAACTATTTATTTCTTTTAATTTGTCACCATCTTTATTCATGATTACTCCCAAAGCGTAATGCATTGGATTATCAACTAGTATAAGGAATTTACGCCGAACATTTTAATTTATTAGCAGTCTTCGTAACAGCCATATTCATAGTTCAGCTTTCCAACCGCACCGACTTTCGTTCCGTTTCGTTTAGTCGTGTAGAGGTAAGTGCTACAATTAAATTTCGAATCAAAGTATGAACGTAGGTACGCGCGTACTATTATTAGCAACAGTTTATTGGCTTTGGTTAGTTTTTTTTATTACTCTCCTTCAGCTAAATTCATCTACGCAATCTAAAACATGTATGTATTCTGGATAATTCGTCTACAGGTATTCCTCCGGTTTTCACCAATATTCTGCAAACTATTTCTTAAATCCCGACAATTTACTCTGTCGAAAGCCTTCACAAAATGCACGAAGCGTAGAAATGCACCCTGGCTGTGTTCTATGTTTCATTCTACAGGAGGTTTTATCATAGCTATGACAACACGCGGATCGATCGTATTTACAACTTGAAGCGGATATTTTCCTGAGAATTCATTTGCTCTCTTCTTCATTATTTTGCTAATAATTCTAATTAATACGTTTACAGCATTTGAAATGAAGCTCATAGTCCACAACCACCAATTGTTAATTTGCTTTTACTTTCTCGATTTTTGGAATGGGCATCATTACTGATCTACACGGTGCGTTCCGAAAGTAATGCAAAACAAATATTTGAATATCGTCTACGAATTAAGCCCGTGTCGTGCATGGAACATGACGAATGGCAATAGGGTCCCTGCAGGTAAAGAGGTGGTAGGACGTATTGATCCCAAATCCGGGAAGGAGCATGCAGCAAAAATAGAAATGGCCGAGTAAAAAGAGCAAGTAGATTCCTGGAATCTCTAAAAATGATCATCTCTCCACCAGGATGCGGAGTCGCACCCGGCGACAGTGAGGTGGCCATAATTGGAAGCAGAACCTTTCACCCTTCGTTAGGAACGGACGTCTGCGGATAATTTTGAGCTCATTGATTGAGAAGGGCACTACGGCTATCGACACGAATAAAGGGAGAGGAAGAAATGAAAAAAAAACGTCCGTATTGAACCAAATATTATCCTGTGAACGAAATTAAAAGTAATTATTAGATATTGTGAGTGACCAAAAGAGACAATGTCCTGGGAGTTACTGTATTAATGAAAGCTAGTGGTGGCTCTTGTTCTATTCATGTCGAGATGCGTCTCGAACTTTCGTTTTCCTTTTGTTTTCATTGATAAAAACTGATTGGTGGTCACCTTACTTGGATAAATGTTCGGTCCTTATTTGAGATATTCCTATGTTCCCCCTACATTACGCTTTCCCTGAGAATAAAAACTTGAAAGCGAGCTGACATTACCCAATGTCTTCGAATCCCATTTTTTGCCATATTTTAGTGTCCTGCAAAGATTTATTTGCCTCAGTTGACTTCAAGATGAAATATGATCTCATTCGTTTAGGGCTCTTTTGAAAGCTACAATATACTTATTATCTTTTAAGATTAATATTATAATTGATAAGTGAGAGGATGAGATGTAACCATTTTAGACACAGTTGTTACAAATACCTCTAATTTTAGGAATCGGAAGGATTTCGCTCCGACGCACCATTTAGACCTGACGGTCTACAGAACAAGTTCTCTCCAAAGGTACCATTCAAGCTACTGAATTGGGACAATTTACATTTATTTGTGAAGAAACGACATTGACAGTAGTTCGCATTATATCTTACGGTAGAAAATTGACCAAGTCTATTATATTAACCTGTGGTTTTTTAAAAACTTTTTCAATCATACAGTCAGGAGGTTTCGTGGCTAATGATTAATGAAGTACGGGGGTAATTTGAAAGGTAATTCTGGTGGGCTCTGCTCCTTCACATTCAACCGTTGTGAAGTGGACAAACGAGTTTAAGTTTGGTCGGGACAGCTTAGATGGTGATCAGTAGAGTGGCCGTCCACAATGTGCCACTGTCCCGGAAATTATTGCAATCAATTGATAAAATGATCATGGAGGATCGCTGAATGAAAGTGCAAGAAATTGCTGAAACTGTAGGGATGTCATCAAAACGGCCATATCACATCGTAACATTGGAATTGATTATGAGAAAATTCGTAACACTCTTGACGCGCAATATCACAAACGCATTAGGATGGAAATTTCCGAACAATGTTTGACCCATTTTAAGAGCAACCAACAAGATTCCCTGCATCCGCTTGTGGTCACAGATGAAACTTGGTCCACTACTATACTCCGGAGACAAAACAACAGTCAAATAAGGGGAAATATGTTAATTCGCCACCACTAAATAATGCGATGTCATTACGTTCGGCCGGAAAGGCGATGGTATCAGTTTTCTGGAATGCCAAATGGATGCTGATAGATTATCTTCTCACTGGTGAAACAATTACGGGACAATGCTACAAAACTCCATAGATAGCTTCCATGGATTAACTAGAGCAAAAGTAAACGAAAAAAGGCCAAGTTTTGCATGGAAGAAAGTCATCTTTCAACGAGAGAATACGTGTGCATCAACAAAAGTGTGCCATGGCAAAAATACGTCAACTAAGATACGAATTGTTTCCACGCCCACCTTATTAGCCTCATTTGGCTCCATCAGATGTCCATATCTTCCCAAAGCCTAAAATTTCCACGGTTGACGGAGATACTCTTCAAACGAAGATCTAACAGCAGAAATAAATGGGTAATTTGCAAGGTCTGAAGTAAATCTAATTTTCGATAGCTTAACTGACTAAAGCACTCGGTCGGACATCGAGGGACTCGATTTCGAATCTCGGTCAAGGCGAATGATTTTTACGCTCTGAAATTGTTGTACTGAAGTACTGGCAAGTTTAGAAAGAATAATTTCTTGCAAGATCCAATGTATTTCATTAATCAAATGTCATTAACCTCTATTTTCAAGTGCATGGAGTCAATGAATTAACACACTTTGTATTTTTTTCATAAATATTCTTGCACTACTACAGGTTTAGACGCGCAGATATTTTTGGTTATATCGCATCTGCGTCGAAACCGGCAGTGGTGTAATGAAGTCTAGTGTGAAAAAAATTCAAAGTTTATTTATTCAATGACCATGAATTTTCACAAAGGGAACCCTGTAACCATTGAATTCAGCATCCAATCAGTTTTCCTTGGAGACCAATTTTCTTAGTACAGAGTTTATTAAATAAGATAAAGTTTGCTGTCAACTAATTTTCCCCTGTTAACCATTGACCTCTGTTAAACCAAATCCAAATTCCCAATGTGTTTCTCTTGGTGAAAAGTGCAAATTTTATTTTTTTAATCAAAGAATGCATGTTTAAAGATGGGAACAATGTCACCAAGATTAATAAAAAGTGTTTTCTATTTTGAGTATTTTCTCTGCTAATGTTCTCTTTACTGACTTGCATAAATCCACTTTGGCATTGGAATGCCATATGTTGTCTGTAATTTGATATTGACTGATCTTTACTGCCTGCTGACTTATAGTTTAAAAGTACGCGTATTCCGTTTTTTGATGATCATTAATTCCAGCGATTCCATAAAAACGGGCATATTCATTACCAAAATATGAAAATATCATTTGAAATACGCTTTTGTTAATCTTACAGGACAATTAGGATCATTCCAAATTAAAAGTATGAATATTGTAAATCTCGTCTGAATTTAAGCTTATTTTTATTTATTAAGCTTTATCTTATTTTTTGTGATGTGTGTGGGGTAAATCGGAGTGGGGGTAGTGGCATATTACATATACCTTAATACATCATACAGGTTGTGTTATGGTGTTTTGGGAATTCGATCTGTCCGTGCGCAAGAAGCTGAGTGGACAGAGACAGGTCTGACAGTCAGACGGGAGTCATTACCACGCCAACACCGTGCTAGTCATTTCCGCGTGTGACTCATTTCGCGGAGAATTAACACGTGAGATTAGCAGGTGCTGGCTAACCGCCTTCTCGCCTAATAACAAGGGCATAAATGATACAAAGCAAGCAGAAGAGAAATGCGCCCTCTGAATTTGTTTCGCGTGAGATAATGGCCTGGAAGAGGACTAAAAGAAATCCAGGGAAAACCAATGACCCGCGTTTTCCAGCAGAGTCAACATTCGTTAACCATACAAAAGGAAAACTCAAGACGTTTTGAGGGCCTGCGCTTTGGGACCGACGGATTTCAAGGTTTAGACTTTCCGGGAACTCTACGTGATCAGAAAGTGTGGGAAACTCAGGGAAAAGGGCAATTATCGGAATATATTTTTTTACTTTGTGAATGGAGAAAGACCGCGGATTGATCTTAAAAGGTAAATTATGACCTGTTAAATTACTCAAGGAGATAAATATTGAGTGGTGTGGCAGCCCAGTGGGCAGAGCGTTCGGCTAATGACGTAGAGTCCGGGCTTAAACCTGGATGATTCTTGTGGACACACGGAACTTAACTCATGCCGCGTGCATTTCGCGTGTAAAATCTTCCTGCATGGGCTCCCAGCAGATATACGTACTAATTAGAATATAGTACATTACGGATAGAATTAGATTTGGGAACAGAGTGATTAATTTACTGTTTTTCGTGGAGTGAGTGTCGATTGTGCTCACAATTACGTCCCATATCCTCGTCTGCGCTCTACTTGTTTTCAGATTCTCCCAGAAGTTGGGCCCTTTGAGTGTGTGTGTATTTATTGAGTGCTAGTGTGTGTGAATGGTCTGCACTCGTTCTTCGTGGATAGTCACAGACTGTGTATTTGTTGAACATCCTGGTACCTCTAACGGGGTCTTCTCTACAGTCTCGTGAAGGATTACATTTTCAGCTGGAATCTTTAACGGGGTCTTACAGCCTCGTGAAGGATTCCATACAGGATAATGTGTGTGTGTGGCTGTGTGTGGTCCCTGACGCGGACTAATTTCCCGTAAACCAACCACTGGGTATTCTTGGTCGAGAGGTTGTGTTTGGTACCTTTCGTGGCTCCCGCTAAAACCAACACAGCAATGTGGTCTGACGAGAGTTGCGACTGTTTATTACGGCCATTGGAGTTTTTACCCCTTCCTATTTTACCGAATTTTTAGAGAGAGAGAACATAAATTTAAGCAGTTAACTGAAACAATAACCAGGTAAATAAAATGTGGTGGAAAGAGCTTTTCCAGAATTTGGAGAAATTTGACTGAAAGACAGCGAATCACTTAGGGTAGCAACTGATGTGAAGAACTACTTGCAAAAACGCATATTCCGCACAAAATATTATAAATACGACGTATATAGAAAGAAGTGTAGAAGATGTTAGCGAATGTGACAGAGGGAGAACCAAGGTGAGGGAAGGAGAGAACAGACATTCTGGACGGAATGGAGGCAGAAATTAGTGGAATTAAAAAAAATAGTCAATTGTGGAGTTTCAGGTTATATTTCACTTATCTTGAAAGGGAGATAATAGGAAGTGTAGGAGTAACCAGTCCTTGGGTCCGTTTGAAACCTACTTAATCGGTAGACTTAATAATAATGCTTCTCCGTAAAATCAAATCATTGATGTAATTGTCTTATCATTATGTATTATTATAGCTTAATACAGTATTATATAACTTGGCATGACATAATCATTAGTTTGTCCTTTGATTGTTAAATCTAGGCCAAGAAAGGTAGAGGGAGGAAAAGAAAAGGAATTTCGAATACATTTAAGTGAAATAGAAAGTACGAGTATCTAATTTAAGTTGTTACGACAAATATAATTTAAAGTATTACTACGAACTGGAAACTATCTCTTATATTTCACCAGTGACTCTGTCTGCTTGAAAAAAGAAATGTTCAAATCAATCGAAAAACAGCATACTATATTACTGTTTCAAAATTAGGGAAATCATTGAAGCATTTTCTGAGTCAATAAAACAATTTTGCTGACTTCGATTAAATAAATTGGATTTTAATCCATGCTTGCTGATTGATGCTGACTCATGAATAGAATCCCATAATTTTCAGAATCCAGAATCCCATATCGGTTGGTGAGGAAATCATCTCATCGAGAATCATCTCATTGAAAGTAAGATATGAGAGCTCTGATATGAATCCTATGTCTGTCCGATATCTTGTTAGTATAAACAATTTGAAGGATACAGGTAAAATAAATTCTTCAAAGCTGTTAATCCTTCCTACATACGAGGTGTGTTAAAAAATAACGAGATTTTAATTTTTCGGATAATAGTACTTGTTTATTCTTATACATTGATGTTGTCACCTTCAAAATAGTCCCCATTGGAGATTATGCACATGTTCCAGCCAGCTTCTTCCAATCCCCGAAACTCGATCTCAATTCTCAAACTCGATCTTTGAGATAGCCTTTAGTTCTTTCAGCGATGCGCTTTTGATGTCATATACGTCTGTAAAACGACGGCCCTTCAAGGTTCTCTTACTTTTTGGAAGTAGGAAAAAGTCACACGGAGCCATATCTGGAGAATATGGAGGCTGGGGCATCGTTACAGTATTGTTTTTGGCCAAAAGTTCACAAACAAGCTATGAAGTGTGAGCTGGAGCATTATCGTGTTGCAAAAGCCATGAATTGTTTTTCCACGATCCAGGCGTTTTTCTTCGGATTGCTTCACGCAAACGGCGTTGAACCTATAAGTAGTGCTTCTTATTGACCGTTTAACCTAGCGACAGGAATTCATGTTGCACTATGCCATTAAAATTGAAGAACACAGTGAGCATAACCTTCACGTTCGACCGCACTTCTCGAGCCTTTTTCGGTCTTGGCGAACCAGGATGCCTCCACTGGGATGATTGAGCCTTAGTTTCAACGCCATATCCATTAACCCATGTTTCGTCACCTGTTACAATACGTTTCAGTAATTCTACATCGTCGTTTACTTCGTTTAGTGACTCCTGAGCAACTTCCATTCGCCGCTTTTTTTGTTCAAAATTCAACAATTTCGGAACGAATATTGCTGCCACGCGTTTCATAGCCAAAAAATTGGGAAAAAATGTCATGACATGATCCAATCGATATGCCAACATCATCAGCGACCTCTTTAATTGTGATTCGGGGTTTGTTCATGACCATTTCTTTAACTTTTTCCACGTTTTCATCGATTGTTGATGTGCTGGGACATCCAGGGCGTTCGTCATCTTCAAGGTCTTCACGCCCGTCTTGTAAACGCTTATACCACTCGTAAACTCTTGATTTACTCATAGCAGACTGACCATAGGTCTTTGTTAACATTTAACACACTTTGTTACAATTTATTTCATTTGTTTCAAAATCGTATTAAAAATTCTTTAATCCGTTTCTTTTAACAAACGAAAATCGCCGAGCTCATAAAACACGTCTAACCTTAGTGGCTGTCACAGAAAAAGTCCACAATGAAACAGCTGAAATTTTTATCATACTTCAGGGACATATATACCAACATTACAAAAATTGGCAATCGGACTCTCCAAGCCCGAGAAATGAAAAAATTGTCGTTATTTTTTGAACACAAGTCGTATAAACAAATATCATTAAGTGACGCCTGAAACCTATATATTAAAATGAGGATTGGAAAACTTCCTGCCCGTGGACATGATCGTGATTCTTTTTTGAAATAGTATTTTCGAAAGTTGTTTGTTTTCTCAAAAGGGGAGATTGTATTTATTTAAACGGTAACCGTTTAAGGAATGACGCAACTAACTGATTACAATCTTACACTCAGAATTAGAAAAGAGTTTACATCTATTTAGTAAGTGAAGCTTTTATGGTTGAGAAACAATGAAGACGTCTGAGAGCGCCGTAAATTAAAAGTTTTTAGTTTTTTTAAGTGTACCTAATGTCTGCACTTTTAAATATTACAAAAAACACTAATTAAAATGCATTAGTGACAAATATGAATTTAATTATCGCCTTCATTTTCTGTCAGGTCAAAATGGAAACTTTTCCAAACAAGTAAGCCCAACACGAGTTGCTATGATTGACCGCTTGTTGAAATAACCGCTTGCTAGATGTGTTGCTCTTGTATCAATCCGTATTCCTGAGTTAGAAGTATATTGTGCCCTACCAAAGAAATCAATTGTTTCTTTGGTAATTCCGCCCTGTCCCTAAACATCCAGGGCGAATGTTATATTAAGGGTCATTACAGGAGGTCATGGAGGAATATGCTTTTATAAATACATATTTTTGGTGTGGCTAACATATATATATATATATATATATATTTGAAATTTTTAACTGGGCAACTATATCTTTTATGTAGATACGTTAAACCTACTTGACTCTTAATGTACAAGTCCCTGTATAAAAAGTTAATATCTCTAATAATATGTTTCATATACAATATATACATACATATAAATTTATATATATATGCGGGTCGCGGTGGTCTAGTGGGTAGAGCGTTGGACTACTGACCAGAGAACAGGAGTTTGGAAATAACTTTGCAGCTTCCACATAAAATAACTTATTTATTTTCTACTAGTTTCGCTACACTGTAGCATCTTCAGGAACGTACCTTGCTTGTACCGTACCGTACCGTACGTTCATGAAGATGCTACAGTGTAGCGAAACTAGTAGAAAATATATAAGTTATTTTATGTGGAAGCTGCAAAGTTATTTCCAAACTCCTGTTCGCAATGGATTTCCACAAAGTCTCGGCCTCAACCATCAGTCACATACTGACCAGAGGGTCCCAGGTTCGATTCCCGGGGAAGGCACTTTGGGCACCTGCAGCTCCACCCAAGCTAGTTGATTTTTCAGGTACCAGGTCTTCCTGGGAAACCATAACCGGCACAGGGAAAGGGACTGGCCCCCCTACCTCGATGTGTGAATATTCACACGCCGTTGGGCTTGGTACATGGGTTATATATATATATATATATATATATATATATATATATATATATATATATATATATATATGATGAAAGCAAATAAGGCTGTGGGGCTGGACAATATTCCTGTAGAAATGTTGAAATGGTTAGGGAAAGGTGGGAAGAAGGCCATATATGGACTGATTCGTAGTATCTATGAGGAAGGAATCTGGCCGGAAGATTTTGTGAGATCGGTGTTAGTTCCTATTCCAAAAAAGGCAAAGGCTTTGTCATGTGAGGATTACAGAACAATAAGTTTGATATCCCACGCAGCTAAAGTTATTCTCAGGATCATCAACAAAAGGATAGAGAGTAAGGCAAATGATTACTTAGGGGATGATCAGTTTGGGTTCAGGAAAGGAAGAGGTACGCGTGATGCCATTGCAGTAATGAGATCACTAATTGCTAGGAATATAGAATACAATCAGGACGTTTTTGCCTGTTTTGTAGATTTCGAAAAAGCGTTTGATAGAGTGAATTGGGAAAAATTAATGCGTGTATTGCAGAAAATAGGAATGGATTGGAGGGACAGGAGACTGATCCGCAACCTGTACATGTCTCAGACTGCTCAGGTGCGAGTGGGGAACGGAGAGTCCGGATGGGCAGTGTTAGGAAGAGGTGTAAGGCAGGGTTGCCCATTGTCACCGGTACTGTTCAACGTATATGTAGAGGAAATGATTAAAGAGGCATGGGAAGAACTGGAGGTAGGAATGAAAGTCGGAGGGGAATTCGTAAAATCGGTTAGGTTTGCTGATGACCAAGCATTAGTTGCTCAGTCAGCCAAGGGGTTGCAAGCATTGTTGAGTGAATTGGAGGTTCAGTGCGATAAATATGGGATGAGAATAAATATTAATAAAACAAAGGTTATGCGATTTTCCAGAAAGAAAAAGGCTAAGCTAAATATTAAAATAGGCGGGGAAAAAATAGAGCAGGTAGAACAGTTTACATATCTCGGAAGTGTTTTGGACCAACACGGTCAAAGTGGTAGGGACGTAAGGAGAAGAATTGCGCTAGGCAAGGAGGCTTTCTCAAGGAGGAGGGAGTTGATGACGGGGACGTTGAGTAGGGATGTTAAGACAAGACTCGTAAAAACTCTGATATGGAGCGTAGCTATGTACGGCGCGGAAACGTGGTCGCTGAAGCAGGAGGATAGACGTAGATTGGAGACTTTTGAAATGTGGGTGTGGAGAAGAATGGAAAAGGTGAAATGGACCGAAAGGAAAACAAATGATTAAGTACTAGAAATGGTGGGGGAGGAGAGGGGTTTGTTGAGAGAAATCCTATGGAGGCAGGAAAAATGGATGAAGGGCGTATTGAGCGGTAGTGGAATGTTGAAGAGGGTAATAGAGGGAAGAATGTTGGGCAAGCGAGGTAAGGGTAGGAACAGGATAGGGATGTTGGACGAGATGAAGGGAGGAAAGAAGTACACCGAGATGAAGAGGGACCTGATATAGATTAGTTTGCTAGGTGGGGAGTCACAAAATGTTTATTTGATAGTTGGGTCCATCCAAAAACCTACCTTAACCGGTAGATTACCTAAAATATATATATATATATATATATATATATATATATGTATGTATATAAAACTTAGAAAGCAACATACAGCACGAGAACACATAAAAAGAGGAACACTCACAATAATATCTTGATAATTTCGACGGACTCGAACTCCGTCTTCTTCGGAAGATAAGATATGACAATATTTATATTAAAAAAATATGTATGTATATATATATATATATATATATTCATACTTCCGATCTTATCTTCCGAAGACATATATATATATATATAGTCTTCGGAAGATAAGATAAGATATGTTTTTGTGTATGTATATATTTATACATAAAAATGTATAAATAAAATGTATGTGTGTATATATACATATGCATGTACCCGGGTCCGAGGGATACTGTTTTACTGTTTTTTCTGTTCAGAAGTCTACGGCAAAATGTAAAATCTAATGTGAATCATATCTTTTAGAGTTGGATTATTTCTTTACAATGCATTTTTCAGGTGGCTAAGTGTAATGTTCAATTCATATTAGCGCAGCGCATACATTATTTGATGCATTTCCCCGGTTTCAAATGTATTGAAGCCCTATTGATCCAAATTGAATAATTGCGTCAATAGGATAATTAAACTGAAAGCTATCCAGCTCACACAAGGGCATACATACACTGTTTGTCCACTAATAATAATGCCAGTGATTATTTACTTTCGATTTACTCGGCCTAAATCACTCCCCATCGAGCAAAGGAGATTTTTCAAAGAAACTGACTAACGATCATTAATTTCCCCTTGGGTATTTCCCATAATGCGTCTCATTACAAATTCAGCTTTTCCAGGATCACCCATCACAATGGTGGTAGCTGAGAAAGGCCACATCTAACTTCCGGTACATCCTACCAGAAAATACCCAGCAAGGTTGGGTTATTGGAAGGACTCCCTTTGGCGGATGTCTCCTTTCATGCTCTCCCGAAGCAGGCCAATTCGTCGAATTAATTGCCCTTCGGCCCTGTCCCTCATATGCCGTGCTTCGGACCAAACGTTTCATAAAACTCTCTCATACACCTGCTCTCCTTTCACCTTCCTTCCTCTCTTCTTTCTTATTCGCATTTACAAGTTATGTGGCCATGAATAACGTGATTAACATTTAAAGTAACTTCAAAATAAGATACATGGTGTACTTTTATTGCCAGTCAGTAATGCCTCTTCTAATGTGTTATTTAGGTATTTCAATAAATGTAATTGAAAAGTACTCCTCGAAATTTATTTGAAGCACGCTGTCGCAATTTTCAACATGTCAAATGTCTTATTGATTCAATTCATGACAAAGCTTTTTGATTGAATGGAAATACTTAATATTTTCGCTTCTCCCTTTTGACGGACTAGTAAACTAAAACTCGATTGGAAAAATAAAATAATATTGCTCCAATAGTTATCGTTTAGTATTTTTGGCTATGTTATTTATTATATTTTCTAAACTCCTAGTGATTCCAAATTGTCATAAATACATGACGTTAATTTATCCTCAGTTGCAATGCATTTTCCATAATTTTTTACATGATGGTCTTTTTGATGTGGTATTCGATTGGGTAGAGTACTGGTGTACTGACCGGAAGGCTCAGGTTTGATTCCCGGCGACGTCTCTGGGTATCCTCAACTACACCCGATCTGTTTAATTTTTCGTGTAGCAAAACAAAAGATTTTTTAGTCGTTTTTCGTCAGTTATATTAATCAACTTGTAATTTTGGCTTGAGAGCATCGTTAGTTGTAAATGTTTTGCATTACTGCAAGTAGCACTAGTCCGTTATCAATCCTTCATGGTGTCCTAGTCGATTTCTTCGTCCTTAGTCTTCATTTCCACTTCTAGTTTCCTGTCTTTATTTTGCCAACATTCATATTCTTTGTTGACGCTATCTTCCAGTTGTTTCTCTGCTCCTTAGATGAAGTAACCCTTGACTCGCCTTATTTTAACCTGTCTACCATTCATAGGCTCTTCATTTTTCTTTCTTGACATATATTTCTGGGTGATGGATGATAATTTTATTCGTTTAAATAATTTGTCGATATCTGACTCGGCTATTTGATTCCAAATTTCTTCTTTAAAAGGGTCTAATTATTCTTTCATTCTTTTCTGCTCGAAAATATTTCCCATGCTTGTCTCTTTTCTAGCGCTTATGAGACAAATTACGGATGATATATTTTGCATTGCGGAAGAAAACGGGAAACCACCGTATTAGTCTCCCGAGGAGACGTAGCCCTGCACTCAACCAATTTATGACATGATGACATCCTTCCCGGTAAAATATTCCGGAAGTAGAATAGTCCCCAAATCGTATCTCCGGGTGGGGACTACTGGGAAGAGTACTTCGGTCAGGAAAGACGGATGCAGCATAGGAACATGGGATGTAAGATCCCTAGGGGTGAGCGGAAAGCTGGAGAACGCCAAGGTAGAAATGGAGAGGTTCGGTATAGAGACACTGGAAGATAGCGAGATCAAGTGGGCGGGAGCAGACGACTACTGGAGAGACGGATATCGAGTTGTATACTTGGGAGACGATCGGAGGATTGCAGGCGTAGGCATCATACGAAAGAAAGAATGGGGAAGAAGAGAAAAGGCAATATTGCCCTACAACGAAAGAATTATGATGTTGAAGCAGAAAGGAGAGTCCAAGGACATCGTGATCGTGCAGGTATACATGTCGACGTCTAGCCAAATAGAAGAAGACATAAGTGTACGAGTAAATGGATGAAGTCCTCGGTTAGGTGAAGGGGAGAGAAAATTTCATCATAATGGGACACTGGAACGCAGTCGTAGGAGAAGGAAAAGAAGTAAGGAAATTTCGAGCTGGGAAAACGGAACGCCAAAGGAGAAAGACTAGTCGAGTTCTGCGGTGAGAAGAATTAGCTAATACCGTCTTTGAACAAGATCGACGAAGGAGGTACCAGGGAAGAAGCCAGGGGATACCGCAAGATACCAATACACTAAATACTAGTAATAAGGAGATACAAGAACCAGGTGAAGCAGTGGAAAAGCTACCCCGGTGCAGACATACGAGATAAATAGTAATCACAACCTAATAATCATGGAGAGCCAACTTCGCTACAAGCAAATTAAGAAGAACAAACAAGTGCCAAGGTAGGACTCAAAACTGCTGGTGGAAAAAGACAACAGAGAAAGATTCGCCACGACCATTGACAGTAAACTAGGTGATGAAGGAGAAAGGAGCACCGAAGAGAGATGGGATGAACTGAAGAGGGGAATCGCAGAAGTTGCAGAAAAGCTAATGGTGAGAAATATAGTAGAGCCTACACGAAGAAGCCATGGATCACGACGGAGATAATGGAACTAGTAGAGAAAAGAAGAACATACAAGAACGCCAGGAATGATAATGAGGAAAGGTTCTACAAGAATCTTAAGAATTAAGTCAACCGAGAATGCAAAAATGCTAGTGAGAATTGGATAGAAGGCTACTGCGAGGAAATCAACGAAAATAAGAAAAGGGGAAATACTGGCACAGCATACAAACCGGTGAAGAAACATTTCGGGGAAAGAAAAATGAAAAGCAACAACATCAGGGAAGTAAACGGAGATATATTGATAGAAGGTGAAGATATTGGCAATAGATGGAAGCAATGCATTGGAGAACTCTACCAAGGTCCGAGGCTGCTGGAAGAAAACCTGATGGACGAGAGTGAAACGGATGGCGAAAACCAGGGTCCATACATAATGAGGAGCGAATTTGATAGAGCTGTGAAAGACTTTAAGAAAAACAAACCTGGAGAAGACAAATCGACGGAGACATCATCAAGGCACTCAGAAACAGAGCCAAGGACAATATGTATGGAATAATCAATGATAACTACGAAGACGGAAGACTTTCAAAGGAGTGATCGCGATACCATAGAAGACGAGGACAGGGAAATGTGAAGAACACCGAACCTTGAGTCTTGTGCCACATGCATCAAAAATACTTACGCGAATAATGAGTCGAAGGATGGAAAGAAAAATTGAAGATAACCTTATCGGAAAACCAATTTGGCTTTAGGAAGAACAGAGGAACCAGGGAAGCCATACTGTCCGATAATCATGATAGAAAACAATACTTGTGAACAAGTAACTACGAGATGTTTGGACTGCTGGAAAAACTGGGAATAGATTACAACGACAGAAGATTAATCTTTCACCCATACAAGAAATTGGTAGTGATAATGCGATTGAGAGATATAAGCCATATATAGGCTAAGATTAACAAAAGAGTTAAATGAACAAGGATGCAACCTCTCACCACGTACCTGATGGAGGCAATAAGAGAAACACAAGGCATCGGATTGAACGGAATTCGGAATGGAGAAGAGATAAACATGCTACGCTTCGCCGACGATATTGCAATGATAGCAGAAAACTAGGAGGATCTTCAAAGGTTACTCAACGTCTACAAAGATACAACATGAACATAAACAAGACGAAGACTACAATCCTAGTATGTGGAAGAGAAAAGTGGAATACAGTAATCACACTCAAACGACAAAAATTAGAGCGGATGGATTCCTTCACCTTGATCTCGGAAGTACCATCACATGGAACGGAAGGAGTACTGCAGACATTAAGCAAAGAATCCATCTATCTTGCTCTCGCTTGACCAATCTTAGAATTGAATGACCAATGATGATACTGGGCATTGTAAACTTAGCTTCAATTTCATTTCTTTCTTTTTGCTCTATCGGCCTTCATAATCGAATTACTCTTTGGTCTTCTCGGCCAACTCCATGCCCCTAGGATAATTTCGAGTTCACATTTTTTTCAGAGTGACAACTCAAGCCACGGGGTTGTACCTATCCGCGTTACGTGTGGGCGACATGATAATGTACGTTAATGGCGCAGTTTTATAACAGATGTAATTTTCAATTTTCTCTAATGAGCGTTTCCATTATTATAATCATGTTTACCCATGAATTACATTATGATTTTCTCTGAGAGAGAGTTTCAGAGATACAATGAAAATTCATGCTAAAACTTGCGATAGGTTAAAAAATATAATTTTGAAAGAATGCTCACTACTATGGGCAATTTATTTAATTTATTCAAACAAGATTTTGGAAAAGTATTTCATCCATCGGGCTAAGTGCACGCTCCACTCTCGCTGGAGGCATTGGCCCCTAATATTTTACCCTCATCACGGAAGGAGAAAAAACTCACTTTTCCTATCATGGAATGCTCTTCATAAAATTCGCCCTTTTTTCAGAAGTGCCTTTGGAGGAGAGTTCCCATGCATACTGTCATATTCCGCGAATCTCTTTCGGACACCGGCAATCTCGTCCACCGCCTCTACTCCCACCTTGCCTTCCAAAGACCGCAAAATAGACGACTTGGAAACCAATTGGGGGCGAAGACGCAGGTCTTTAGCACACACACATACACACCAGTCGGTGGAGTCACTTCGGGGAAAACTCCTCGTCTTATCAGTATGGGAATGGAGGGCAGGGAACCTTCCGTCCATCCACCCTTTCGGCACCCCACTAAGTTCCCGGGAGACGGGCTCCCCTCCTATAATTTCGCGTTGATGCACTTCTTCATACGCTACGCGTATCCTCGCGGTTATGTAAACCCATTTATTAGAGACCTGTAATTCATAGGCGAGTTGTCGCGTCTGTCGTTTTTCTCGCTCAGCTTTCCCGGGTGTTTTTCACTCGGCGCATGCGCGGGACGCAGCCTCGCTCCCATCATTTCCGATAGCGATGGCTCGCTTCCCTCGAATCGATTAAGGCGGTTCCTTCAGTGCGAGAGCAATCCTACAATCTCCCTCCAACGCCAGCCGCCCTCTCCTCCCCACGCCTCCTCCCGCTCATTTCCTGCCCCTAGACTGCCTTAATTCTCGCAACAAAGGTGCCGCTTAAGGCAAAAGCCTCTCCGAAGAGGTGGCCACTCCCGTCGTGGGAATATGTTGATTATTACTTAATTCTTCAACTGAATGGCACCGGGGATTTCTTGAAGACGCGCTCTTTCTTCGGAAACGGTGACTCGGGCGGGTTTTCTCCGAATGTTTTCTATCGTTTTTGGGGGTATTTTTAATGGAAATGAATTTCGTCGAAACTGTGTGAATCTTCGGGGGTTTCTTATTTTACGCGGAAATCCACCGGACAAAGTGATATCGGCGGCACTTGATTATGAACGTGTCGAACCGATCTCATCCGAGAAAACTTGGGGTCAACATTACTTTGAATTGTTTACTAAATGGGGGAAATTTTCAGGATAAACTTTCCATCTGTATAAGGATTTTCTTACGTTGTTTGTAATGCACTGGCTATTTGTTGGCTAGTATGCTGAATCATTGTCATTTTATTCATGAAATTTATTCCAATGAGTGGTGAAACTTTGAAGTCATAATGTCCAATGAACTGACGATTTTCACAAGTATATTCTGACGCTATTTTATGTGCATGCAAACATTTGCATTTGACTCGTATCTTCATCTCCATCACGCTTGCTCCTACTTTCCTCAACTGCTCATTTGGGGTAAGTTGTCTTTCAAGCAAAACAATCGCCATTGTATTCTTTTCTGGCTCCTTACAGCCGGCATGAAGTAGCTTTTTAGGCAAAGTGGCCCTTATAAAGTTTTCATACGAATAAAAATGGGACATACGTAGGTACCAGCAGGAGAGTATTCCCTTAAACATAATTTTGTACCCTTGAGTATTTTTCCAAGTCTGAGTAAAATACGCCGTCAGCCATTGTTTTACCTTTATACTTTAACGTTGACTAAAGTTGATGGGTATTTTTCACAGCAATGGTGAAAAATACCCATCTGCCTTTATCTGGCGAGGCGATTTTATTTTGATTAATTACATATTATCAAAAGTATTTTCAGATTTTCGAAGTCCCGTTCCGGTGTCACTGGCCAACATGAAAGTAAGAGCCTTCAAAAATGCCCATCCCCTCCTCGGGGGGCGTTCCCCGCGTCTGCAAGTAATTGGATGGATCTTATTGCCTTTCCGATTCATTTTTCAACCCCCCCCCCACTTGTCATTACGTCGCCCGTCCTTTCATTTGGTCTCCCCTCCGTCAATTTCCCCCCCCCCCCATTCCTCCCCAGTTCCCACCCCCCCGAATTCGCACATCTTTCCACCCTCCCCGTCCCCCTCCTGCCCCCCTCCGCCCCACTCTCCCCTCCGCCTCCCCCTCGCACAATCAAATGCCTCGCAAATCGCCGTAGCTGTGACTGCCCTCTCGTGACTTTCCAACCCGACTTCCTGCGAAGGAACTTTGCTTCCTTATTATGGGAACACGTGTACGGCCGAATTTAATATCACATTGCTTCAATGAGCACTTCCCGACCCCGAGAAGGTCATCTCTCCGTCTTTCAAGCTCCTTCGTTCTTACATTAATTCTCGTCAATTTTAATTCCGCTCTCATTTTTGTGCCCAAGTTACTTTTGGCGCTGAGGTTAAATAGGTCTTTTGAAAGATTTTAATATTATCAATGTATTTGGACGAAATTATTAAAGTTCCTAATTGAGATCACTTTCCGTGCTACGGGACTCGTTGCTACGAGGGTCGGGCCTACCTATGAGTCTCGTATTACTCTTAAAATCTTAAATATAAAATTTCATACATATCTTCTGTTGTTGTTTTATTCCCTGTGTCTTCCATCAAAAGACGACACATTCAATCGGAAGCAAAAGAAATATTTAGTTTATGGGAAGGGTATTATGTTGAATTTGGGAGAACTATTTCTGAAACAATAAGAATCTTGATACTTCGGTTCATTTTTGGAAAGACTTCTTCACATCTAGATGGTACTAAAAGTGCTTTCTATTGTTTTAAGCTCAACTTTGTGGAAGTTCATGTTCAATATTTATTTTATTAAGAACACAATGTATATATCCACTGTTCTTAAATAACAGTGGATGTATACATTGTGTTCTTAATAAAATAAATATTGGTACTTAATGTGTTCCATGCTCACGCACCTGCAAATCGGTGTTATTCATTTAATTACTAACCGATGGAGAGACAATAAAATTTTGGTTTAAATTTATTGATGTATTATAGTGGCGTCAACTGTTCTCTTTGTGATGATGCCAAATAATTTAGATTTCTGACACTCGAATTGTTGCTTGAAAATTCTTTTTTCTCTCTGTACGGATGTGATAACTTCGCTTCTATGGTATAAATTTAACATACAAATAACTGAGCCTTTAAAAGACAAGAAAATAACACCAGGGGTCTCATAACGGCTGACCAAAGTGAATCTATGCTACGAATATTTTGTCATTCCTGTATTTTTATTATTCACGAATATGCCATGCTCACGTTTATAAATAGTTATTAGTGTCAACAAAGATTGTTGGTTGTGATGTCAATGATGCATATGCTTCAAACCATTTAGTCCATATTCCAATTTAATATCTAAATTGAAGGCAACTATTGATTTCAGCATTTTTGAGTTTTGAACGTACGAACGAACCAGACCCAAGCCTCCTACAATTTTAATAAATCTAGAAAATCTCTCTGTCCAATAAGCACCTCTGGAACCCATAAATGCTGAACCTTCACGCAGTAAAGTGCCAACATCTGCCATAATCGAGCTAAAATCAGTGGATTGCTCTGAAAACCATTTTCGCAGTTGAAACTATCGTTTCTGGTGTTATTTGCAATCTTGATAAAAAATTAAATCGCGTCATTCCGAAATGGACAAAAAGTTCATCTGATGAACTCCTTCACTCTTGTCCATAATCGCCCTTTTTGAATTTTCCGCCGAAAGGTGGAAATAATCATAATTTGCTCTGGAATACATTTCTCAGTCTCATTCCCGTTCGGGTTCCTCCCAATTTTGCAAGGGACAAAAAATTATTTCAGTTAAGTTTTTTTAAAATCTTTTAAGGCACTATTTTCTGAGTAATTTAATACCGTTTCGATGAAATTATTTCAGAAGTTGGGTTGCCGCCCTATGTTTTCGTCACGAAAAGGAGAAATGAAATCCTCCCGGTTGAAATGTTTGGTGTGGAAAGAATGTTTTTTCTCCAGAAATAGACTGTCTAGACTGCTTGCATAGAAAAACTGCACGGGTGTTTACAAATAGAATTTTTAAATGTTCTTTTGTGTGATTCGTAATTATTTGATTTTATATTGGAGAAATAACAAATGACCATGGTGAAACACTGCAGTTAAAGTAAATGTAATACGAGACGAAATTTATTAATACTATCTATCCATTAGTGTTATCCTTGTTACATCTAATGCGGGATAACCTATTGGGACTATGAGGCATGGGGTGGGAGAATAAAGGTATAATTTGTAATCCATTGTGTAATTGATGGAATAAACAAATTTACAACTACTTGCGTGGGCCAGATTGAATCCAACGTAGCGTGATGCCCTCGTGCCAGTGTTCTCCAGGTTTCCTAAGGATTGGGATTCTATTAATTTCAAAATGTCCTGGACTCTTTGTGCCCGGAGGGTTTCCAGAGAGTATTCCAATGTGTTTCAAAATCGGTTGCGTAAAAACTCACATTGAACGATTGTGTATTTTGGGATTTATTGCCTACTTTTATGCTTTTTCTTCTGGCTGGCATCAAAAGTGAAAAGTCTGCCAAGTTTATTTTTAAGGTTACTTAATATACCAAAAAATAGCACGCTAAAGGAAGGTCAGTATCGCTGCTATTTGGGCTAACCGCCTAGAACCATAGGGCACATGGAAGTTAAATCTTAAGAGAATATCTATTGTCATCGACCCTGGAATTTTGTAGTTATTTTACTGAATATATTCACCCCGGTAATAATGACATGACAGCGATAATTAGATGAATCGATCGTATGATTCTGTGCTCTGGTTTTATATCACTTCAAAATGACAGGCCCTATCACGGCATAATTACAGCTTCAAACTTTAACTCAATCATACAGTCTTTGAATTAATTATTAGTTTAATTCAATCAATGAATCGTAATTAAAATTTCTCAATGTTTATTTAACCAAGTTTGTTGCACACTTTTACTATCAACAAAGTAAAATGCACTTTTTACATGAAAAATATAAAATTGCCATTTTTACTTGTGTAATATTTTGTCCTTATGCCTCTCTCATTCCTATCTTCCTGAACCAAAATCGTGTTTCTGAAAGGGATCAGTTAGTCTTCCCCCTTTTACCCTCTCGCTAATTACGGGTTAGAGTTTTGGATGGAGTATAACCAGACTGAAAGTTCGGGATTACCCATAACCTGACCAAGGCGAACCATTTTTCCACTTTAAAATTGTTTGCAATGTCCCTAGATTCTTTTTCTCATCAATTAGAACATACGGACACACAGCAGTGATTCTATATTAATATTCAAATATGATATCCCGAATTTCATTAATATAGAGCATTGTTTTAATTTTCAAGTCGGTACACTATTTTTAAGTTCAATTGTACGTATGAGCGATAAGTATTTCTGATGTTAATGCAAAATATTTTCCTACACTGGTACTCCTGGCAATTGCAAGAGTTAAATATCTATTTCAGTTGTCTTTCACATTCTCTTGAATCTGGAATTTGTTTATGTTCTCTTGAATGACATTACCTCGAAATCAAGAAATACTTTTATTGACATATGTGGTTTCTTTGTGACATCGATAAAATACGGAAATAAAAGCAGTAAATAAGGACAAAAGATACATATAGTGTATTCCTTAATATGGTATATGAATTATAAATGCTCTCTACTTCTATGCTAATCGCTACTGATAATGGCACATGATTGTCGTAACCATAGTCGGTGAAGTACAATCATAGCGTAAAAATATACGTAGTGGTGTTTTTATTATGAATAAAAAATTAATATGTTCGGTAAAGAGCACATGCTTCTAAGTTTCCCTTTTGGTTCCGAGCCTCTATCGCGGATATCGTCCGTCCGTCTCATTACTTCCACGCGCGCGGCCTCAAAACATCCCTGGCTCCGATGGCAGTCCTCTCCTCCTTGGCTCCCGCTCAAAGTGCCATCCCGCACTCAGTCCGTCTCCCTGTGCTTGGTACACAGTCCCAGGCAGAATACGTGCAACCCATTCGCCCATTCTCTCTCTCTCTCTCTCTCTCTCTCTCTCTCTCTCTCTCCTCTCTCTCTCTCTCTCTCTCTCTCTCTTTGCCGCTCTCCCACCGTGCCTAGTGCTTACGGCCCAATATTCTTTTCCACGTATACCCGCTTTGTATCTGCTGACCTTGAGTCCATTTCGCCAATGCTTACGATTACTCATTTTGGTTACCAGATATGTAATAAGTCTTTAAATCTTTAAGGTTGATTTTCTTCCATTAATTTAAGGTACTAATTCTTAAAATCCTCTGTTGTCGTTATAAAACAAGTGGCACAAGAAGTAATAGTGATCAAATAAATCAAAAGAGAGATGGTACTTTTTTCCACACTTTATTATTTAAAGTCGACTGGTTTCGTCGCATAGGCGACATCATCAGGTGTCTATCAGGTGCATCAGGTGCACCTGATGATGTCGCCTATGCGACGAAACCGGTCGACTTTAAATAATAAAGTGTGGAAAAAAGTACCATCTCTCTTTTGATTTATTTGAATGGATTTCCACAAAGTGAAGCCTGAAACCATCGAGTTTATTTAATAGTGATCAAGCCGTTTAAAGATTATTTGGTGCATTAAAGAAAGTTCTTTCGTACCTTCGGATCGCTTTGGTCATTTGAAACTCTGAAATCCTCTAGTGCTACGTCACAAATATCCTATCGACCATTTTATTGAAAACTTGAGGATTCTTCCTCCGATTGTATATTTGCCTAACCCGTTAATCATTTATTTCAAGCTTAACTCTCTCTAAATTTTTATCTCAACCTTTTCATCATTTGCATTATACGTTTCTTGATAACTTGAATTCACTGAAAACAAGAAGAGCTAAAGGGGATATTAAATGCAAAATATGTTATTATTGTGATTGCGAAGGATTCTTAGTACAATGGAGTAACGAACATCTGGAAAAAAACTTGAACTAATCGGTATATCGTGGCGTTTAAGACTCCTTCGCCTTGTCATTGAATAGTATTTTTCCATTAGAGCGATCTCTGCGGCGTGGCAAGGATATAATAAGATTAAATTACTTATTTATTAAATCCCTTCCTTTTGGTTGCCAAATTGTTTGGCTATTCTTTTATTTGCCTTCATTGACTTCTACTCACTTTCGTTTTCCGTCTTTTACAATAATTCCTTGGCACTCCCTTAAAATTATTTCCGCCCCGGAATTATCTCGGGACATGCCTCCACATTTCGTCCCTTCC
The DNA here is from genome assembly GCA_037158775.1 of Hetaerina titia. NCBI lineage: Eukaryota > Metazoa > Arthropoda > Insecta > Odonata > Calopterygidae > Hetaerina > Hetaerina titia. The sequence goes on from CM073772.1 coordinate 114,850,776, forward strand.
CTCCGATCTTCTTCTCTCCAACATTTCCCACTCTCGATATTTAACGTGCTATTGGTTCTAGCTGTGGTGTTCGCCACTTGCCGAGGGCCATTCATTTCCGTACACTTTTGGTTTTACCCAAAAATACAGGATTTATTCTTCAACTCTTTCTCCTCTCCTTAATTTTAATAGAATATGAAATATGGGTGCAAAGTTTATGGAGAGTGACATACTAGCATCGAGCATAATTTTTTCATTCGTTCAGAAAATGATTGAAATTATACTCGCATTGGCTTGAATTGTTTGGCTGTGATGGGTCTTTATTCCAAGGGAAGCATACGATGTTGTGGCGAAATTGTTTCGACCAGACCGTACTACTGATGAGTCTATTCACTTACATCTGCACAACACGCCCCATGGACTTGAGCTGGAAGACATATTCATTTTTACCGAAATATAAACATTAGAAGTACATAAACGCGTGAGAAACAAAATTCGTCCCCATCGAGTAGCACCAGCAAGTAAGAGTACTAGATTTTGACAGATTATGTTTATTGAAAATTGTGGCATTTTATACGTCAATATGTCAGCATTCATCTCCCTTCCCCAAGGACTGAAGCCTTATTGAAGTGGAAGGACTAGTGAATTCTGATGTACTTGGGGATCAATTTCATTTCCTCCTGGTAGAGTCACCCAAGCCAGCCAGATAGGTCGAGGGGTTGCAATCAGACGAAACGTAGGCAGCGCAGACTGTTCCTCAGTGAGGCGGCCGCTAAGGCGTCGGACCCCAGAGGATTTGGAGTTCCTTATTTTAAAGCATGTGATAGTTCCTTTCGGAAACACCTCCTCGCAGTCGCGTCATCGGGTAAATTAATGATAGAATCAAAACAATTCAATGTGAACATATCATTTCCTAGCAACACATAATAACCAAAAATTCCTAAGCCCGTTTCAGCTTCATTAAGTTATTTTGACGTGAGGTGCCTTAAGAATTAATATAGTTTTGTATTCCAAGTTTAATTACTTTAAAATGATATTTTTTTATTATGAAGTTACTTAAAATATTCTTAGTTAAAATAGGAATAATTTTGGGAGGGGCATATACTTTTGGAGTTTCACTTGTACACCAAAGGTGTTCTTCAATATCTAATGTAGTACTTGGTCTCATTGTATCCACGCCTTCCGTATTTCCAGAAGATGGCCTTTTTTAATATATCCATTCGTTTTTACAAACATTATTATTAATATAGTATTACAGGTATTCAACTAGATGTTTCAGCTTATCCCATAAAATGCTAACGAAGTGAGTAGAATCAAATACCAATGCATAGTTCCAGTTCTCTTCTTTCCTCATTTTTGTCCAATTTCCCAAGGATGCCTTGACTACAAAGTACGAAAACGTCTAAAAATAGCGCATGGCTAAATTGATATTATTGAATAAACATTTTTTTACCGATTTAAGTAAATCGTGACTTTTAAGGTGAATATCAGATTGATTTGATAAGAATTGAGATCTACTCTAAATTATAGGATCACTTACCGTGAATTATGAATTAAAATACGAAAAATGATAATGAACATACATGAATTATCAAAATTATTTTTATAAATTTCTGAAAAAACTTTTATCCTCGTATCATTAGCTGAATCAGATGCTTAAGGAAGCAACGAACTTCATGTTGAAGGAACGTCATAAAAGGATACAAAGCATGGCGGGAGACGAAAGGAACATGATTTCACTCGTAAAGTCAAAACCCTAGAACATGAAGGAAATGTCAAGAATTGTCATCAGGTCACAACGGATGTTTGCTTTTCTAACTGTATATCCTTAGGACCATGTTCTGAGAAGGCGGCGGTCATGATCATAGTTGATTCAGGATGACACTGAATTCCTCGGCTGTGTGTCATTGGCCTTGTACGTGCCGCCACCTTCACGCGTGCATTTTTTCCATGGCGCTTGCAATTCTCCTTAGGCCGTTGCCTTACAACGTCCGAAGCGGTTGCTTAGGTAAAGGAAGAGAGCCGAGAAGAGAGATGGAAAATGGAATACCCGAGACTTCTCATTGGTCACGAAAAATCATCAGAATGTCGTGCGACTTCAGAATGCGCTTTCGAGAAGTCTCGAAAGCGCATCGAGTCCGGAGGCAGTCGCGGCCTATCCACCCCAACCCACCCCCAAACCATTCCTTCGCACCCCCTCCCCCACCCAACACTCCCACCGCTGCCGCCCCATTCCATACACCTGACTGACCCCTCCCCCCTGGATGGACTCCGTTCGTCCCCACCTTGCGACCACCACCGGCGGGATGCACCGCCGGCGACCCTCTCTCCCTCCCTCGACGCGGGGTCGTCGACCCATTCGAGTTGCCGCCTTTACTCCCTGCTGACGGAGCTGTGACGTCTCCCTCCCGCGTTACACATCGCTGAATGGCTTAAGTGCTCTCTTTCCTCTCCCACCCCCCCTTCCGCCCCTCCCCCGCTCGGCTCTCCCCGCCCATTTCCCATTCCCAAGGTGGGGCTCCTCCCACCTCCACCCATCCCATTTCGGCCTCCTCCCCCCGTTTCTGCTCGTCCTCCCTCTGGTCCCATTTACCACCGCCATTTTCTTCTCGAATGCACTTGTTAGCCTCCCGCTATCGTTGCCTTGCAAGTCCTGGTTTGCGAGCGAACCCTTCATTTTGTTCTCACGCGACGTCATAGTCCACGTCGCCGAGTGCCTCAGGACTTCCCAAAACTGTGTATTTCTTTCGGTTTCAGAGCCGAAGAGCATAAATGAATCTCCACTAGATTAAAATATAAGTGTGCATATAAAAATAGATTTTAATTAATAATAATATAATTAACGGTACATAAATGGTGAAATTTGTTTCCAATTTAAAAGTTCTATCTGCTCAATGTTACTGCTCTGGTGGTGGCTTGGAGTGCAAAATATAGATGGAAAATGTGGCACAGTCGGACTTGTGGACCAGACGAAGACATTCCTGGAATGTTGCTAATAACATCGATGAATAGAACGGATAAATTGAGCTTCTTACGACCTCTTTTTAGACCGATTACATTAGATAATATTTACTTTAAGCCGTAAAGGGTTTTTTACACTGCTGTAAAAGGAAAAAAGGAGGGGGGAATATTGACATCTGTGCGCTGATTTACGGGGAAAGATAATTGCTCGCCAGTGATCAGAGACACATTCAAGGTACTAAGATGTTCACATTTTCACTGAAGGGGAATTTCCCGAATAAGTTATCAAGGAGGTTAACAAGTTAATCATATTGCCAGATATCGTATTCGGGAACTTACCAAAACACACAGTCACACTGGTTAGCTCAAATGGGTGTGGTTCCTTTTACAGTGGTGTAAAAAAACCTTTTGAAGCTTAAAGAAATATTATTTAGTATCGATGTATGTTGGTGCGCATAAAAATTCGGAGAAGGATAATTTTTTATGGGAAATTTAGGGTAAGCGCATACGATTGCGCAGTAACTAGGCAGCTTGCTAAAAGAAAGATTATTAGCTGTAACTTATGCGTCGAATCTATGGTTACTCTTTCCCGATGCAATTGGTTGCAATGCTATTCGTAACTTGTATGTTTCCCTTAAAATACGAAAGTGCTCTACCTTTCTGCTTCTACCTTATCCATTGTAGTTCTGAAAATGCGAAATAGGGGGATGGATTCTCCATAAAATGTATTAACCATTTCAGAATTAAAAAAATAAATTGCCCAAACTTTGTGGAAACGCTCTTCAACAAAATAAACGTACACTTTGTTTTTTTTCAAATCCACAATTTATTGTAGACCGACCATGGTTTCGACAAATGACGGTCCCTAATACTGATGATTATAGTACTCTGTCCATAGTCGGCCTTTTCATGGTGTGGAAAATGACAAAGGAGGAGTTCATTTTAAGAACGGAATCATAAAACAAATTGAGTAGTTTCAGGCATAATGGGATGGGATTTGGTAAAACAATAACTTTGGTGTCTGAGTGGACGATGACATAACAAGAAAACTCGGGACTAGCGTCAATTTTGTGTTTTTAGAGACACATTTTTCCAATCGACGTTATCATAAAAATAAAAAGAGACGTTTCAGGCGTGATATGGTGGAATATCATGTTTAATTAAAATTGGCAATTTTCCACAAAATAAAATTTTATTAATACGACCGGCTTCAATGTAACTACATCATCTTCTGGTAACAGTCATTTCTCGTTGTCTACTACATATACTGAAAAGCAAGTAAGGGGAGGCATATATAGCATTACATATTAGTATTAGGCATATTAGTATTTTTCAGCATATATAGTAGACAATGAGAAATGACTGTTACCAGAAGATGATGCAGTTACATCGAAACCGGTCGTATTAATAAAGTTTTATTTTGTTGAAAATTGCCAATTTTAATTAACGACATTATCATATTCAAATAGTGAAAGTTTACCTAATCATGTCTTATGATATTCGTACTTGTCTTATGCCATTTTTCGTAGCAATACCTCTGCTGCTCCATACGTTTGACCATTAATATTTTTACCATTACAAAACAGAGACTAAGACAACTTAAAACTGGATAAGGATAAATAGAATCCCTCATCGAGGTTTCAATTCTTCAGTTCTCATAATGCCCTAGTCCAAAAATACTGTTACAACTAGTTCATTACAACTATCAGAAGATACAATGCTATGTGACAGGAATAATAAAATACGTACTTTTCCCAGCGAATTCGATGACTCGTTCGTCGTATTTTCAACTACATCGTAGACTAAAGATTACAAAAAACGATGTTAAAAATTTTAAACTTAATAAAATAGAATATTGTACAATAATTTATTAGGCCCGACGCAAGACTATCTAGGAAAGATACCTTTCGATCATTATTGATCAGGGTAGAAAATACAAATATCTGGCGTAATTCGGACAATTGCAATGCCATGACGGAAAACGCAAGCTGCTACAAAGGAGTATTTGGATCGATTAATTAAAATTATGATGAGATGGTTTAGTTTTTTAACGTAGTTCTATTAAATTATATGAAATTCAAATGTTAAATTGGTAGTACACCATGAATGAGATTTGCAATTTTGCAAAAACTAACATAGATAAATAGATAGATAGAGGTATTTATTTGGGCGAAATTGAGACCAAATGGTCTCGAAGTAAGTGACAGTGAAGAAAGAGAACAATAAAATAGGGAAAGTCTAAGCAAAGAATGAGGTGTGTGGGAAAAGCTAGGCATAGCGTGATGTTGAGAAAATACAAAGTGCTCGTATTGTATATCGTAAATATCCTATACATGCTATTTTATGTTTTCCGACGGAAGTAATATATTTAATATGCGCCTTAATATCATGTCCGCAGATTCCGTCCACCGTAGTATCGAGGGTGCATATACTTTTTTCATAATTTGATTTATATCCTCGGCATGCCGCCATAATGGATAACTAATGGTTGCGAAATAAGCCAAGTTCCCGACTAAATAGGCAGTTTCACCGTCGGAAATTCCAAGCGCCATGCGAGAAATATTTTTATCAAATAACGTAAGTGGAGAGCTTTTTTTTGGCGAATTCCATCCGTTACATAATAGTAGAGCTGTTATCCTGTGGAAAGTTGTGGGATCGGAGTTGGACCTTACAGATTCATGTAATGAGTGAATATTATAGATACATTTTGTCAATCATCCCTAATTGCCCAGTTACATTCCTGTATTTTCAAAAAATAACTGATGATATTATTTTGACATTATTTCAAGCAATTATTCGACCTATTAGAATTATTCATGGATTTTCATGAATACGTGTATAGCACATTAGGGTACGCATGGCATGCATCTACGGACAACTATTCGAATGCCCAGAAAAATTCAATAAAATTTTAAATTTTAATTAAGTGTGAATTTACTTGAAATTATTGTATTAATAGATGTATTGTTAAACAGATTCATCGGAGGTATTCTTACTTAATGATAAGATTGCTAATGATGAGAAAAGCGAAAAGGGCGACTTAGCAGACGACTGTTAGCGAACATTTCCCGTTGAAAGAAGGGTTCATTGATCCCAAATACTGCAGCCATGATAACTTGATAGTGATTTCTTAAAGAAATGGCATAGGACAGGAAAAGAAAAGACTCAAAAATGCACATAGTTTTCTGCTTGTTGAAATGAATACCTTTACGTTTCAGTTTTCGGGATCGTTTTCCAAGTCCCCACTTCTTTGGGCGCATCTAAGTTAAAATACTACGGGGAAATTAATTTTAAGGATCCTAAATTAAATCCTAGAATCGCTTAATATTTATTCATATTTCAAGCGTTTGAATCATATTTTGTTATATTTTCAAATTCACGATGAGGCATATTAGTAAAAGATATATTACCTGCTCATTAATGAAAATTCTCGAAATTAAACTGGAATTGTTCAAAATATGCTTTTTTCTGAATGATATTTTTGTTCAGCAATAGCGAAATCTTAAAAATTAACTTGATAAATGGCCAAAATATGTGACAGGTTAATGTTTTGAATTTTCAGTGAGGCTTTTACTAGAGAAAAGTTATGAATCAATTGTAACACTCGATTAAATTTGCAGTGTTACAGAAATTTGTTGAATGAACTTAGGCAGTCCATATAAATGAGAGTACCTTCATTAAAATTCAAAATTAACATTATTTATATGCCAAACAATACTTTTGAAAACCTTTTGTTCTCAGAGCATCAAATTACCTACAGCAGGTTGAATTTTGGTATCAAAGCAAGTGCGATTAGTTTCAGATTAAGCTCGATTTTCATTTTTATGTTTTGATAAAACAAATAAAATTGTTTTTGTTTATACTTAAAAATGGCCTCCCCATAGAAGTGCTCGACTGATTGAATTGTTGATATAATATGGACGTTCGAAAACTTTGGCTAAATACAATACGAGTCATATTTATGATGCTGTGTTTATTTCCCACGTCCTCTAATTTCTATAACATATTTATGCAAACATTGCCTTCTTTAGCTAGCACCTTACTTTTCTTCTAAGAGCCGAAAAGGAATTCATTTCCTCCTACTTCAGGTGAGGTTTTCGGGACCTTTGTTCGCAGTGGACGTCGCTATAAACAGCCGAAAATCGGTTAGTGGATCACCAACTCCTCCGAGATCTCGCTGCCCCTAGAGAGCACCCTTAACCACGTTCCTTCCCTCCCTCCAGCGACGCTCCCTCTCCGCCATACTCTTCCCCACACGTGCGGGGTCCCATATATTCCACGTATTCCCTCCCACAGCCGCGTCCCCTTCCGCTCTCTCTCCTTGTCCACAAAACCGCGAGGACGCTACCAGCCGGCGATCTCCACCGGCGTCTGATTTGAGGAGATCTTGGCGAGTGTTGCGATCGGACGACATTTAGTGGCAGAGGTTAACTCCCCGTGCTCGTCGTTCCCTTCCCACACCGCCGAACAGCAAATGAGACCAAATACGTTACGCGCGCGCACTGAGGGATGGGACACTTGGGCATCTTAAAGTTTGCCTAAAACAACTAAGGTTAAAAACAACTCACTCGTGCTGGGGATGTGAGAGGCATAAGCAGAGGTCGAGTGGCTAACAGAGGCGTCATTTCGTGCCATCTTATTTTCGTCGTTTGGATTGTGTTCGAATTTTCAGCGAGCGCTGTTCCTGCTCGCCAACTTTTCTATATCCGAGGAGGATTTCTGGCGAGCCGCTCTCTCCTTAGCAAAGATAGTGGGTATTTTCCGCGGTCGCTGGTGCTTCGTTATCGTGGGTTACTTCTCGCCTCCTCCCGCTTGGATTATCGCGACCACACGTAGCGGTCGGTAATAGTTTCGCCATGCAATTCGTGCAGAACGGTGAGTAAATCTCGCCTAGGTGTCATCCGTTAACCTCTGACACGAGCGGTGTGTTGCAGAGGATGACACCGCATCGTCGCAAGACATTCGTTTGTGTTTTTGTGTGCGCTTTGTGTGCTTTCAATTCTAACATTTCAACTCGGACACTGTTGTGGTCCATCGCCATCTGTTTGCATGTTTTTCATGTACATTTAGACCAGATGTATGTGGCATTCCCTTTCTCAATTTCATATTCCGAAGCCACGGAACTGATTGAAGTACCCTCGAGGAGTTACTTCATTTGATAAATATAAGATATCCTGAGGAAAAAGTCCATGTCCTCAAGTGAGGCGCGGGGCACTCACACGAGATGCGCCCAGCAAAAGACTTCATATGCATGGAATCCAAGGACAAGTCTCGCCTCGTCGCATCGCATCTCCTGTAATATAAATATTTATGTTTCTTCAAGCAGTTCATTAAAATAAAAAAAATGACATTTAGCAATTGATTGGAGGTGAAGATGATGATAAACTAGGCACATAAAAATGTACATTTCATTACAAAAAAGATGCGATAATTATTTAATTTTTGCCTGAAAGTGCAAAAGGGAATGATATTGTAGGTCCATTTTTCCATATTGCTGCTATATTCTGTCGAGTAACTTTTTAAAACTCAGATAACTCGCACTTGGGGAAGTTGGTGCTTCGACTTGGACAGCGCCATTGAAAAAATGTTGACGCCCAGCTAATAATCCATGATCCAACTTTCAAACGAGTCCAGAGCCAATAGTCAGTGGCTTAAAGTTTTCAACCAACTCTTTTAGATCGAATTCTTTCTGGTTAATTAAGCCGGAATGCCTTTATTAATGACTTTAAAATGCGTTTATTTTCTCCACTATTACTCGGGAATGTGTTTTAAACATTATTTTTGCTTTGAATGTGTGATAAATATTCCAGGTGATTACATTATGAATGGATAGTAAAATATTTTACATTAAATTTGTCCTTTTTTCATCGGAAATCACAGTTTGGTTCTTGAAGACAGATATGTTTCCCAGAAAGAAAATAGTACTCGCAGAGAAGGGAATCCGATGACTAGGAAATCAAAGATTGCGTGTGATTCTCCGAAAGAGTAATATTTTCTGACTCCATAAACCCCTCAGCTAATATTACTTTCGCCTATTTGTAAGTAAATATATAAAGTCTTATTTCTCATTTACCATTAGCTATTTTTATTTAAATCATTAATTTGTTGCAATATATTATACAATGTAGTATATTTTACTTACCCATTTGGTCGCATTTCCTCAGAAGTATTTGGCCTAATTCAAATATAAACAAACTGAGAATTTAATGGACTCATTTCAACTGGATGTATAAATTATTCCCTTGGCGAGACATCATATCAGACAAAAAAGATTATTTTACGTTCCAATCCAGGTCGACATTTATTGCATAGCGTTTAAATTCTTTCATAAAACTTTTTTTCCCTCCAGCATTTTCCCCCCGAGACTTTTTCAGTTATTCTTCCATTTTAGCGGTCATTGTCCCGTTATAGACCACGTTATTTATTTTTCACCTCCCTCTGTCACTCATCCCCGTTCGCCGTCGTCCTCTCCCAGTCCCTACCCCCCCCCCCCCCCCGCAGCCCGCCCGCCCTCCTCCCGGCGCTGATTGCCCTGAAATATCCTCGAGAACCTACATTTCGTGTGCTCCCTCGCCAGAGGTGGCTCCCGCTATCGTGAGCGCGCGAGGATGGGACCGAATGAAAGTCCAGACGAGGGGGGCGGGAGGGGGCTGGGGGTGGAGGGAGGGGGTCTAAAGCAGGGAGAGGCGGTGCTCAGGTCGTGAGGGGGGGGAGGTTTGTCTCCTGGGAATGCCTCCAAAAGCCTTCTTTTTATTTTTGGCCGAGAGCACCCCTCCATGCCATCTTCCCCACATTCCCCTGCCCCCTTTCCGCCGCTCCCCCTCTCCACGTGCTCGTGTCCAGAAAACTTCAGCGACTGTCGCTCGCCTCAATGGTGGGGAAGACATTGATAATCTAGTCCCCCTACAAAATTCGCGTCTCGCTTCACTTGCATCTCCCCTTCTCTCTGGCATGACCTGAAGGATTGATACAGGGTTTCTGAGTAATCTTTCTTTCCCAACCAGCCTTCAGGATGTTAGAAGTGTCCGTGGGATGAGGATTTCCAACGTGTATCTCTATCCTAAGGACATTTGTCCTTAATATTGATATTGAATTTCGATTTTACAGATTTCATAAATTTGTCACATGTAAAAATGTGATGAATCGCTGAATACTAATGTAACTGGAAATAATGACAATGGAACAAAATATTTACCAAGTTTTTGAGCTTCGAATGGCATTGAAGAATAGGGAAAATCACTATTTTCACTGACTGCAATACTGTCCACCCTCCACAAAGCCACGAGTTGTCTTGCTATCGTTCGATTTATATGGACTGCAGTCTACGAATTACTATGATAAGGTATAAGGTCGAACACCCTCTATCACAGCATTCAACATCCCATCGCCAATCAAAATGCTCTGCATCCACCATTTATTTCTTCATTGGATTTCTGCCAACACTCACCTCTCCTCCTTCACCATGCCTAGCACTTACTCATTTGTTTTTTTCTCTGTCCATTTCGCCTTTTCCATTATTATCTGCACCCATGTCTGGAAGTCCGACAACCTGCGCTTTGCATATCGCTTAAACGATCAGGATTCCGAGCCTTATACAACCACTCTCGGTACCAAACTTTCATCCAGCTTATTCTAAACCTGCTTGCTCAAAATTCCTGTCTTCGATTTCATTTTTCATGTGAATATATCCCTACTACTATTACCATATTGGTCTAAGACACTACCGTGATACGTAAACTGTTCAACCTGTTCTAGTTTTTGTCCTGCTATTTTAACAGTTAACTTAGCTTTCCTCTTTCTCGAAAACCCAATAACCTGTCTATTTCTAACATTGATTTCATCCCATACCAATCGCACTGATTCTATAACGTTCTTCGGGATAACTGCAACCCCTTCGCTGTCCTGTTAACTACAACTTAATCATCTGCGAACCTGATTTTGTGAATTCCCCACCGACTTTCATTCCCATCTCCAGTTCTTCTCATGGCTCTTTAATCATTTCCTCCACACATACGTTGAGCAGCACCGGTGGCAATGGGTGCCTTTTTTGTCCTGCCTTCCACCTCTTCCTAACACTGCCCATCCGGACTCTTCGTTCCCCACTCGCACCTGAGCAGTCTGAGACATGTACAGGTTGCGGATCGGTCTCCTGTCCCTCCAATCCATTCCTATTTTCTGCAATACAGGCATTAATTTCTCCCAATTCACTCTATCAAACGCTTTTTCGAAATCTACAAAACAGGCAAAAACGTCCTGGTTGTATTCTATATTCCTAGCAATTAGTGATCTCATTACTGCAATGGCATCACGCGTACCTCTTCCCTTCCTAAACCCAAACTGATCATCCCCTAAGTAATCATTTGCCTTACTCTCTATCCTTTTGTTGATGATCCTGAGAATAACTTTAGCTGCGTGGGATATCAAACTTATTGTTCTGTAATCCTCACATGATATAGACTTTGCCCTTTTTGGAATAGGAACTAACACCGATCTCACAAAATCTTCCGGCCAGATTCCTGTCCCCCTGTCATAACTGTTCCTTTCTTGTATTTTCTCTTTTTTAATGTCTCCATTATTATTCTCTTGTACCATTCTCTCTATTCTTACTCATAATTATGTCAACAACCACCATGTACTCCTTTCTTCTCGTTGCGCTTAGTGATTTAATATTCTATTTCCTCAACCGTCTTCCCTGCTTTGTCTTCTTAAATGTGGCGTTAAACTTCATTAGCACTAAATGATGATATTAATCCACACGTTTTTCTAGGAGCCCGTGTGAATTAAACTCGGTGTCCTAACTCTGTGCCTAGCCATTATAAAGTCAAACTTATCATTGTATAATACTTAATTATCAATGTATATTCACGTTTATTGTGGTGTTTAAATGTGTCTTAGAGTTAAACCCTGTCTCCTGCAGAACTCCACTGCTCTCTCCCCCCGCGGTAATATCTTGTTCTTAACCGTATCCACCTCACTAATCGTTCCCTTCACCCACAGCCGCATTCCAAACCCAAAAACTATTTTCTTCCAGGGATACCCGCAATTATTTTCTCTCTTTCATTTTATTTCCTGTATATTTCCACTTCTCGATACTTGCTTATTGGGGTGTAAATCTGAATGATAAACACTGTTTTTGGTCTAACTATTACTTCTCATTTTAATAACTGCCGACCTCGGTGGTGACGGGAGCATCCTGGTCTGCCTACACAAAGGTCGCGGGTTAGATTCCCACCTGAATGGGTCTTCCTACACCTAGGAATTTGGTGTTTGTAATTGTGTCTATCGTTATTATTGTTAATAATCCGATTTAAAGGCCAAAATGTGCTGTTTTCGGACTAATACTAAATAAATATTATAAAATAAATATTCTATTAATCGCCTGAGTAATGTCTACTACTATTCTTCCTGAACTCCTTTTTGTACTACCACCACCCCTCGCTGGCTCTCTTTTCTTTCAATTTTTCTAACTCTGTACCCAGTAATCTCTGTTATCCTTCCAACTCACCTCACAGAACCCAAATATGTCTAAATATATTATCTATCTTCACCTCTGCTTTCATACTTTTTAACTATACTAAACCTCAATATGGCCCAAAAATTCCATGTGCCTATTGTATATGGTACGGCCCTGTGCTGTGTCTTCTCTGCTGCTGATGTCGATTTCGCTTTGCAAGGATTTCGTTTGATTACGACCGCAGAAGCCTTGCCTCTCCTGCTGACGGGTACGGTGCACGCTCCAGCCAGCCCTGGCCTCGTGGTCACTGGGGCTCATAAATATGTACTTCCATGGGAAGAATTGAGGTGGTTTCCCGTTGTCTTCCTCAGTAGTGTTTTTTACGTTACAAAGGGCGTGCCACTGGAGTTATATGCCTTTGTAGCCACCTTACTGAGTTACTGCAAGATGCAAGGATTACTTTTCGTCTGGCTCCTACCTTTCGACTTCACTGGCATGGGTAGCCCAGCCAGGATGAAATAACATTGAACTCGCCAGCACAGCTTTAGGTACTATTGGAGCGCCCAAGCCCTTCCACCACGCTAAGGCTGTTGGGCATAGCATAGGAGTTTTATAAACAAAGAGACTAAAGCGTAGGGGTTATCATAACATGTATTTCGAGAAAATCACATCGTCATGGAGGCTCTCGTCTCTCGCCTTCGTAATCTAAAATCCTTAGTGCTACACCAGGTACAACATTTTATTTCTATTCATCACATGTTTTACGTTTATAGAATTATTTTCTCTTGTGCGATGACATAAACGATTTGATATGTTGGAGCTAGTATCAAGATGGTTTCGGTTAGCTGATGGTTTGCCTATCAATTCAATGCTTGGAGAATGAAAGGAAGGAAATTGATTAAGATATTCCCTTTAAAAGAATTTTTTCACGAATACCGAGTAGTAAGACGACATTAAAGTCCGCAAAACAGTTTTTGGAATGTTTATGAGTAAATGTCATCGCTTCTTTAGGTCCAATTCAATCGGAAACGCTGTGATGCGTTTTCTTGCATCAATCTGAAACATTCCGACCGCAATGGCAATCATTAAACCCACCCTGACTTAAAATCTCACATTGAAATAGTCATGGTTCTTAAGTTTTGCGATTTAAATAGATTTGTTGGAAATTAATTAATCGAAAATTAGTTGGTAAGCGTATTGAGTTTGCGAGCCATCCTTAATTACGATGAAAAAATGATAGCAAGGATGTTAATCGATGTCTGCTCGGGCATGACGATTTCCTTTATTCTTGATGCAAGCGAAGTTTATGAGAAGTTAACGAGTTAAAAGTTAGTCAGTTCAACATCTCCCCCTTCTTCCCCTTGGATCCAAAGTGTAAGGAAAACAATAAGACGGAGGAGGTATTTGCTTGATGTGGTGCATTTGGCATGCAAAACATCTTAATTAAATGTTTAAACTGCATTCATAATGAGACTTACAGGTATTATACATGTATTTGTCTGACGTCAGGGGGGGCGAGCGGTGAATATTCCTCCAGTTGCAAAACCATGTGATTGACTGGAGCTAAAATTTTTGCAACGAAATCAGGCCGGTGATATTTAATTTCACAACATGATGTTACTCATCGAATGGAAATGTAACAATTATAATTAATTAGTAATGAATATATTATGTGGATAGATCTAGTGTATACGTAAAATGTGCAGAATAGTAATATTATCTGGAACTTGATTTGATAGAGTGAATATTTGGAAAACTATAAAACTTCATTTTTGCCAAGGCATTAATTTTTGTACCTTAAAATCTTTAAGTGCTTATGGAAAAAACAAATATAAATCACATGAATTGTGTCGAACTTAAAAGAAACCCAAGGGCTGATGCTTCGATATTTTTAATTGATTTGATTTTTTCTGTAACGGGGCGTGATTTAATACGAGTTTGATTGGATTAGTATCTACCATGTCCTTGTATCTTGGGTCCGATTAGCAATTGTTTCGGTTAAACGCACGTTTATACATTTAGAAGATATTGCCATCTGATTACGTTTTCATTTTGAATTTGCCATATTTGTTCAGCCATCCACTACCTAAGGATACAGAAATATAGTATTGGTCTCAAACAAACATTCCAAAATTTTGATAGCGAACGTTTGCTGTGATACTATTCTTCTAGCTTGAATTCGTATTTTATTCAATTATTCTTGAGTTGTGGAGGAAACCTTTTATGTCCCACAGCACTGAGATCCAAATTTTAGGCGTTTTATCTGAATTTTTTTTTTGCATATCTATAGTACGAAAACGAAATGACTGCTCAGGTGCGAGTGGGGAACGGAGAGTCCGGATGGGCAGTGTTAGGAAGAGGTGTAAGGCAGGGTTGCCCATTGTCACCGGTACTGTTCAACGTATATGTGGAGGAAATGATTAAAGAGGCTTAGGGAGAACTGGAGGTAGGAATGAAAGTCGGAGGGGAATTCGTAAAATCGGTTAGGTTTGCTGATGACCAAGCGTTAGTTGCTTAGTCAGCCAATGGGTTGCAAGCATTGCGGAGTGAATTGGAGGTTCAGTGCGATAAATATGGGATGAGAATCAATATTAATAAAACAAAGGTTATGCGATATTCCAGAATGAAAAAGGCTAAGTTATACATTAAAATAGGAGGGGGAAAATTAGAGCTGGTAGAACAATTTACGTATCTCGGAAGTGTTTTGGACCAATATGGTCAAAGTGGTAGGGACGTAAGGAGAAGAATCGCTAGGCAAGGAGGCTTTCTCAAGGAGGAGGGAGTTGATGACGGGGACGTTGAGTAGGGATGTTAAGACAAGACTCGTAAAAACTCTAATATGGAGCGTAGCTATGTACGGTGCGGAAACGTGGTCACTGAATCAGGAGGATAGACGTAGATTGGAGGCTTTTGAAATGTGGGTGTGGAGAAGAATGGAGAAGGTGAAATGGACAGAAAGGAAAACAAATGAGGAAGTACTAGAAATGGTGGGGGAGGAGAGGGGTTTGTTGAGAGAAATCCTATGGAGGCAGGAAAAATGGATGAAAGGCGTATTGAGCGGTAGTGGAATGTTGAAGAAGGTAATAGAGGGGAGAATGTTGGCAAGCGAGGTAAGGATAGGAACAGGATAGGGATGTTGGACGGGATGAAGGGAGGAAAGAAGTACACCGAGATGAAGAGGGACCTGATGTAGATTAGTTTGCTAGGTGGGGAGTTACAAAATGTTTATTTGATAGTTGTGTCCATCCAAAAACCTACCTTAAACGGTAGATTACCTAATAATAATAATAATAGTACGAAAAGACTGAAAACATATTTGAGAACAGGCTACTTAAAAATTGAAGTCGTTTCTCTCCGTGGTTTCCTAGTTGAGGGCAGTTCACAAAATAAGCTTTAGTAAGGGTGCACGATGATTCGCTTTTCATTCAAAATGTTATGATTCTGATTGTCAACAAGAGGTATACATTGTTATGTTAAAAATATATTGTAGTTTTTGTTATTCAACCTCTCTTCATATTTATTACGTAAAGGTAAAAAGCATGATCATGCATTATTTTTAATTAGTCTATTCAAACATTTTCATTACCATCAATGAATTTAGCTACCCTACGATCTTATAAATTCAGTTATATGGAGTACGATCGAATTTCAAAATAGATTTTTCGTAAATAGTTTCTGAGGAGAGACTTTCCCGCCACAACCCGTGAGAACGAAAGCATATATCGTTCGTAAATAATAACTTCGATACATTTTTGAAGGAAAAGTATTTCACCCGAAAACACTTACAAGGAACCAGTATCGGTAAAATTGGAAGAATCGCTGAAATACCTGAGTATAACGGTACCTAAGGATATTTCCTGGGGAAAACACATTCATTATTTTCGGAATAGGTAATAAAAAGTTACGATTCATAAAAAGAATACTTGGGAATTGTAATTTAAGGGTCAAGGGACTTTGTTATTTCACGTTAGTTAGGGCCCACATTGAGTATGCTGCAATTATATAGTATGCTATCCCCATGAAGTACACGTAGGCTTAATTTTGTAACTAGATCGAGTGCAACGAAGAGCAGCTAGGTTTGCGAAAAGCTGTGATGAACAAGATAGCAGGGACACGGTAGTATTGAAAGGATGGGAAAATATGGGAGCCACTGGTTCACCGTCAGCTTAAATAAAAGTTGAATTTACTGCGTTAATTTGAGGCAGGTTACTTATCCGAGAATGTATAGGACATTATACAGGTCCCTACATACTATGGTTGATCAGGTCACCAATGTAAAATCAGGGAGAATTATTGTAGACCGGATATGCAAAATGTAATTTCTTCCTCGAACCATTGGAGACCATAATAGGAATGGCAGCAGTTGCGTAGGAGATAATTAAAATTGGTAGTGCATATATTTGTCGATATCCTGCATGTAATTTTTATATATTAAATAGACATATTTTTAACGGTTCTGCAGCATGATTTGAATACAAGAATCCTGTTATTGAATATTGTTGTAAGTGAGTACTTTCTTTCGGGCGATTGAAATTTATCAAGGGCATGATTAAAGTAATTTCATGTCGAGGTAACATGAATTGGTTTTGCATGTGGCTTTATTCTACTTACGGATGGTGACCCGACCTCCCCCGGCAACCCGCCCCCGCGGCGGCTTGCGGGGGCGTTTGGCGGGGGGTGTTAGGTCGGCGCCGCGGTGGCTTGAGGGGTAATATGTAGATATAGATAAATAAATGAAAGGATTGAAGAATAAGAAATAAAAGTTTTTATAATTATACATGATTAATGAAGGTAGTAGAGGGTGTGGCAACAGAACTATCTTTTTTGATAGCGTTTTTAAAAAGGAAATTATGTTGCCGCACCCTGCGTATTAAGATGTTATGGTGTAAAAATATCCAAAAAATTAATTGATTTGTCAATTATTTGGATAAAGCGTAGTTTTTTATGAAATACAGAGAATAAATGTTTCCAAAAAATGATTAATTACCGAAGTTTTTACCGATTCTGCATGTGATTTTCTTTTCCATGTCACACAACTTTTCTTTGCGACCACAAAAACCCGCCGTCACGTTCCAACTTTTTCTCTCCTATCTTTAAACGTATCACAGTACGAACCACTCCCTCAAAGGATTTTATGCCTCTAGTGTACTCCATCATTTTTTTAGGAGATCGCTCCCCTCTCCAGTCGCCTAAGAAGATGGGGACTCCAGCTCCAGTAATTCGTTTTTTTTGCCCCGACTTACGATCGTTTTCCGCGTCTAATTTCTGTTTTTCTCGGTTCGAATGCACGCGGGAAACTCTCCAAGAGGAACGCCCCTTCCTTACTTCAATTGTTTTGTTTCAAAGTCACAGTTTTGCCTTCGCGTGCTTTTTCCGCCCTTTCTTTCATTCTTTTTTCCTCCTTGGAAGGGGAATAGAAATGGATTTCACGCCGCCGTGCTCTCCAACCATCATCCTCTTTTTTACATCTCTCCCCGGCGTCTCTCTCTCTTCACCCCCTCTTAAAACTTTCGCCGGCCATGTGTTCTTTCCGTCTGGATTAACAATTTTTAAGACCTAATTTGTCACCGTACGCCCCTGATATTCATCCCCCGGACAAATTAGCCCACTTTCCTCACCCATCCCGCTTTTCTTTTGGTCACATGCGGTATTCTCATTATATTTTAGTACATCCCTTATCTTCTTATCCCACTGCCACCATTTTGTGATTTAACTCCATAAACCAAATTGCTATAGATGGCGTAGCATGGCAGGCGACTGAAAGAAAGCCATTTTTATATAAGATAAGACTGAGGGTATATAACAAGTTAAATTGGTCCGTCTACAAAATGTACGTCAGGTAGCATAGTGTCATATTTAATAATGATTCTAATTATTATAATTGGTTGGAATAAATGTACTTATAAAGAAGTGGTACCGCCGGAGCAATAACATTTTTAAATACGTACACTTAATTCATTTTAGGCAGAAGACAAAAACTTATATTCATGTTGCAACAGGTATTTTTTCCATGAATATACGTAGCGTATATTTTTGTGATAAAACAATATGGCAGAGATCATTAGTTACAGTAAAAAATGTAATAGCTGGATGGATTAATATTCCAATTTATATCGGTTACCTAACTAATATGGTATTATTATTAGGTAGTGGGTCGCGCTGGTCTGGGTAGAGCGTTGGACTACGGACCGGAGGGTACCGGGTTCGATTCCCGGGCAAGGCACTCTGGGAACCTGCAGCTCCACCCAAACTAGTTGATTTTTCGGGTACCAGATCTTCCTGGGAAACCATAACCGACACAGGGAAAGGAACTGGCCCCCCTACCCTGATGTGTGATTATTCACACGCCGTCGGGCTTGGTACACGGGTGAGCTCTACCATCACCTACTAAACCGACCTACGGGTTGATTACTGTGTTCATGATTCATTAGGTAATCTACAGGTTAAGGTAGGTTTTTGGATGGACACAACTATCAAATAAACATTTTGTAACTCCTAAGAAAACCCAATCCAGCAACCTCATCTACATCAGGTCCCTCTTCATCTCTGTGTACTTCTTTCCTTCCTTCATCCCGTCCAACATCCCTATCCTGTTCCTGCCCTTTCCTCGCTTGCCCAGCATTCTCCCCTCTATTACCCTCTTCAACATTCCACTACCGCTCAATACGCCTTTCATCCATTTTTCCTGCCTCCATAGGATTTCTCTCAACAAACCCCTCTCCTCACCCACCATTTTACTTCCTCATATGTTTTTCTTTCGGTCCATTTCACCTCCATTCTTCTCCACACCCACATTTCAAAAGCCTCCAATCTACGTCTATCCTCCTGCTTCAGTGACCACGTTTCCGCGCCGTACATAGCTACGCTCCATATCAGAGTTTTTACGAGTCTTGTCTTAACATCCCTACTCAACGTCTCCGTCATCACCTCCTTCCTCCTTGAGAAAGCCTCCTTGCCTAGCGCAATTCTTCTCCTTACGTCCCTACCACTTTGACCGTATTGGTCCAAAACACTTCCGAGATATGTAAACTGCTCTACCTGCTCTATTCTTTCCCCGCCTATTTTAATATTTAGCTTAGCCTTTTTCTTTCTGGAAAATCGCATAACCTTTGTTTTATTAATATTGATTCTCATCCCATATTTATCGCACTGAACCTCCAATTCACTCAGCAATGCTTGCAACCCCTTGGCTGACTGAGCAACTAATGCTTGGTCATCAGCAAACCTAACCGATTTTACGAATTACCCTCTGACTTTCATTCCTACCTCCAGTTCTTCCCATGCCTCTTTAATCATTTCCTCCACATATACGTTGAACAGCACCGGTGACAATGGGCAACCCTGCCTTACCCCTCTTCCTATCACTTCCCATCCGGACTCTCCGTTCCCCACTGGCACCTGAGCAGTCTGAGACATGTACAGGTTGCGGATCAGTCTCCTGTCCCTCCAATCCATTCCTATTTTCTGCAATACACGCATTAATTTTTCCTAATTCACTCTATCAAACGCTTTTTCGAAATCTACAAAACAGGCAAAAACGTCCTGGTTGTATTCTATATTCCTATCAATTAGTGATCTCATTACTGCAATGGCATCACGCGTACCTCTTCCCTTCCTAAACCCGAACTCATCATCCCCTAAGTAATCATTTGCCTTACTCTCTATCCTTTTTTTGATGATCCTGAGAATAACTTTAGCTGCGTCGGATATCAAACTTATTGTTCTGTAATCCTCACATGATATAGACTTTGCCTTTTTTGGAATAGGAACTAACAACGATCTCACAAAATTGTCCGGCCAGATTCCTTCCTCATAGATACTACGAATCAGTCCATATAGGGCCTTCTTCCCGCGATTTCCTAAATATTTCAATAGTTTCACAGGGATGTTGTCCACGCCCACGGCCTTATTTGCTTCCATCTCATTTAACGCCCTTTCTATTTCATCGTCGAGTATGCCTGGACCTAAGCTATCTTCTTCTATGTCATGTTCCTTTTCTATATCTAACCTTGTCGGCTTAAGTTCTTTACCATACAGTGTTTCTATATATTCCTTCCATCTCTCTTGGAGGTTTCCTGGTTCATCTATTATCTTACCCCGCTTATCTTTAACTGTTAGCACAGATCTTGCCTTCTTACTTCCCGATAATAACTTAACCTTGCTGTATAGAGCACCAATTTCACCCTTCTTCTGTAAACTTTCCATATCCTCGCATTGTGTTTTCCATCATTCTTCTTTTGCTTTATTTGTGGCCCTTCTCAATTTATTGTTTAACTCTTTGTACTTCATTTTGCTTAACTCTGTGTTTACATTCTTCCATCTTCTTCTCTCATCCATCTCTGCAATCATCTCATCCGTGACCCATGGTTTCCTTATTCTTTTCCCCTTAACGGTTCCTATAGTGTCTTTTGCTGCTTCCGATATCCTTTGCTTGATATACTATATTCCCATTTTTCTTCGATTGTACTCAGTTCTTTACCATCATCCATTATTTTCTCTACATCCTGCGGATACTCCTTCCTCGTTAATCCATTTAATGCTTCTAAGTTCCATTTCCTAACCCGCCGCCCTTGCCTTATCTTCTTTAAACGGACGTTGCATTTCATAACAACTAAATTGTGGTCAGAGTCCGCATCCGCATATATATATATATATATATATATATATATATATATATATATATATATATATATATATATATATATATATATATTATTTATTACGTAATCTACCGGTTAAGGTAGGTTTTTGGATGGACACAACTATATATATATATATATATATATATATATATATATATATAAACGTTCAATCTACTGATTACAACTCTATAAACCATTCTTTCAAAAGGACCCTTTGCATGAAGTTATACTTTGGTGCGGATTGGGGAATAACAAAAAAATGAACTGAATTATGATCATTGAGCTCCAAAATATTTTTTACGGTGTGTTTGGACAAATATTTTCACCCGTCTACTCTCGTCGCATAGCCATAAAAATGGCATAACCGCCCGAATTCTGAATTTGTATTTCTATTCTTTGAGCTCCATTCTTTTCTTACATTCTCTCAATTTTTTTAAAGGCGTTTAAAATAT
Source organism: Hetaerina titia (assembly GCA_037158775.1). Taxonomy (NCBI): domain Eukaryota; kingdom Metazoa; phylum Arthropoda; class Insecta; order Odonata; family Calopterygidae; genus Hetaerina; species Hetaerina titia. The sequence goes on from CM073772.1 coordinate 114,872,264, forward strand.
CTTGTAACCTAATATAATAAATGATAAATACACCGTGGCGAAGGAAAGCTATAATGAATAAGTCATTTTGCTCAAATGAACCACAAATTAATGCACGTTTCACGTTCCTATACGTCTCAAAAACGGTTTTCATATCCATCCAGAAACATTCTCCCAAAGAAATAGTTGAAGGCGAGCCGACGAGGCGACACGATCGAACGCCACGTGAAACGCATTTTGGGCTTACTTACGTTCGACGCTGATGACTATTAAATTTGACTCCATCTTTTAACATGCTACATCAGTAATTCTAATCGTTTCCCACAAAATGTAGCTTCATTACATTTTTCATTTAATGGAATTTACAATTTTACAATTCATTTACCTTTATGGCAAAGACGTGAAACAGAATAGGTATGGCACTGGCAGGTGGAATAATTGGATTGGAGAGCTGAGTCAAACCAATCAAGATTGATGAATAGTGATCGGCCTTGTTTAGAAAAGGAAAGAACCCTATTCTAATAAGACTTCAATAGCTCCGTTCTAATTACAGGGTCTGTTCAAAAAAAGATGAGACTATTTGAATAAATACTTGATTTTATTACGAGTAGTTATCTTTTTGATTATCTTTTTCAAAAAGATCTTAGTGATCTTTTTGATTGGTTATCGTCTTGAAATTTACAGCCCTTGGCTGACGACAAAACAATGCTCGCGATGTTTTTTACAGCTTTCGAATGCCGTCTTTCGAACGCTTCTTTCGGAAGAACCTTAAAATCTGGGGTACAATTTTGTTGGATGCCTTTTGCAGTTTTATATCGGCATCCTCGAGGTAGATTTCAACTTAGGGAATAGGAAAAAGTCCGCTGGAGCAAGAACCGGAGAGTAGGGTGGCTTGGGGATCGCCGGTGTTTTCTTTTTAGACAAATATTTGGTAACGATCATTGATGTGTGCGCCGGTGCGTTGTCGTATTGAAAGCACCAAGACTTGCTTTTCCACATTTGTGGTTTCTTCCGCAACATGACGCTTCTTAAACTTCTCATAATCTCAATACAGTGCTGCCATTTCACTGCTTGTCCTTTGGGGACGTATTCATAATGAAAAATCCCTTCCCAGTCGAAGAAAACGATCAACATCACCTTCACTCTCGATTGCGACATCTGAGTTTTTTGGGTCGTGGGGAAGATGTGAAGACTGGACTTTGGCTTCTACATTACAACCATAAATCCAGGTTTTGTCGCTGTGACAATTATTTTTAGCTTTAAGTTTCAGTCGTCTTTTGAACGATCGATCGGTTCCTGACTGATGTCAAGATCACATCAAAATTAGACAACTTGGCTTTTCCCCTTAAAATTTTTTATTCTCACGACCTAGGTTACGTTATATAATATCATCACCTGATGGAAAAGCCAAGTTGTTTAATTTTTATGTGAATTTGAAGATTTTCCACCAAGTTACGCCAGAAACTGTTTTATTTATGATGTCAAGATGTTTTTGGCTCTGTTCATCCGTTAACACTCGCGGCACAAATTGGGACGCGAAGCGCTGAATGCCCGAAACGTTCAATCGAAATGGTGAAACACGATGCAACACTAATATCCCTTCATTGAAAATATCCCTGAAAGTTAACTTACGGTTTGCAAGCACTACATCATTCACAGTTTTGACGTGGGCGTCGCTTGTTGACGTTGATGGTCGTCCACTTCTCGGTTCTTCATCGGTCGAGGTTTTTCCAGGCTGGAAGCGGTGGTACCAAAGTAAACACAGTGCCCGACTCATAGATTCATTGCCTCTTGAATCATTGCGTAAGTTTCAGTGGCACTTTTTCGGAAGATAAAACAAAATAAACTGTTAGAAAAGCAGCACACGCGCTGCTTCTCTAACACCATCATTTTTACCGAAACAAGAATTTGTACAAGTGTATGCAAGCTCAGACAAGAATAACTGTAGTGCAGAGAAAATTCGATATAGGGCCACGTGCAAGGCGTTGTTTTATTTCTCACAGACGCAGCTAGAAGGCGACACCTCATTGATTGTCATCCTTTAAGCGGTTCGCGCGGAGTAAGACCATTTTCATCTTTTTTGTACAGATCTTGTATTATCAGCTATATCAGCAATCCTGGGAGTAGCTCTCAACAGATTTTCAAGCTACTCTGTCCTTTCGATCCCTGATTTCTACATATATATATATTTTTTCTTTTTGTGTCTTCCATTTGCTGATCTTAATATATATATTTCTTCCTATTATGGTCTTCATTGAACTATAGTTGTGAGATGACACAAACACTGCAACAAGGCACAACTTGAACATCATATACTTTCTTTCGTCTGAAGCAATTGAATTTCTGAAGTAAAATTTGCACTTGGGCTAAAAATACGAAAAGAGTGCTTAAATGAATTTATCGTTTAAATACCTTACAGTCCAAGGGTTTTGTTCAATTTGTGGAAGTTAAGTTACTTTTCATCATCAGTATTTCAATCCAAAGATTGGTTGACTGCAGCCCTCCATTTTACTCTATACAAGGACAATTCCCTCAATCCCTGATACCATTTCTGTTATACGTCCTTCTTAATGTATCCTATTTGTACATGTCTCTTAGTCTTCTTCGTGGATTCTTCCCTTCTATTTCTCCTTCTATTTTATTCCTAATCAATCCATTGTGCCTCAACGTGTGTCCAATCCATCTATTTCTTCTTTGCCGTAGAGTTCTCCATATGGTCCTATCCTCTTCTGCTCTTCTATATACTTCTTCGTTCCTCACTTTGTCTGTCCATTTAATCTTCATCATTCTCCTCCAGCACCATGTTTCAAAGGCTTCTATTCTTCGCTGGTCCGCTTTTCCAATGCTCCAAGTCTCGGAACCATAGAGTGCCATGCTCCACACGAAAGTCTTGACGAATTGTTTCCTTGTTTCCAGCCTTAGGTTCTTTGAACATATTAATTGCCTCTCCTCCATGAATGTAATCTTAGCTTGGACTATTCTTCGCTTGATGTCGGTCTTCTAATTATCTTCTATAATATTCAATATAACTTCTTCCATCCCATGTTATGCTGCTGCCCAGGTAGATGAAGGATTGCTCTAATTTCACCCCTCGGGTTGTATATCTGCATTCATCTTCTCTCTCTTCCGCACACTAGGATTTTCGTATTCTTCTTGTTTCTGTTCATATTATATTCCCATAGCACTTAGAGATGCTTGTAGGTCCTCTCACGTTTCCGCCACTACTGCGATGTCATCTGCAAACCGGAGCATGTTGATTTCTTCTCCATTTACCTTGACTCCTTTGATACCCAATTCTTGTGTTTCTTTTTATGCCTCTTCCAGGTGTACGTTGAATATTGCTGGCGAAATGTTACATCCTTGTCTAACTGATTATTGTATTAATGTGGAGAATTTCATAAATATAGTTTTTTTAAATCCTTCTATGAACGGTAACAAAGTACCACCAATTATAAACGTTCAGTCGCGAGACAATTTAGCTCCTAAGAGATAACTGACGGCGGACTCATGCGTACTTTTCATGCGATGCATATCCTACCCCAACAACCTAAACATATGTTGCGAATTAATCCATGATTTTTTTTCAACTCTATTTCGCCAGTAATTTCGTGATAGAAAATGAAAACTAAGCTTATAGTAAACTCCGATATTGATCCTTACAAACTATACAGACAAAATATACGATTTTTTGAAGAATGTTTTATTATTAAGTGTTTTTGTCATCGATTGTGGATCCTCCACAGGATCCGAGACTCAGTGATGACGTGACGACGAGCACGCCTGGCTTTCATTCAGTGTTTATGCTTGCCTGCAGACTAAGAAGACAGAATGGAAAATATTTCCGGAAATGATTCTCTGTGAGAGTCCATTATCGTAAACACCGCGGCCGAGGTAGCGAGGCGTTGGGTTGCTCTCCGGCATTTCCTTGCCCAAAAGCAGAACGAACGAGTTTCCTGTTTGCCAATGGCGCACATAAAATGGTCGCAAAGGCACTAAATTGCTCTCTACTATTGGCTAAGTCGCCGTAAACTTCTCCCTAGGTGTGATCGCGGCGGCAGAGCTATAAATGCTGATTGGAAACACCGAAATGACTCCTTTATACAAGAGTTGTGAGATTCAATGCAGTGAGCGTTTTGCTCAGCGTGAGAAAGGTTTTGACTTAAGTCAGAAGAGTCTCTTCTTAGTATTTAAAAATTGCTCTCTTGATAGAAATACAATCAGTTATTAATGGATACACACTTTTTAATACAGTTTATGAACTTATCTATTATTTGAGCAGAACATTTTGTTTGCATCGTGTATCTGGGGAACAAATAGGTATGCCAAGTGGAATTTTGAGTTCCTCATTTAGATGATTCCCAGATTTTATTCCGTATTGCCGACAATGGTTTGATTTTTCTATCTAATTCGTTTGAGCCCATGAAATTGACATTTCTTCTTCGCAGTTATTTAGGAATATCATTCAATTCGCCAATATTTGGAAGCGCGAAAGTAATACTAACTCTGGCCGAATGCGAATAATGTTCAGCACAAAAATTAAATTCTTTAAGCTTTAAAAAATGTTGTAGTCCTTAACGGCTGTAATTCCCCTTATAAGGAAGGACCGTGCTTGCTGCTCCCGAGCTAAGTAATTGATGGAATATTTTTTTCTATCTGGTCAATTTCGGAAGTGGTCTCTTTTAATGGGAGCAAATGACATCGGACTAAAGTTGACCTTGAGTGATCTTTCAAATCCCCAAAGACTGCATTGCTGTGGAACCCAATGCTATTCAAATGATATTTGACCCTATTAACTGACTCCTATGGTGGTCGATGCATTTATAATAATCTCTCTCAGAATTGAACGTCCATTACTTCTGGTAATGGTTGTAGGTTTCATGGAAAAGTATGCCTGAACAGATATTTGATGATAAAATGCATAGCAGGGCGGTTAGATTGACTCAGACTTATCTAATGAATTTACGTTTTCAGGTATTCACATGCATTCTCAATTACATCTCCCATTATTCGTTTTAACTCTTCCCATCTTTTATATCTCTCCTATGCTATCATCGCCATTAATTGGAGTAGATTGGAGGGAAAGGAGACTAATCTGTACATGCCTCACCTAACATGTACACATGCTCTGACTGCTCAGGTGAGAGTTGCAGATGGGTAGTTCTAGGAAGAGGTGTAAGGCAGGCTTGCCCATTGTCATCGGTGCTGTTCAACGTACTATATATGCAGAGGAAATGAAATGAAAGTTGGTGGGGAGTTAATAAAATCAGTTAGATCTGCTGATGATCAAGCTTTAGTTTGTCAGTCAGCCGAGGGGTTGCAAGCACTGCTGAACACATTGGAAAGTCAGTGCAATGGATATGTGATGCGAATAATTGGAAACGAAACAGATGTTAGAGGGCTGTTGAGGACGAGAAATACTAAGCCAAATATTTAAATAAGAGTTCATAAAGTAGAACATGTGGGACAGTTTGCCTAACATGGGAATATTATGGACGAAAATAATCAGAGTAGTAGGGACATAAGACGAATATTTGCGTTGGGCAAAGAATTTTTCACGAGGAAAGAATTGATTGGGCGTTGAGTAAGGATCTTAAGAAAAGGATTGTCGAAACTTTGATATGGACCGTAGTTATATACGGCGTGAAAACATGGTCGTTGAAGCAGGGTCATAGGCATAGATTGGAGGCTTCTAAAATGTGGGCGCAGAGAGGGATGGGAAAGGTGAAATGGGCAAAAAGGAAAACAAATGAAGAAGTGGTACTTCATGGTGTGGATGGATGGAGGACTGTTGGAAGAAATCAGACAGAGACAGGAAATAATATGGATTCAGAGCGCTTTGATTGGGAATGGGATGTTCAAGAATGGGCTAGAGAAGGGAACGTTAGGCAAGCGAGGAAAGGATAGGAATAGGATAGGGATAGGTTGGTTGAAGGGAGACGCGATATTAGAGAATATTTTAATGTGGTGCTGAATGTTGGGCTGTGTTTTTTTAGAAGAGGCCAGGACATTTTCACTGTACCGTTTGGTAGCTCTTGTTCATCCATAACTACCTTAATCGATGGAGTACCAATTTGGCTTCTGTCTTCCTTCCGTATTTCATTTCCATGGTTTTTACCCAGGATGTTCTGTAAAGTTGATGGATTATTTTTCTGTCGTTGCAGTTCACTTCTAGTGGCTTAAAAATCATTCCGTTTCATTCGGTTGTCGAAGGCTTTCTTTGAGTCCACGAATACCTCAATTATGGCTTGTTTATGTGTATAATTTTTTCGGCTAGTAATATTTTTAATTCGAAGGATAAATAATATGGTGTGTTCTCGTAATGATTCTCTCGATTTCTGAAGAAAATTGGAGTCCCTTTTTCGTGTGGAGCACTTTCAGAGTCTTACAATTAGACTCGTCTGCTCTTCGTGACTGGAAGTGCTCCCATTCTGCTCCCTCCTTTTTCCCCTGGTTACCTTACTTTAGTCTCATAACTTGATTAATATAGTGGTCTTTTTTCAATGAAAACTTACTTCGATATGTCCCAAATACTTTCTGAATTTCTTACAGTGGATGAAACGAATGACCTACCGAAGTAAATTAGCCATTTCCTTAAATTTATATTCTAAATTTCCTATAATCGGGCTAATAAAATCAAATTACGTAATTTCACCTCATACTATATTCCTTAATGTTTTCCCCCATTTATACGGAAAGAGAAAAGCAGGAAATAAGTTCCTATTTCATTAATATTGCGTGTTAAATATTAAGTGTTTTTTATTCTCCAAATTTATTTGTATGCACTTATGACGATTGAATTGTGATCTTCATGCATCGAATAAATCCGAAATATTGATCGTGGAGTGTGAATGGAATGACATTGGCTTGATCTTCATAATTCAATATCTTAGGCATAACCTCCAAAGTTTCACGCTCGCTAACTAATTTCGTGAATGCTTTGAAAAGTCTGACTCTTCTTTGAAGCCAATTATATTATATGTGACAGGTCCAGTTAGAGCTCATTCACCATCATATGTTTGTCGAGTTGAGTAAATATTTCTCATTAATTCCATGAAATTTCATTTTAAACCATGATTTCGTTTTTTGAAGTAAGAAATTTGAATCTGACCTATGCAATGATCGGATTCCATCTCGTGCGATTGTTGCCTAATGCCTCATTTTTCTCGTAGATACATTTTTTAATTTGGCTAATTTTTTTTATTATCTTACTTCCCAATTAAATTCCAGAAGTCAATTTTTCTTCTCCATCATGACAGAATCAAAACAAAATCAATTAATAAATTGTAAAACGTATGACAATTTCAGGGATCCACCATTTTACATTTTCACCTGACCTTAAATGGTATTGTGCTCTCTTTCGGTCATGCTATTTAATTCGGAAGAAGGATCAAATCATTCTTGTTTCATCTTATGTTTCACCGTACTGCATCCAGTCATTTCCATCGTGTGAAAAATGCTTTAATTTGACTCGTTATTAAATGCCTGGAAAAAATGGCGAAGGCGTTCATTGAAGTTTCAGCGTTTCGTCCACTATCTTCCCAATAATAATTATATTTTTAGCGTTGACGTTCTCTGGATTCGAGGTTTTCTTATTTATACTTCATTCCAGATATACGAGGTGTGTTAAAAAATAATGAGAATTTTAATTTTTCGGAAAATAATATTTATCTATTCTTGTACATCGATGTTGTCACCTTCAAAATAGTCCCCATTGGAGATTATGCACTTGTGCCAGTGCTTCTTCCAATCCCCGAAACACTTCCCAAACTCGATCTTTGAGATCTCCTTTAGTTCTTTCAGCGACGGCTGTAAAACGACGGCCCTTCAAGGTTCTCGTAATTTTTGGAAATAGGAAAAAGTCACACGGTCGAAACTGGAGAATATGGAGGCTGGGGAATCGTTACAGTATTGTTTTTGGCAAAAAATTCACGAACAAGCAATGAAGTGTGAGCTGGAGCATTATCGTGGTGCAAAAGCCATGAATTGTTTTTCCACGATCCAGGCGTTTTTTTCGCATTGCTTCACGCAAACGGCGTTGAGCTTGTAGGTAGTACTTTTTATTGACCGTTTGACCTGGCGGCAGGAGTTCATGATGCACTATGCCATTAAAATCGAAGAACACAGTGAACATAACCTTCACGTTCGACCGCACTTGTCGAGCCTTTTTTGGTCCTGGCGAGCCAGAATACCTCCATTGGGATGATTGAGCCGAAGTTTCAACGTCATATCCATAAACCCATGTTTCGTCACCTGTTATAATACGTTTCAGTAATTCTACATCGTCGTTTACTTCGTTTAGTGACTCCTGAGCAACTTCCATTCGCCGCTTTTTTTGTTCAAAATTCAACAATTTTGGAACGAATTTTGCTGCCACGCGTTTCATACCCAAAAAATTGGAAAAAATGTCATGACATGATCCAATCGATATGCCAACATCATCAGCGACCTCTCTAATTGTGATTCGGGGTTCGTTCATGAACATTTCTTTAACTTTTTCCATGTTTTCATCGATTGTTGATATGCTGGGGCGTCCAGGGCGTTCGTCATCTTCAAGGTCTTCACGGCCGTCTTGGAAACGCTTATACCACTCGTAAACTCTTGATTTACTCATAGCAGACTCACCATAGGTCTTTGTTAAGATTTATTTCTTTTTGCTACACTTTATTTCATTTTTTACGCAAAATTTGATACAAATTCTTTGATCCATTTCTTTTAACAAACGAAAATCGCCGAGGTCATAATTCTCATTATGGTAGCTATTCACTTTTAGGTTCTCTCTCTCTCTCTATCCTTAGGAATCTCACTAAATAGTGTTTGTAATAACACACCTTTTCCGAACCTTGCCCTTTATTTCTTAGTTGCTATGATCACAGCAATCACTCGTCTTTTTCGTTCGCGTGCTACTTCGCTTGATTTTCGAGAAAATCCCTGCACATGCGCCCGTTTTTGCGAATATTGAAATACTTTGTTTTTACCCCTTCAAGGGTATGGCTTCTGCGGGTGTACATCGGTCGCTTTTGAATTCCTCTCCTGTCGCTGGCGCTCGTAGAGTCAAAATGAAGGCAAGAGTGCTCACACAGTAGTGCCTAAGGCTGTCTTATTTAATCAGAACGAATGATGACTTTTACTGGTCAAGTTATTTCCGGAAACGACCTCATTTTTTCGCTTAGGGCGTGACTTGACAGCGCAATGCAAGTTCCACTTCCCGAGGGCAAATATCAAGGACGTTCTCTTATTTGAGAATTAATTCTCTGATGCATTTCATCCATCTATGTGAACATTCAAAATCGAAAATGTATACTTTGAGAAATTTCAAGAAAACTTAATTTGTATGAAATTTTGGATGATTTCTGGCAAATGTTGGTTTAAAACTTTTCGTCAATCCTGACCGTTATTTACAACTTCTTATTTTTGAAAGCTATTGAACCCAGTTTCACATCCGTTTCGTTTCATGCCAAACCTTTTCGCTTTCCAGTCGCAGAAAAAGAATGAAGGATTAGGCGGAGTGGGCGTTGGGGGTGTCTGAGAGAGAGGAGAGGAGGGCCCTCAGGGGGGGAGAAGGGGGAAGGAGGGTTGGGGGGGAAGCAGGGCCGCAAACAACCGCGATCGTCAACCGAGCCGTAAACTTCTCCTTTGGCTTGCCGAACAATCTCGCACGCCCTCTCTCCCCGTTTATCGCTCCATCAGACGCCTCTCCCCCACCTCTTCACCAAACCCACCCCTCTTAACTCCTCCTCCCTCACCTCTTGGCCTTCCTCTCGCTAGAGTCACCCTTCTCCTCTCCCCTCCTTCATTCATGACTCCCTTTCCGTCTGGCGCTTTTGCGCCAAATCCCTCCTCGCCTGTTGCTCGCCTCTTTCCCCCTTTCGTCGACCGAGGAGGGAAACAAAGCAGTCTGCGGGAGACAGCGCCGTTTTGCTCGATAGCCCGGCGATGGAATAGCGTCTTCGGCTGGCCGATGATGGCAGAACAGCTACTCGCGCGGCACCGTATCAATTTGTTCGGGCATCTTGACCAAGCAAACCAAGCATAAAGCAAGGATGGCAAATGTTTTGAATTCGGTCACTCCTAGAAAGAGCGGCCTTTGCAATAGCATTTGCTTGTTTCAGCACATTAACTTAATCATTAAGAAGAGCTTGGCATTTTCGCTATTTCATTGCGTTCCCTTCAGAGGGACGACGACGGACAGAAGTCAACCAGAATATTGGGACTAGAAATAGAGAGCGTTAGGGTGAGATATTTACGCATGAAAATGATTTCATGTTGATATCTTAAAGTTAGCATGGAGATATACGAAGATCAATAGTGAAATGATCTGTTTTTCACTCTTTGAGCTCAAACGTGAGGAACGTCAGTGAGTTTTCGACGAAAAACTTGGGTGATTAGTCTCCATCGTCCCAAAAGGAATGAGCTGTGCGTAAATAATACTCGTGTAAATGTTCACCTTATTCCGCCGAATCCACTCATAAACTCCTTGAGTCCCGTTTACTAGGCCGAGCAGCATTGTTGTTAGAGCGATGTCGAAGGTACACATTTATTATCATCACATTAATGAAGGATGCGATAAACGAAGTGGAGATGATGCGATATAACATTTTCGTACCAGGAATAAGAAAATCATTTTATTAAAGCCTAACGGTTGCCCAAATCAGGTCACATATGAATTTTCACACTTTATCAGAATGTTTGATGCTGCTAAACGATTGATGTTTCGATTGTGCCTCATTAGTTTTCATCGAGACCTGAAATAGTCGAATAAAATATTCTGAACGGTTGTGACAATGAAAACAAATCGTAAAAACATGTGAATCCGTATTTGAGGTGAAGGATTAGCGTATTTTGTAAATAATTTTAGGAACCACAATGCGGTTTTCATTGAATTGATTGATTGAACACAAGAGACAAAAGGTTCCCTCAGGGCAAGGGATTACTGCTGTTAACATCTGACGCTAGCGAATATCTACTACACCCGTTGACTAAGCCACCGGTTGGAGTCATTTTGAATCCTCCTTATCCTAGGCAGCGCAGTCCTTCCACTCCTATTGCCCGTTTACCTAATTGCCTCCGCCTGCTCCGTGCCCTACGGCATCCCTCCTCCCCCGCCGCCGGCCCCTCTACATCGCCACCGGCTTATTAGAAGCCACCCATGACGTCCCCTCGTGAGCGGTATGTTTTGCGGCCACATTAAAGGACAAATAAACTACCCCTCCCTAACCCCCTACCTTCACCCCTCCACTGCTCTCTCTCTCATTTTCCCTCATTTGCTGACCTTGGGAGTCAGGCAGGCCGAGATATCACACGTCGTTCCGAGCAACCGTCCCGCCGCACACCGGTTGCCGTGCTTGACGCGTTTCCGTTCGAAGGTACTTCTCCCGGGAAGTCCACATTTTAAGGATACCCGAATGACTTTTTCTTTGGATCTTAGGTTGAGGCGTGCGTATGGAAGCGATTTGTTTTGTTGATTAACTGTAGTCAGCAATGGAAAAGTGGCATCACTTGTGACCATCGCATAGTTACCATTTCTGCAAAATCATAAAACGAGAACAGACACGGAAAACGGAATAGATTGGGCTGGCACATCTGGTTTATCAGTTGTGGAGCAGGTCGATCTTGACCAAGGTGATTTATCGTCTAAAGTAACATTGAATGGAGAAAACAATTTCCCTTATCATAAGCAAATTATCACATCGTAAAGGGTAAACTGCGGTCACTCTAGCATTATATTTCTCTCAGCTGTGCACCAGACTCTAATATTCTAATTTTATACTACAGCATAAATGTGTGTGTTTGCTGAAAAATAGAATGATGCGATTCAATGTACAGTTACTGTCTAGACATGACCGAGATGTGCTTCGTGGGAGGATTTCTCAATTGATCAGAAAATTAAAATAAGTGTGTACAAATATCTAGTAAGATCCTTTTAAAGGTTCTCTTTGGTTCCATTCTGCCAGATTCCTTTCCTCAAAGGAGTTCAAAAGAATATCACGTGAGCCAGCATAATTAATCTCCAATTGATTATTGCCTTTTTATTCCAATTAATTATTTATTGATTTTTTATAGTTAATTCTCAGAAGAGATTATGTTTGTCCTGACTTGAATATGAAATTCGTGGATCTATTTTTGAGCAAATACCTGGCTATCAGTGTAAGAAAACATAGTTTTTCCTTCAAAGTCTAAAAAATGATGTTTAAACTAATGTTTGGTTCTCACTGTGACTACGAATACTCTTGTATCGGCAACTTCAACAGTAAACGTCATTAACTTGCAGAAGAACGCTGGCTGTTTTCATCTAATAAAACATTTTACTTTATGTGTGTGTATATATGTATATGAAAAGTCGGAGCTGATATTCTCCTCGTCGATTCCTGATTATAAAGCCGAATAAGACCCCTTTGGAAAATATGTCTTGTTAAACAATGATGTGTTTTGAATTATATCCGTCAATAAAATTCACATTAATCAGGTGCTAAGCAATGTTTTTTAAATATAAAAGGACCGTATGCTAGAGCGGATAAATCTTCTATGATTAAAATCTGATAAATATACCTGAACAATAGTATGTTATGATGAATACGACATTTGCTTTAGGAAACTATTTTTACTCGTCTGAATAATCAATATCTTAATTGAGATAGTTTTCACTATAATGCACGTTTATGACTGCATTGACAAACTCGAAAGAAGACAAAATTAATTCCTGTTATTTAGGATTTATATTTGCAATGCTGTGGGCCGCGGTAGGCTGTTTCTTCTGAGGAAGACGGAGCTAACTTCCGTCGAAATTATTAAGAAATAACGTGTGAGTGTTCTTTTTATGTATTGTTATAATGTTTGTTGTTGTCCAACTTTTTTGTGTGTGTATATATACTATATATTATTATTAGGTAATCTACTGTTTAAGGTAGGTTTTTGGATGGACACAACGATCAAATAAACATTTTGTGACTCCCCACCTAGCAAGCTAATCTATATCAGGTCCATCTTCATCTCTGTGTACTTCTTTCCTCCCTTCATCCCGTCCAACATCCCTATCCTGTTCCTACCCTTGCCTCGCTTGCCCAACATTATCCCATCTATTACCCTCTTCAACATTTCACTACCACTCAATACGCCTTTCATCCATTTTTCCTGCCTCCATAGGATTTCTCTCAACAAACCCCTCTCCTCACCCACCATCTCCAGCACTTCCTCATTTGTTTTCCTTTCGGTCCATTTCACCATCTCCATTCTTCTCCACACCCACATTTCAAAAGCCTCCAATCTACGTCTATCCTCCTGCTTCAGTGACCACGTTTCCGCGCCGTACATAGCTACGCTCCATATCAGAGTTTTTAGGAGTCTTGACTTAACATCCCCACTCAACGTCCCCGTCATCAACTCCCTCCTCCTTGAGAGGGCCTCCTTGCCTAGCGCAATTCTTCTCCTTACATTCCTACCACTTTGACCGTATTGGTCCAAAACACTTCCGAGATATGTAAACTGCTCTACCTGCTCTATTCTTTCCCCGCCTATTTTAATATTTAGCTTAGCCTTTTTCTTTCTGGAAAATCGCATAACCTTTGTTTTATTAATATTGATTCTCATCCCATATTTATCGCACTGAACCTCCAATTCACTCAGCAATGCTTGCAGTCCCTTGGCTGAGTGAGCAACTAATACTTGGTCATCAGCAAACCTAACCGATTTTACGAATTCCCCTCCGACTTTCATTCCTACCTCCAGTTCTTCCCATGCCTCTTTAATCATTTCCTCCACATATACGTTGAACAGTACCGGTGACAATGGGCAACCCTGCCTTACCCCTCTTCCTAACACAGCCCATCCGGACTCTCCGTTCCCCACTCGTACCTGAGCAGTCTGAGACATGTACAGGTTGCGGATCAGTATACTATATATAAACCATAAACCATAAACACAGTAATCAATCCGAAGGTCGGTTTAGTAGGTGATGGTAGAGCTCACCCGTGTACCAAGCCCGACGGCGTGTGAATAATCACACATCAGGGTAGGGGGGCCAGTTCCTTTCCCTGTGCCGGTTATGGTTTCCCAGGAAGATCCTGTACCCGAAAAATCAAATAGATTGGGTGGAGCTGCAGGTGCCCAAAGTGCCTTGCCCGGGAATCGAACCCGGGACCCTCCGGTCAGCAGTCCAACGCTCTACCCGCTAGATCACCGCGACCCGCTTATACTATATATATATATATATATATCAAAAATATATATACATGTACATATATGTACAAACAGACACACACACACAGATATATATATATATATATATATATATATATATATAGTGGGTCGCAGTATTCCAGGGGTAGAGCATTGGACTGCCGACCCGGAGGGCCCGGGTTCGATTCCCGGGCAAGCTTCTCTGGGTACTTGCAGCTCCACCCAAGCTATGTGATTTTACGGGTATCAGATCTTCCTGGGAAACCATAACCGGCCCATAGGACCCAGGGCTGCCAGGTACAATTGGCTGGCGGGATTAGTCGGGTGGCTAATCCGCTAACCTGAATTCCGCGGTTTCAAGTCCCGCCCCGGGCAAGGTTGGCGTGAATTATGATGTTTTTGCCGTTTATGACACCTAAAGATAAACCAAGAATGGTTTATCAGAATCCAACGGCCTAATTCAGCCATACTCTTTCTTCTTATTTCGTGCTGCGTAGAATAACACAGGCCAACAGTGGTTTTGGTGCCGGAGCTTATAATGATGATTTAAAGAACAATTGGGGTGCTGAATCCAATTATGACACTACATTTTCCTATCAGCTATAGTTTTCAAGATATAGATATGTTGTTACTTACGTAAAAAAATATTCTACATGATGATATGGGAATATTATATTAATAATAAAACCCACTAAATATAAAGACTTGATTTATTTCTAGGGCTGTTAAATCACCCACAAACACAACAGAATTTTACAATACAATTGAACACAAATACTAAATTTTTTTCCTGTGATAAAACAAATTGAAGAGAAAAAAATACATAAAAACATCACTCAACACATCGGAAGCTTCTTTTGCGCGATTTTCTTGAATGCACTTTGTTCAAACAGTCTCGTTTTAAGCACCAGCAGTAATCTGCCATCATATGGTTATCCCATCTTCCTTGGTAGCGAGCTTCCATTGTTTTTATATCCTGGTGAAATCTTTCACCTTGTTCCTCACTTGTGTCTCCTAAATTTCCAAGAAAATTGTCTAAGTGGATGTGTAGGTAGTGAACTTTTGTGCTCATATTACATCCAAGTGATTTGAAGTTACTGAGCATAATGTTTACCAGCTCAATATAATTTTCACTTTTGTGATTTCCTAGAAAATTTTTTATGACCTCAACAAATGACATCCAACTAATTTTTTCAATCTCATTCATTGACTCGACAAAAGCAGGATCCTTTGTAAGTTGTCTGATTTGTGGCCCCTCAAAAATACCAGCTTTAAGTTTTTCAATACTTATATGGGGCATCTTTAGTCTTAATTAGCCGAAGCATGGTCCATCCTTGTCAAGAGCCTTTACAAATTGCTTCATTAGTCCTAGTTTAATATGTAGAGGCGGTAAGATGATTTTCTCTCTTTCAACTAAAGATTCAGCAATGATGTTTTCTTTCCCAACAACCAAGTTTTCTCCCTTAGGCCACTCCTTAATCCAGTGGTTTTGTCTGTCCCTGCTATCCCAGAGGCACAAGAAACAAGGATATTTTGTGTAGCCACTTTGCTGCCTAAGGAGAGAGTTCACCATTTTTAAATCTACACAAATCACCCAGCGATGTTCCTGGTATTTTATCTTCTGTAAGACCAATGCTATTGTATCGTATTCTTCTTTCATTTTAGTTGAATGAGCGATTGGTATTGCGCCAAACCTGTTACCATTGTGAAGAAGTACACATTTTAAACTACGCTTGGAGCTATCAATAAACAAACGCCAATCACTAGCATCATATTGTGATAGTAGTCCCATTTTTTCCAAAAGACCCTTAACGTCTAAAGAAAATGTAAGATTGTCTTCTTGAGTAAAGAAGGGTAGCATATCCTTTTCCTTGTGCGATAAAAACCTTTTTTTGTACCGGGTTGCAGTAAATTCTTTTCATGCAGTCTTGATGCTAGTAGTTCGGATGCTTCCTTCGATAAGTTCAGTTCTCTAGCAAGATCGCTTAGTTGATCTTGATTAAATAGTTGAAGAATTGTTGATACCCCTCGTAGTCACTGCCACTATCGTCAATAGAATGAGAAATGTTTTCAAATAACTCAAATTCTTCCTTAGATATATCTGGTAACGTGTGAAATATTGGGATCGGTATTTCCTCTGAATGGGGTACCGGGCGTCTAGCTGAAGGCAAATCTGGATATGTCCACTTGCGGCGATTTTTTCGATCAATTCCCGAAACATTTACTATGCAAAAATAACAGTCGTCAATATGGTTCACAGGTTCTCTCCACACCATTGGCACACCAAATTTTAGACTTTTCCTTTGTCCTTTTGTCCATTGCCGCAGATGTTCAGTACATGTTTTACACACAAAATGCGGTGCCCATGTGTTATCTTGGTCACCAAGCTTAACACCAAAATATCCCAAGTATGCACGTTTCACAAAGTCTGTAATATTTTTCCTATTTTCTTTCACCATGCATTCCCCACAAACATAACAAAACACATCAGGATCATTAACACAGCATCATCGACTTGAGCCCATATTTAGATGATGTTTTACAAAAAGTTACACTTTGAAGTAAAGTCCGCCCACCTGCTCCGAATAGCCAAGGGCAAATAATGAAACAAAAATGGCTGTCAAGAGAACAGAAAACGTGGATGCCATCTAACGGATACCTTATGAACTAATATCGCCATCTTTTACCGAAGTCGATACAAACGATTTTTGTTTTTTAATCTCATTAGCCTACCATATAGAAATATACATAAAACTTATTGACAGTTTATAGAAAATAAAAGGAACACCGCAGAGTGGTTATAAATTAGTATACTTATAGATTTATTTAACTTTGAAAATTATTTTCCGGAATATATCAAATATTAAAACAACTAATCGTAAGATGTGCCATATCTAAAAAAGTAAAGCTGATAAATAAAAACGGATTTCATATTTTGATTCAGCTCTACAAATATAGTTAAAATCAGCACAAAGATTGCCGGCACCAAAAAAAAAATTTTTTTTGTAGACCTGTGTAATCCATACGATAGCCAACTTTGGTAGGAATATTAGTGATTTGACGAAGTGAATGTAATGAACATGGCAAATTAACGGGGCCGAAGAATAACCGGGTTGAAATTTCTCAGTCATGCGTCAAGTGAATAAAATACCGTGGCTGTAATGGGCCCCTCTTTCGCATCGAATTGTAATGCTTGTTCTTATTTCCACACTATATAACTTTTAGCATCCCTTTCCTCATCACTGTAGGATTGTATTAGTAGTTGGAAATGGTTTTCTTCTATTATTATGGAGGCGATGAATTGTTGACGGAGATGTTGAGTAGGGAGGTTAGGAAAAATATAATAAATGAGGAAGTACTAGGGATGGTGGGTGAGGAGAGGGGTTTGTTGAGATAAATCCTATGGAGGCAGGAAAAATGGATGAAAGGCGTATTGAGCGTCAGTGGGTTTTTGAAGAAGGTCATAGAGGGGAGAATGTTAGGCAAACGAGGTAAGGGCAGGAACAGGATAGGGATGTTGGACGGGATGAAGGGAGGAAAGAAGTACACAGAGATGAAGAGGGACCTGATGTAGAATAGGTTGCTGGATTGGGTTTTGTCTGGAGTTACTAAATCTTTATTTGATAGTTGTGTCCATCCGAAAACCTACCTTAACCGGTAGATTACCTAATAATAATAATAATAGCCTCCCTCATTTCACTCAGCCGCTACGCAGACCACTTTTTCTTTTGTCATCTCAAGCAGTAGGATTTTGCATCATCATTTTTAGTCAATGTTATGTTTCTCATCACTCCTCAAGTGTTGTCAATATCATTAATTTATTCATTTCAATTTCAGTGACTTAATAATATGTTTACTATCTAACAATGATTGTATCAATCCACAACTACAACGTGGGTTTTTACGAGGTGAGAAATGCCACGCACTTTCTAGGTTTTCCCACAAACCTCATTCTTTGCTTATACTTTCCTTTTTATTGTTCTCTTTCTTCACTGCCATTTACTTTGAGTTTGTGTGTATACTTAATTTATATAGGTATATAGGAGTATATATATATTTTTCTTTTCTTTTCGATGTGCACATCTGTGCATGATGAATATGTGTCTGCCTATATGTACGAGGAATCCCTCGTATTTATGTGTATGTATGTAACCACAGTAACCACCACACAGTAGTCAGCCCGAAGGTCGGTGTGGTAGGTGATGGTAGAGTTCATCCAGTACCAAGTCCGACGGCTTGTGAATATTCACAAATTAGGGTAGAGGGGCCAGTTCCTTTCTTCGTGCTGGTCATGGTTTCCCAGGAAGATCTGATACCCGTAAAATCACAAAGCTTGGGTGGAGCTGCAGGTGCTCATAGTGGCTTGTCCGGGAATCGAACCCGGAACTCTCCGTTTAATAGTTCAACGCTCTACCCCCTGGACTACCGCGACCCATGTGTATGTATGTAATTATAAATGTTATGCCTAATATAGTGTGTATATGACGATGGCTTAAATGGATCAGGGGACGATTAGGTCTCAATTTCGCCCAAATAAAGACATCTATCTGTCAATGTGTCTACACTCCGTCTTATTTTTCGTCCGATTTTCCACATATTCCTTCCCACCTACACCTCCCTCACTCAACGTTCTCCCCTTTACCACAGTCTCCAACATTCCACAATTAATCGGAATACCCTGCATCCACTCCTCCTCCATCCATTGAATTTTTCCCATAACTTTGCTCATTCAGTACCATACATTTCATAACCACTTCGGTTGTTTATCTTTCCATACATTTCCATATTTCTCTCCTCTTCCACACCCATATCTCCAAAGCTTCCGAACTAAGTTTATCCTCCTGCCTAAGCGTTCAAATTATTGAGACGTACGTAAGTACGTTTTACATTAAGGCCCGCACTAGGCTCTTCTGTGCATCTCTTCTCAAGGTCCTATCATCACCTCCTTTCCCTTATTGATAGCTTCTTCACCTAAGGAAATGTTTCGTAGTAGTTTCGGGTAGTGGTAAAAGTATTCGGGTCAAAATTAGTTTGGTGAGTATTCACCCCCCGCCACACACCCTATCGATGGTTTGCAGGGTTATAAGAAAATACTATGTCAACATTTTTGCAAAGTAAGTTTCAATGTGTCTTTGGTTTATTTAAATAGTAATCACCATTTTATGTTAAAATATACTAGGCTCTACTTGTCACAGCACACAAATATATAAAATACTTCTTGCACTGAATGGTTGAGGCCCTAACTTTGTAGAAATCCATGTTTAACTTAAGAAATTAAATATTATCTTTGCTTTCTACGGGAATAAAATTTTATTCTTGTTTATTTTTAATTTAATTTTATTCCTATTTTATTTCTTAAGTTAAAAATACTTCTTAAGTTTCTAGAATGCAACTTCTTTATCAGAGGATTGGGCGTGAAACCGAAGTTACAAAATGAAAGTATTGTAGCAGGTTGTAGGATAAAATAACTCCCCGCATCGATTTGATTTGTTAGAAATAATGGGAGGAGAATGGTTAATCAACAATAGTCGAAAGGGGAAATAATTTTTATTGCCCAAGTCTTTCATTCTCTTGCACATTCTATTCCCGACGCACCGTCCTTTCGTCCGTCTAATTCTGGTCCTTCATGAAGCCACGTTCCCGAGGCTCCTGTTCTCGACGTATTTCTTGAAGGTACCCATCCCCTTCTTTCTTTCCCTTTATCTTTACCTGCACGTATCCATTCGCGTCCCAAATTCTGTGGAATTTCGTATTTATTTCTTAAAAAACGCTCTTAAGCCGTTCATATGCTGATCTGGTGTTCCCTTAATTATACTATCGTCAGTTTCTTTGCAGCAGCTTCCAATGAGTACGTGGTCTTCGGAGCTTCTCGTTTCTCATGCAAGAATCCTCCAATTAATTAGCTTCACTTTCATGCTTTTCAATGTACCTATGCTTTGAGTGCAACTAGAAAATGAATAAATATTGTGATCTTTCTTTTCGCCGTTTACTCTCTGTGGTTGCCTCGTCGCTAACTCCATTCTCCATTTATTTCGAGCAGAGGGATCGGTCGTTGGCCTGCCCGGCAGGACCAAGAGGAAGAAGAGCCGAACACCGAAGGTAAAGCTCCAAGAGAACAGGGACGCCAAGGGATGTCGACGCTTCCTGACTCTGGGTAAGTCGCGGCATGCGCTTTTATTCCACTCGGTCTCAGTGTTCTTTTCTATTTCAGTGTACCTCACTTAAGAACATTGCGTGAGACAATACACTAATTCATTATTTGGATTTAAAAAAAAGGGGGATACGATTTATCTGTTCGTATATCCCTTTTTGACAACAAAACCTTATGTCATTTCTAGCTAACACACGTCATGTACATATTTTCTTTCCTATATTGTAACAATAATAATGCGTCTTTTTTGTTATATTTTTTAAAACTTTGTTAGTGCACACGCAATAGTCATCAGGAATTCTTTTTAATGATAAATTTTAGTTTTGACAATTTTTTCGTTCCCTTTTTGTGCCATAACACTCCCAGTCGATCGCACCCTTGTCGTCTTGAAGGATGCCATCGGAAGATGTTGGAGTAATATCCAAATATTGGTTTTGATATTTTGTGCCTTCGAAAGTATATAAAACTTAACGCACTTCGAGTTGCTGTTTGCCATTTCTCCACTTCATTTGTAATGGGTGTCTTCAGTAGCTCTCCTGCTGAAATGTTTATAACATAGCACCACAGGCTCTGTTATCTTCCCTTACCCATCATGATTGAGCCAATCCGTCTTATTCTTTTGCTCATAGATTCAACAACGATTAACTAACCGATCCCGTGACGCCAGTCCCTCGAATATTTTAAATCATCCAAATATGAAAGGAGATGTTCGCCCGCCAACCCGTCTATGCTTTTCGGACGCGTGTCCCAAGAGGCGTAGGCACTTCCCTTTCGTTTAGTAGACTTCAGGGAAAAGCCCTCATCCAAATTTCTGTGAAAATAAGCAGTGAAGGAAAAATAGTTAGTGAGAGGATATAAATCATCAATATAGACCAGCGACGACTACAGTTTTATTCAATGTTAGCTATACCTACATGTTGCACAAAAAATTACACCTTGAGAGTATAGATCGGTTGGTCCATGACGGGCCTGCCGAAATGTCTACGCCATTGTCGCCATTCAAGTCGTAGTCCGTGATGAAACAAAGTTCTTTAACGTAAAACTGATATAATTATGAGAAACTTTTCTTGATAAATTATAGAACTAAATGAAAGTTGTCTAATCAAACGGGAGTGTTTTTATTTGATGAATGTGCTACGATGAGGTTGCACGTAAATTCGAGAATGGTAATGGAAAGGACTCTTCTTAAATTCCGATCAATGTATGTAGATGTTTCGTGAAGACAAAGATGTTAGTCCTGTTTAAATCGTACGTTAATGTACGTACAATGCCAGGGGAGGAGAGAAAAAGTCCAAAAAAGTCAATGCTATAAAAAAATAAGGGAAGGAAGAGTTGAAATGTGTAATAAAATAATATAAAGCGGTGGGGGAGTAATAGTACCGCCAGAGTTTTAGAGAGGCCTAAAAGACGCCATTGAGTGTCTCTACGTACGAGTGTCCTACGAATCACAAGCCCAAGTGTAGGTCATTGGCATCACATACCTTACGGTCAGAGTCCCCACCTTCTTAATTTTGTTTTTCAACACTCCTCTCCTCTGTTGCACATTTGCTTTGTGTTTGTTTGTCTTCCTTGTATTTCGTACGGATGTTTGTGGCCTCGAATATCAAAGCGCTCAAGCGGTGTGTTTATGCCAGTGTTGTTTCCTTATCGAAGACTTCCACATTTTGGAAAATACAACCTATTGTTTTTGAAGGGACAAAATTTGCCTTGCAAATACCTCCATATTATGTGAAATGGTTCAATGGATGCGATATTTGGAAGTAATTTCTAATTTCTCAGAAACTCTTATTATTTTGTACTATGCTGTTTTAATTACGTTAGTCACATTCTTTCAAAACCTCCTAGATTTGAAAAACGAAACAGTTAATCGCAGTTAAACAAGGTGATGGGATTGTTTCATTAAAATAGTGATCTTGTTTATCTGTGCTATGTATTAATTGAATATCAAAATTAGTTGTTGATATATTTTTCAGCACTTCTAATACAAAACTTAATTTTCCCTCCAGCTTGGGAACTCCTTAGAGGAGCAGCGCAGGATTACGAGACATCTAGCGACGGCTTCCTGGACTGTAAGTGCTGAGACCAATTCCTTGCTTGCCTCTGGTAGTTCAAGGTTTGACCGCTCTGTGCATGTCGCTAATGCTAATGTCATCGGTCTCCCAGTAGAGACCTCTTTAGTGGGTTGTCATACTAACTCATACTCAGGCGCGCATTAATAAAATATTTTTGAACTTTTTGTTCTTCTATGAGGGAAATGTTGGTTCTGCGTCGTTAGATTATCAAGAATGTTCATCTCTTCCTTTAATATCTTTAGGGCCAAGGTGCTTAACTTAAGCTTGACGGAAGCTTGAACTTGAAAGCCCCGTAAAAGACTGACACTTTTTTGCCTTTTCTATTTCAGCTTTTCTTTTTGATAATGTACAGTGAATGTAAGCATCTTGTATGAAATCAATTCTTAAATGCTTTGCTGAGTTTATGGGATCCAGTAAATCTCTTTTAACCCTGTGGAGTCATTCGTCGTACGGATGACGCATCATAAGTACTTGGAATGTTCAGGGTTGTGTAGTTTGGAGGGATTTCATTTATGTTATTCTTTTTCAAAAATATCTCTAGACAGTTTGCGAAAGATTTTCTAGGTCTTGCGAGTTTTTGTATCTACTATGAGATTTGAGATCTATTCCTATACAATATTATCTACTCCTTCAGATAATATTGTTCACGTTGAGACGGGGCTCCAATTGACTTTATTTAATGAGTATACAACTGCCGCATTAGTTCTTGCCCTCAGTTAGGAAATAGAGCTAAAAATTTTGGTAAACATTATCTATTCATTCATTTCACATTGAGTGATACATGCAACTCACACTAAAGTCTATGATATTTTCACTTCGTTAAAAATAGATTATTTTATTTGTGAGCATTGATGTTTGAGGTCACTCGTAGATAAGGACCCAAGTTCTGCGTCATTAGCCCGCAGGTACCTATTTTGTTCTTGCATCTGCTCATGGCATCACAATTTTACGCATAAATTTTTATTATCTATCATTCTCGTAGGAAAATGAAAATTTATTTCATCTCCTAATCTCGTTCGCATGTGTCGGAAACACCATGTATACGAGGTCAATTTTGCGAGTTTGGTGACTTAGTCAAATTCTAAGGCGGCGTCATGAAACTGTGACCGAGTGTGGATGAGATTAGGACTGCGTGGGGATCAGGGGTGGGGGGAAAACACCAGCGCCTTCGTGGTTAAATGGCTCTGCCTTGGAAACAGGGGCTTATTTTCGGACTCGAAGAATACGTCATGCATATTCTTAACCATGAGCGTGTTCTTTTGCATCGTTCGTCGGAAGTGAAGTAATTTAGATACTCTTTATCGTTGCTTCGCTTGATGTGTAGCCTGTTTTTTTCCCGCGAGAGGGGAGTGCGAAGCCAAAGTCGATGAATAAATTTTCATTCATTTACAAAGTAAATCATTTTTCACGAAAATGTTAACCGAACATACTGCGTTTGCCATGCATAAATAAAAATAGATAGTTACTCCCTAGGTGAATGCTAATAATCCTATCGGATTTGGAGAAATTCATACGTTCCAGAGACTTGTATGTGTTCAGATTCATGACTGATAGATCTTATTCTCTTCATGTGAGGGATTTAGTTTTGTTGGTCAAATGATTTTCGAGGGAAACTATCTTTGAACCGCAACGTGCATGTAAGTTATATTTTGTTTGACATAATTGACCAAGAAATTCTGGCCTTCCCCTTCTCCCTTCATATCCTTTCAAACTTGAAGTTAGCAGCGCCCAGGTTATCCTTCGCACTTACAGCCAATAGCCTTCTTCAACTCCTGCAAGTAATCTGATAGCACTAACCTGCATTAAGGAAAGGGCGGATTATAGCCTGGCCGACCTTCCGTTAACCGACGGCGCCGGCGTATAGCTAACGGAACTGGCCAGGCATACTTCGAAATTTCCCAGTTTTGCACTTCGGACGTTGGGGCGTGCGATTACCATCGTGGACGCCTGCCAACTCAAAAGTCGTTGCTCGACAAATTGGCTCAATAAGCCCGTTAATTGGGAGGAAGAATATTAATTCTTCCACGTGTGAGGCTAACTTAAAGAGATGCTCCTTCAGATTTTTAGCTTATAGGAACTTAGCTTACTAGGCTCCGGTCATAATAGAATTTATATTTACCGTTCTTTCGTCCTAATTTATGAGCCAATTGTTCAAAAAGCACTAAAGACAGCGAGTTTGCGATGATGTAACTGAAGTGTGCTCGAGTGTCAACAGAAATTCTAGTTTTGTTGGAGGTCATGCCACGGTGAAAATGGTCAAGAGTCTCTTGACGGACCTGTAGAAAAAGGATCGATTCGCCAGATTGTGTCTGGGGTAACTAAGGCTAAGAGTTCGGACATGTTTACTTACGCTTTAAATCTTGAATCGCATACACTGTTTTCTCGGATGAAATAAACTTATTTCAATAATCTCTGATAACATAATCCAGTCATAATAAATGTGGTCAATTGAGACTGAAACTCTGTGAGAAACCAATTACGGCATTGTTATGCCCATTAATTGACATTGTAGATTGCCGAAAGACGGAAAGGTCCTTATACTTCATCTGAGTACCTTCCCGAGAGCCTCGAAATGAATCAAATACGTGGATAGATGCTTCTTTCCAGTAATCACAAAAGGACTGTGATCAGCGTATTTTACTTTCGAATTCAAATATGAACTGAAAGCACACTTTATATATTTTTACGCTAGGTCACTTCTACGTGAAAGAGAGAACTTTGCAAACAATAGCAGCGATTTTCATGGTTTGGACCCCTATTAAGTCCCTAAGTAGGTCCAATAAAAATCTGGGACTATTATCAGATATGCATTTATTGATAAATCAAAAATTCAACTTTATCCATTATCAGTATTGACTCTAATGTTACGGATGAGGTAATTAATGTACTTTCACTTTTCATGAGGTTATTGTAGTTAATACCGCCTTATGCGGTATAAGCAATCAAGTGATAGACCACCGTCGTATATACTATATTATTGCATGTTTTTGTTATGCGGTAAATGTGAACCATCGCAGAAGTATTGGTTAAGGACTTTGATAAATTAAGCTGTTTTTTGTCGAAGCAATGCTGAAATAAGAAAGTAAGAGTTGCTGAGAGATTGGAGAAAATAACGTGAGAACCTGTTTACCCAGAGCGAGGGTCAAGGCCAGCTAGGGTCATTTTTTTAACGGAGCTCGGGCATCGAGCTTGCTCCTGCCACTCTTGGTGGCACTCACTCTTACTCTTGCGACAAAAGATTGATTTTGAGTAGTAGATCTTTCATATTGAAACATGGAAAGTAATATTATTTCGAATATATTAATCTATTTCAGTCACCTACACGTGTCATGCATGAGGAATACTATATTTGGAAATTGGTGTAAGGAAGGATTGAAAGATGCATCGCAATTATTTTAAAATTATTGAATGAACGATACTCGTCTTAATTTATGCTTTTATGCTCGTAAATGATTTGAGACAGCCTCCAATCTATATAAAATGGGAAAAATCAAAAGGTTTATCATCTTCCCTTGTCAGCGAGTTGTGTTGACGATCTAAGACGCATTCAATCTCTTCGAGTCATTGTTTTATGGGCACTATAAATCATAGTTTATCAATCTAAAGCCTCGAATATGATAAGCTACAGTCAATTCATCCTACATTTCCTCCGCTAATCTATTCAATCCTTCTTCGTTCCTTATTTTGTATATTAACGCTTTCCTTGATATTTTTTCTCATATTCCGTCATTGATCTTCCAATGTAATTTTTCTACCCTAATTCTTCTTGGACGACAATGCTCCGATAGCTGTTTCCACTCGAAATATTTCCGTGAGGTTTCACTTTTTTTCATGTGATAATCTTGAATTAAACAAATACTGTTTATTGAATAAAAAAGGAACCATTATTCTTTAATGCGATGGGATCTAATAACTAATTTACATATAGTCCTGAACTCGGACTCTTTTAAATTTACACATTTATACATTCGTTGGTTTCATTCTCCGGGTTATGAGTTATTTGCAACATCGATCAATTTTTTTTGGAGACTAAATTCACAACCATATATTTTTTATTGAAACAATTTTATGCATACATGTCGTATTAACTTTCTTCTTTCTTTTCAAACGAGTTGCCGACGGGGTTCCACGATGACCTGGGATCCATCGTTCCTATTCTGTGGTATATTGCAACTGTTCGGATGGCTAGGACAGAAAAAAATAAAATAATTGGCGAATGTGGAGCGCGGAGGCAATTTTGCCCGAGTTTACACTCCCCGTCTCGATCCAACTGAGCTGAGCGTAATGAACGCACTCGATGGAAGTGGCCCAGTTGCATTCCGTGGTCGGCGCGTTTTCGAGGTTACCGCTTCCATCCATCTGATGTCTTTCAAACCCTTCCCTCCTCAGCCGCGCCTCCCTCCCTCCTCTTGCCCCCTTCCTTGTCCACGAAATCCCTTTGAGGCACGAGACACCAGGTTTCGAATTTCACTACTGCACGCTATTTCATCATGAGTGCAGGGAACCTTACGGACTTCTAAAGGAACAAATTTGATGGGTTCACGTTTGGAGAGGGCTTACCCTGATCCATCCCCCCCTGCTTCCTATCAACCAACGAATTTTTTTTTCCTCTCAGCTCTTGTCTTTTATTCTTTCTACTCACAAAGCCCTCTTCCCTAAATAGAGTTCCAAACTTACCCTCTGGGAAAAATTGTGCTCCATTTTGGGAGTTTCAAACCACCGAACCGATATTTATGAAATGTTTGTGAACTTACAGTGAGCATTTAGTCATGATGTGATGCTGGCATCGCAAGATCAAATCATCATTTAACAACATCGTAACTTCTTTTTAACGTGACCGTTGAGTATGTTTACCTCAGGAAAATAGAACCAGGCCGGTTCCAATACTGCTATAATAGTAATAATAACTATTATTACTGTGCGCGATTATGCGCGATATGTGTTTTCTCAAAGTTATGCCGAAATTCACTAATTGAAATTATTTCATTAATTCTGTTTTTATTTAGTAAATATTATCTTTAACGCAGTGCATAATTTGTCGATTTCGACGTGACTATCGCTAAGGTAAAATTGCTGCGTTTTATTTTCTAGGTCTCCTTGTTACTTACTATTCCTAAATATTTCCTTCTAAATTCCGTTATTGAGTGCAATTTGATGGCTCATCCTTACAGCCATCTTGGAGATCGTGAAAAAATGGTCAAAATATCACTTTAAAATCTACACATTCATTCAATATTGATATTTTCTCAGAACATTTAATTATGCCATTTTTTGGTGGCCATGTATGCACAGCGGCTTGATTAAAATCGTATTTTTCCTTTCTTTTTTGTTTGCTTTCTCATGCAATGTCGGTGGATTCTCCCGCCGTCACGGCCGACAGATATTTTATCTTTCGGTTCTCTTTCCTCCCGCTTCACCCAATAAAAACGAATTTGGGCCACATTAACCTCCGAGACAGGCATTTTTTGCACGTTCCCATCATGCTCTTTCTTGATAAGGTATCTCCAGAAGAATAGAAATTTTCCTCCCCTTAATAAGAAATTTTCTCAAATGTTTGATTCTGGCCCAAGGCTGTTTGCCATATTTTGCTTAACATTTCATCTTGGAGGTGAGCACTTATCGTCGCAATTTTAATCCCCGACGGTCGTTGGAATTTGAGTCTATGCAGGAATGCATTTCCTATTTCAAAATTTTGATGAATTCTTATTATTGCCAAG
The DNA here is from genome assembly GCA_037158775.1 of Hetaerina titia. Lineage (NCBI taxonomy): Eukaryota > Metazoa > Arthropoda > Insecta > Odonata > Calopterygidae > Hetaerina > Hetaerina titia. Next base: position 114,900,355 of record CM073772.1, read on the forward strand.
CATCATTATGCTTTTCTGTTATCAATTCTTTTGTCCTTAGCATTGGCTTTGGATTTTTCATTTATAAACGTTATCGTTAACGTTATTAAGACAGATCGTAAGGTTTAAGACTGATTATGTTTACACTATTCTATATGTGACATAATTTCTTTTCACAACTCTTATTTATTTGCATATATAATATTTTATCATATCATGATCTGTTCATAATTTAATGTTAACTAATGGCAAACCGTAATTTTAAATTACCGATTTTTGTTTTAAATATCATCTTTAAGCTTTATAACGTGATTTTTTTTCCAATTTCTCTATCCAATTAACTATCTGGTATAATTTAAATCAAATTATTAGGTATGGAATGTCTCATTGAATTTAAACTCGGTGGCTTTACTTCCTTTCATGAGGAGCAAAATTATTTCTTTTCTAATGCATGTACCTCATCTAAGTATATTAACATTGTAGTTGTAACTTTTGTAACATTACCATACACGTTATTAAAAGGATCCAAAAAATGTTACCGACTTGAACTCCAAAATCGCACCCTACATTTAAATTTTCCCCCGCAACCGTGTTTCAATTTCTAACATCTGAATTCAAGAAGTAGAAAATAAAGTTTAAATGCCATTTAATACTACAGAAATATTTTAAATCTCATTTGAGGGAAATAATTTTATATTTTCCTCCTCAGGTTTATTGTAGAATTAAAGTAGCAATGACGATAAACATTCAAATCATTTTCTAATGTATTAAGGTGGAATTGAATATCTAAGGAGTGAACTCATCACTTCAGTTGGATGTTTTAAATTTCCTGTCGTGGCTATGTACTTTTATATACAGGTATACCTGATTCCCAACAGAATGGCCGACCGTTCTATATAAATGGAGTTGAATGGTTAATTTACAAGTGAGAATATTTTTCTCGCAATATACCTGACTACATTTTATTGAAATATTGACAAATTCTAGTAATATCAGGCGACCACGAAATATACAATACCAATTATTTTGTAGTAATTCCTGTAATCATTATCGTACTTTAATTAGGCTAGCAATTCAGTTAATTATAGATGTGGAAATATGTATATCCTTGCGTAAATGCTGAGGTTAATTATTTTAATAACTAGTAACTTAATATCAAGAAAGAAAATAACAATAGCTCGCTTTAAGTATACAGTAAACCGCAAAGGGAAGAGATAGATTATAATTCGATCAAATTTTATTATAATAGATGTTTTTTTTGTTTTGTATAATTCACTGCCTGATCTGTCATCTAATTCCCGTTTATTTTCAACCCAACCGAGTCCCTGTATTCCTGATTGCATTTACTTTCGAAACTGCAGCCGAAGCGATTATTTGAGCACTTCAAGTGAAGTATGTCTTACGTCGGATGGGACGCTCAATTGAAAACCCATAGGCATTTTTCATTAAGAGTGTCCTAATGCCGCTCCTCGATTTCCACCTCCGATCCCTGAATCTCCTACCCTTTCCGAATTACCCACCTATTCCTAACAGCGCAAATCACCTCAGCTGTCGGTGATCCTTATGACTACTTCTGCTGGAAAACTATGTTGTTGTTGTAAATTTAATTGCTTTTTTGGGGCAACAAATTCTGCTAATCGCAATCTGATCATTTCTTCTTCCGCTCGGCGTGCATTTACAGTGAGAGAAGTGAAACAGCGCAGCTCAATTATAATGTAATTATCGTGGCCGATTGATATTTTAAATAAGTGTCTGATAAAAATATTGCTAATAATGGATTTAAAGAATATGTAACAAGGTCTTAATTTACTAAACTATTTGCATTTGCTTAAATTTTGGCTGAGTTTATGATTGATACAAATATCGAATGAGTTTACTTAATATGGTAACCATAGCGAACTGAGATCCCTGTATTTGGCCTCTTAACCCGAAAGAAAAATGAATGTCTTTATAATGATAATTAAAGCGGAAAAGTTATTTAAATTTAAGTCCTGGAGGTGTGTTTATGTGGGATTACCTATTTACCTTACGGAACAAAAAGCAAGCTGGATGGTCCAAACTGAATATACCCATACGCTAGGGAATAAAATGTGTTTAACCTTCTCTCTGGGTGCTACTACTTCCGTGGAATTGGCGAGAGCACGGCAGAGCCGCCACATACGTCTAGCCACGCCCCTTGCGAATGGCGAATAAATTGGTGGAGACATTGTTTGCAAAGGATGAGGAGGTGGGAGAGGGGCGGGGATGGGGGCGAGGGCTCTTCGGGTGCAAAACTCGGGCGGGGGAGTGGTCTACAGGCGCTGGTGACCGCTCCCGCATTCCATTCCATGCACATATATTTGTGTCCGTAAATTGAATTGGGCGGTTACCTGTTTGATGACTTAACTAGATTGATTGATTCGCGTGGGTGCTCAGCGCTGTTAATCAAAAATATCCGAGTGCAGGAAACGGCAGCCAAAGCAACAACTCGGACTATTTTTCTGCATCCCCATGAGCAGCAGGGACATCAGGACGTTTAGTTCAGTTCCATACTCGTATATACGACTCATGGGGCATATTTAATTATTTATTTATAAGGGATCAGACCCTCATGTGAATTGTCCTTGACCCGAAAAAATTTGAATTTCACAAAGAGTATTTTCTTTGGTTTCGACTTAATTCATAGATTATTATTATTATAGTGTACGCTTTACAGGATGCATTCCAAAGGTAATTATTTTTCAACAGTAATTTTTTGATCAGATTTTACACCAACTAAAAATTCTTCAAAATACTGTCTTTGGACCTCTACACATTTTATCCAGTGACTCTGCCATGACCGGTGTGTGCTGTGGAAGGCGTCTTCGGAGACCTCTCGCAAGGTCTTCGTCCCGGCTGATTGGATCTCTTCTATGGACGATAAATAGGTTCCCTTTAGAGTTGCCTAAATCCGAGGGAAGAAAAATAAGTCTGCAGGGGCGACGTCTGTAGGGGGGTGTGGAGCAGCGTTGGCGCCTGATTTTTGAACAGAAACTCGCGGCCTCTTAGCGCGTTGTGGCAAACACTTTGGTCATGAGCTTGGCACACACTTTCCTCATCGCTTAATCTTCAGTAATAATGCGAAACACAACAGTAGATGAAAAGTTCAGTTCATTAGCAACCATCTTGATACTCAATCGACGGTCAAAGTCCAACAATTGTCGAACACGAGCCACATTGTAGTCAGTTTTGCTGGTTGACGGCAGCCCAGAGAGTTGTTCGTCGTGAACCTCTACCCGGCCCTCCTTTAACCACCTCGAAACTTGTGAGTAGGACAGAACAGGTTTCCGGAAGTCTCACGAATCATTGTGTTAGTCTCAGCGAGAGATTTATTCAGTGTAGCACAGTACTTAGTAATCGCGTAAAGTTGCTCAATCGTCGATTCCAGTTTTTTCGTGACACAGTTGGCGCGCAGAGGTTTACAATAACTGACGTTCTGCCGCATTGATAGCTTGGAGAGAACTGGGACCGATTTTGCGGGAAAGCTTAGCGTTCCGCCCACCTAAATCAAACAGTTTTCACTTCAATAAATATGGGCGTCGTCTGAAATTTAATTGGATTACTTTTGGAACGCACCCTGTATGATATATAAGAAAAATTCTGAGTCGGAATCCTCGGCTAAAGTATTCAGAAGAACTGTCGAGCAAAGTATGGCCCATGCGGTGTTTATATTCTTCGTCATTATCATTGCTCAACCTTTCAATAACTTGGACATGATTTTTAGTTTTGTTGAAGCTCTTAATCTTTATCTCTCCCGATGGATTTATACACATTCGCAATTTCGTATGCTAGTATACGCAGCGAAATTATAATCGTACAATATTATTCTGTATTCCTGGGCCATGTAGGCAATGACGTGAACCCGAAACAAAACAAATTAGAATTTTAATTGGAACGGGTTTTAGGTATTCTAAGTGAAATAATGCATAATTTTAATAGGAAAGATCGGGTAAATAATAATTCTGATTTTATCAGGCTTTCTGCTCAAATATTTTTTTATCCCTACGTTTAATTTTATTCAATACCCTGCTCCCACCACCACTAGGGTGTGTGGTAGGGGGTGATTACACATTAGTTTACTCAATGCACCTTTTCCTCCCAGCCCGGTCGGACAAACTTAAAAAAGCGTTAAGGTAGCCGGATCAGGAGAGTATTCGACAACTCGGAGAAGATTTATAGATTCCAATAGGACTTGTTTCGATTGGCACTCTATCGCCCAGGTCCACGTAATTTCCCGGATAGCTATCAGAACTGAAGCGTATTTACTGACTCTTCTCGATAAATTTCATTGTAGCTCGTGTTCAGCGAAATCAGTCCTAATCTGTAATGCATTCGCGTCGAACAATGAATGGGGTATTTACATAACATTTATTCTTGAACTTCGTTGAGTGCGTGAAAATCTCCAATGGACCCGTATTGACCCTAGCGATCCTCCTCATGGTGAAAGGAAAATGGAAACATTTAAACGTGCAAAATTGCCGAAACTCCGAATATTCAAATCGACAATTTATGAAGGATAGTTTGATGGCGGGTGTGAACAAGGCCGTCCATTGTTTGCGTCTTGAATTCCAAATACTGCAAGTTTGAGACGGGCGGGAAAGGAGGAACCCCTGAGATATGGCTAAAGGTCGCGGTTAGATTAGCGCGAGTGACTTTACATTATAGGGTGTCACGACGAAGACGTCTGCGTCGTGAGTTAGGGAGAGATGGAAATGTGGAACGGGAGGGTGGAAGTGGTGTGAGGCAACGAAGAGTGATCTGGGACGTCAGAGAAACTAATCACGGGGAAAGCCAAAGGCTTTACGCCTCATCCGAGGAAGAAGTCCTTTTCATACCTCTTGATAGCACCATGTGGCAGGGGAATATTTTATCGTTCTTCGTGGAACAGATGAGGATTTCCATGCCATTCCTGCCCCCACCCTCAGCATCTTTACCATATAAATTCGTAGTCTTAGTTTATCACTCTGTGTCACATAAGATTTGGGTGGTATACGTCTGTCATATTGGGTCCGTGATGCATCTCGACATCTACATAATACCCCGCAAACCACCGCGGGGGTTGTTTAGTCACAATCCGTAATATAGAATAAAACCACATGCAAAATAAAATCATGATACCCTTACACAACTACTAGTTTGGTCATACATTCGATAAATTTTTATCACACGAAAGTACTCACTTGCAACAGTGTTCAATAATATAATACTTATATTCAAGTCATGCTGTAGAACTGTTACAAAGATGGGTCTATTGAATAAAAATAATAGCATGCAGGATATAGACAAATATATACACTACCAACTCTAGTTATCTCCTACGTGTTTGCGATCATTCATGGTTATTTTGATCTCTCTTGATACGAAGAAAAAACGGCATTTTGAATCTATCCGTGCTGCAATAAATATCCCTGATTTTACACTGGTGATCTGATCTACCAGAGTAAGTCGGGGTTTGTAATACAGGTATGTCTTAAACATCCTCAGATAAGTAATCTGCCTCAAGTGCACGAAGTAAATTAAACCTGTGTTTAAGCCTATGGTCAACTAGTGGCTCCCATCCTAATTCTTCCAATAATCTTGTGAAGCTGCTACCTTTTTCATAACTACTTTTCGCAAACCTAGCTGCTCTTCGTTGCACTCGATCTAGTTCCAAAATTAAGCCGACTTTATGAGGATACTATACTCTTGAAGCATACTCAAGGTGGGGCCCAAATAACGTTAAAGTTACACATCACTTACGGACTGTCAAAGTTCAGCGAATTCTCAAATGTTGGATCATATTAAATTAGTGCGAAATTTACGCAAAGACAAGCTTTACGTTTTGTATATCTCAAATGATTTTCTATATTTTGGTAAACATATGACAGGATAAGTTCAAGATTTCCGATTTCGAATGAAACCAAGCATTTTAGAATGGGTTATCAGGCAATTTTATTACTTCCTTTCATTGGAAACAATCAAATATAAAATGCGGCAAATTCCAACTACTTGGTTACTACCTGATGACCAAATTCCAGCTATATCAGTGCGCCAACAACACTCCGCCTTAATATGAATGGCTATCAGAAATTATCTCCGAAAATTTGGTGATTGCAACACTTAAATTTTCGTTTCGAAATTTTAACTCTTACTCTTGAAGAAAGGGTGAAATGGTGCGCTATACAGCAGGGTTGAATTATTATCGGTAAGTAAGAAGGCAAGATCTGTACTGACAGTTAAAGATAAGCAGGGTAAGATAACAGTGGAACCAGAAAAAATCCAAGAGAGATGGGAGGAATATATAGAAACACTGTATGGTAAAGAACTTAGGCCGACAAGGTTAGACATAGAAAAGGAACATGACGTAGAAGAAGACAGCTTAGGTCCAGGCATACTCGACGATGAAAAAGAAAAGGCATTAAAGGAGATGAAAGCAAATAAGGCCGTGGGGGTGGACAACATACCTGTAGAACTGTTGAAATGTTTAGGAAAATGCGGGAAGAAGGCCCAATATGGACTGATTCGTAGTATCTATAAAGAAGGAATCTGGCCGGAAGATTTTGTGAGATCGGTGTTAGTTCCTATTCCAAAAAAGACAAAGTCTATATCATGTGAGGATTACAGAACAATAAGTTTGATATCCCACGCAGCTAAAGTTACTCTCAGGATCATCAACAAAAGGATAGAGAGTAAGGCAAATGATTACTTAGGGGATGATCAGTTTGGGTTTAGGAAGGGAAGAGGTACGCGTGATGCCATTGCAGTAATGAGATCCCTAATTGATAGGAATATAGAATACAACCAGGACGTTTTTGCCTGTTTTGTAGATTTCGAAAAAGCGTTTGATAGAGTGAATTGGGAAAAATTAATGCGTGTATTGCAGAAAATAGGACTGGATTGGAGGGACAGGAGACTGATCCGCAACCTGTACATGTCTCAGACTGCTCAGGTGTGATTGGGGAACGGAGAGTCCGGATGGGCTGTGTCAGGAAGAGGTAAGGCAGGGTTGTCCATTGTCACCGTTGCTGTTCAACGTACATGTGGAGGAAATGATTAAAGAGGTATGGGAAGAACTGGAGGTAGGAATGAAAGTCGGAGGGGAATTCGTAAAATCGGTTACGTTGGCTGATGACCACCCTTTGGTTTGTCAGTCGGCCAAGGGGATGCAAGCATTGCTGAGTGAATTGGAGGTTCAGTCCGATTGATATGGGATGAGAATCAATATTAATAAAACAAAGGTTATGCGATTTTTCAGAATGAAAAAGGCTAAGCTAAACATCAAAATAGGAGAAGAAAACATAGAGCAGGTACACCAGTTTACATACCTCGGAAGTGTTTTGGACCAACACGGTCAAAGTAGTAGTAGTTATGTACAGCGCGGAAACGTGATCGCTGAAGCAGGAGGATAGATGTAGATTGGAGGGTTTTGAAATGTGGTTGTCGAGAGGAATGGAGAATGTGAAATGGACCGTAAGGAAAGCAAATAAAGAAGTACTGGAGATGGTGGGTAAGGAGAGGGGTTTGCTGAGAGAAATCCTATGGAGGCAGGAATGATGGATGAAAGGCATATTGAGTGGTAGTGGGATGTTAAAGAAGGTAATGCAGGGGATAATGTTAGGCAAGCGAGGAAAGGGCAGGAACAGAATAGGGATGTTGGACGGGATGAAGGGAGGAAAGAAGTACACAGAGATGAAGAGGGACCTGATATAGATTAGTTTGCCAAATGGGGAGTCACAAAATGTTTATTTGATAGTTGTTTCCATCCAAAAACCTACCTTAACCGGTAGATTACCTTTAAAAAAAAACTTTTGAAGAACTGGCGTCATCCCTTACGTGACCTACGTGCCTTTCCTTCGGTTATTCTTATGGCTATATTCTTGTCTCGTTGTCCTCCTTTTATGTTCCAACGTATACTCAGCATAAAGCCTTTGGTGGAGAATAAGCTTTTTATTTTTTTGCGCGATTATTTTTGCAGCTTTTCCTGTCCCTTATTTCTTAGATAGATTGTGCCGGTTATCGAGTGGTCAGAGCACGCAGACACGGCTTCTTTTCTACCTGCGCGAGTAGTTATAAGGGTACAGTTACAGTCAGTCTTATCCGACTGCAAATAGTAGTACCGATCCGTTTGGGGAAAGAATACCCAATTGACCTCTGCCCTGGTAGAAAAACCGTGAGTGGAGGGGAAAATCGGTAATTTACGGCTAACATCGCCGTTTCAAGTGTGTCACAGAAAATAATTAATCCTTTCAGGCGTGATTTTGTTGAATTGTTCCACGGTTAATAACGTCAAAATAAAACTTTGTCATTTCACATAAAAAATAAACTTTAATGCGACTAAGGCTTCATTCTTACGTTATTCATCACAGAACATTCCCAAAGAATGACCAATAGCTAGGCTTCTTTTAGCCTAAAATCAATACTTGAATATACGTATATGTACTATGGTCAGCAACAGGTACACGTTAATGCTGTCTTGCAGCAGTCAATAACTCGTCCCAATGTGCACTAAAAATATCGATTATTTACCACACGAATTGACATACATCTAACACATGACCAATTGTGTGTGTGTAATTATATTTGTACATAGTATGCACGTACATGAATGCATATATAAACTTATATGTAGACACGCGGTAAAGAGTTATACTCGTCTATCTGTATAATCCTATCACGAGATGGGGTTTGATGACGTTTGGACTTTAATAATTCCATCCCTTTTTCCGATACTTATATAAATATTGAGTATATTATATAGGTATAAGTTTTCGTCGATTGGCGGGTTGTCTGGCATGAATGTTTATTTGGCCAATGTAGATAATTTAATTCTTCTAACTAGTTATGGCTTTTAAAAGCGTTATACCTACTCTTTATGGGACTGCATAACAGCTCCCCCTTTTATCCTCCCCTCTTGTGTGTTCATCCATTTCCCTGGGAGTGGACGAAACAGCCCCCAAGCGCCATCTCTTGGCCAAAAAATCAGGTCAATTGACCGCATAAACTCCCGTGGATTTCAGTGACAAGTGTATTTACGTTCCCTCGACAGCATAATTGCTATAGCATCATCCCGAAAAGTCGAAGGTTCGTTGATCAAATCCCAGTCAAGGAAACTTTTCTGCTTGAAATTCGCACCCTTCGACCTCAAACAGCAACCTTGAGTTCGTTTCCCTTTTCTAATGCCTATTAACGCCTATTAACGGAAGATTATATAACCTTTAACAGCAAAACGTTCCGCCTCTTCCGCAACCCATATTTTTATCATAAGCCCACACATATGCATGCATTGATATGTGTGTGGGTGTATAAATAGTATATGTTATATGAATTGAGAGTATAACTGGTGTTTTAGAGAGCGAGCTGAAGGGAGGAAAGCAAGGAAAAACAACATGTGCTATTACACATAATCGATGTGGTGTTATTACCTGGGGAACTGTAGTCCAGAACGTTTAAGTTTGTTCATTCAAGCGAGTGTTAGTGGCTGCAAAGTAATAGATTCTTCAGAACGCTGCTCCATTCTATCCTCTTTTGATTTCCCAAAGGTCCCGGAAGCCGGCGAAACAAATGGAGGCGACCAGGGCCCTGAGCTAACAAAGGGCTTGTGGGCCGAGCTCAAGGTAGACGTTGGTTCGGAGGCAATCGGAAGTAGTTGGCGTATTATTGGAGGCATTCAGTTTCCAAGCGTTGGTTGAAATCATTCTGCGTGCAGTCCTTGCACTTATCTTATTCCTCGGAAAAAATTGGGACGATTTGGGAAGGTAAAACAGCGGAGAGCATTAAGCTTGTGCATTTCTGAAAGAGGGAATGGGAGGTGAAGGAAAGCTGTTCATTAGCCGTCTTTCGACGGGATGGTCGAAATTTGAGCGGCACGGGAGAGTGAAAATGTCATTGCTGCCGGAATGATCAGTGCGTCCTCGCGTGATTGCTTTCTCAATTTCTGTTTCCAGCAAGATCCTTTTTCTTCAGTAATCGGATGCATAAATCTTCACAATTAACCGTATTGAGACCGAGAAGTAATACAATTCGATCGGTTTATCGAAATACTCGATATCACTATTTCCATTACAATGTAGTTTTATTAAACGATATTTATTTTCATGGAGAGCATATGATTTTTTCCTTTCACATTAATGCGTTCTAGTAGCATTCTTAAGCTTAGTGTGCTTCCATGCTTTACACATTAGTAAGCGTTCTATCAATTTCTCCCAGTTTGACTTGACCTTACGTATTTAAAAAAAATATTAAATTGTAAACATATCGTGCGGTCATTTCTTTGATTGTTTTCTTCTTGTTCAATCCCCAGATCGGGTGGTAACATACGGTGGATCACATTTGATAATATATGCAAGTAGCTAGGAAGTATTATAGCAAGCTGTATTTATTTTTGGGGTAACTCTTTAGGCATCAGAACTCACGGACATATCCTTTTGAAAGGGGTCATTCTGACGTTCGTCTGGAAAATATACCTTATCCTGTATGATTTAATATGGGTAAAAGGTATATAAATAAAGATATGTCAATATAAATACAGTTATAAAATTTTTTTTCTCTGTTGTTACGTGTAAATATCAACTAAAATGTCCCTTCTGTTGGATATTTTTGGGGAGTGGCTTTAAAGAACTTGATTTCTTTTAAAAAGACGGAAGAAGCCTTCAAGAAAGAAATCTGTTGGTCAAATATTGTGGAATTTCCACTATGAGATAGAAACTGTAGAATTAAGGAAGTATTTTCCAAGTACCCTAAATGATCACTAAGAAACCAAGTCGAGACAACTGAAATTTTATTCTTACTGCTTTCGTTTGCGAAAAATGATCGTTGTTGGAAATGTCAGGGATATTAATTCATAAGATAATTCAAGAGAGAAAGAATGGAATCAGGAGCACGAGTTGGAGCTTACAATGCTAATAGACTGTATCTTCAAGTCTCTTCAATGAAATCTCTACGGAAATAATTTAAAATAATTAATCCCTTAGTTCAAACGATATACAGGGTGAGTTCCAAATGTAATCCAATTGAATTTCCCGCGCCCCTTCTGTTAGTCTGAGTGTAATTGGATCACTTGGAGTAGGTGGGGGTGGGATGTTAAGCTTTGACGTAAAACCGGTCCCAGCGCTCTCCAAGCTGTAAAATCGGCAGGACGTCAGTTATCGTAAGCCTCTACGCGCCAACCGTGTCATGAAAGGCCAACCGAGCGGAAATTTCAAGTGAACTGTTGCAACGTATTGAAAATTATCCTGATTATTTGGACAACGTTATCATTGGTGATGAAATCTGGGTTTTTGAGTACGACCCAGAAACAAAACTCCAAAGCTCTGATTGGCACAACGACCAGTACTCAATGCCTAGAAAAGGCAAGAATGAGCAAGTCGAAAGTGAAAACGATGTTCATTGCCTTTTTCGACAGGAAAGAAGTGGTCCATAAGGAGTTTGTTCCTCATAGACAGACAGGTAATGCTGACTACTACGTGGATGTGCCGGATAGACTTCCAAAAAGGGTCAGTACGAGAAAAGACATCTCCGCAACCTGGCAACTCCATCACGACAACGCGCTACTTGTCCGCGAGTTCCTCACCAAACACCAGGTGCCAACGCTGCCCCACCGCCCCTGATATAATCCTGACGTTGCTCCAGCAGACTTCTATTTGTTCCCTCGGATTAAGACAGCCCTGAAAGGACCCGTTTTTCGTCCATAGAAGAGATCCAGTCGGCCTTGACGAAGACCTTGTGAGAGGTCCCCGAAGACGCCGAAGAGGCCCAAGAACAGTACTTTGAGGACTTTTAAGTGTTTGTGCAAATCTGTGCAAAAAATTAATTAAAATAAATAACCGCAATTCCTTTTGGAACACACCATATAGCTAAGAAGGGCGGACCGACTAGCGACTAACGGAAAATAGTAAATCGTTTAAATATTTTTACAACAAACTTTGAAAATAATCGATCCGGTGTACTTTTCTGAAAGAGAGACAATCGAACTAACTAACGTTCATTGGAGCCAAAAGTTATCCCTAACAAGAGTGATGGCCGAAGAGGATTAGGGGTAAGGGAGGAAGAGCGGATGTGGCAGAGCGAATATGTGAGAAGGCGAGATTTTTATGAGATGAAGTGAGCGGTTAAATTGGAAAAATTCGAGAGGGTAAGGGTGTGTAAGGAGGAAGGAAGGGGTTTGGGAAGAAGGGGACGAGAGAGGAGGGAGAGAAGGATGAAAATTAAGGGGATTGGAATGGGCGATAAGACGGAAACGGCTCGGAGCGAGGAAGAGGGAAGGTGGCGCCAAGGGAAAGTTGCGGCGGGGGACTTGCTCGGCTCAAATAACGGGAAAGGGAGAAATTTCGGGAAGAAGTGAGTAATGGATTGGAGTCCAAAACGGATTGCAAATGGTGGAGACGCGGTCTCCGGAGTTTAAGACGTGGAACCAAGACATATTGAGATGGGCGGAAGAATTCGAGATTCATGACATTTTCCCTGAAAGACAGCTAAAACATTGAGCTACGATGCGCACTATCTGTGTTTACGGGAATGAGAAGAATCGGAAAAGTATTACTTAAAATCGTAGTGGTGTATCTTTTGAAAGGAATAACCTTTTTTTTGCATTGAAGGAATTTTTACAGTTGCGCGAGGGCGTTGACGGAATAGGTCAAAGCAAATCCAATTGAAAATATATTGTACTCCATAGCAGCACATCTAAAACGCATTTAAGGTACTTCGCGTTGTACTTCATGTAACTTATGAACTAAGTAACGTAGCTACACCAAGAAAAAAGCTATAATTTTATAACCGAAACATTCTCGCACATAAAACTGTATTTAATGAATGTATTTCCATTTAAATGGATGTAAGTGGGTTCGTTAGGGTTGATAAGCCGTTAAATAAAATGTTTGCGCCACTTTAACGCTGCATTTATATATTTAAAAATATTATTTCTATCTTGTAATGGAAATTCGCAATGCATCATTGAAACCATGCAGCGTGGGGTGTGTCACGTTGGACAAAGCAAAGAAATGTAACGATCATCAGTCAATGTGGATCTAAAATCTACCTTAAAAATATGTATATATATATATATGTTTTGGGGTTTATGATGGATAAAATGTAGGGAAAGAATAGAAAATAGAATGAACAGACAAACCAAATATCCGTTAATTCGTTAGTGTCCACCATTAGGGCAGTTTGACAGGGAAATAGTGTCAACGTCCTATTATCGTCGAGATGGAGAGGTGGCGGAGGGGAAAAAAGGGAGACGAATGGGAATGCAAAATGGGGCGAGGATGCAGCGAGGGAGAGAGGGAGAAAGGGATGCGAGCGGGAGGGTGAGTCGGGCGGAGGACTTGGAGGAAAGAATGACAAATTGCCCTTATTCGGAGGAGGAGTGTCAGAAAAGCTCTCGATCCTGCAATTTTCTTCCTCCTTAAGATGTTGGATGAAGGGAATTCTGCGGGCGGATGAAGGTGACGTGGGTGGCCGCGGGGAGAAGAGGGGGAGGGGCGGAGTTGGAGTGCGGCGACAAAGGGGATGAGGAATGGGGAGGGTGGGTTAGTGGATGGAGGGAGATTGATTGGAAGGCATACGGGAGGGGAGAAAGAGAAACGCTCGGGCGAAGAGGAAAGGAGAATCGGTGTAATTGGGGGGGTGGGGTTACGCGTGGTAGAAGGTTATTTTTGAAGGCGAATGTTTGCACGGGCAGAAACTTTTTCAAGGCCCTAGAGTGACATTATAAAGTTAAATGAAGTGCCGAAAGCGACCTCTGTTTACGCATGCCTCAAACAATATCGACTTCCAACTATCATTGAAATGGAAAATCGATATTTCCTATAATAAACATGAAAAGAATTCTTCTACGCCCGGTGAGAACTCAAAACGTATGATGTGACAGCGTGAGGTAAAAGCTTTTAATCGGTCATCAGTTGGTCTTATTTAAATAAGAGTAAAAAGCTCTTCACTAAATGTCACGTGCAAGCTCAATATTACGCTGGTGTTATGGTTATGAGAGGAAAAAAAGAAAATATTGTACCTTTTTATGTGACAATTTTAAATGATTACCTAATACGTTCGTTATTTATGCTAAAAATGTAGTGACATTGGAAAGGTTACAAGAAAAACTGAAAATTTATAAAATTTAATATAATATATTTTTTTAGTGGATTGTACAGACTTTAATAGTTTGACTTTAAGTTTTCTGAGTTTATTCTACGTTATTGTAAGCGTTCTGATGGGTCGTTCTTTTTCCAGAAAATTCGTCAATGATGAGATACACTAACTCACTCTAGAGGGATCCTCAATTTACTGGTCATTCGTGACAAGAGTTAAAAGATAACTATGCAGTATTAGTTGCTAGTCAGCGATAGTTGTAACGATGTTAGGCTGAGATAATCATGCCCAACCTTAATGTGGATTTCATAATATGGGGTCTTATTTTAAAAACTTTTAGCGACTCCATTAGAATTTTACCTACCGCCATATGGGCCAATGGTTCACGTGCACTCAAATGGGCATCTTTGAATGAAGAACGGCCCAACTTCAATTTAAATTATGTAATGCTGCGATGAGAAATTATCTTATACTGTCAATAATGTGCTGATGTTTTGTTCGCTTTTGCAATAAGTTACTCCGGGGCGGTAATTTTAAAGTGGTGGCATTTGCAGTATTTCCAAACGGAAGGTGCTTTGCTAATATAAATTATCGATTATTATGGAGTACTGTCAAGAATTAGTGTTATTTATTGGTGATTAATACGTGATACGAAAAAGAAGAAAGGTGAGCATTAAACTGTTTTATACAAATCTATCCATTGCTAAAGAATTAAGTAGAATATATTTAGATTCCATTCACTACGATTAATGATGACCCAGCGTGCGGCTCTGATTTAACCGTTGGAATTCTGTGGAGCCGGATAAACTCTTCCCCTAGAGCATAATTCATCATTCCGAGCTAAAAAGCAGTAGACTCGACTAGACTATTCAAGTGATTTGAAAACTGGAACACCTTATCATAAATTCCCCTTAATAGCTCTTGATATCGTGTCTGCTGCAACCCCCTAAGGCGGCTCAGAAGTAAAAATTGACTAGTCACTTTGCTCTCACTGAGCGTTTCTTGTGAATATTCCATTAAGTAATGTGGCATAGCTCGCATTGAATGCTTTGCATTTCGATACCTTTTCGGTTAATCCTTATCATGGTTATCGGCCAATATACTTATATGTATTATATATATATAAACACTACACACATAGAAACATAAAAGAAGGACACTTACATTGGATATTTACGTTCGATGACGATGACTCAGATTCTGATGACGACGGCCGTGCCGTCGAAACGTAAATATCCAATGTAAGTGTCCTTCTTTTATGTTTCTATGTGTGTAGTGTTTTTTGTGTTAGTGTTTGTGTGTTTGTGCGTCGCCGGAGAGCGTCTTTTCCAAGTTTATATATATATATATATATATATATATATATATATATATTTTTTTTTTTTGGTAATCTACCGGTTAAGGTAGGTTTTTGGATGGACCCAACTATCAAACAAACATTTTGTGACTCCCCACCTAGCAAACTAATCTATATCAGGTCCCTCTTCATCTCGGTGTACTTCTTTCCTCCCTTCATCTCGTCCAACATCCCTATCCTGTTCCTACCCTTACCTCGCTTGCCCAACATTCTTCCCTCTATTACCCTCTTCAACATTCCACTACCGCTCAATACGCCCTTCATCCATTTTTCCTGCCTCCATAGGATTTCTCTCAACAAACCCCTCTCCTCCCCCACCATTTCTAGTACTTCCTCATTTGTTTTCCTTTCGGTCCATTTCACCTTTTCCATTCTTCTCCACACCCACATTTCAAAAGCCTCCAATCTACGTCTATCCTCCTGCTTCAGCGACCACGTTTCCGCGCCGTACATAGCTACGCTCCATATCAGAGTTTTTACGAGTCTTGTCTTAACATCCCTACTCAACGTCCCCGTCATCAACTCCCTCATCCTTGAGAAAGCCTCCTTGCCTAGCGCAATTCTTCTCCTTACGTCCCTACCACGTTGACCGTGTTGGTCCAAAACACTTCCGAGATATGTAAACTGTTCTACCTGCTCTATTTTTTCCCCGCCTATTTTAATATTTAGCTTAGCCTTTTTCTTTCTGGAAAATCGCATAACCTTTGTTTTATTAATATTTATTCTCATCCCATATTTATCGCACTGAACCTCCAATTCACTCAACAATGCTTGCAACCCCTTGGCTGACTGAGCAACTAATGCTTGGTCATCAGCAAACCTAACCGATTTTACGAATTCCCCTCCGACTTTCATTCCTACCTCCAGTTCTTCCCATGCCTCTTTAATCATTTCCTCTACATATACGTTGAACAGTACCGGTGACAATGGGCAACCCTGCCTTACACCTCTTCCTAACACTGCCCATCCGGACTCTCCGTTCCCCACTCGCACCTGAGCAGTCTGAGACATGTACAGGTTGCGGATCAGTCTCCTGTCCCTCCAATCCATTCCTATTTTCTGCAATACACGCATTAATTTTTCCCAATTCACTCTATCAAACGCTTTTTCGAAATCTACAACACAGGCAAAAACGTCCTGATTGTATTCTATATTCCTCTCGACTAGTGATCTCATTACTGCAATGGCATCACGCGTACCTCTTCCCTTCCTGAACCCAAACTGATCATCCCCTAAGTAATCATCTGCCTTACTCTCTATCCTTTTGTTGATGATCCTGAGAATAACTTTAGCTGGATATATATATATATATATATGTATGTATGTATACACACACACGTGGTGGTCTGAAAGATGTCCGACTCAGAAAATTTCGAAGAAAATGTTTTTCATCTTTGTTAGGTTGGAAACTTTTCAGACCACCCTTGTGTAAATTTTTATTGGAGAATATCTTTAAGAATATGCCATTTAACATACTATATCTGTACACTAAAATGTGTCAGCCCCTTGGATTAAGTGTATCCATGAGCTCAAAATTAAAGCCACTGCTTGATCATTTAGCTTTTCTTTGTCTGGATCTAGGACATGTTGACCAAAGCATGGATACGTGAAGTTATGCAGTGCGTTAAATCACGCGAAGGGCGTGTTCCGTTCGGGGAATGGGACGGAGTCGTAGGTGACGCGGTGAGAGAGGGATGCACTAACAGTGAGAGAGGCGGGAATCTGTCTACGAGGATCGATTAATAAAATGAGGTGATTCGCCGTCCACTCCGGGCAGGTGTAGGGGTTATTTAAAATTCGTTGGGTTGGTAATGGCTTTAGCTCAGTGTTTACCTTCTTCGGCGCATTTCGGTCGTCCATGGTGCAAATGTACAAATCCCTGAATCATTGCGTAAATATTCAGTCACGTCTGCTCGGAAGACCATAGAGTACAGAAATAAAGAATTTGGCTCTTACTGATCGATCGTTGAGAGACCCTGAGAGACATTAACGCAGATTCAGAAAGCGGTGGGTTGCAAAGCAGTTGTCATGTCCCCGCTCAGTTCCCTCACGTTTCCTCCCCCACAGTTTCGCATCAGTTTCCTCGAATTAACGCCGAAGAAACCGTAATGTTTTATGAATCATTTTATAGTTTCACGAGAAGAGTCAAAAGTAAATTCTTTGCAAATATGAATTATTCTGTTCGGAAAAAATACGTACTTAATTTTTTTTCCTTTTTCACTACATATGATTCAAAATCAATACTGTTCGGCTGATTATAACTTACATTCATAATTTATTTCAAGGATAGTGTGACGCATACCCATAGTGAATGAGCAGCTTAGCAATGGGATGCTTTAGTGTTCACATAGGATGCTTCGTATACATGAAATATCCAGGTAGAATACCTTTTGCCCAATCAATAATTCCACGCGTATGAAATCTCATCATAGCTTTCATTTAATGTTCGATCTGGCCAAATTGCGTACGAAGTTCCGTGGTCCAGAACGATGTCGTATATTCGCTGGTGAAAATTATGGCTCACTGATATTGGTACTTTAATCTATTAAAATCGCATATTCATAACCTCAAAATCGTATTCGAGTCATCGTTACCGGAGGCGAATTCCATATTGATCTATTAACCTCTTTTCTGGGACAAATCCGCTTTTATGTGCACCGCCAATTATATTTCATCTACAAAAAATCCACTCTTTTGGATTAATGCAAAATGTTATGCTAAACATGATGCGATATTGGAAATGTTGAAATACAGTCGTACATTAAAGTGAGAGCGCGCTTGAAATTTTCCTTTCTAAAGAAATTGGGGAAAATTGTCATATTGTTCTCGGTTGTCGTCTTCTATAATCGAATTACTCCACACATATCATGGCTGTGTTAGGACCTAATACTTAAAAAGTGTCGTTATGAAAGGCGATACTTTCTCCTGAAGAAAAGTATATATTATATGCTTTTGTGCCCTGTTGTGTAAGCATATATATATTATTTGCTTACACAACAGGGTCCCAAGTTAACATTTTTCTAATCGTTGTCGACTAAGTTCTAATCGACACTTGTGACTAAGTTTAATAACGAGTATCCACTTATCCAGTATCGCTTTATGGAGTACCCGCTGAGTATTATGCTGTCATACGTGAACGGAAAAACTCGATTCCAGGATTGAACAAAATACAAATAAAAGCCTTTTCTGGAAAAAACAAAAAGTATGATCAAAGCATTGAATAGCCTGTGCAAGTACTAAGACTCAATTAAACCTTTTAAAAAGATATCAGTCGTGTGATTTTAATTTCGGTTCCGGTAATCACACAAGCCCCGCACTCTACCGGTCGAGCGGAAAACTGTGCCCTAATTAGAGATAGCCCGTTGAACAGATTGTTTAAGGGACTCGTTTCTCTCTCTCTCTCCCTTACAGTTAATGACGAAAGATAGAAAGGAATGCGGAATCAAATTAATGCGTCTCCTTTTTCACAAACTCCTTCCACGATCTTTTGATGGCTGGTTTCCGTAACATCCATCGCCTCAGGTATAGCGGGCGGGGTCATTTGTAAACGTAGATGTCGCGAGTGTTTGTTTTCAGGACTCCATAGAACGTACAGCGAGGGATGGGAGACCAACCGTTTGGCATCGAGGAATACTACCTTGATCAAAAAGTTCCCGGAATTTATTCAGAAAATTAAAAATACAAGTTTATTCATCTAAATCTATATTGTCCCCTTCAAAGTAATCCCCATCGACTGCAACACACTTATGCCAGCGCTTGATCCAATCCTCGAAACATTTTTTATATTCGGTTTTCGGTATGTCCATCAGTGCTTCCTGCGATTTTTCCATTACTTCCTCTCGGCTGCTAAAACGCGTTCCCCGTAATGGTTTTTTAACTCGATTGAAAAGAAAGAAGTCACAGGGAGCCAAATCAGGTGAATTCGGTGGCTGTTGGATGGTATTTGTTGCATTTTTCGTCAAAAAATTACGAATAATGATAGCACTGTGCGACGGTCTCGACGCACTGTGCGACGATTTCTGGTCTCTTTCGGCGAATTGCTTCACGCAAACGTCTCATAACGCCCAAATAATACTCTTTGTTTACTGTCTGGCCTTCTGGCAAAAATTCATGATGCACTACACCGTTGTAATCAATGAAAACCGTCAGCATTGCCTTCTTTTTTGACTGAAAACGACGTGGTTTTTTTGGTCTCGGCTCATTTGGTGAACGCCATTCACTTGCCTGATGTCTGGATTGCGTGTCGTACTCATAAACCCACGTCTCGTCTCCAGTAATGATCCTTTTGATGAATGTGGGATCGGATTCAGCCTCGCAAATCATGTCTTTTGCGACGTCAACACGGTCTCTTTTTTGCATGAAATTGAGGTCTTTTGGCACCAACTTTGCTGCTACACGACGGAAACCCAAATCATTAACCACAATGTCTTGGGCGGATCCATAGGCAATGTTCAAGTCCTCCGCTATTCCTCTGATGGTTAATTTGCGGTTATTGACCAACATTTCTTTTACTTTATCAATTTTTTCACCGACTTTCGATGTCGATGGTCTGCCACTGCGTTCATCATCTTCGATTGACTCACGACCACTTCTGAACCGCTCGTGCCACTGGTAAACGACCGTTTTTTTTTAGAGAATCGTTGCCGAAACACTTTTCCAACATTTCCAACGTCCGTGCGCCACTAAATCCGTTTTTTACGCAAAATTTAATACAAGTTCGTTGTTGCAAATTTAAATCCATTTCTGCAATTGTAAAAAATCGCCAACACACACAGAGATAGATGTACTCTTGGCTACGTAACTTTTGCAAATGTCAAGTTATGACACTAAGATTTAAAGGGAATATCAACAACAGATGTACCAATTTAACAAAAAAAAACAGAACTCAAATCGGAACGATGGGAGCGCCACACGGTGGTTATTCCGGAAACTTTTTGATCAAGGTAGTATGTATCACCTCGTCAATAACTTATTTTAATCTCCACTCCACGCATTGCTTCTAATATTTGTTTTCCCAGGTTTCATACGTTCAGTGAAGTTGGCAGAGGGGGACGCCGTAATTCAGACAGTGTCTGTGTGAGAGAGACGAAGATGAATGATCGGCCTCGGCATCAAAATAGGCGAGAGATTTTGGCGTAACATTAAAGGGCGAAGGAATAAATATCCTGTTGGTGCACACACGAGGCTCTTTAATTTTCCTGATGAAGTGGAACGTACCCGTGACACTTACAGATCAACCCTTGTCATGGCAAACATTGAGGGTTGCGCCCACTGGCATCACGGGGTGAGACGTTGGTTGTCAGAGGTGATTGCATTCAAGTGTACCATTCATTCCATTGACGTTTCTCAATTGAAAAAGCAGTTGGTATTGCCTTTGCATTTCGGTCCCCTTGTTTGCACTCTCGCCCGGGTGTCCCTCCTTCGCTTCCCCCTCCAATTCGCTTCCCACCATTTTCCCGATTCTCCCCCTAATTGAATTTCCCGATTCCATCGTGCTTGGGCGTGAAATGAGCCCCTGGTTCTTGCGGTCTCTGCGCTACAATCTCCTCCGCGCGAGTAACAATCGAGTCCCCGAAAAATAAACATTCCTTCCCCATTCCTCCCTCGCGCCCCGAAACCACCTCCGGGAGGCCATCCTCGCCCTACCGGGTGCCACTTGCTCTCCCCAGCTTCGCCGAAAACCTCCTCGCCCCTCACATCCCCACCCCCTGCTTCCACTAACCTCTGCCCGCGTTATTAAATCTTCTCTGGTTGTTAAAAGGGTTGCCAGCACCTCCAAAATCCCGATTCCTCGGAGCCCCTTACCCATCCACCCTGACAATATTTCATCCAGAGAGATGATTTACTCTCCCTGTGTGGCAGTAATATTCTTGGAGTTCCGGTTATGTGTTGGGATCCATCTTTGCAAATTTTATTTTTTATACCCATGCATTTTTTCGTGGAAAGTGAGAGAGATAACTCCCCTTAGATATGTCTTTCGGCGATCAAGAGGAGGCGATAACGATTATTTCCGCTTCCATAGAAGGTATCTTTTCCTACAAAGGGACCAGAAGAAAAGATTGAACGTTTTTCCGTTTTTTCCAAAATTCCAATTTGAATGAAATAATCGCACGGAAGATGCAATAATAAAGCTCACATTACCTTTAGGTCATGTTGGGTGTTTATGGAGAAATTGACTTTCCTTTAGAGGGAATTTTTAGAGCTGGAATAATTGTTGGTAAAAACGTAACGCCTATTGCCACTGTGGAAGGTGAGGGAGCGTTTTTCTCGCCAACTCGCGGTCCTTCAGCGCCTGCTGCAATACTGTTGTTTCTGGTGTATTTTTTAAAAGTAAATTCAAAGTGAACATAATTCAATAGCGATTTAATTTTAACTTTCATAGGGGGGGGAGAAGACAGTTATAGAGGATACAATACGAGGTATTGAGGTAAAGTTAGGAAAAGAATAGTCATTATGGATGGAAAGGAAGGCGGTAGACTAAATATAGAGCCAAGACATAACTCATTGAAGCATGGAATTCAGGGGTAATCGGTGCTACGTTAGAGCTTAGAAGTTCCAAATTACGTGGTGCCTGGATCTATCGTGAAACCACAGCCAACTGGTGGAGCGCTTAAATTAAAAGGGAGACTTAATTTTTTCCTTATATACTCCTACGTCATTAGAAGACTACTACCGAACATTTTATGCACGATCACATCATAGTCATTAATTTGTACGACCAGAAATCATAACTGAATGCACGTACACATTATTTCATATGTCATGCTATTTTCGTTTTACCTTGCGTACACAAAACCCAAATTGAACTTTTGATATCCTCGTCTTCACTCATTGCTTTCAAGTGTACATTCATCGTTCTATTCGTCCTTTGTTTTGTTTTTTTAACTACGCTTGTGTTTTTGTTATCCATACTGCTCTTGCAAATTTATGAACAGTTACAAAGAGATAAATTGGCTGTGGGACCTACACTCCAAACGGTTTTGAAAGTGCCGGTTACCATTTCTGATACTGATGGAATGTTTTGAGTTCGGTGATGTTGAGTGGTAAAAGGTACCACGCAAATAATAGTTATTATGAATAAAACAAATTCTGATTTACCGAAGTCCAGACGCTTTCCATTAAATTCTTGAAAATTTGAGTTTTACGCTACATATAAATAAATGGATATAGTGCATGGTGTGATTCACATACAAGAGGTACATTGGACAAGTAATTATAGATAAAAATCTGTCTAAATGGTTATTTAAGCCTTTAGTGTTTTTAATAATTGTACTGTTAGCGTATTAGAAGCAATAAAATGCTGACATGTGGTTAAATATTAAATCTAATAGATAAAATATGTAAGGTATCACCCTCTCTCTTGATTTTCACTGGTGATATATCCTTTTGATACTTTTTTTAAAGTTAAAAATATACCTTGATAATTTATTTTTTTAAATTTTAAAATGTTATTATTAATAGAACAGTTTAATGCAAAAGACGCCTACAGACAATTTTCGTGAATCAATAGTAGAATAAATTAAATGTTCATTCTGGTCCTGTTAAGCCCGTCAGTTCTGGTTTGACAGAATAAGCCATATAAAAAGGACAAAAAGAAAACTATAAAATGGTGCAATTATACAACTACATAACACAACAAGTTTTGATCCAAGCTTGTTATGTAATCACATAAATCAACTAAGAGGAAAAATCCAACTATATCAATACAGTTCACTACCATTTGAATTATGTAATTCATCTTTACTAATTTACAACAGAACATTTCAATGCAAATTACGATTACAGACAATCTGTATCATATTTTACAGTAGTATAATCCTCATAATATACAATATACAAAAGAAAATATCGTTGCAGAATACATTGATAGACAATCTTCATAATATACAATAGCGGTATAATCTTCATAATGTATAAAATAGCAGTCCATTAGTAAAAAATATTTTCAATTATGAGTTACATGACAATTAAAAACAAAGACATTGAGTCCGCTAAATATTTAATGGCGCATTAATATTAGGGGAAAAGGTCATAAGTGAACTATGATGCAATAATTAGAATTAGCGAAATCATCCGGTTTCAGAATTTTCGGCACGTTCAGTGGTCGTGCGCATTTCATAGGATTGATTTTATAAGTGTTTTTACCCAGTTGCTTGTCATAAAGTTGTCATTAATATTCCGAGCCATGGGAGGGCATTCAGGAAAAAATGATTCCCATTAATGACTGCTTACGATACAGGCATAAATATTTTGTGAATTATACCCCATGGTGGAAAACTGGTTCATTAAATTTAAGTCGGGTATTATAGTCGTGCGTTTCATTTCATTGTCGAGCGTGTCGCAATAGTGGAATTAAAACTGCGGCGTTTGTTTTCCTAGTGTTTCCTGCTGTTCACTGCTCACGTCTCACAAAAAGCTGATCCTTTATCCTCATTAGCCAATTAAATTTTATGAAAACGTGACAATTTTTGGTATTTTTATAAACCAGTACTGAGGAATTAATTATCATAAGTAATACCCATACATTAATTTCTTTCTGTATATCCAACTGCCCATCTGTAAGCAGCAGATGTCGGTAGCCACGTAGATTTAAGTTGATACCAATAGACACCCAGCTCTTAGTGTCAGTAATTATTTTTGTGATTTGTGTGGTTCAAATCATCATAAAAAATAAATACCGTTGCGTAAGGCTGCTTGAGATTGCGTCACCGAGTTCCAGAGGCATTAAATTACCAAATTACGTGATTTAAGATGCTCACATATCGTTAAATGCATAAATAAACGTCCCTCATATGGTGCTTTGTTACTTCTAGTGATGAATAAAAAGAGACGTTTCAGGCGTGATATGGTGGAATAACATGATTAAATAAAATTGGCAATTTTCCACAAAAAAAAAGAAAATTGCCAATTTTATTTAATAATTCTAGTGATGAGATAAAAGTGAACTAAAATATTTTAGCCCAAGAATAATTTTTATTTAATCGAATTGCCCCAAAGTTAAACCTTCTCAAAAGTCAATCTTGGTCAAATTATCTGAATATAGAAATTAATCTCTTTTTCCCCCGGCGAATGCTAAGTTACAACCATTAGCTAAGCTCTAGCTCGGACTAATTGCTGTGTGACGTCATTTGTGTTGCACGAATGTGAGCTCTCAGTGATTAATACTTTTCGGTGATCATATAGTATACGAAGTCTGTCCAACAAATACGCGAAATGTGGCCATAAAAATATAACTTTGAAAAATTCATTCTACGTCGATATTGTCCCCTTCGAGGTACTCTCCATTCGTTGCTATGCACTTATTCCATCTCCTTTGACACTGTTTAAAGGAACCTTAGAAGTCCTCGGCAGTTAGGCTTTTTAGTTTTACCGTCGTTTCTTGCTTTATTGGGTCCACATCTTCCCAGTGATGACCCCTCATCGCATTTTTGTATTTTGAAATTAAGAAAAAGGCGCAGGGGGCAAGGTCTGGCAAATAAGGAGGATGATAAAGGATGGTGATTGGATTTTCTTGCCAGAAACTGCCGAACAATCAATACTGAATGTGCAGGTGCATTGCCATGGTGAAGAACCCATCCATCATGTTCGGTTAAAATAGTGTGCACTGTTGATTTTCCTAAATTCAGTTCATCAGCTATCGTTCAGACAGTGTTTCGGCGATCGATAAGGACAAGGAACCGCACACTATCAATGTTGTCGGCAACGCAGGTGGTTGAAGGTCGTCTCGGTCTTGCATTATCCGTGACGTTTGTCGGCCATCATTGAAACGGTTAATCCAATCGAAAAAGGATATTTTCTTCAGAGAATTACCACCGTAAACAGCTGTACTTATTTCAGTAATTTCTTGAAAATTCATACCAAACTTGACCAAAAACATAATGTTGATTCGTTGCTTCGTGATTTCACCAATTTCAACTTTCGACAAATAGCAAAAACAAATACAACAGAAATTAACATAACTGACTCCATACGCACAGCTCGACCATCCGCCAAGCACAGACGGCTCATTGGGTCTCAGGCAACTAGCGCCCCTAGTGGGCGGGGCTATGGTTTGCGCCATGGCCGCCAGATTGCACCAGTCCGCGTATTTATTGGGCAAATCTCGTATATCGAATAATTTTTCGGAAAGAGCTTTGACAGAGGACTTGGTTGAAAAGTGAAACATCCGCGCGATTGACAAAGCCAGTCACATTCAAGTCCCTTGCGAAAGATTTCTTGAATGAGAGCAGAGGTAATGGTAGTAGTATACTAAAATCTTGAGACATGTGTCTCCTTAAAAGAACATAGTTGTTCCTTAAGGACAGGATTCTTTGGCTATTTGAAGTAATGTTATGGCAAGATATAGTTAAATAAATCACCTTTAGCAAGAAGATAATTTCATATATATATCTCCAACTTTTAACCCCGTTGAATATTCATTACATTTCAAATCAAGATATGAGTCCTACCTGATTCTTAGTTTACTTTTGCTAATTAATCGCTCATTGAAAAGAATGAAGTTTAAGTTGGCCAATGAGAATACATATTGTTTGTTTAGCATTTAATTTCCTGCATTAATGAGATATTTCCCCAAATGTCATAGTCGGGTAATTTGTGCCGGAATATTTCATAGTCTAAGATGTGGTTTACAAAACCTTATCAGAGTAAACGTCAGATTGAATGCTTCTCACGATGATTTATTCATACGATAACAGTGTTATGCGTATGCACTCTCCGCGTGGCTTTCATCTTGGATGGGAATAGACAAGAGATTAAATAATTAATTAATGTTTAATGGCTTCCTATTGAATCAATGAAAATCCCTACGTAATTCAACTCCCTAATATTCCTCCCTTACTTATATAACTCCCTTCTCGAGTAGTTGGTTAATTAATTATCTCCCGCTATCCGAGCTTGAAGCCAAGTCACCACTGAGCCGACTCCAAGTAAACAGCCGCAAGGTTATCTTTTGCAGCTGCCATTTTAGAGAACTATGCATTGTTGGTGCTTACCATAGTTCCGTCCTGCTGCCCTGGAAACGGATTTCCCGGAGGCCGCTCACATAGCATACGATAGGCAGGCATAAAAGGCTAGACGTGTACGCACGAGGACGAATCGGTGACCGATAAAACGACTCGGTGGAGAGACTCAGGACGTCTAAAGGTTACATTTAACTTCGCAAAAATACGTTAGGGCCCTAAAAAACTGGATTTCAGAAAACTTTGAAAAGGTCGAGTTTAGATTGATCTGCGTAGATAGTAAGAGATTTGATCTTGTGACTTGTAAATTTGTGATTTGAACTTGTAAATTTTTTGTGCATTTTAAATTTATATTCATAATTTATTTTCATAGTATGGAAATTTAGGTGAGCAAATATTTAAATAATGATAGCCATATTCTTTATACGTAATGAAACGAAGATGGTTATTCTTAGTTTAGCATGTTCTATGCCAAGGCAATAGGTGTTACGATTTAGATATTCCCCAATGCAGCGCTTAAAAATTGTTCAAACAACTGATTTGGAATCATTGCTCAAGTGATTAATAAACGATGATAAACTTAAATTCATCAGTACTGTGAAAAAAGGTGGAAAAATTGTATTGTACTTTTTATCGCAATGTATTGTGTACACTATTGTATGGTGGCATTGTTTATGCGTCATATAATTCAATAATTTCGTAATATTAATACATATTACTTACTTATAATATAATGAAATAATAATATAAATTAAAATGACGTCCAATTGAATTTTACTTTAATGTATAGAAATTATATTGTTCTCTTTGTTTAATTGGCAAACGTTTAAAAAGATTTAAACGTGAACCGAATTTATTGAAAATTCTCAAATCCTGTGCTAATTACCGATCCGAATTTTAACTAATATTTTTTACCTTCACCTAGTGTTCAGTGTGGTGATCCTTGTGAAGGGATAATTGACGTGATTTTGAAAATTTATTCCACAATTATGGCTCAGGGTTTAATTTAAGGAATATAGCCCTTTCAAACAGCTCTTTACCGGATTCAATTTACTAGTTACCTATTACCCATACCCATTTCTCCTCATTTTCTCCTCATTATATTCAAGTTTTGCTCTCTTACCTCTAACCAATTACCGTTACGGTTAGCGAGCCATATCTACTCAGTCAAATGTTTCCAACCTCTGTAATCTCCATCCCTCTTTAATTCCCACTCCATTCATACCATCCCAAAAACTTTGCCTGACGGTCGTTCACCAAAATTTATGAATGTATTTATCAAATATTTATTTTTCCCAAATCCCCCTCAAAGGAAAACATTTAATTATCGGATAATTTTATTTTACGATTTTAATGCTATTTCTTATGAATTGCAGGCAAGTTTTCTCAAAATGAAGTAGAGTGCGATTTATCGGCGAATTCTTGATAGTCTTCCACTATCCAAATCATAGCTAACTAGGAGGTGATGAAAGGAGCGATAAAACCAATCATTGAGACGAGAGACCAGTTGAGCTTAACTATTACTCACTCAGCCTATCATGGCGACATGCGTTTATCGTTCCCTCAGCATTTTTCAATGTCTTAGCTCTGAGGCTTACACCTCATAGCTGAAAAATAAGAAAATGAGTTAAGAAAATGGCAGTTAAAGAGAATATTGAAGTATATCTAGTTTCTTTAGATAAAATGAATTGGATCTAGATTCAGCATTGAAGGATGAACCCGGGAACTGAAAAGCGCAACCATTATAAACGGCTACCTTAAAGTTTTAAGAACCGAGATACTAGAGAATTTCATCTACGGTTCTCTTGCTCAATGATAATAATGTCCAATGCTGGAAGGAGACTAAAAAATGAATGTCCTTAATTAGTATATAAAAATATTATTTACGCAACGGAAATATTAAAACTATGGCGAGAGTAGTTATGTAAGACCTGTGAGTAGTGAGATAGGAAGATACCAGCGATTTTTCACTGTATGGGGATGAAGGATTATGAATGAGATAGGAATGTTGGACGGAATGAAGGGACGAAGGAAGTATACGGAATGGAAGAGGGGCTTACATCGTCAGCTTGTGTTTTGCAGGAGAGGAAGTGGAGTAATCGTTGTACCGTTGTGTAGTTTAGTTGTTATTTTCCGCCGAAGAGGAGACTGACAAAAACAAACTGGGTAGAAAGAATAGTTAATGAAAAGGTGTTAGCAGAAGTGAAAGAGAAGAGATCGTTTTCCTGAACAATAGGACGAAGAAGATCAAAATTAGTTGGACATTTAGTTTGGCACAACCAATTCCGTAAGAATATATTTGAAGGAAAATTGGTTGGTGAGAAACCAAGAGGATGCCCCACAGTTGCTTTCTGCAAGAACATAGTGCATGAGATGGACTTCAGATCGCATGCAAGCAGCGGAAGGAAGCAGCGGTGGATGGAGAGGCGTGGCTGTTGCGACGAGACGATGGTTCTAGTGTTTGATGATGGTCGTTGTGTGGGGGACTATGTCCATTCAAAAGCACCCTCAACCGGTAGAATTCAAAGTGTAGTACGCATATGCAGACATCCCTAGTTTCTCTTTTTCCTGTTCAGTGCCAAAATCCTTTCATTTTTCCCGAAATATTGTTCAATTGCATGCACAGAAAAGCACATATCATTCTAAATGTTATAGCACTGTTAAAAAAAAGATTTTTAAATGCGGGGTCACAAAAAAGATTCACCTGGATTTGGAATTATTAGTAATTATATGGACCCCACGGATGCCTCGTCTTTGGCGAATTCAGGAAAGTAGATGAATCTCCTCGCTTGGTGGGGGGAATCAGAGAGGGAAGATTGGCAATTGATAGCGAAACAACGTTTACCCCTGGCCAGGGACGGAGGAGTTGGTGCACTGGTGACCGTCGGGACGGCGGTCGAGGGGATTAGAGAGAGAGGGAAGGATGCTGGCCCTGCTGGTTTACTGGTTGCTTAAATGGACCAAATGCTTAATAAATGGGCATAAGGGATAAGGCGCGGCAAGGGAAGGCTAATCAGGGAATTTAATCGATTATCGCTTCCGTTCTGTGAGTTAATTGCCAAGGGAGGGTGCGGAGGAGGGCAGGCGATGGATGACGGTTATGGTACGTGTGGAGGCGATGACGCCCTAGGCCAACGTTGAGATAAGGAGATTCGAAATCTTCAGCAGTCAAATGTATGCCATCTTTGGTGTTTAAAACGTATCCTCCAGGTGGACTCAGGAATGATTTGGAGTACGGAAACGAGAAAACAGCTGTGGATACGGGCGAGTGACTAGGTATTTGGAGAGCTCAAAGGACGTGGATGGTAAATAGAGATATGGAGATAGGTTATTCGTAGGGCCAGAATGGTGGTGCATTCGTATATGCGGGAGGAGGGCTATAATTTGCAGGGAAGGGAGCATATTGTGTTCCTGGACGTTTCCGTTTCTTGGGATGCCTAAAGCTTTGGATTGGAGGAGAAATGGAATGATTTTTATAGCTCGCCTTCTTTATGGAACACTGAGCCCTTTCAAACATTTTCTCATATTTTACTTATTCTAATAAGGCTTTAATGTGATAACTTAAAAATATATTCACACGCATATATATATATATATATATATATATATATATATATATCTATATATATATATATATATATATAAAGCTTAAATCATCTACAGTGTGAGTGTCCTTTTACGTGTTATCTGTTTTATTCTGTGTTCTATTGTGCCGTCCAAAAGTTATATTGCTCTCTAATAAATTTATGTATAATCAACATGATCCACGAAGAATTGTGGTAAGGAAAATTTACGACTGATACTATCATATTTCTCAATAAATGAGATATTTGACCCTTCAGCGCGGAGCCATTATTGGTAGCGTCGAAAACTTTTTAAGAAATTCATATAAGACTCTAGATACTTGTATCATCATAAAAACTTGTTCACATTCTCCACTTCGTCATCCATGAAAATTGTCGACCGCACAGAGACCTGCACAATTGTAGGTTTTGTGACCAACTTCACCATGAGAATATTTTCGTTACAATGCAGTAATTTCTTCACCTCCCTCACAATACGACCTTCCCACGCAGTAACCATCCTCATGCACTTGGCCTGCAAGAATTAACTTAGAGCTATCGCTCTTGCAGTTTTCTTCTTTGGCTAGTTTATTTTCACTTACGCGTAAGATATTAAATCCCACTCATTCCTCCTGCATGACCAAAGTTACCTGACGTTCAATCCTGAACTTTTTCACGCATAATACTGTACTCTCTCCAAGTGTCCCCTTCCGGTGATCTGAATAGCGGACAGGTTGACTTTCGAAATATTTTACTCGGAATGGTGCAGTTTTTTAAGCGTTGAAAAAGAAAAAAATAGAAGGGCTCTAAGTTGGTGCTTCTGGGAATAGTAATGCACTGGTTTGATATTGCCTTCCAAATTGTAGGGCAGCAGTAGTTCAAGCAATGTTATCACTCCTGCAATGAAATGAGTGTTGATCTATCAACCAATTTGGTCTCCATATCGACTCAGTTAAAGAAGAGAGGATGCACTATCCTCCTGATAGTTGGCGTCCTATCGTTTAGCAATTTCGAGTCGCTGTTTTATCGCTTTTTAGCACTCCGTAAATGTTTAGAACATCTCACACAAGGTTCATCTAGCACTCCAGTTTGCCCAATAAGTACCGTCAGTTATTGACAACTACCGTTTATTCCTCAAACGCACTCGGTTGTTTCGAAGCTTAGCCCCATATAATATTGGGGCTCAGCCCACTATTCGCCAATCGACGGCTTAAGTCATATCTAAGAGTATCGTATCTCTGTGGAAAATGTTTTGATATCATTAAAGTTATTCGCAATGAGTTTACGTACAATGAAGAGGGAAATAAGATAAATATTAATGCAAAGAAAAACAAAATGAAGACCGTATTTTTTGTTTTGCGTTGACAAAGTATTTACCTAAGCTACAGAGTCTGAAAATGTCGAAAAATATAAAAGTATGAAATGTATAATAAAATAAATTATAATAACAGTGTAAAAGTGTTAAACATTCTTAAAGAATTTTAAGAAATCTTTATATAACGATTAAGAACAAGTAGTGTTGTTATTTTAGAAAGTTTCATGTTTATTATTTTCGTCAGTCAAAAGATACTAATGATGATTGATGAAAACGGTATAATGCAATAAAATTATAAATTGGAAAAAGTAAAATTTTAAACAGTTAAGGATAAGGAATAAATTGATGATGACTGAATGAAGTAAGAAAATCTATGTGTTCATCTGCTAAAATACTCAGTGTCATCTTTTTTTCCAAAATATCAAATTATGCTCAAAGAAGTAACTTATGCAATGCCATAGTATTATGCTACGGGCAGCATGTTGGGTTTGAGATGAGTATGCTTACTTTCATCGTCCTTGTGTAATTTTCCCCTTGAGCTCTCACTCACCGGATAACCCCACGCTGGCGCTACTCAGTTCCCTCGATGCAGTTGACGTTTTATAATTCCATCGTCTTTATTATTGATAGCTAATATTATGGATTTGGAGCCCTCCGATTCAGTAATAGAGAGGTTAGCACGTTCCTATGCGGCTTATCGTAATGAAGTTCCAATGAATGGCTGCATAGCAAAGAGCTTTGCGGCCATGATCAGACGATAAACTTGGTCCAAGAGTGTGGCAGTTTACCGGCCTCGACAATAAGCAGTCAATAAATTATAATCTGGGCCAATTGAAAGGCGTGGGAGTGGAATGGTGAGCGTTGCTGGAGGGGTGGTCACGGACAGGGGGGGCACCAGAGGGGTTTAGGGGGGGACATTAAAAAACGATGACACGGGCGGAGGGGAGTGGTTTGGGGGTGAGGGGGGAACGAGTGGAAGCGGGTGGGGGGGTGCAAGGAGGGGGGAAGAGAGAGAGAGTGAAGGAGGGAATACATGAATGGAGATGAGGAAAGGATAAGAGATGGGAGAGTCGAGGCGGGGAGAGGGGGGAGGTCTAATGGGAGGGGTGCGGAGGGGTTGGGCGACGCAAGAGGGAACTGAGAAGTGGGGTCGCCCCCCTTCACCTGCCCTACCATCCATCCTTATATCTTTCATCCCTTGAGGCAAAGAACTTAGTCCTGACACGACGAATAATAATAACAGCCGCATTACCATTGCAGATTTAAGGCTTACCGAGCACCTTTTACCGTTTGAACTCACTAAAACTCCTTCTCTGGACTCTCCATCTCTCTCTCTCTCTCTCATTCACCCTCCGCTCATATGTTTCTTCCCATCTAAACGTCTATCTCTCCTTTCTCTTTTCTTGCTTTTTGTTATATTTCGGGCGCTGTCTCATTCAATTTCCATTTCATTGCCAGTTGCTGCAGCTGAGGTTGAAACTTTTCCTGTGGTCAATGATTCGACCTTTTTTTACTTTCCAAGTTAACAATGAAGTAAGAAGCCAGAAATAATTCACCTTATCTTTCAAAGGCTGTAAATTAGGGTGCTTAGGAGCGTCTTGTATTTTATTTGCAGTGTTCCACGCGTTTGGTGAAATTTCCTTGCATTAAATCCACGTAGATGTTTAGCATATGACCAGGGAGCCTCTCCACTTCGTGTTTCAGATAAATGCTAATTACTCTTGGGCTGTAATTATCATGGAATATAGCGTTTAACTTTTTTTTCGGGAAATAAAATTTGTTTTCCCAGAGATTATGGTTAACTACATCCTAGCATCTGGAACAGCCCTAGTAATGCTTATTAATACTTTATAAAATACAATAAAATAATTTTTTCATATAAATTTTCCCCGTTTGTAATATTTTTTTTGGGAAGCAAGGATAGATTTCAAACTTCTAAGAAATACTTATGTCTACACGAGAGAAGCTCCACAGTACCATATTTATTTTTTAGCTTTGTTTGGTCTTGTCTTTCTCGAGGTTTGTTTTCTCTTCTCTCATCGTTCCTCTTATCCTACTCACGTAAATCATCCTCGCACTCTCCAGTGTCGCCCAGGTGTCGCATCCCCAGTCATAATTCTTTCCTTACCTTTCCCTCTCAATAACTATTCACCTCCCAATTTCGCTCAGATTCTCTCTTTCAACATCTCCAAGTT
The DNA here is from genome assembly GCA_037158775.1 of Hetaerina titia. Taxonomy (NCBI): domain Eukaryota; kingdom Metazoa; phylum Arthropoda; class Insecta; order Odonata; family Calopterygidae; genus Hetaerina; species Hetaerina titia. Next base: position 114,933,801 of record CM073772.1, read on the forward strand.
CTCTCCCTCGTTCCCAATTCATCGTTCGAGAACCTCGGTTAATTTTTGTTTCAAAAAGGGCCACAGAATATTATCTCTCTTAATTCATCCTATTTAACTATTCTTCAATTTTATATTCATCGATACAAGCTGGATTATCTGTTATTTTTTCTGTTTTAGGACCTCGCACCAATAAGTATTCCGTATTCATTGAACAGATTTCTTTGGTTTAAATTATTCTTGAACCCTCTCATTTACGACAAACTCGTAACAGCTTTTTACGTTTTGCAAAAATGTAGTCATTCAAAGATGGGATATATTTTCAAGGTCTTCTTCAATGCAAACGAGGTAGCCAACATTGTTTTTGTAATCGACTGTGGTAAGGTTTAAAATTCATTCTGGAATAGTTCGTTCAATTTGAATCATTTAAATAAAATTACCTAAGCCAAGGACATAGATGAAGGTGTAAAATAATGGAAGCGTTGAAATATGGTAATATTATACAGCATCTGTAATGCTAGAAAACTTCGATATAACAGGACTACAACAATTATCTCTTGCAAGTCAATTACTTAGGAGTAGTGCTAATCTCTCTGTGCTCTGAATTTGTACCAGGCATCCTTGGGTTCTCACAAATAGTATTTTCTTGTCTTTGTTCATCGTGATGCAGATACTCAATGTTGAGTGTTCTTGTGACTCACAAAAATTATGATACTGGCTAATGGTGGGGTTAAATTGATAGGATTCTCCCTAAAGCTAAAGATATGTTAGCCAATAACAAAATAAAGAGAGAAGAAAATTTTACGATATAATTCATATCCCTTAAACTCTCAACTTCATCCAATACATTTGAGCCGTCCATTCGACGCTGGTGTTCTCAAAACTGTCGGTAGGAAAGGCCAAGAAAGAAGAATTTGTGCTATTGCTAAAATAATGCGCGAAAAATGTCTTTCAAAGTGTGCAACTGACCGATCGGAAAGGGGGCGTATGCAGAAATGGCGACCCATCAGCAGGGACGTTCATACCGCGAGACTCCTTAGTCAGGAGGGCGGGGTGTGCGACCTCTCGAGGAAGAGTCTACGCCGCTTCTTTTCCTTCATCCTAGGCCTCCACCCATAAGGAACTGCCGACGCTCTCAATTTGTGCAATTCACATTCATTTCCTTTATGTCACTCCTATCATTCTCTTCCTTAGACGTATCATTCCATTGCGACCCGTTTTCGAGTAGTACTTCAGTAAGTTTGTTTTCTCTTCAGTGGAAATCGTTAAATGTTTTATAAGTTAGTTTCGGTAGTCCTCTTTTTGTTCCCGGCGAAAACCACCCTTTAACACATTTCACATAATTTGCCTGACTGCCATATATCCTGTTCCTGGTAATAGTATTTCCAATGGTGGTTTTATGGATGATCAACAAGGAGTCTGACTGACAAGTAGCTAGACTGGACAATTGGAAAAAAATTAATATTAATGGTGGGAGGAATAAACATTCGTTCCATTATGCGTATAGTGGTATGCTTATCCAGTTTCTAAAATATATTTAAAAAATGAATCTCCCTATTACCGTAAAATGTTTCTGAGGATCCTAGTGACGTATCTTAGTAGCATTTTTCCATGATTCTCTAGTTCTCAGCTGCAACATCAGCCGAGAAGGTTCTTTCAGTGGCTGGTGGACCTTATTTTTGACCTTGTATTGAGGTCGAATTATTTCCATTCGGTGGCATGAATATTCAAGGGCCGGCAATGAAGAATGATCCAGTGAATTAGAAAGGGGAACTCAGTGGTTCAACCCATTCTTTTCTCGTTGTGATTGCTTGCTGTGCCATCGTTTGTTGTCACCGAATTTATTCCATGCTTTATGACAGGAATAACTACAAATGGCATTCAGTTTTCTTTCATAAAGTGCAATAAATTATTTGAAACCCAAGTTATTCATTGGCTGAGCCACTATTATAAAATTAGGGACTTCCATCTTCCTTATTTTAACCGATGGCTGATTTAAATTAGTCGGCCTGAGCCTACATCGCACTAGGTCCAAGAAAGGATGAAATGCATATCAGATTCATCTCAGGATAAGACTGCCAGGCTATTTCCCTGTTCCGCATGTTTATTTTTAGTCTGGTACCCATAAAACCGAACAGCTTAACTGAAACTGTTTTTAGAGAAGCGCCTGTGTGCCGGGAAGATTGAAGAAGGGTTAAAGGGAGTATTCATAAAAGAACGATTAATCCCGTAACACGCCGGCGCTCTATCCACTGAGATACTACATCTGCAAAGTTAATGGGATGTATGCTAAAATCAGCACGTTTATTTTTTTCATTTTACAGCTAACACTACGTCATGGCAAAAACTTCCATTCCACTCCACTAGTAATCTGGGCTCTCAAATTCATTTACCATTCACCCTCGCTTTCCATTAGGTTTTCCTCCGTCTGCCACCCATTTCTGATTCTTGATATTTATAAAAGATTTTTATGCATTTTTACGTTGTAAAAATGATGTTGTTTTTCAACTATATGAGCTTAATAGAGTTAATAAAAGGATTTAACCGCTAAATAGATAAGTGAGCTGCTTTATATTGATACTACCTTGCCCACATACGTACTCGTAATGGAAACTAAAAATGGAGATTGAAGAATCCGTAGGGAATATAGTATCACGTCTTACTCGATGGGAAAGATTTACTCTTAAAAAAGTTCTTTGGGTAATCATAAAGAAATGTTTTTCTCTTCCTTAATTATTATTTTTAAGGTATTTTCCACTTAATTCTCGTCCGTTCCTCAGTCTTTCATTCACCTTCTCACACCAGCCCTTTAATCCGTCCTTTCGCATTCATCCGTCCTTTTCCTAACTCTCTTCGCTCCAAAGTTTCTCCAAAAGTGTGTCGCAATGGATTATCAAGAGTTCTTCCTCTTCAACTCCTTTCAACTCCCTAGGTCGCCAGCTAATTTGTAAGCCTTTACTTAATTACAAAGGGAAACTGACTGTATTGTTCTGTTATTATATAACGAAAGTACGTAGTAACTCTTATTTCAATGCTCACTAACATTTGCGAGCGTTCGGTTTCCTCTTTGCCTCTTTTTTGCATGAGAGCCATCAGGACAGAGTTATCATTTTTGGTAGCAGCCCTACCTCAGCTGTCTTGGGTTCCAAGTTTATGTTTTCTACGATATGCTGTCCTCCTTATCCTCTTCTCCCTCTCTTTTAATAATAGAACAAAGGTTATTGGAGAGTCATACGTGGTATTTATTTGGCCAGTACATACATTTTCATTGGGTCAGACATTACATATGCAGATTCACTATTTTTGGAACCGTGCATGATCAAAAATGTCCTACGTTGAAAATTCTTTTAGCGCTTCTTTTTCAAATGCATGTTCATTTTTTATATCCTTTTTACCCATTACGATCATCCATCGCTTTGACGAATATACCTCAGTTTTCTCATAAATTGAAATGAAAATCAACCCAAATCGTATAACGAAATAATACTTTAACTTGATCACTCCGTGTTTAAAAAAATGATTTTAGGACACTGTTATCGAGGCAAGGTTCCATTTATGAAATATAGCAGAAGAACAGGCGCAGAAAAGTTTTTATTTGTATCCAAATGACTTGGCAACTGATTTAATTAGAAAAGAATCTACATAAAAGACCTCCACACACGTGTATGTATATTGTTTTCTCATCGTAGGCATGCACGTTAACCAGCGTTCGAAGATGGCAACAAAAGATACTCGCATTAAAAGTGCGAAGTTGGTGCTGTAACTTTTCATTCCAGGTTTATAAATTCAATTGATCCATATGAAGCGAGGTTCATCTATATAATTCTGTCATTGAAAATCTTAAATCCAACTCTGAGTAATATTAATTAAATAATTTTTCAAAGGACCATTGCATTAGAAATTGGAAAATGTCCAAATATTGTTTCATTAAATCCACTTTAATCATTGTCCTGAAAATGTTCCCCTCCGAAATGGAGATTAAAAGATATCTTTTTATGAAGCATTACTAGTACTGATGAATATTTAATATTTTTATTTACATGAATATTCAAGGATTTGTAAAAAAGAATTGTTCCCAATGATTCATAAAGCGGATCTCAGGGACGCAGCTCATTCGTTTCCCTTTGTGGTCGCTGGATGCGAATTTAATTGTTTTGTCGAAGGTCACTCAGGCAGAGACGACAATGAAAAATTGTTCACATTTTTTACCAGAGGAAACCTTTAAGTTTCTCTTTGTATATTGCATCGGAACTGAAGAGCTCCTCTCTTGAAAAAAACCATAGCATTATGTAGTTATGGTAAAGTAGTCTTTTCTTAAAGCTAAGTCTTGATTAAAATCATGGTTATTATTTGGCAGACTACCATTTAATGTAAGTTTGGTTGGACACAGACTGTGTACTTCTTCATTTCTTAGCCTCGCCTAAGAAGACAAAACGGGACACCCCATGCTGTAACAAACGTTTCTTCAATTCCGCTTACATTCCATCTCCCTTCATTGCATCCAATAACCCGATCGTTTTTCATCTCGCTTGTCTAACGTCCTCCCCTCTATCAAAGTCGTTCACTCTCCATCGCAAATCATAATGCTCTACATCCATCCATCCTGCCTTCTTGGGATTTCTCCCAACAATGCCTTCATTTCTATCACCATGACTATCACTTGTTTGTTTAATTTTCTATCCGTTTATTGTACCTTTTCTATCTTTTTTCACAGCCAAAACTCAAAAGTCTCCACTTTACGCCTATAGGCTGACTTCGACGACCACGTTTCCGAGTCGTGTGAAAACACGTTCCATTCAAAGTTTTGGCTTGTCTTTTCTGAATACATTCTTACTCAACATTTCTGTCTTCAATTCGTATTTTCTTGCGAAAGCTGCTTCACTCAATGCAGTTATTCTTTATGTATTCGTAATATTCTGATTATTTCGGTCCAAGACACGACTTTTTACCTCCTCTACCTTTTATCCATATTTTAAAGTTATACTTAGCTTTCTTCTTTCTTGAAAACCTAATAACCTTTTCACTGCTTTCATTCTAATGCAGTCAACAATACATGTAATCTTTTGGCTGACTGAAAAACTAAAGCTTAATCATCTGCTAACCTAACTGATTTATGAGTTCTCCACGGACTCCCAATCCATCTTCAAGTTCCCCCAATGTCATCATTGCAATTTTCTCTACACATCAAATGATAGACATGGATAATAATGGGCATATTTGTCCAAGTCTTCTTCCTAACATTCCCCATTCCGACTCTCCAACCTCCACTCTAAACTGAGCAGTCAGAGATACGTCCAATTCATGGATAAGTTACCAATCCCTCCAATACATGTATATTCTTTTGTGCTGCATTACATTCATTAGCTCTACCCAATTAACTCTATCGAACGCCTTCTCTAAATCTAGGAAACAAACAAATACATCATGGTTGTTTTATCTTCCTCTCTACTAGTGACCTCATTACTGTTATGGCATCACGCGTGACTCTCCTCTTCCTGAACCCAAACTAATCATCCCATAAGTAACTACTAATTTTCCCTGCTCTCAATTCGCTTAGTGATGATTCTAAGTATCACTTTAGTTGTGTGTGGAATCAAACTTATTGTTCTGCATTTCTTAAGTATGGCCACCTGTCCTCGTTATGAGATGAGAACCGACACTGATCGGACGAAATCCCTCTCTCTTAAATGCTGCGAACTAGTCCAGAAAAACTCGTCCTCCGGCATTTTCTTAAACCCTATTGTGGTGACGCGGGGATATTATACACTGCCACCGCAATACTTGATTTCAATTTCCCTAATGCCCTTTCCGTCTCGCCAAATGTACATCTGGAAATTAGCTTTTTTGATGCAAAAATTTTTCACACTCATTCAATTTTTTGTCCCAATTTTTCTCTAAAAACAGATCCTCTACATTGTAATGAAAAGCCCATAGGGAATCTTGATTTATATTTTGAATTTCATTTTAGTGTTTTCAGGTGAGCATTCAAAGACCACAAGTAATGTGGAAGTGTTTGGAATGTATTACAAAGAGAATTTTAGCTTATGTATTTGAATTATGGCAATATTTTAAAATTACTTTAAAACTATTTTATTTCGTATGATTTAATAATAAAATCATCATCACAAAATATCGATCCGACGATTGGTTTGTAGTAGTTCTCATGTTTTAATAACTGGCCCCCGAAGTCCTCGACCTTTCTCTGCGAATTCTGTATGATTAATTGGTCTTCAATCATAAAATAGAGGGACAGAATATAACCTACCCCCTTTTGAGATCTGAATCCAATGTTAATGGCATCACGTAGATTGCAGTTTTTGAAATATACTGCCAAATATAAATAAAACACTGGTTAATGGGAAGAATTTTTATAAAGTAGCTGTTAATTCAAATTAATGACAGAGCTAGTAGCCAATGAACAATAAAAGTATGAACTCTGTAACAATGAGGCATTAGCAAATTGTTTTAATTAATTTACAATTTGGCTCCAAATGCATTTTGAAATTCCGATTGATTAATCGCAACCAGATGATTACAATTATATGAGAATCAGTGCGTTTCAAAAATTACAACCCATTGGGGTTAAATTTAATTATACAAATATAATAAAACAATGACTTTTAATTGTTTTCCGAGTATGGTATTTCATTCCCTGTCTTACTTTACCAGCTAAAATCATTTGGTAAAATGAGATGCACCAGCTATCATTAATTAATAATTGCAATCAAACTCTAATTTGTGAACTCGTTTCATATCATAGAGACTTTGATAGCGTGAGAAAAATCACCAAAGAGTGATATATACACACTCACAAGCTCGCACATATTTAAACCAGAGGAGACGCCAAGTTCCAGCTATCGAGTTTGTCCTAATAGAATGTAGACTGCTGGCCGTGAAATAGGTCCCATATCGATTGATGAGTAATTAATCAAAGGATATCAGAGCAAACTCGTAGAACTACGGGGTACATATTGTCAGTAGCAATGCACATTTATTTCTGAAATACTTAGCCAATAGTTAAACCGAAATTAAGTAATAATTCAGCCTCCATCGGAAATGAAGAAACATTAACCAAAAGTTTCATACCTTCATCTGATAAGAAGAAATAAGAGAAATACTAATATTTGGCATAAAAGAGAATGATTAGCGCGAAACTCAAGAACGATTCGGGGATTTGAAACGGCAGCATATTCAACTGAGACTGGTCTTCAATTAAGACTGGTCTAGAAACTGGGGCGATATATGGTAAGAAGTACACTAAAATTTGGATGGACTTAAAATCCAAATGCATTGATTTTTCCAGTAGAAACAATTGAACCGCGAATTTAAATAATTTAATCAGCAGACTACAAGTTACTTGTATGTGTTACAGTGACTTGCCGTTCAATCATTTTAGTTTTCGCTTCTGAGTTCCCCGCATCCCTACAAATAGTTTTTTGCTACTTTGCGGTGAATTCTATTTGCCTCTTGACGACTTGCAACGGTATTTGCAGGAGATATCCGCTCCAAACTCTTCAGTTTCGATCTTCAAGCACTACTTTAATTCCAGAAACAAATATACGTTTTACTGCAAACTTTTCTAGTCAACGGGGGTTTATTCGAACGAAGATCAGTTTTTTTCACTCCTTTTCAAGGAAACAGTTTAAATTGGGATCGCGAAGGGTTTTTTTGGGAGAGACTATGTAAACTGCCATACCTCCATGAGAAAGCAGAAGATGGAGACTGAAAGCAATTGGGACACTAAGGAATCTTATATGTACCCCTTTCAAGGAAAGGCAGGATAAGGAATAAGGAGATACAGATGGGGCCACCGAAATCGTAACTCCTCTCGTCTTTTAACTATTCAGATGAAACATCATTCCTTTGTTTTTGTCTTTGGAGAAAAAAATTCCCTTTTGATTCTTGGAGAAAAATGATTCCGCGCCTTCATCGTGGTTTGTCTTGGCACAAACTCGTCTCACCTTCTTTAAACGTCGCACTACCCTGCCCCTTATAAAAATTTTCTTCAAAAGCGCTGTTTTTATCCCCTTAACTGCTCCTCCATCCTTCATTTCTCGTTGGGTCCCCGCGGTCCCCTTCCTGTCTATTCCAGCAGGTTCTTCCGTCTCCATGGAGAACGGACAAAGAGTCTCGCCTTTGGACGTGGAAAACAAAAAGTTACTTCTGCCATCCACTCCTTGTTTCAACCGTGAAAGTTCCCCTTTGGTTCCTCATCAAACGAAATTTTCTAATGCTACTGTGCGACTGAGAGAGATTCTGTTTGATACTTCCCTTGTTTTCCTGCTCCAACCCCTTAATCACTGAGGAGTGTAAACATCTTAATTCATTTTAATAGCTCTACATTTGATATTCCTTGCACCATTTCTCAGGAATGAATAAATTGCTTCTACTTACTCTTTTTCCCTTAAAATTCGGTTTTTTCTTATAAAAGAAGCCAACTACAGCAACTTCTCTTTTCTGCCCGTATAACATTTATTGAATAAAAAGAAATACTATGAGTTATATGGAATTTTAATTCTACACATTTCGAGTAAAATTTTATTGAGGAGAATATTTTGTCAATGGTGGCATGACTTCTCACATAGTCAATGACTCTGTAAAGGCCCTTCATTATTACCGAGTTTCAAACTACTAACAGAAGCTGATTTTGTTTAAGATGGTTGGAACCGTACTTCGTACCGCTGTCCATACGTTAAATGAATTTGCATAAATTCTTGTATGCGTTCAGAATTATTCTACTACCTATTTCAATTTGACGAGATTTAGTGAAGTGCTATTTTTTTTAGCAAATCATATTTCTAAACGCTCATTTTCTACATTTTCTTTCAGTTAGGAAACCGACTACTAGGTTTCCTTTCTATGGGACTTACAAAAAGTCGTCAATTCAAAATATTTTTTGCTCAAAATTTTACTTTCTTTCAGTAATATAGACGGCGTTTTCCATCATCCTGGAGGTTATGCTCTTTCCTTACAACAAAACAGTGCGGGCGGCAAACATTTAAGGATGTCCTTCTAAGTGGCTTATCAATCATTCTCGAACGACGAAGAGTATGAAATAAAATATTATTATAAGGTAATCTACTGGTTAAGGTAGGTTTTTGGATGGACACAACTATCGAATAAATATTTTGTAACTTCAAACAAAACCCAAACCAGCAACCTACTCTATATCAGGTCCCTCTTCATCTCTGTGTACTTCTTTCCTCCCTTCTTCCAGTCCAAATTCCCTATCCTGTTCCTACCCTTTACTCGTTTGCCTAGCATTCTCCCCTCTATTACCTTCTTCAACATGATCATCTTCTACATGTTCAACATGAATGGTAGTAGTAGTACACCTTTATCCGTTTTTCCTGCCTCCACAGGATTTCTCTCAACAAACCCCTCTCCTGGGTGAATTCTTCTCGGGTCTTCCACCGGGTTAATGTCTCCATAGTTGCCGACGTTTTGATTCCCGACTCGGTCATCGTCTTCAGGGCTTCTGAGTGAAGCTTACTCGAAACGTCGGCAGCTATGGAGACGTTGACCCGGTGGAAGACCCGAGAAGAATTCACCCAACTCATACGCCGGGAAAGCACCAGGTCTTTCAAAACCCCTCTCCTCACCCACCATCCCTAGCACTTCCTCATTTGTTTCCCTTCCGGTCCATTTCACCTTCTCCATTCTTCTCCATACCCAAATTTCAAAAGCCTCCAATCTACGTCTCTCCTCCTGCATCAGCGACCACGTTTCCGCGCCGTACATACCTACGCTGCATATCAAAAACTTTTTACGAGTCTTTTCTTAACCTCTCTACTCAACGTTCCCGTGAACAATTCTTCTCCTTACGTCCTTACTAATTTGAACATGTTGGTCCAAAACACTTCCGAGATACGTAAACTGTTCTAGATCCTCTATTTTATCCCCTCCTATTTTAATGTTTATCTTAAGCCTTTTTCTTTCCGGAAAATTGCATAACCTTTGTTTTATTAATATTGATTCTCATCCCATATCTATTGCACTGAACCTCCAATTCACTCAGCAAAGCTTGTAACCCCTTGGCTGACTGAGCAACCAATGCTTGGTCAGTACAGGGTCGGATCAGTCTCCTGTCCCTCCAATCCATACCTATTTTCTGAAATACACGCATTAATTTTTCCCAATTTACTCTATGAAACGCTTTTTCGAAATCTACAAAACACGCAAATACGTCCTGATTGTATTCTATATTCCTCTCGATTAGTGATCTCATTACTGCAATGGCATCACGCGTGCCTCTCCCCTTCCTAAACCCAAACTGATCATCCCCTAAGTAATCATTTGCCTTACTCTCTATCCTTTTGTTGATGATCATGAGAATAACTTTAGGTGCGTGGAATATCAAACTTATTGTTCTGTAATCCTCACATGACGTAGCCTATACCTGTTTCGGAATAGGAACTAACAATCTTCCGGCCAGATTCCTTCCTCATAGATATACGAATCAGTCCATTTTCCCACATTTTCCTAAACATTTCATTAGTTCCACATGAAATAAATATCTTGGAATTAGAAAAATTATACAATAGTCCTGCGCCGTATAATTGGAGGAAAATAATCAAAATGTATCACCGAATAGACTAATTAATATAAAAACTCTGAAAAGATCCCAGTTGCCGGAACCGCGCCCTACTATGCAAGTCTTCTCACTGTTCTGCTTATTTCCTACCATTAGATGGACGACTTACAGGAAATATAATTGATCTCTTATTGTTATCTTGGAGAATTTTGTAATCCATATCTTCCAATCACCTGTTAATAAACTTAGGTTCACGAGAGGGGTCAGAAATTCAATATTAACACTACTTAGGTAATTTATTACTAGAAAGTCGACTCTGTAATCTATGTCAAGTCATTCTAGAGGATTACTGAATAACCTCTGACAGCTAGGTTTATGAAATATAAATAAATGTCTTTCGACGGTAAGAAGGTCAAAATCTCTTACCCTGTGCCGTCTAGGGTTTCAGAGACCCGGTATCCGAAAAATCACCGAGAAAGGATTAGGCGCAGTGTATCACAGTCTCCCAGGCTCGAAGTCATACTAGAACTTGAAACTTTATCCTCCAGTCCTCAGACATACTGGTTTCACTTTATCCCACACACACCACGCCAATTTTATCCTCTATCCATTGTGATTATCTTTAACAAGGTATTCTCAATGATAAGGCTATTTACTTTAAATCCATTTAGAGTGGCGCAGCGTCGTGCAGCTATGCGTTTTACTGTTTAAACATACCAAAAGGTACAGTTAGATGCTTCATTCAACTAAAACCCTCGGTTTTATCCCTTATAAGACGTTATAACGTCTACCGAGCTGTAATAAAGCTTGCTTTGCCTCTTCGGTTCTCTTGGAAGTACCTTATTTTTGGATAAGTCTTCGAACTCTTGAAAACTGCTTCAAGAGTATTTATGAGTATTATTCTGATTTTCCAAAATAATAATAATGGTTCAAATTCCGCTAATCTAAATTTTTCTCTATGTTATCTAATTTTATAAAACAAAGTACGAGCTCGTTATCAGCTACTCAGGAGTAAGTTTTCATTAAAATTTATTTTTCTCTGTTAAAACATCGGAAATATTATTAATTAAGAAAGGGAATGATTTATTAGTATCAGTTTATTTCATCTTATCTTCAAATATAGATTAATACTGCTTTATATTGCTTAACTGTTAATGACCTTTCACCGTAGACCTACGAAACCTGAATGAGGAAGTGAAAAGTTCGTCTTTTGCGCATGCCAACATATTTTCATAGTGGATATTAATAATTCTAAAATGCAGATTATTTGATATACTTTCAAAAAATGAACAATTTGAAGTATTTAATCAGTCGATTTTAGTCATTGACAGTGTGCAGATTGCGAGATGGTCCCGTCACGAATTCACGATGGCACTTTCCATGGAGCAATGATATGCGATGAAAAATCGCATTAAACTTGGAAAAATTGGGTTCAGAGTTCATGGCCGTCGTTAAGGAAACTTATGGGCATGGAGAAATGTCCCAGGTGATAATTTTCTGCCTTGACAAGATACGCTGGGAGGGTAGAGAAGAGGTTGACGATGAGGAATGCCCTGGACATCCATCAACAACACAGTGTGATGATAATGTGCAAAAATTAAGACACATGTTCAATTCTGATTGACCCCCAAGTTGCAAAATGTTAGCAGAAGAGTACAATATTCAGAAAACCAGCGTTCATTGCATTCTTACCAAAGATTTAGTCATGAGAAAGGTGTGCCAAGATGGTCTCCAAGGTGCTGTCAGAAGACTGATTGTGTGATAATCGTGCCTAGGACCTCTTGGACCACTGTGAAAATGACCCGAATTTTGTAGAATAGAAAAATTACTGGGGACAGGACATAGACCTTTCAGTACGACCCAAATACAACCCCATTGAATGCCATTTTGGACCACTATATTTAAGCATTTTGTCAAAGAGGCCATGGCGAGGTGCCTGAACCTCGGCTGAACCTATTAGGGTCCCGTTGATACCTTACAGGAAGCATACCAAAAATGGCGGTGGAGGCACTTGCATTAGTATGTCGAGACATAAGGGTGCTCATATGATGAATTTTATCAATTTTACTTTGATCTGTAATGCATTTTTCACAGATTTATTCTACTTATATTTGGAAGAGAACTTGTAGTCTTTCTTTGCTTGACCGTTTGTCATATTCTGTTAAATGATTTGAATTTTCATTCATAGAGGTATACCATCATAACTGGTGACAGTGGGTAATTCCAGGAAAATTATTGAACATTTTAGTAGCGGTTGTATATTTTTTCCGGTATTATATTTCTCCAGGAAAATTCTTTAATATTTCCATTGATAAGAGTTAGTCGATAACCGCTATGAATTAAAACTAAATATCTTAGAATTCGGTGAATTTTAAATCACCTCTCAATTTGAATCAAATCTCTTGCTTGAAATTTATATCATAACTATTCTCGGTGATAACTTTGAATGATTTTCGGGGTATTTTCTGTTTCGGACTCTAGAATTAGGCAAGAAAGCTTTTCGCCATAATATACCCGAGAGAGCATTAAATGTTATCCACTTTTCGCGTTGATTTGTGTAAACTCATCTTTTGTGCGTGTTGAGAGTGCGAATAAGAGGCTCGCTCGAGCCAAGGTTTGCGTATTAGACTTAGCGGAGAAAGTCCGTCGCGGAGGGAGGCTAGATGGGCGTTACTGAATTGTAGGTGATGAGGAAGGACAAGGCAGGATCCTATTCCCTATCCCTTCACACACCGTATCAACCGTGCGTGTGAAGCATCTCAAATGGTGAGTAGGCAGATTGGCTGAATGGTGCGGAGAAATGCCGCTGATTCGGAGATAGTTCGGGAGGAAAATTGAGGACTCAAACGAGGCACCGATGAATAAGCTTTGATTCTGAAACTTGATATTTTATTTCATATTTTATAGTGTACGTATTGTATTTCTCCAATATTTGGCATACCCGACGTTGGCATATCGTATATTGAACCAAGTAGATTCGTAACGTAACCGTTGTTATAATTGGAAATTGTGGTGGGATGCTTATTTTTATAACATTTATTTGATGGTTGCTCCTCTGTGAATGATTTTATGAGGTAACCATTAGGCAAATATATATTCTTCCCAATTATTATTCTAGAATTCTTTGGCGAACTTGAATGTCGAAATAGAATTAATTTTCTACTCTCCATTTATTTATTCATTTCTATTCGGTGGGGGGGGTGGCTAGCGTACTGAATTCCCATGCAGAGGGCCAAGGTTCGAATCCCTGACGCGGAAGATATTTTTCAGAGGTATCCAGATTCCAACTTGAGGTACTTTGTGGAGGGCACTTTGAGTAAGTACGCCGTCCGTGGGATGGGGCGTTAAGACCCCTTGGCTTTCGTTTGCAGTAGGTTAATGTCGACGCCGGGTTTCTCTTCATCCTTTCCTGCCCAACCCTATGGCGCAAATGACCTCAGCTGTCAGTCACCTCCCCTAAAACTACTACTTCTATTAAAGATATATGATTTTTGCCCTGGTATTCAAGTTTTATTTCATTAATTAAGAGGATTGCTATAAATTAAATTTTCGAATTCATGGCTGTGTTCGTTTTGTCAATTAGCATGAGCAGCAATATCTGAGTAATAAGCAGATATTAACATTATCAATAAGAAAAATTGTATTTATAAAGAAATATTGGTACATTTCCCATGGAAACTGATTAAATATTAACGCTCGTGAAGTTTTGGAAAACAATTGCGTTCAACTTCAGATACAATTAGTCAATGGTACCAAGAGAATTAAAACTTATTGAACCTCAGTTACCAATTGTCAATTTTTGTTGGATATATGCTAAGAAAACATTCAACATTGTAATGCCTTGGTTTCAAAAACCTACACCTTCATTTTCAAATCTATTGAATTATATTGATTTGGAATATTTGTTCGGAAATATTTTCCTAGTGAGGAAGGCATCTTATCGTGGACTGCAATTGACTAAGAGATAGGTTGGGCCCTAGTCATGGAGTTTGCTTTCTTTTAAGCCCTTTCTCGGAATTACCCATACAGAGCGAGATCAACAAGGTCTGTCCCAAAAGTAGTATGACTTATTTTTTCCCATATAGACGGATGGACGGGCGGCGGTTTCCCTGGCTGAGTTGAACGGAGATGAGACTCAGCTAAGACTGGAGGGTGGTGGCAACCTTAATGGAGTACAGATCGTTCGTTTGCGAAACCTCTCTAACGTGACCTCGTTACACTCCGTCATGAACCGGTTATTGGAACAGCGCTGCGGCATAAAATTTTACTGAGCCAAACCAGGAAAGAGACTCATAACGTGCTCAAGGCAGCTTATGATGATTACACCATGGGTATATGGGGTGTTCTTGAGTCGTACAAGTTTTTTTAGGAGGGTAGAGAATATGCTGAAGATGTACAAAAAGTGATGGAAATCTTGCAAGAGTGAAGACTATGTTTAGACAGGGATTACAGATTAAGTTTTCGCATAGTTTCTGATGTTCTAGACATCCCTAAAAGTGATCTTCATCGACTTGTGGCCGCAAACGTGGGCATGAGAAAGGCGTATGCGAATTTGATGCCGCAAGTGCTCTCGGACGAACAAAGGAAACTCGCTCGCGGATCTGCACAACATGACAATCCTGCCTCAGCCATCCTACATCCCTGACGTTGCCCCACCAGACTTTTTCCTCTTCCCCCACCTCAAATCTGTGCTGAAAGGACGTCACCACAGCTCAGTGGAAGCGTTACATCATGTCGTGACGTGGAAGATTAGCAATATTCCGGACACCAGCTTCCAGAAGCCGCACGAGGCGTGGAAAACCCGCAGGCACGGCGGTTTGTGGACGCACAAGGGAAAATCATTTGGAAGATCATTGAGTGGATGTATCAATTCTAGCAATAAATGTATTTTAACTGACAGTCCTTGTAAGTCCCGTATACACTCAAAAGTCGATGATAAATATACTTTATCTTTATACTATCTTAATGAGACAAACGTATTTCTTATCTTTTCAAAATTCATTTACAGAAACATTGACTCCTCAATCGCAGCCCATTTTTTTTAATTCATCAATGTCTGACTTATACTTCTCTCTTGGGGGCCGAAATAATCTCTGCAGTCTAGAGAATTCGAGAAACACGAGTTGCGAACACAGACGTGGTATCTCGAAAGCCGCACCTCGTAAGGTGAGAGGATTAGTCCCAAGGGTGGTGGGGAGTCGGTGACCCCGGTGGGTGGGTGCTATATCACAGAAAATCCTCTTCCCGTGCCCTTCCTCCCGCCGTAACCCAAACAACCCTCCGTAGACGAATTGTGAATTCAACTCCGCGTTCACTTCAGATGGGAGTCGAGCAGCGCTGGGCTTCGTCGTCTACAATGACAGGGTGGCTTTGTGAAACTCTCTCGGTCGAAGACGCCGAAGGAGAGCAAGGAATGCTTAGGTCACACACTTTGTCAGAAGAAATCGGTATGCAAAAATGTGAACTTCAATAGAATTCCAAACTTGTTTCGATGATTAAGAAGCATTATTAATACTTAATTTGTTTTCACTTGGGGAATAGGAACGGAAGGTTAATATTTATTTCATGTTTTCAGAATGGTTGACGTTATTCCACAGTGTCCAAAGTACTACACCAATCCACAATTGGTACATGGGCTTTTACGGCGTGATTCAAAGCCGAGTTCTTTTTATTTTCTTATATCCACTGGAGTTAATAAAAAAAATTATATGTGAAAGTATTCCTTAAGTCCCAGTCACGTTTAGTATTTTTACAAAAGTCTTATATATTTTTCAGCATATTTTAAATTTTATTATAATGAAAATTGCAATATGTTGCAGTTACCAATTTATGCTATTTTTTGCTTATAATTATCAATTTATACCGATTAATTTGGTCTCAAATTATACTGTGGAATAAAATTTTGTTTTCGATGAAGAAAATGTTCAAATAATAATCAGATGCGAGTTTCAATGCATAGAACTTTGTTTAATAACTATTTCACGAGTTAAAAGGTTAGGGTGGAATGAGATACATGAGTAGAATTTTGTGTATGAATGCTTATATACGAGTTGTGTTGAAAAAATAACGAGAATTTTTTTCATTTCGCGGGCTTGGAGATCCGATTGTCAAACTTTTTTTTAATATGTTGGGATACATGCCCCTGAAGTATCATGAAACTTTCAGCTGTTTTCATTGTGGACTTTGTCTGTGACAGCCACTAAGGTTAGACATGTTTTATGAGCTCGGCGATTTTCGTTTATTAAAAGGAATGGATCAAAGAAATTTTATCAAATTTTGCGTAAACAATGAAATAAATTGTGGGAAATGTTAACAAAGGCCTATGAAGAGTCTGCAATGGGTAAATCAAGAGTTTACGAGTAGTATTAGCGTTTCCAAGACGACCGTGAAGACCTTGAAGATGACTAACGCCCTAGACGCCCCAGCACATCAACAATCGATGAAAACGTGGAAAAAATGAAAGAAATGGACATGAAAGATCGCCGAATCACATTTAGAGAGGTCGCCGATAATGTTGATCGATTGGATCATAT
The DNA here is from genome assembly GCA_037158775.1 of Hetaerina titia. NCBI lineage: Eukaryota > Metazoa > Arthropoda > Insecta > Odonata > Calopterygidae > Hetaerina > Hetaerina titia. The sequence goes on from CM073772.1 coordinate 114,950,847, forward strand.
CATGACATTTTTTCCAATTTTTTGGCTATGAAACGCGTGGCAGCAAAATTCGTTCCGAATTGTTGTTTTTGTTCCGAATTTTGAACGAAAACAGCGGCGAATGGAAGTTGCCCAGGAGTCACTAAATCAAGTAAACGACGATGCAGAATTACTGAAAAGTTATAACAGGTGCCAAAACATGGGTTTATGGAAATGGCGTTGAAACGTTGAAAACGCTGAAACTAAGGCTAAATCATCCCATTGGAGGAATTCTGGCTCACCAAGACCGAAAAAGGCTCGACAAGTGCAGTCGAACGTGAAGGTTATGCTCCATGTGTTCTTCGATTATAATGGCATAGTGCATCATATATTCCTGCCGCCAGGTCAAATGGTCAATAAGCAAGTACTGCCTACAAGTTCAACGCCGTTTGAGTGAAGCAATCCGAAAAAACGCCCGAATCTGTGTAAAAAAATCCATGGCTTTTATACCACGATAATACACCAGCTCACCCTTTATTGCTTGTTCGTGAATTTTGGCCAAAAACAATACTGTAACGATGCCCCAGCCTCCATATTCGCCAGATATGGCTCCGTGTGACTTTTTCCTATTTCCAAAAGTTAAGAGATCCTTGAAGGGCCGTCGTTTTACAGTCGTAGATGACATTAAAAGTGAATCGCTGAAAGAACTAAAGGCTATCTCAAAGATCGAGGTTGATAAGTGTGTTGAGGACTGGAAGAAGCGCTGGCACTAGTGCATAATCTCCAATGGTGACTATTTTGAAGATGAAAACATCAATGTGCCCTCCCATGGACTACAACCTTGACGTGGTGGAAGGGCTTGTGCGTTCTGATGACCCCTAGAGCTGTGCTGGCGGGAGTAATAATAATTGCTCCTGGTAGGGTCACCCATGCCAGATAGGTCGAAGGTTAGGAGCCAGACGAAAGGTAGTCCACGCAGCGTGTGTTCCTCAATGAGGCGGCGGCAAAGGCGTCTGACCCCAGTGGGGCGGCCTTCAAGAGATGGTTTCATGTTAAAAACACTATTGAGGAAGGCAACGGGAAACCACCTCAATTATCATTCCCAAGAATTTTATGATGGACAAAAGAGAGAAATTGAGTCCTGGCAATTGCGGGACTCGGCCCAAGCGGCGTGCCCGGCAGCGGGGGAGGCAAGTATTTCGCAGTCGTCATCCCACGAAACCCTTGCAAGGAGAAATTACAGCAGCAAGTCAGAAGACGCTGAAAAAAACGTTAGTAGAAAGTAGTTAGAATAGGAACATGGAACGTCAGGACAATGTTGAGGACAGGAAAATTAGAGAATATTAAGCGAGAGATGGAAAGAGGTAATATAAATGTTTTAGGTCTATGCGAGGTGAGATGGAAGGATAGCGGGGATTACTGGAGTGACAATTATAGAGTGAAATACAGCGGCGGGGACGAGAGCCAAAGAAGGGTTGCCGTAATATTAAATAAAGGGGTAGGAAGAAACGTAGTGAACATAAAGCAAGCAACGGATAGAATGTTACTGGTAGAGATTAAATTAGGTAGAGATTATTGAGGTTAACAAAATAGTATCCAGTTTCTAAGGAACGCTGTGCTAAAGGCGATGGCAGATAATGTTTGTCGAAGTGACTGACGTTCCCTGAAGCTGAAACTTAGCTGAGAGCTATTTGATGCATTATTATCTCACTGGCGCTTTTTGATCTCGCCTCTCAGTGCTCATGGCTTGTGTTAAGATTTCAGGCCGTGAAAGTCACACAACTATGCAAAAATTGGTTGAACCCTAACAAGGATACAGGTGGTAAGATGACTGCCGTCTTTACATACTACTAATTTGAAATATTTTGATGCCATATATTTTGTTATTGACAATAGTAAATTATTATCGAGGGAACTAAATTTAAATGGCTTGGACTCTCAAGTTAAGACAGAGGATATTAGTGAGTATTAATTATTTCCTTTGAGGTAGTGACTCAAACTGAACATACGCACGCATATCGATGTTTGCTCGAAAATACCTAAAATGTACTCATCATCCATGTCCGTAGCTGGGATATATCCCGCTTCAGATCATCCGTATTTCTGGAAGTCAACTCCGTGACCAGCAGTCTCCATCTCGCAATTAAATGGAAACTTTCAGGTTGTTGACTTCTAAGCAAAAGGTAAACGTTATTATTTGAAATTTAAACTAACGGCTTGAAAATATAAATATTTAATTATTATATATAGCATTAATTAAAAAAAACATCCTTGCATTTTTTGGCCTCTACATCAAGTTTTTAACAATTATACAACATTAAAGATGCGAGAGTAGACTGAAAACTAATGCACACATGCTTGTAGACCACAAACAAGACGACCTTCGGAAGCACTCCTGGTGGCATGTGGAAGTAACATTTCCCCTCAACACGCATGCGCAGGTTTGAGGCTGCTTTCATCCATTGTATTTCCAGGAGCGGAAGTATGGCGACGTGTTCTAGACTAGACACTCGCGTTGACATAATGCTAGAACAGGTCTCCATACTTCCGTTTCTCGAAACACACTGGATGAACGAGACTACCTTTAAACCTGCGCATGCGTGTTGAGGGGGAATGTTACTTACATGACATCAGGAGTGCTTCTGAAGATCATTTTGTTTGTGGTCTACAAGCATGTGTGCATTAGTCGTCAGCCTATCCTCGTAATCACAAACACCCAAGTCCGAGCTGTAGGAAAAGCAATCTAGATGGGAATCAAACCCTAATACGTCTGGGTTCGTCGATTCATGTTGTAAGATGGCTTGACATTTTTTAAAATAAAGTCTTTCGAGAGTGCTGTGAAAGGGAAATCGGATTTGGTGGGCGTGAATGCCAAAACGAATACGGTGAGGGTTTTCAGGACGCAGACGAAGGGCGCAGTGGTGGGAGAAGAGTGCAAGGAAGAGACCGAGGGACAAAATGAAGGCAGAAGGAGCGGGACCAAAGTTCGGCGAAGGGATAGGGAGGGCTGAAGGGAACGGGGAAGGTGGGGTGAAAGCAATGAATTCCTAAACAAGTACCCCGCGGCGCGGGGCGTTCGAAGATTCCTGGAATGAATTAGCTCTGCGCTGCGGCGGTGGCGGGAACTTCTTGCGCTGGAGGCAGGGGCAGCAAGGCTCTCGTTCGCGTGCGTGAAGGGAGAGGGCGATGAGGAGGAAGGGCATCTGGGGAAGAGGAAGGAAGGAGAGTGAGTGAGAACAGTTTCAGGGAAGTAGGAGAGGGGAGACTGTGAGCGAGAGAGAAAGCGTCGTGCGTGAATTAAGGAATGGGGTTTACGAGCGGGGAAGTGATGTCGGGGAGAAGAGGGGGGTTTCAACGATAAATTAGGAGATAATGAGAGTGGGTGGGAAGAAGCCGGGGTGAGTTTATGGCGGTTATGGTGCTCCGTATCCATCCAGGGGATCGGTGGGGATTCATGTCTCATTACGCGGAATAGAGACACAATGCGGCAGCCCGTCATGAGAGGTTTATATCTATTACCGGAAATTAGGTGATGGTGGTTATTACTAGGTAGCAGAACTTTTAGAAAGATGTCCGTTGGTGACAAGATTGGATTTTGCTCTTGGATGCCCTTTAACGAGGGCGACGTGTAACGTTATGAATTATCCTCGTCATGGATACTCATATGAGCCCTCTGTTAAGCTTGCTGTTATAATCAAGCAGTTTGATGTAATGGGCCAAAGTCAAAATATATGTTAGTGGCAGTCCGTATTGTGTGCTTGTAAGTAATTGCACTGTCGGAGATTGGGAAACATTGTTGTGGACTTACGCATAACAAAATAATTATGTAGAAGAAAGATGTAAAAATTAGAATATGATTTTTTGAAAGAATTGGTATCTTCGCATGCACTTGGCCGTGCGTATGGCAATTTTAATACTCCAGTGATGAATGGGGCATCTCGTAATTTCTCTCACATTTTGTAGTTCACGAAACATTTGTTTTTCATTAAAAAACGCTAACAACATGAGATTAAGGTGAAACTAATGAATAATATCCGCAAAGATACATATTACTAAAATGAGTGAGAATAAATTACTTATGATTGTTATCTTTATTATACAATTTGATGAACTGTATTCTATCTTAAGCATTCGTAAATTTATAAATAATCTTTAGATATGCATTGGTACATTTCGATTGGCGCTGATGTAAATGAAATCCTAAGCTCCAAGAATTTGATAAAAATGCCTTTCGCAAATTCCAAATACAAGTTATTTGTATTTATATTTTGAATTTCTATGTAAGATTTAAGGTTAACTAATTAAATCAAGTATTTATATAATAAGTCACGTGTTTTTTTTAACAGACCTTATCTAGCAGTTAATGCTGATGAATACGTATTCATTAAAATGAGTCTCCTCACCCTAAACCTTTCTGGTGAAAGAATATACTCCCTGAACCTTGGCAAACCTAAGCGGATGCTGTAACAGAATCTTAAAGCCGTCGGCTACATATGGGATGTATTCATGTTCGTATTGCTATCTAGGTGAATATATTTTAAATCCATTTCTATAATTTATATTCACATCTAAAACTAAATCGTCAGGTAGTAGTTACCGTTTACTCACGGTTTCTTTGAGATTCATAAAGGATTCCTAAAGAAAGGGTCTCAGATATTTGTGAAGTTAATTTATTATTTTTACACTTAACTTATGTAAAATCTTGCATTTATCAAATTTTGACACAATTTAATATAGATAATGCGCGATAGATTGATCTCCCCGATTCACATTACTCTGGGGTGGGCGACCTGTTGATATTCCACTCATCGTACTAAACCGAGCAGTTTAGCCGTGAGACAAGTACAGTGCTCAATATGTTATTCTCTTGTTTAACCATTCGATTTTTTAATTTCATGTTTCTAAGCCTTATCTACGAAACAGGCTGTTTTATCGCCTTTTCATCAATTTATCAACTCTTCCTCCGTTTTGCTTCTCCATGTGCCGTTCAAAGGAGAGGATTGGTCGCAACACATTTCAGCAAGTTTTTATATTAATATGCACATGCATAATTTAATGCCAGCCTTTGGGTTGGTTTAATTATTTTTTCAACGTTATTATGCATTCAGTGAATGGGGCTGAAATTTAGGAGCAGTAGTTTTTGTGTCCATTAATTATCATCATCAAACCATTAACATGGAAGTACCCATTGGCCCAGCTGTGGACGTTTCGGTTAATAACATTGCCATGTAAGTACAAATTTCACGAAATTCCCTCCCATCATGGAATTCTTATCCTCTGCCTAACAGTGAACTTAGCGGGCTACTCTTATCTTAATGTGAAAAATATGACAATTAACTAATAAATATTTTTACTGACGAAATGTGTTCATCAAAGGTTTGAAAAGGTATAGGACAAGAGTGACTGGTTTTTAATAAGGGGTATTTGAACGACCTTTGATATTTAAGCATTCCTCAAAAATATTCGTAAATAAAGCAGTCATCGACATAATTACCTCGACATATTAATTCTAAATTACTAAAAACTATGACGATAATTATAGGTAAAGTTCAGATTCCGTATTACTTATCTTTTTCATTGGCCAAGAATTACAGTGTCCCGTGAAACGACAGTAGTGTGCATGCATGTATATACTATATATATATATGCATGAAAGTTTATGAGCATCCTTCATCCACTTCTCTCGACATGTAATCCCGAAGTCCATTTGTAAACTTCACTTATTTCGAGGTTCCTTGTTGAATGAAACTCTGCAGGGATAAGGCTCGCCGATAACATAAATTGACGGAAGTGCTCTCCTGTTGAACGCGCTATCAAAAATTCAATTTGTTTCATTTCCATGAATCTCATTTCCTTGGAATCCAGGAAAACGGATTATTTGGGTGAGTAAGGGACATCGCAAGTTGGGAGTCTTAGGGCGCGACATAATCGGTGGCGCCGAAATTCTTTACGCGCCTGCCGGGCGGAGGATAGGGCATTCGGGCGAAATGCGAAGGGAATAGGAGTTGTGAGGGAGGGAGGTGGGGTTAGGAAAGGTGAGAGATTGGTTTTGGAGAAAGGGGGAAGGAAAGGTGTGCCTGCTCGTGAGGAGGAAGGACGCCATAGCGAGGAACAAATTAAGTGAATTAATAACCACGCGGGTGAATAGTCTCCCCCCCTCCCTCTCCCCACGCATCACCCCCATTCCCCCATCGCCTCCTCCCCTTCATCGTGCTGTTCCCCTTGCCTTTGTGCTCGTTTCTTCTTTCTCTTTGCCTCCTTCTTCCTTCCTCTCGAGGCTTTCCTCCTATTTTGATTCCCTGGAGCTCTCCTCTTCACTATATTAAGGGACGGTGGGACTTTACCACCGTCGCTCTAAGGTTGCTCGGTTTTACCTTTTTAGTGTTAATAGGGGAAATTTTCAACTAGGCTTCTCATATTATATTGGCTGTAATTTCCAACCCCTTTTCTTGCGAGAGAGTTTCCTTAGGATTTTTACCCCTGAAAGTATACGTACGAGTTGTATGATAAAAAAATCTCTCTTTCGTGGTGTGTCTATACAAGAAATGAATAAGCACAAAGTGGAACAGCGGTTAATCACTGAACGAAATTACTTAGTTATTGATAAAATTAAAGAGAAGTATGAATTGACAATAATTAAAATATATTGTAGAGAATATTTAAGCCAAATACACTTAATGACAATTCTTTTGACTAGCCAAATAAGAACTCTAAATGAATTCAATAAAATTAATTCTCTTAGTATAGATAGGTAGGTTTTAAAGCGTTTTCTCAGAGTTTCACTTTTACATGTTACAGTTCATTTCATATCCATAAAATCTGATGTTGCACCTGCTAAGCGGTAAAAAAATGAGTCGTGAATTAACTAAAATGTTACAATAATCTTCTGGCATTTTTTTCACAATAGGATGTCTAGTAATTGGAGATAGTTTTGGTTGAACATTATAACAAAAATAAGTATTTCTCTTGATTTTGGAAAAATTGCGTTATTCAAGGTTCAGTGTATGCAAAAGATTTTCGTAGTATGATTCGTTTATGATAAACTATATATGAATCTATCTTTTCATCATGTCAAAGGTATTTGATAGACATTTCGGGAAACGCTTCTCAAATATCCCGAAGTTTCTGAAGAGATTATTGGCGATCTGCTAATCTTTTGTTGAGCGTTTCAGGATTTGTTTATGATTACTCCATGCCTAGCCCACTTCAGTCGTTCACTCTCTACATTTAGAGTTATTTCCATTTCTCTTTACTTTAAATATCAACATAAGTTATTGTTCGAAATTTGAATTATCATAATAAAAGATCCAAAGAGTTTATCTCTACTTATTTTAAATTTTTTCGTTGCAACACAAGATTGCTTACATGGTCAATTAACGAACCTATCCAAACCATTTGGATCAATTAGCCGTGGCACCAATTATGAACTGCTGCCGGCAACGTTACCATAGTTGCTGCTACCTTACCCTTGAATCCATTTTCAGACCTCGATCTCCATATTTACTTCAATACAGAGTTCTTCAGCTTCAACCATTTCGGTTCCTTACTCCAACTTATTCTTTTTTTGGTCTCTCTTCAAGAAATACAGTTTTAGTTCGGTTGTTTGGTTAACCATGTTTTCTTTCACAGTTTTTATGTTTCATAAACTGCTACACAGTTGCCTCATGCATGCATAAATATAGGTTACTTCGCTTATTTTGACGTTTTGAGAGTTTCTAAATACTTTACACCAAATATAAGAAGTACATATTTTAGGAGGTATATTTTTTTAAAGCAAGTAAAGATATTTGGGATTAATTAGTCTCTCTGCCAGTCACTATTGATATTTCTTTGTGATTGTATTTTTTTATAATTTACTTTGAAGTCTTACACACCTACGGAATTTACCATTTAATCATTTTACTTGTCCTGAATAATGCATCATTTAATTGTGACGTAATTTAAAGTAACACTTCGCCAATATCGGTCGGTTTTACTTAGGGATATAAAATTTGATTCGTTTCCACAATAACTCTATCCTAAATTCTCGGCACATTTCTCCGGGTCTCCCTTCGGATACATTCTCGGCCGCGCTCTCTTACTCCGCCCACGACCTCCAAGCGCTCCAAGCGATTATGCCGACGGGAAGAAATGAACATCAAGCAAATTTGAAAGCTTGCATTTGCCAAGTATGCGGGTCTATGTGTTTACACAAACTCACATCGATTCAAGGAGAGTCCTACGGTTGATTTATTCACAAAATATTTTGGTTCATCTTCGAAGCATTCATTCTTCTGGAAAGCGGAGGTTGGGATAAATGGAATGGGATATTATGAGTTCCAGTGTAGAATTAGGTGAAAACAAAGATTGGGTAAAAGGTAGTAAGTTAAAATTTTCCGATTATGTTTTTTTGGTGCATAAATATGTACTCGCACACGGCGATGTGAGTTTGAGTATTATCCATACTCATCGACTCTGTAGCCCGTGAATAAACTCGCAGTTTTGGTCAAAAATTTAGATTTCACGATGTTAATTTCTTTTCTGTTTCTATTATCTGTTAGAAAGATAGGAATTTTAAAGAAATGAATAAGTTATTAAAAATGATTTTACAATGTCGTTCACTTACCGAGGACGACAGCAAATTTGGCAATTATTGGCATTTTGGGCGCATGGCTTTTACTACATGGTGCCAGGAATTCCGTATTTTAGAAAACTGTTATATTAGAAAGCAGGACAGAGTATATTAAAATCCAAAAATATATAATTCCGTGTGAGTACATGGCGGCCATTCGAGAAATAGAAACTGATTCTTTCCTTATGCTATGTGGAACCGAGAACGATTAGCATGTCAAAAAGTGGCTTCTTCACGACAGGTAAGGTCAATAAGAAATGTTTTATGTGCCTAATTTATCAGAAAAATCTTTAAAAAGAGATAGATATGTTATATGTCCATCTAAATTTTCGTATGTATACAAATCGGTTGAGCAAAAGGCCAACAAAATGAGTATATTTACGGGATATAAAATTATAGCGGATAGTTTACGTAAATTGACAGCCACTTAGTTATATCATTGTTCCTCTTATCGTGGTTACAACGCGATGCATTGCGGAATGCACAAAAATTTTATACTCAACGATAATAATTATTATTCATCCAAATACCTGTGGACATTTGCCCCTTTCCACTCGCCCTCAATGCAGTTTACAGGTTATGATAAAGACCTATTTGCATGTTCATTGGGTTTATTGATTGTTATTAGGCATGATTTCTTATTTTAATTAGTCATTCTCATTAATACGCATTCAACCAAGAGTATTATTAGGTTCTGTCTCATTAATATATCATTCTTTTCCTTCTCACATCCAATCAATCCCCCTAATCTTATGCTTCAGTCTATTTTGATTAAATGCTTTTAATTGTGTGGAAAATTCGAGAAACATGTGGTATTACTTGGATATTTATTTTTCCGTCTCGCTCAACCAAACTCAAGCGAAAGCAGTCTGGGAAAGACAAGGTCTATCCCAAAAGTAGTATAAATTTTTTTGTCCCATATAGACGAATGGACGGGCGGCGATTTCTCTGGCTGAGTTGAACGGAGGTGAGACTCAGCTAAGACTGGAGGGCGGTGGTAACCTTAATGGAGTACAGATCGTTCGTTTGCGAAACCTCTCTAACGTGACCTCGTTACACTCCGTCATGAACCGGTTATTGGAACAGCGCTGCGGCATAAAATTTTACTGAGCCAAACCAGGAAAGAGACTCATAACGTGCTCAAGGCAGCTTATGATGATAACACCATGGGTATATGGGGTGTTCATGAGTCGTGCAAGTTGTTTCAGGAGGGTAGAGAATATGCTGAAGATGTACAAAAAGTGATGGAAATCTTGCAAGAGTGAAGGCTATGTTTGGACAAGGATTGCAGATTAAGTTTTCGCATAGTTTCTGATGTTCTAGACATCCCTAAAAGTGATCTTCATCGACTTGTGGCCGCAAACGTGGGCATGAGAAAGGCGTATGCGAATTTGATGCCGCAAGTGCTCTCGGACGAACAAAGGAAATCCGCACGCGGATCTGCACAACGTGACAATCCTGCCTCAGCCATCCTACATCCCTGACGTTGCCCCACCAGACTTCTTCCTCTTCCCCCACCTCAAATCTTTGCTGAAAGGACGTCACCACAGCTCAGTGGAAGCGTTACATCATGTCGTGACGTAGAAGATTTGCAGAATTCCGGACACCAGCTTCCAGAAGCCGCACGAGGCGTGGAAAACCTGCAGGCACAGCGGTTTGTGGACGCACAAGGGTGCTACTTGGAAAGCTGTTGAGTGAATGTATGAATTCTGGCAATAAATGTATTTTAATCAATTCAGTCCTGCTACTTTTGGAACGGACGTTGTAGGTATATACCGAGAGTGACGGGGGAAATGTGAATACATGAAAAAGAGAATTTCCAGGGAAATGGGATGGGTATGAAACTCAATAAATGCCAATGCTGCAACAGGGTTCATTTCATTGCAGCCTACTCTTTAATGGCCTTAGACATAGCTGCTAACTTACTCACCGCCATTGGACTTCACACCGTTTATGTGGAGAAAAGCCACATGAATGTAATGGAAAGACCAATTCTAACGTCACCCGAATACATCGTAGTTGAAAAAGATTAAACGATAGACTTTTTTTGTTTTCCTTACCCTTATGCTCAAAGATATGTTTTACGAAAGAAAGGTTACTGCAGTGGTAAAATGGCAATCGAGTTTCATTTCTGGAAGATGAGAGGAGAATGATCTTCAAAGAAACCCCTTTTTGTTACTCGGGTTATTTATGCTATTGTTAATTTCCGCAACCAGTGTTGGGAATTAACAACCCATTCGGAGCAATGACTAAAAGGGAAGTCATACTGAGAAGATTCATATTTAAATAACGACAAAAAATCTCTTTTTTTATTAATATGCATTAATGTTAAAAAAAATGGCTGGTGGCAATAATGCTGTTCAGTTTAGCATAATCATACTTATTTGAAATTTTTCATCTGCCACTTTTAATGATATAAAACCAGGAGAAAATGACCTTCTAACATATATCTATTTGCTATTGACCATATATTCATGGGAAACATCCTCCATTATTTTAATTTAGTGGGCCAAAGAAGACTTGACGCACACTTACAGGTCACAAGGCGATGTTTTAGCCTTTTTCAACCTGAGACTTCAAATAAACTTTGCTTCTAATTGAATTCTATCAGACTGAAACGACTCTGCCCATCTGATATGAGATACACATTGTAACAGCTCCGCGGGTTGTTTTGGCCATAAAGTGATCCAGTTTTAGAATGTTTATTTAACAGGGAAATCACGCAGGGAATGAAACATGTGGAGCTTGTCGAAGTGGACTTGGCTGGGATTTATTGCTTTTGGAGAATCCACTGTTCCATTTTATGTCTATGCGGTCCCAGCCGCCTTCGAAATTAGTTTTTGCGCTCTTCTCAACACCATAAGTGATAAAACTCATGGAAACTATGATCAATGTATTTTAATACCCTCTGTAGCCAGCTATAAATGCGATATTCTTGAAAACGGACATCCAAAACGTCATTTCTGCGAAGGTAATACATTTTGGAAGGAAAATACCGTGCCTGGAAAAAAATAGGCACTTTCATTTAGAAAGTGGTTTTATTTGCTTGAGCTGGCTTTTGATTCTGGAATGCGTGTCGCTTTAACTAGCTGCCTGCGATTTAAAACACAAGTGTTCCTTAACATCTCATTTTTCACTACCAAAACGATATTTAAAAATAAGGAGATTTTGTTCTAAGCTGTCTTAAGTCTTACATTAAAACAGCTTAGAACAAAATCACATCACACGGTGAGGGTGAAAGAAAGAGAAAAAAACTTTGCACTACCACACACTTTTAATACAACACGACCATGGTTTCAACAACGAAACCATGGTCGTGTTGTATCAAAAGTTTGTGGAAGTCCATAGTTTTTTTCTCTTTCTTTCATCCTCACCATGAAGGAATTCCACAAAGTTAAGCCTGAACCTGTTAGCTTCACATCACACTTTTCAGTTGTCATGATCAAATTTATATGAGATACTTACAGGAGTGTTATAGCTTTAAAGTTTTTTAATAACTTGGCCTTTTCTAAAAAGAGACGTTTCAGGCATATCATTAATAAAAATTGGCCTTTTCTAGAATTTCTTTCTTCTATCTAATGTTCCTTATTTCAGAATTATTTCAGACTAATGTTCCCTTTGCTATAACTAATAGTCATTGATATTTTTAGATTAAGAACCTATTTGTGCTTCTTTAAATGTATCCACTATTAACAAAGGTTCAATATTAGCAAAGAGAAATTTTAATTACTTTGCCCCAATTAAAATAATCCATAATTGCTGATTTCGGGAATGGTGATAAATTTGATAGTTATTTCAGAGTTCAGCCTTGAGATTGATTAGTATCTAACGACCAGAAGGGATAAAAGTTAGGGGGAAAAAGTTTTGGATGTTCATCACCAAAAAGTAGAGGTAGAAATAAATAATTCTGAAAGAAATTTAGCGTTAAGTTGCACCGATGATATTCTTCCAAACATTTCAAACTTTAGAAGTTTTCTGCTCTTGGACTCTATTGAATGGACCAAATAGGAGCGCACTTCGTCCTTGTGAAAATATTCATCGTTAAACAATTTTCTTCCACAATTTTCCGCCGAGGAACATCGGGTGACAATCGGCTTCTCGTAGCTTTATCTACCTGCAAAGTTTCAGCAAAAGCATCAGGTGGGCTTCCCTGAAAATCTGTTTTTCCGGTAATAAAAAGAAGGGCTATTGAATTCCTAAACGAAATTGAATTGCATCCAGAACCTCTGCTTTTTCTGTACCTTTCTCGCATCAGAATGAGGGAAGGGACGCCACCGTGGGCAATTATTGAAAAGCGCAGGCGGATTGGAATGTAATGCGGTCGGAAGTAAATGGGATGCGTCTGCTATTTGATTAACGGCCTTGGAAAAAATAGAATAGAGGGAATTGGGACTAATACATTTTCTTCGGAGAGTCAAGTGAATTCGTTGATGCATTAAAGAGGGAGGCATGATTTAGTACTCGAGGAAGTCGATTAAATCAATTACTCAACTCTTGGGAAACCTTGTTTCCACGTAATTCTGCAGAAAATGAGTTACTATTTGAAGGATAGCCCTAATTCAACCAAAATACGTTTTCTCATTCTTTAAGTAGTCGTTTTTAAATAATTTTTAACTGTGATAAATTGAAATGTGAGGATATTATATAAGAAACCTATATACAGAGGATGGTGGATATGTTTTAATAATAATTTTAATTCGGTTTTCAATAATTATTGGAGTTAATAAATGTCTGTCTTAAGTTGTTGTGATTAGAAAATCGTCCTCATGTAAGATTCAGTTATGTCTAATTGGTTAGTTACTGGTAAAGTTATTTTGATACCGTATTTAAATAACAGTATTTAACCTTTAACTCTTATTTGTAATTCAAGGAGTATGAATTATACAGCTTGTGATATCATCTATGACTCTTAATGATGACCCAAACTGTTGAAACCATTTCCGTGGAATTATAACTGTAAAGAAAAGTTCAACATTAGTGTATTAATATGAATATCGTAAATATTCAGCAAGTGACGGCTGGAATGATATTGACATTTTTAAAAAATACAATCATATTATTTTTTGATGCCTTACGCCCTATTATGAAGGATTTAAATTTCTAAAAAATAAGGGAACGGGTTTTTTTATTTTGGACTACCATTTTTTTTTACTTGCAATTGTGATGGATGTTAGTCTTTTTTGGCGCGTAACTTTTTATAAGGTGCCAAATAATTAGTTTGTGGGAGAAATCGTGTCAATGTATTAAATATTAGCTCATTAGTTACTACATTGTGTGAACACAACAGGGGACATATGATACCAAGAAAACATTTTCAATACGATAATTAAACATATCCTATATTTTCTGGTCACGTGGATAAATCATTTCTATCCATTGAAAACGACTGTTAAACTTTCTAGAAGCTCAAGCAAAATGCAATGGAGTCATACATGAACACAATTTATCACAGGCCGAAGAGGCCTAGGGAGGTACGAGGGTAGACTGAAAAGTAATGCACATATGCTTATAGAGCGCAAATAAAATGACTTTCAAAAGCGAGCTAGGTGGCACGTGGATGTAACATCCTCCCTCAACACGCATGCGTAGGTTTGAGGTCGTTTTATACATCCACTGTATTTCGAGAAGCGGAAGTACGGAGATGTTTTCTAGTGCTATGTCAACATCGGTTTGAAAAATTCATAGCTAGGAAGTTAATATCCATTGTCAATTTGGATTTCCCATAAATATGTTCTATTCTCAAGAGCTCACTTCGATCATCTCGTATAAAAAAGTTTTGAAAGACAACAATCTAATAGTTGAAAAAGCGGAAAAATACAACACAGTGGTAGTGATGAAAATAATAGACGAAATAAAAAAGTGTTATGACTTCATTAACAGTGAAAAAATTGTGAAACTCCCATACGACCCCACGATGAAATTCCAAATTAATGTTTTAAAGTGTTTAAAAACCACCCCCAATACCCTCAAACCAAGTGACATTTACAAAGCAACAGTGATGAATCCGAGAGCGCCCAGATTTTTCGGCCTAATAATAATGTCAAATATCTTTTTACAAATATACCTGTTGTGGAATTTTTGTCAGTGGCGGAAAGAGTGCTTAAAAGTGCTGGGGCCGAACCACCCTTCCTCAATGAGTTCATGTCTCTTTTGAGATTGTGTGTTGAGCAAAATTATTTTCAATTCAATAATGAATACTTCAAACAAGTGGAAGGATTAGCAATGGGGTCCCCGTTATCACCAATGCTTGCTGACCTGTACATGGACGAGTTTGAAAAAAATATTCAGCAACCCCTCAATGTTTACCAAGAATATTCACTGTTGGGTTAGATACGTAGACGATATCTTTGCTGTATGGACAGGCACTGAAAGACAGAGAATTTTACTATATGATTACCCTAAATGCCCAATGCAAAAAAATCAGTTTCACTTGTGAAAAAGAACTCAATAATAAGTTAAATTTTCTTGATATCCTAGTGTCGAAAAAGGGGCGGGGCTTTGATTTTGAAATTTTCCGGAAAATAACCACCACAGACCACATCATCCCCTTCAACTCCCACCATCACATATCCCACAAACTTTCCACTTTCCATTTCTTACTAAACAGACTGTTGGCCATTCCTCTGTCCAAAAACAATTTTGCTCATGAACTTAATATAATTAAAGATTTATCAACGTATGATGGCTACAAAGACAGTTTTATAGATAAAACGCTACAAAGAAAACGTTCAGTTCAAGCCAAAGAATTTTTATACAAACCAATTAATGTGGTTGGAAAAGAATACAAATGGTGTAAACTCCCTTTTTATGGTTTAATTTCACAGAGGATAGCCAATCTCTTTCCAAGGAAACAATTTCGAATAGCCTTCTACAATAGGAATAACTTGAAATCATTTTTGAACTCTACGAAAGAGAAAGTAGTCAAACTGAATAAAGGTGGCATTTATAGGTTAATTTGCAACGACTGTAGTGCGCTATACATATATAGGCCAAACGGGGAGGTCGTTAAAAACCCGGGCGGAAGAGCATAAACGCTGTTTTAGGAATTGTGACCTCAAGAAATAGCACTTTGCAAAACATCTGTGGGAAAACAACCATGAGAGTGATTTCAAGCCAGAACTCGTACACCAGATGGACAAAGGGATGGACAAGTGGGAGGAGCTTGAAATTAGAAAGAATTTAAAAACGGGTCATTTGGTGAACGAATTATTGTTTGAATACCTCTCCCCATTCCTGGAAGTACCCCTTTCCTTCACCCAAACACACAACAACCCCCCCCCCCCCACTGTTAACCCACCAATCACTGACGCTTAACACCCCTCTCCTTTTTCCCATTTACGCCGATTACAACCCGATTTTTCCCCTCTTTTTTACCCCCTCTCTCACCCACTCCACTCTCCCTCATAAATGCTATATAAACGAACCGCAGCTGGTTTTATTTTTGTACCTGATGATGACGCCTAAGCGTTGAAACTAGTTATACGAGAATAAAGAACAGTGGAAATATGCATTGTGTTCTTAATAAAATAAATATTGAACATGAACTTTCACAAAATTGAGCTTAAAACAATAGAAAGTAATAATTGTTGATGAAACTCCTTTTGACTCTGTTTTGGGTTGCTCACCGAGTTTATGTGTTCGATTTTCTGGAACGAGGGGCAACGGTAAATTCTTCTCAGTATGTACAGACTCTAAAACACCTCCGACGTCGAGTTTGTCGTGTTAAAAGCATCCTGGCGCGAATAATGTTGCAACATGACAACGCTCGTCCACACACCTAGCGCGCAACTGGAGAGGCTCTGCGAAACCTGAAATTTGAACCGATTCCACACTCTCTTTATTACCTCAATCTTGCGCCTTGCGATATTTATTTTTTCCTCAACTCAAGAGACACCTCAAGGGTAATCATTACACCTCGAACGATGGAGTGAAGGCAGCTGTCAAGTCCTGGATTCGAGAAAAGTCGGAAGAGTTTTTCAGTTTCGGAATAACTTGTTACACCTTGGGAGAAATATATGATTTTTAAACAATAGAATCGTACTTTAATGTACTTTTTGTCCGATCTTGCTATTTGTTTTTGTTCGCGCTCTACAAGCACTTGTGCATTACTTTTCTGCAAACCCTAGTACATTGCCAAAATCTGCAGTACTTAATAATTTCTTTCAGAAAGTTCGACAACTAATCACCGAGTGATTGAATTTGGGGATGTAGACAATAAATGTATGATGCCCGACTATTTAGAAGCGGTTGGTTTGGGCTTATTTGGAGTTTGGCGGGAGGCATATGGAGAGCGAGAATGTGGAGAAATGGTCGAACAGGGAATTTTAAGTATGAAAGAGTGGGTTAATAGTGGAAAGAATAAGGCCGTGTACGGCCATCACCACTTCCGAATCGGAGTCTCGCCCCTTTGCGTCGTCGGCGGAATGTTTAGGAGCTCGACACTTCCACTCTCGCTCATCGATGGGGGCGAGGGTGAGATAAAGGGGGATTAGGGGGGGATTCGACCTCCGACAACGCGGAAGGAGAGACGTTCCGCTCAGGTAAGGCGGGGGACCCCCTTCGCCCCCTCTTCCCTCCGCCCTCGCCGTCGATGGTTCATCTAAACCCGAAGGGCGGAATACATTAGGGGAATAATAAAAAAATGCGCCTTGCAGGGTGTCTGAGTTGAAGGAGGGGCCGGCGGGGTGTCGGCGGGCCGGAGGACGGGGACACTGGCAAGATGCCCCGCGAGCGCGGTGGGCGGGGGTGAACAGGGGGGTGTGTGAGAGAATTGGCGAGGTGCCCGGGCATGGTTCAGTCAAGAGGGAATCGAGGGGGATTGGGGATGGCAGGCAGATGGGCGGGGTGAGATTTTTAAAGGTGAGGATGACGTGGGGCGTGTCTTCTTCCCGCCGCCTCTCTCCGGCCTTCTTCTTTAACCCGCCCTGGGAAGGGATCCTGGCGGAATTTATGGGAGCGCAGCACATACCAATGTCTAACCTGTTCAATAACCCTGAGCTGCGCGCCCTCTCTTCCTTATGTGGGCCATCTACCCAGCAGCTGTAAGCATGTTCATGACATACGTCGTAATTTCTTTGGAAGCAAACACCACAGTTACTCCAATATTGGGTTTTCGACTAATTAAATGTAAGTTCCCAAAACGTGATCATTTTAAATTAAATGTTATTTGTTTGATTACTGTTAATATAGGCATTATAGTTTCAAATATCAATGTGTGTCTTACAGATTTTTTATTGATATTCTCCACTCTATGTCAGGCATTAATGATACGTAATCGTAATATATAATTACGCATGGTAAATCTCTTTCGATACTACCCAATTGGTATAATTTCGTAAATCTTAAACAAATATTTTAATTTACATGTATAATTTAAATTTCAACGCAAAATTATTTAAGAATTATTTAAGCTGATACTGTTTTCAATTTTGATAGGCTTTTGAATATAGAGCTGATATTTTTATTTACGGATCGGAAAATTTAAGTTTCTGTTCCTCAATTACGCAACTGCTCGGAGATCCAACATTGCGATACGCTTTCGTTAACCACCGCTCTGAATGACCAAATCGATACGAATATTGAATTAGAATGGGCAACGTTCAGAGTTCGTCCTCACAAGTGGGAGGGACAATCTTTATTTTTTTCTGAATTTACAAAGACAATAATCTACATAATCAAATGTGTATTTCTTTTCAATATAATTAAGCTAAAAGGTGTTAAGGTACCCAAACCTTAAAGCACCAAACCATACCAAGGAATACTGACGAGATAATTAGAAACATAGACGAGAGAAGGGATGAGAGAATATAAACCCTGATTTAGGTAAAAGGAAGTATAAAGTGTCCAATAATACTCCGATGCGCAAAATAAATAGCGCTAAAAAATGACAATGGAACAGGCCGTGCGAGGATATGGAAAGCTTGCAGAGGATGAGTGGAATTGGTGCGAAATACAGAGAGGCGATAGCACTCGGTCACAATCACTAAAAGAACTGTATGATAAAGGTCAACAAGGTTAAGCATAGAAAGATAGTATGACGTAGATGAGAATAGCTTAGGTCCAGGCGTACTCGATACTGAGGCAGAGAGGAAATTTAAGGAATCGAAATCAAATAAGCCCTTGAGGGTAGGAAATAGTTCTGCAAAACTACTGAAGGGCTTAAAACATGTTGGGGGGAGAGATTTTATGGCCTAATTCGAAGTATTTATGAGGAAAGGATTTGGCCGGAAGACTTTTTCCGGTCAGTTTTAGTTCCTATAGCAAAAAAGGGAAATGCAATATGTGAGGAATACAGAACATTATGTTTGATTTTGCTCGCAGCTGAAGTGTTTTTCATAGTCATCAATTAGAGAATGGACCGATGGGCAATTGAATACTTAGAAGATGTTCAGCATGTGTTTAGGAAGGGGAGAGGCATTCGTGATGCCATGGCAGTAATGTGGACATTAATAGAGAGGAATATACAGTAAAAGTTGCGGTAACATAATTTCCTTTTTTGAAAGCGTTTATCGTTTGAAAAAAGGACCCTGTCCAATAAGAACGTATATGTCTGCTTCGTAGATTCCGAAAAGCTTTGATTCGCTTTGACAGAGCGAATTGGGAAAAGTTAATGGACTTATTGCTGAAAATAGTAGACTGGCGGGAAAGAAGACTTATCGGAAGCATGTAAGACATTTGGCACAGACTACGTGGGGGCAAGTTGTCTGGAAGGAGTCCGGATGGGCAGTGTAAGGAAGAGAAGTAAGACGGGGGTGTCCGTTATCGCCGGTGCTGTTCAACATTAATGTGGAGGAAATGTTTAAACGGACATGGGAAGAACTGAAGGTAGGAATGAAAGTCGGCGGGGAATCCATAAAATCAGATTTGCGGATGACCAAGGATCAGCTTGTCAGTCAGCCAAGGAGTTGAAAACATCGCTGAGAGGATTGGTGCAAAAGGTATGGGATGTGGATAAATGTAATTAAAACAAAGGTAAACAAAGTAGTTAAATATCAACATAGGATTTCATAAACATGAGAAGGTGGAGCAGTTTACTAATCTTGGAAATGTTTTGGATTAGAATGATCCAAGTAGTAGAAGCCTGAGATAAGAATTTCAAAGGCATTCGGCAAAGAAGGTTTCACAAGAAGGTAGGATTGGTTGGCAAGGGCGTTGAGTAAGGATTTTAAGAAAAGGCGTGTTAAAAATTTGATACAGAGCTAGGTTTTGTGCGGTGCGGAAACATGGTCATTGAAACAGAATGATGGGTATAAATTGGAGGCTTTTTTTATGGGGGTGTGCAGAAGAATGTAAAAGATGAAGTGGACTGAAAGGAAAACAAACGAGGAAGTGCTAGGCATGGTGGGTGAGGAAAGAGGATTTTGGGAGAAATTAAATTGATGAAGGAAAGATGGATTCAGGGCAATTTTAATTGGATTTGGGAGGTTGACGATTATGCGTGATAGAGGAGAGAGCGATGGGAGAGAGAAGAAGTGGCACGAATCGGAGAGCTATGCTGGCCGGAATGAATGGAGAAAAGAAGTATTCGGAATTGAGGGACTTTTTGTGGGGCTAGATTTAATGCTATGCTTTTTGTTAGGTGAGGCAAGTAAATGTATTTCACTTGCAATTGTTGAGCTGTATGCATCCAAAACCTGCCCTAACTGGTAGAATGCCAAGAAATTAATATCATTGCAACGATTTCGAAGTGTAAAAATCATTCGCCTTGATCGGAATTCGACCCCGGACCCCTCGATGTCCGGCTGGCTGCTTTAGCCAGTTAAGCTATCGAGGGGTCCTCTTAAACTCTGTAATTTTGGGGGCTTTAAAGGAACAAGATACCGTACATGCAATGTCACAGGCATTCATAGTCGTGCGCGACGCACCACAGTCCACGAGGTTAAAGTCAAATTTAAACAGTTAGGCTGTTTTTACCTTTGGAATTTGTCAAATAAATAAATATAAAAACTCTACGAAAACTTCTCGGAGCTTGGCCAATGGCAATAAAAAAGAAACATTTCCATGTAAGAAAATTTACATCTTAAGTTAGAGTAATGGGATGCACTTTGAACACAAATCTATATCTTTATTTTTTCGAGGGGCTATTGATTTTATTTTATCAGCCACCTATGAAAAATTATTTACAAAATAAAAGTATACCCGTACGCAGCGAAACTATGCACCTGAAATAAATATGGCTAAGATGGAGCTAATCCACTAATCAAAATCATATGCTGTAGCAAATAAATTGTTTTTGTTGTCAAATATCATTTTGAGTTCCGTATGTAGAGTATTCCCAGTATGATCATTTTAGTGAATGGTAAATTAAGTACCCGTACTTAGTTAAAAAACCAATAGGAAGTTGATTGGAACGAGTTGTGAGAAAATAAATCAATCGGAAGCCATGCGGCCGTCCACATTTATTGTTTTAGATAAATGAAAATGGTATACAAATTAAAAAAATATTCTGTTGTTCATATCCTAGAGATGTATTTCAATTTTCTAGAGAGAGGAGCATAGACATAATATAATAATAAAATTAGCACGTCAAACCATTTTAAGTTTGAATACTTGTCGTACAAACTTCCTTATTAAGGAAACATGGTGATGCATATATATTCTACGATTGATACAATCTGTGAAAAGAATACTACAAAGAATCTAATGTTTAGGAAGTATCTGTAAAGAATAACCACCCACCCAAGAATATTTGAAGAACTGTTAAATTTTCATTTATGCTACCATGAGTGAATCCTTTCAACTGGAAAATGAACAAATGAAACTGAATAAAGAAACCATTTAAACGTGTTGAACGTTAAACCTTCGGCGCAGTACAGTTTTATTTTAGTGGATTTTGGATTTAACGAAATATTGATTTGGCAAACCTGGAGCGAGAAGAAACAATAAAGAAATATTTTTTGAAGATAGTTGGGTACATTTATTCTTTCTATGATATCGTGGAAGTATCAAATTTAATCTTAACGGTGCACTGACCTTAATTTGATTACTCTGCAGCGCTTATAAATCATACTAAATTTTCTGGAGTGAAACGAATTAATGCATCACAATCCCGATATTGGAAAAATAACATTGTTATATTTTTGTTTATGGAGTTGTTTCCTTGGTTTCTCTATACACTCGTATAAATTAGCTAAATAAAAATCCTGCGAATCTCCTTTGTCGGAAATGTTATTAGAAAATTTGACGAAAGAAAGCCTGGAGCTTTGACGAAAGAAGGCTTGGAGTTAGATTTCAGTAGTGTGCCGTAAAATTTTATTTACAATTTATTAACCTGCTTTCATTTTCTCCAACTATGCTCCAATGATTTTCAGAATTCTGCATGTGGTAAATTTTACGGTTAATTGTTAGTTGAATTATAAAATGTGCATTGAAAATAAATTTAGTACAAACTGCTCATTGGTAAATTGGTTGAGGAGTAATGCATGCATTCTTTTCAACTAGGTATCGTCGCTGAATTACACAGTGTGAATTACATCCCTCTCAACATTTACAAGGTTACAAGTCATGGAATCCGCATATTTGAAAGAAGTGACATAGGTCGAATGAATATCTATGCATGTGTAAAGCTTCATTACAGGTCTATGTAACGTTTCTCGAGTAAACAGAAAACCAAATTCATAGCAGGTCACTATAACTGAGGACATTATGGAAGCATCGAAAAGAGTGAATTTCAAGGAATGCGTTGAAATGGAGCCTTCATTTCCTCGTTTGAGTTTAGCGAGTTACGCTAAGCCTCAAGATACTGGAAATTCCGAGAATCTGAAATCAATTTTGAAAAGAAAACCCGGCGAGAGAAAACATTCACGACGAAATTTATGCTGTTGTTATAAATAAAGGTATCTTTCATTATACAAATATAACTGACTGAATAAGGCTGATTAACTAACTTTTGATTGTTTATACTTTCAACGTAGAGACAGCAATTCTATTCAATTTCTGTAACTCTTGCTCGAATAAGTTAATGACGAATAATTAACATCAACTCTTTCCCACGCACAATTATTTAATTTTATAAGTTTAAATATTTTTATTGTTCAGAGATTTAGGTGTAAATGTCCGGCATGGCATTATCAATCGAAAACCTTTTCCGACATCCGGACTAAGTAAAATTCTTAGCAAAACGCCAAAAGGTGGCATTACTTGCTTATCTTTTATTTTGATTACATTACACACCTAATGAATGTTATAATCGGTCTCCTTCTCTTCCTACCTTTTCTTAAAGACGTAATTAACTAGTTTATACTCAAGCTACTTAACCTACGGGTATATCAATTATAATAATTAAAAAATTTCAATTTAACACTTTACTCACCCAAAAGTGAAATAATCCCTTCCTTGTATGTTATACCCTGGAATGTTAATCACGCTATTATTGGGTAACAAGTACAGTTATCTCATTAAACGTTTACTTCTTTATAAACGTTCAGTGTACGTAGCTACGGTCGTGAATCAATGTAAAAAAACTATCTGACTCTCACTATGACCACGTGATTATTTTCAGCTCTTCGAATGAATTTGCTCTTTCCATTTCTTGGATTATTTACTTCCTCTATATAGTATATCTTTGCCCCTTTATTAACGATTCGACTTCGAGATCAATTGTCATTAATTTCTCGTTTCCATATTCTGTGAGTTACTTCGTACCCTTCGTGTTACACCAAAACTTCAAAATTTTTTTTAATGCGTTCATCAAACTCAGCGGTTACCTTACATTACATGGATTTGTTCCAACTTCCTTTCGATCTTTCGTGTTGAGGATATCAAAATCTTTTATTGAAAATTATTTCTTATATAAATGAATCCAACCTGTATTATTGACGAGTCCTCTTCTTCAATTGTATTATATTATTTATAATATGCCAGGGTTACTTATATAGGATATCTGAAATATGATTGAACCCCAATTAATCGCAACATGCATCATATTATTTACTGATTACTCTGACGAGAATGGAGACATGTTGGCCTCAATTAGGGGAAAAATTGCTTCCTTCCCTCTCCCTATTCTCCCGTACACCTTTACCGCAGCCTTATTTTATTTTTCGCGCCTTAGCTCTCCTCACTCCTGCCAACTATTATTCACCTCAGTAGCCAAAGGAGAAAAAAAATCTGCTTCTCTCGAATAAACGAAATAAAAATAAATTAAACTGTGAGGAGGAGGGAGCAGCTGAAAGGGTTGGGAGGGGGGGGAGAGGGTGTGAGCGAGATAGAGGGATTTGAGGTTTGAGGCGGGGCGTTTGGGGCTCGGGGAAGTGCCACTACGTGCCCTTACTCCTTTTGCTGATAAAGTGATGACGACGCGGTTTCCTGCTTCCGTTGGCGACGCGAGCGTGGGGGGAGCGAAGAGGCTTCGGAGGGAAAGTGGCGAGGCGGGCGGGGAGGAACCAGGCGAGCGAATGCATCGTGTTCGACGTGCCGCGGTGCAGCGACGTCCTTCAATGGTTATCTGACGTATAATAGAGTTGAACGCGGTCGGAAGCGGGGTTGACATGTTCCTCGTTTGAGTCGAAATCACGTTTAATATCATTTAATGCACCGACACACGAACCAAATTAACTGATATGTAAAACATCCCATAAGAATGTTTTTATTTGCTACAGTAGGAGATGACGTAGATGTGAATGCGACCGTTTACCACCTTGGGAGGCAGAAAATAAGTAATACCATGGTTACTTTTGATGATTTTCCTTTAATTTTGCATCACTTTGGCCTTTTTTATGTTCGAAGCTTTCGAGCCAAAAGAAGGGTGTGGCTTGTACCAGCATGCAGCATTCTAAAACGCGTAAGGCATTTTGATTTTCGAAAATTGGTGCAGAAATGTTAAAGCATGCAGTAAGCGTCGAGAGTCAAATTTTAGCCAATAGTTTGCTAATATACGTGGTCAGATATTAAAAAGTTATAGATAAACCTTTTGGATGCTTTGAGGGAGTGTTATGGAAATCGCTTGAGTTATATCTTGGTATGCTACATAAACGTAGTCAAAGTGCGTTAGAATTAGTCGCACTGCTAGTCTCCATATTCTCCATACTGGGAGTTACTTCAATATCGGGCTTCCTGAAACAAACCAGATCAACATTTAAAGCTGTAATTTAGAACATTAGTTACATAAAATTAACTAGATATTTCGGTTATTTCTATGTATTAATTAAAACTTCACGAGACCTCCTCGTGGATACCATGGTGTCGAAGAATAGAAGGAAAGTAAGACGAAAGACTAACAGGAAACAATTTGGATTCAAGAAACGCTGAAGATCAATGGACTCCTGAATAAAATTTGGTACATGTAAATAGTGGTATTCGTGGACTTGGAGAAGGCCTTCGACAACAACGTGGAATGGAACTAGAGTTCAAGGTACTAGCGCTTTGAATGGACTACAACGACAAAAAAACAATTCATAAATTCTACAGGATTCAGGTAACAAATATGCAAATGCAAACCGGATGGAACATATAGAAGCATATATGAGCAAATGTGTTAGACAAGAACGTAACTTCTTACCAGCACTATTCCACGTATACCTTCAAGAGGCAAAAAAAGAAGCATTAAAATTGGGCACCAAAGCAATTTAATTATTGGGCACCAAAAGCAAAGGTAAATTTTTTCTTTAATTTAAAACGGATCCTACGAAAATACGGACATTGCAAAAATAACAATATCATCAAGAATGTCAAATAAAAAGAAAAATATAAAAGCTTTTATGCATGTTTCATAAATGTTGATATTCTACTAATGCGTACTTCATTCATATTAGTATATAACAACCAATATTAGCGTAGTAACAGATGAGCCGTAAAAGAAACAGTATGTGTGGGGAAAACGTAAATATGATGCGAGCCTTCATTCTATTCCGGCAACAAGAATGAGGAAGTGACTTCAAAGAGGTGTTTTTATTTTGATCAATATCCACCGTCGCTTTACCGTGTTATCTTAATCCTTCATAGTATTTCTGTTCTTTTTAAAGTTTTTTTCTAAAAGGTGTTCCTCCACCGTACAAACATCTGAAAGTTTTGGAACTTTCTATTCTGATTTAACTCGGAATAAGGCATCAGAAAATGTTGTGCATCCAAAGCGATCGGCGCTGGGAGCGATTGGTTAGGGCTGAAACCTAGCCATTGCCGACAGACCACCGCCAGGGTATGTGGTAGGTGGTGAATACACACAAGAGTAATTTACCCAAACATGAGATTACCGCGGTCGAACAATGTTATTATAATCCCCTCTCGATCGTGGGAAAAATGACATCTTGAACCTATCTGCTCTGCACAATCTCTCTAATTTTACTAGCGTGATCTCTCCAACCGTAGTGCGATGGGGGCAATAATATATTTGTATGCAAGGAGGCCGTGAATGGCAGGTGGGCAGGGGAGGAAATGGAGCAGGAAGAGGACGAGACCCCATTAAGAAGCTGAAGTCTCCCTCCTTGAGCCTCCACCCCTCGCACCCCCTCCACGCCACAACCCTCCGGAAAACGCACCCCCAATTGATTTTATAACCCACGCCTTGGATCATATAAGTTTTGTCTTATTTTTATAAATTTACTGGGAATGAATTTTTTTACTAATAAGCGCGTAATCTCAAGGAAGTGATTCCACGTACCCTCAGTATTTCGGAGATTACCATCTTTTTTCATAATTGCAATTTCCTCCGGGGTTGAGGTGCGAGAATGGGAGTGAACTGGACAGAGCAGGGTAGAAAATGGGCAGGAAGAGGAGGAGACGCCATTAAGGCGCAAGAGTCCCGTCTTCCTACCTCAAGTCTCCATCCCCCTAACATTCCTGGTGTCACATCCTCGTTACCACCACTGCCACCTCACTCCCTCTCACCGGAAAACCAACCGCCAACGGAAGACTTTTCCTCCCAATCCGACCAATTCGCATTTCGGTGTCGCCAGAGGAACGACCTCAACCGCAGGCTCCGGTTGGTCGTGGAAATGACTTCACCGCGAAAGGTCTTCGGATCGCGGGGTAGAACGACTACTCACTCTTCCGGAGGAGAAAGACGGAATAAAAGAAATCAGATAACGTCCGGAGGATACGATATTCATGAGAACACGTTTGATACCAGATTTACAGCGGTCACGCTCCGGGAGATAAATTCGCCTTTCTTTCCCATAACCGAGATCACGTACCGCGGATTGGCAGACAAGGCTGGAGAGTTACTTTAGCACTGAGAATCGTTTAAAGAAATTATTAATTAATCATTAACAAATACAACATATTACAGAGAACTGATTCACCGTGAAATAATCTTCCTGTTGATGGGTTCCCCGAGACAAATTGCCACGTAATTCATTTGATTACTTGCAAGCGTACTTTCCTCTATGTTATGGCCAAGTACCAGATTAAGAGTTAATACTACTGCTCCAAATCGGCAGATTATCCATAGTGAGAAGTGATATAAGAAATTCATTCTTGGCATTCGTCCTAGGTATCGTATAATCATAAGTGATCTCATTATTTTTGTCGCTATAGATATCATCTCTATATATTTTAATTAAGTGATGGTGTCACGTTAAAAACACTATTGAGGAAGGCAACGGGAAACCACCTCAATTATTATTCCCAAGATTTTTATGATGGGCAGTATAGAGGCTTTCTTAAGGAGGAGGGTGTTGATGACGGGGATGTTGAGTAAGGACGCTAAGAAAAACTCGTAACAACTTTGATATGAAGCGTAGCTATGTACGGCGCGGAAACGTGGTCACTGAAGCAGGAGGATAGACGTAGATTGGAGGCTTTTGAAATGTGGGTGTGGAGAAGAATGGAGAAGGAAGTGAAATGGACCGAAAGGAAAACAAATGAGGAAGTATTAGATATGGTGAGTGAGGAGAGGGGTTTGTTGGGAGATATCCTGTGGAGGCAGAAAAAATTCATTCAAAAGTTGATTCGATCTTTAAGTGGTTTCTTTGCAAAATACAATAATAATAATCATACGAAAAACATAAAAACAATTGACTTCAATGCTAACTCCTCTCGAATTCGCTTTATTACACACTGGTCTAGTAATTTGAGGATGAAATAATATTTCTGTGGCTCCTATGCTGTTGTTATGAATCATATTATTCCACGCGATTCCCCAAATTGCATTTATAAGAAAGGCAGTTCACGGGACTGCTGCGGTAAAATTGGCTTTCTTTCAATTTTTTTATACTTGTGTGTGCGGTGGTTCAACTAAAGTGTATTCCATAGTAAGTCCACCTCTTCATTTGACGATATATATTATTCAGACGGATTTTTCCAAGAAGTATGTTTACTCCTCAATTTACTCCTGAAGGCGAAGTATTTCCAAAGTTCAATATTCAAAGAATTATATTAAATATTACCCATTGTTTGAAAAAGCTATGCTTCAAGGAAATGCACAATGCCAGAAAAACCATGACTTATATCAGTGAACTGGGAATTCATTAAATTGATATCTAGCCGGCAAACGGTAATACACGAAGTATGAGAGAAACGTTCTTCTCTTTTTAACTATACCTGTAAATTACCATTTGATGAAAACATAGTATACTGGCCGTTTATTTTCGTAATATTTTGCCATCGTAAAATAATACAAAAATCATATAACAGTACTATGACAAGAATGATATCATGCGATGAATGAAAAATAACTTACCGATACAGCCTTGATAATATCGTTGGAACCGAATTGTTTGCAAAATGATAATTTAGGTAAATATTTAATATAAAAACACTAAAGTGCGTGCTACAAAATCAATTTGCTAGTTTTAAGAAACATAGTAATCACCGAAATACTGATACGGGAAATCACCTCCTTGAGGTCACGCGCTCAGCAGTCAACAAGTCACGCCCAGTAAATTTATAAAAGATAACACGGAACCTAGATGGTACAATGCGGATGTTAGAAAAGCATTGCAACTTCAATGGCTATGCTACGCCGAGGTGAAAAACATTACATACTATTAATTATAATGTTATTATTATTAGGTAATCTACCGGTTAAGGTATGTTTTTGGATGGAAACAACTATCAATAAATATTTTGTAACTCCATTTCACCTTCTTCATTCTTCACCACACCCGCATTTCAAAAGCCTCCAATCTACGTCTATCCTCCTGCTTCAGTGACCACGTTTCCGCGCAGTACATAGCCACGCTCCATATCAGAGTTTTTACGAGTTTTCTCTTGACATCCTTACTCAACGTCCCTGTCATCAACTCCCTCCTCCTGGAGAAAGCCTCCTTGCCCAGCGCAATTCTTCTCCTTACGTCCCTACTACTTTGACCGCGTTGAAAATACTTCCGAGATACGTAAACTGTTCTACCTGCTCTACTTTTTCCCCTCCTATTTTAATGTTTAGCTTAGCCTTTTCTTTCTGGAAAATCGCATAACCTTTGTTTTATTAATATTGATTCTCATCCCATATCAATCGGACTGAACCTCCAATTCACTCAGCAATGCTTGCATCCCCTTGGCCGGCTGACAAACCAAAGGGTGGTCATCAGCCAACGTAACTGATTTTACGAATTCCCCTCCGACTTTCACTCCCACCCACAGATGACTGGTCGTCACCATGGTTGTATTGCAAACTTGAGATAATATGTCCCAAATATTTTTGCTGTTCATTGTGTCATTCACCAACATCTAGTGGCTACAATACTGAGTGATTAACTTCAACGGTCCTTAAATATTGTAATTAGAGCAGTTAACAAAAACAAAGCCTTAATGACACTCTTTCGAGAGTTGTGTGATGAAATCGACGGAGATTTCAAACGTTTGTTACTACACACGAAATTTCGTTGGCTATCAAAAGGCCATTGTATAAGGTATAAGCGCTTCTATAATCTTTTTCACACTGTCATGCAATTATTTGAGGAGAAAGTTGCTTTTCCCTGCGACAACCTTAATGAGATTAGGAGTGACAGTGCATTTTTGTCTGAACTATGTCCAAAGTGCAATGAAATGGATTTACAATTGCAGAGAAATGATACTAACCTAATAAAGACAAAATCTGTGGTAACGGTGTTCGTTTCCAAGTTGCTTATATTTAAGCGCAACATAGGTCGCCGCGAGTTTTATCAATTTCCTTTCCTTCTAAAATTAGAAGTGCAAGATGATTTGAAAATCGTTTGTTATCATTTGGCCACCTTGCATGAAAATATGACGCAGCAATTTGAGGATCTTCTTTTGTTGGAAATTCCAGACTGAGTGATGAATCCGTTTGTAGATATTGAGGAAGTTGGAGTATTAGAGGAAGAATTAATTTGACTGCGAAATGACGTTGATTTGAAACCAAAGTTTAAGATAAATTATCAAGAGTTTTGGTTACAGAAGGAGGTTTCCGATCGTTATCCTGCATTATGGATGGTGTTTCAAAAGCTCTTTCTTGCATTTTCGATTTCATATTTGGTAGAACGTGGTTTTAGTGCAGTCATTCAGCTTATTTCCAAGAAAAGAAACAGACTTGAGGTTTGTGAACGCGGTGATTTAAGACTCCTGCTAAGTGACATTAAACGGTTGGAAAACTGGCATGAGGTCATTAAGCCCATTCATCCCATTAAAATCTTATTTGATGGAAACATTTTATTAAATTAGGCAATAGAATCTCCTTCAATGACTTCTAGGCCACAAAAAACTTTTAACATTAGTAACTTAATTGCTAACTAATTTTAGCAAATCACAATTGGTTTTTCTAATAAATTGAAAATGTTCATGTTATACAGTTGCTTAGTTTAAGTGAAAAAATTATATATAAACTTCTAAAAAAAGGTTTTTTAAAATATATGTTCTGATAATTAATTTTTAGGTAAAATTAATTATCAGAATTAATTATCATAATTAGGTAAAATTTAGGTGAAATTAGTTATCATCATCTAAGTTCCTTTATTGTGTATTAAGTCTTTTGCATAAATGTGATATGAAAACTATACATCGATTGGATTGTAGATAAACGTTCAATTAGTCATTGTTTTTAATTTAATTATTTCAAAGTTCCTCATTTGTTTATTTTTTATGATTTTGAATATTATTTTAAAGCTATGGATTGGAGGGCATTGAGTATAGGTTCATGGATCCAAGTGGCTCGAAAAGGTTTGGGAAACACTGCTCTGGGCAAAGAGGTTCCACTCCGTGATCAGTATACGTACACCAAGCAAAGCTAATAGGAATCTTCTCCGGGAAATTCCTGGCAGTTGGCCGCTTGGGTGAGCAGCATGCCCTTCATTCCGTTTCTCAGATTAGAGTATCCAGATCCTTGGAGGCTCTCTCTCAGGGAACACCGAAGCCAGGTACAGTAACCGTCTTCTCATCTGACCTATTATGCCCTTTTATCGTTCGCGTATCTAACTCCTCCTTCCCACCCCGCGCCTTCTCGCCCCTCCCACCTTGAATTGCCACACCTAAGACACATGGACCTTCCTCGCCTCGCCAATTCGCTCAACTCCCATAAGGAGGGCGGGGGACATTTGCGCTTGACCCACATACGGGGCTCGCATTGTGTGTCTCGAATCCTTTCTTCTCGCCCACCCGTGCGAGGTCTCTTGGACGCAATTAAACCAAACCTCGAGGACCGGACATTTTGACGACGATTTTATAATCGAAGTATTTAAGATTCACGTACCGTTCATTGCCGTTCTGGCCGACCTCAACGAGGAGATTTTAACGGAAAATTTAGCGAATTTCGCAGTTGAACTGCACCAAATGTTGACATAGCTGTTGTTGATTTCACATTTCCGTCTTGTGCTATTGCCTTAGGTAAATGTTTCTAAGAAGGTAATTACAAGTTTCGTAGTTGTGTGTAGTTTAAGAGAGATTTTAAATATTATTTATATTATGTCATTTATTCCCCGGGCAAATGAGGGTCTAGAAGAATAGAAATTTCCACGCTTCATTCCATAATCTCTCCAAGAGACATTTCTAAGGAACTGAGTAATCCAGAACCTGAGGAGACAACTGATAGGCCTCAAAAAGATTGAAGATGTGCGATCATAAATTGTGGAATACGTGCGCTTCGGAGAAATGAGATACACAAAACCTGATTGTTCCTTCATAGGGTTTCGCGTACCTGTAGACCACAAGAAGAGTTCAGTGAACTCCTGCCGTAGAATGTAAGTGCTCACACCATCTATTATGTCGATGTATTTCATTCGTATGCACTTTTTTAGTTGTATTCTATTTTCTACAGGTATTTATATATTAAACATAAACGTGATATCTCTCTGAAGAAATCAGCCGTTTTCAATTGGATTAAGCGTCTTAAAGATGGCCAACAGGACACCACGGATGATGCAAGGCCGGGACGACCTTCAACCACCTGTGCTGACGACAACATTGATCGTGTGCGGTCCCTTGTCCTTACGGACCGTCGAAAAACTGTCCGAATGATAGCTGATGAACTGAATTTAGGGAATTAAACTGTGCACACTGTTTAACCGAACATGATGGATTGATCCTTCACCATGACAACGCATCCCCACATTCAGCATTGATAGTTCGCCGGTTTCTGGCAAACAAATTCAATCGTCATCCTTGATTATCCTCCGTATTCGGCAGGTCTCGCCCCCTGCGACTTTTTACTATTCCCAAAATGCAAAAATGTGATGAGGGGACATCACTGGGACGATTTGTACACAATAAAGCAAGAAACGATGAGAAAATAAAAATCCTCACTGCCGAGGACTTTCAAGGGTGATTTAAACAGTGGAAAAGAAGATGGAATAAGTGCATGGCAGCGGATGGAGAGTGCTTTTAAGGAGACAAAATCGATGTAGACTAAATTTTGCAAAATAAAGTTTTTATGGCCTCAGTTCAGATATTTATTGTATAGGATAGTATATGTATATGTGTGTGTATATATATATATAACTTCTGGACGGCACAATAGAACACAGAATAAAACAGATAACACGTAAAAGGACACTCACACTGTAGATGATTTAAGCTTTCGGCCTACTCCGAGGCCGTCTTCAGGTCAGACTGCTATATATATATATATAAAACATTTGCACGACACAGTAGAACACAGAATCGCAATTTTAAAAGATCGGAAAGCTAGTTTACATGCGGACTCGCGAGTTCTCACCTCTATGTTGGTAGCTGAATCGGGTGGGGATCCTAGAATTGTTAGGGAAAAACATTCGTCAAATGACAGGTTGTGTGAAGTTGCGTGTGAAGGAATAGGAAGAGAAGAGAGTGACGCAGAATTACAGGAGTAACGGTGATTATTCATTCGAATTAATAAGGGGGTAATGCATTCGCCTATGTTCAATGAAGTGCATTGTTTCATGCTAACATCTTTAATTCCCCTCCCAGCATTTCCTGCACCCTCCCCTCTTTTCCCCTCCCCAGATACCATACTTCACCCAAGAATTTTCAGTCTGACCTGAAGAAGGCCTCGGAGTAGGCCAAAAGCCTAAACAATCTACAGTGTGAGTGTCCTTTTACGTGTTATCTATTATATACTGTGTTCTATTGTGCCGTCCAAATGTTATATTGCTCTCGTGAGTGCTCCCACATGATATATATATATTATTATTATTAGGTAATCTACCGGTTAAGGATACAAATATATACATTTTTTTTGACACACAGTTCACAATGTACAAATTCAAGGTTTTCCCTAAGGCATTCAACTCAATTTGGAAAAGAAGGGCTGCGTCCAGTTAAAGCCATTGGCTATGGAATCTCTGAAATTCTTAAAGATTTTCATCTGTTCATTTTAATTTTAGGTTGTTCTGCTACTTGGTAGGTTCTCAAACATAGAACGAGGCTTAATATTGGGTAAAGGAGAAAGGTGAAAGGAGAGAACGCTTTTAGGGATTATTCACGCAGTTTAGGCTAAATACGATTTGTGTAGTCGTCATCACCCACTAATGATGAAACTTACCTTTTAAATTTTCTCGTACCTCATCCCTGTGATACGTGACTTATTTTCAAATGTGATTTCTGGATAAACTCTGTTTAATATCATATTTCTCCATTCGCATCTCCGTCGTATGTAGTATATACGATAAGATATGTGGATAATATTTGGAAGCATTTTTACGCGAGCTCAGTGTAACCTTCATTGACATTTATTACATCCCTCCATAATTCTACACCGATTCCAAACCTACGGGTTGTCATAATTATGTAGCAGATTCTCTCATTGCTGGATATTCCGCTGGGAGTGGCCGCTCCCAGTTAGCAGTACGCCGTGTTATTTCATATTTCAATTATCACCCTCATCGCCGGTATCCGAGGCCAAAGGAAAGTTCCCCCGACCTATGAGGGAGGAGGCCTCCATTAGTGCGGAAGACGACACTAAATTTAAGGACTCGGGCGTGAGTTTTGCCACGTCGTCGTCGGCCGAGCGAAGAATGTAGAGCGGCGGAAGATCGATCCCTCTCTCCCGCCACAGCCGCCGCCTCCTCCGCGGGGAATGGCGCCGCACTTCCCGGGCAATCGCTTTGCTTGCTCGCACGCACTCCTCCCTTTTCCCATTCCCACCCCCCCCCTGGCATCCTCCCTGCCCCCCCTCCTAGCCGCCGCCTCCCTCCCGTCCTGCCAAACAGCCCGAGCCCGCAAGGCGCGCGGAGCCATCCCATTGTCGGTTGCCATGACGACGCGGATCCTCTACTGTGTACGCAGGTATACGTACGTACGCTCGTGGGGAGGGGGTGAGGATGCTGGAGATGGGGGGGAGTTCTCAGGGGGTGGGAATGCAGGTGGTTGTCGGAGGCGAATCGTGATATCCCCAACCCTCACTCATCCCCGTCACCCCCTCCTTTCACTCCATGCCTCCTTGCCGCGGTCACTTCTCTTCTCCTGTTCGGGTTTTCTGCCAAGTACCAGCTGACCGTGTCAAATGAACTGTGGCATAGTTAGATATTGTTTTCTCAAGAGACTTTTTTCTCTGACTTTTAACTTAGACCTGCCTTGAGAGCTTAGGAATTTTACGGTGTTTTCTTTAACTGAGGTAATAGGTAGTATCTTAGTTGTCAATCTACCGAGTCTTTCCCGGGGAAAATCACAGCGAATGCATCGACTTGGCACCTTGGAATCTGCCCACCTTATAATTGAAGCAAATATGCTCAGTACCAGACGACCTTATCTAAATGGAAGTGTTTTCTTTAAGTTTTTACTCACTTTGTTAAATTAACCTTATAATGTTTATTACTCATTATATAAAGTACAAAAATGTTTCATGAAAAGAAATATATATGTATATATATATATATATATATACATATATATATATAGAGATGATTTCTTCGAAGTAACATGGAAGTGTTGAATAAAAAACTTAGACAGTAACACACAGCACGAGAACACATAAAAAGAACACTCACAATAATATCTTGATAATTTCGACGGACTCGAGCTCCGTCTTCTTCGGAAGATATATATATATATATATATATATATATATATATATATATATATATATATATATATATATATATATATATATATATATATAATGTAAATGGACTAGTCGACAGAAACAAAGAAACAGAAACACATAAAAGAGGGACTCACTTGACGGTGTTTCTGTGTTTGTGTCGACTAGTCCATTTACATTATTGTGCACGTCGGTGGGATTTTCAAAAAAGTGACTAAAGTGTTATATATATATATATATATATATACATATGTATAATATAAATATGCAGAAATCTTTCGGTACTCTTAAGATGTTCCTCCAAGTTAATCAGGAATTTTCCGTTTTGAAATGAGGTCTCAAGATTCCGGGGACAGTCACACAAGTAAATTTGGTGTATGCACTTATTTTAAGGTGCATTCTCTTCCACTTTATGAATTCGTTGCACTCTTGAATTTTGAAAATAATGTTGTAGTAACATATATGCAAGTTAACAGTTGAGTTGAATACTGCGTGGAATAAAAGAATCTTCTGCGGTGATAACCAGATGTGAATTTTTCACTGAAATAGTTGAAAATGTTGACCACATTAAGACTAAAACATTTTAATTCTAACTACTAACTAATTAAACATCAGTTTTTCTTGAAGTATTTAAATGCGTAACGAGAATGAATACAATTGATATATAAGCGACGTTTACGATATGAAGAAAACCAATAGGGACAGTTTTAAAATAAGGGTTTTCGTTATAAGTCAGGATTTTCTCGATTGATAATGCCTTCTTTAAAATAGCACGAGGTTGAATCCGAACCCCAACGAATTTATTTAGCTTTAGCATCTTCTATGTTTATTTAATCACGTGGGTCCGAAGTCAATGCAGCTAGTTTGCTTAAGTGATGTAGTACTACGTAAAATTTTTGCTTGAACCGTTCATTGAAGAAACAATTAATATTCTGAATTCCCCGAATAGGGTTCATTATATAAAATTTCATTTTAAAAAATGATTGGCTATGGAGAGGTAATTATGATTGTGAACCCGGATCCGAGTAGACATGTTCCCATTCTCGTGGAGGATGTTTATCAATAAATCAATACGATCCTTTCATAAAATAACTTTTCACTTGAATTTAATGGGAAATTAAGTTAAAAGTAAAAGTAAGTGATTTAGG
Source organism: Hetaerina titia (assembly GCA_037158775.1). Lineage (NCBI taxonomy): Eukaryota > Metazoa > Arthropoda > Insecta > Odonata > Calopterygidae > Hetaerina > Hetaerina titia. The sequence continues at coordinate 114,986,905 of CM073772.1, forward strand.
CGTAAAAGTATCGGGTGAGATATATTTATGGTAGCTCTCGGGAATAACTATAAAAGTTTTAAACTATTCCAGTGAGTAGCTATTTAGATGTCTCGATTAAAACAGTCGAGCTGGTGTAATAAGATAGCGCTTCGATAAATTTGTCAGCCATGATGATCTCCGTGGCGTGTTTTATGCCTCCATATGGAGTACCGCAGTGAATACTCACTTCCATCGGCCATGCACGAAGGACCGGCCGGCCGACCGCCTGTGTGCTCGCTCGCTGGTTCCCACGGTCGGATGCGAATGCCTCCGCCTTCTCGAGAGCGGGGGGGGGGGGAATGGGGAGAGAGGGGAATGCGGGGGACGGCCTCCACACCCCCGGTATCCATTCCTCCACGTGTGGCACGCCCCGACCCCGCCCACCGTGCTAACTTCCTGCCTCCCTCCTCCCCTGCATCTTTTAGACTCGTCGCCACGTCCCTCCCTCCGCTCTCGCCCCCTCCTCCCGCCCTTCCTCCCCCGCCCCCCTTTTCTTCCCGCCCCCCTTCTTCCGATTCCCTTCCCTACCAACGTACTGGCAACCTGTTGCCATGACGACGGTCGCCAAACTGCTCAAATCTCTTCCAGGGGCGCCGCACTCATGCCCTCCCTTTCCCTCCCCGCCTCCCCATCCCTTTCCCTCACCGTTCCCCCCTCTCCTCGTTCCCTCCAGTCCCCCTTCTCCTTGCCCCCTGCCCCTCCTATGTCAAGGACGGAGGATTAAAATGATAGAGCGGAAAGCCCATGGGTTCTGTCAATGATTAGCGGGGTAAGGAGTTTGATTCTCTTAGGCCAAAGACACACATTTCTCGAAGCATGCGGCCGATGTAATGACTTCCTAGAATTCACGGGTGCGATATAGGCCATTTTTAGACAGATCTTTCGGTTCCATCTACTACGAAGTGCATTCAGAAAATAACGGGAATTTTTAAATCTCGCAGATTTGGAGAGTCCAATTGTCAATTTTTTTATTATGTTGGTTCACATTCACCCAAAGTATGATAAAATTTTCATCTATGTCCATTATTTACATTGTCCGTCGCTAAGGTTAGACGTGTCTTTATGCGCTCGGCGGTTTTCGTTTGTTAAAAAATATTTGTATCAAATTTTGCGTAAAAAATGAAATAAAGTGTTACAAAGTTTGTGAAATGTAAACGAAGGCCTATGGTGAGACTGCTATGAGTACATGGATCGTCCATAAAATAAGTGTACTGAGCTCAGAAAAAAAAATTCATTACAGTTTTACATATCTTAAGCTAATATTCCTCAAAATAGGACCCTTGTGAGTCGATACACTTGTTCCAGCGGCGTTCCCATTCCTGGAACGCTCCCGCGAAGGCATCATCGGGAACCTCTCGAAGACACGTCGTCACGGCCTCTTTGACGGCGTCCAAAGTCCCGTATCGCGTTCCTTTCAAACTCCTCTTTATCTTCGGGAACAGAAAGAAGTCCGGAGGTGCCAAGTCCGGGATGTAGGGCGGGTGCGGCAGCGTTGCCACGCCGTGCTTGGCCAAGAAGTCCGACACGACAAGCGCGGTGTGAGACGGCGCATTGCCGTGATGCAGCCGCCAGATGTTTTGATTGATGTAATTGGTCCCTAATAATCTCGTGCACTATTGTTTTTGGCACATTACACTGCTCTACTATCATCCGAACACTAAGACGACGATCAGAGTTCAGTACAGCGCGAACTTTTCGCACATTTTCGTCGGTGAGTGTCGTAGATGGGCGTCCAGGCCGTGGTTCGTCGTCGACCTCTTCTCTGCCCTCCACGAACATCTTGTGCCACCGAAAGATCATGTTTCTGGACATGGCTGACTCCCCGTAAGCCTGGTTAATCATACCGACAGTTTCGGTAGACGATTTTCCAAGCTTTACCACAAATTTTATGGAATAACGCTACTCCAAAAACTTCGGCATCGCGTTCCGTGACGTGGGTCGAGCGTGGAGGTTCGCGTTAACAGAGCTCCTCACTACACCACAGCTCAGAGCCAACTGCCTTTTTCAGCGTCGCTTGCTAACATACTCCCCTCCAATGGCAGCCCGTCAGAGCGGTGCTGGGTGCGCCTGGAGCGGCGGGAAAAAATCAGTACACTTATCTTCCGGACGAACCATGTAAAACAAGAGTTTACGAGTGGAATACGAGTGTTTCCAAGATGGCCGTGAAGACTTTGAAGATGACGAACGCCCCGGACGCTCCAGCATATTAACAACCGATAAAAGCGTGGAAAAAGTGAAAGAAATGGTTATGAAAGATCGCCAAAATACTTGCATTATTTCTGAATGTTTTGGGCGTGAAACAGCAAAAATTTGTTCCAAAACTGTTGAATTTTTAACAAAAACATAGGTGAATGGAAGTTGCTCAGGAGTCACTGAATGAAGTCAACGGCGATGCAGACTTTCTGAAACATATTATAATAGGTGAAAAAACATGGGTTTACGGATATTACGTCGAAACTAAGGCTTGACACAAATTATTTGATCCATTTTTTTCGAAAATGAAAATCGCCGAGCTCATAAAAACGCGTCTAACCTTGGTAGCTGCCACAAACAAAGAAAACAATTAATACAGCTGAACATTTTATCATACTTAGGGGCATGCCTACCAACACAAAAAAATTGATAATCGGAGTCTCAAAACGCGCGAAATTTAAAAATTCCTCTTATTTTCCGAGCACACCTCGTAAATCATTAGCTTAAACAGATCGACGTGCATTTAGAAATTTCTCCTATAAATTAAAATATTGTTTGCTTTGAAGGTTATGTTTTCAAAGTATTTATATTCTCTTATGATAGTTGTTGCAAATTATTATAATTTGGAATATTTTCGATGAGACAGGTCTGGAGACACTTAATATATTAATTTTCTGAATTTAGTATATATATATATATATATGCGGGTCGCGGTGGCCTAGTGGGTAGAGCGTTGGACTACTGACCGGAGGGTCCCGGGTTCGATTTCCGGGCAAGGCACTTTGAGCACCTGCAGCTCCACCCAAGCTAGTTGATTTTTCGGGTACCAGATCTTCCTGGGAAACCAAAACCGGCACAGGGAAAGGAACTGGCCCCCCTACCCTGATGTGTGAATATTCACACGCCGTCGGGCTTGGTACATGGGTGAGCTCTACCATCACCTACTAAACCGACCTTCGGGTTGATTACTGTGTTTATGGTTTTTTTAAATATATATATTTGTATATATTTCTTTGCACAATCAAACAGGGAAGGTATGTAGTAATTTGTGTACTTGAATTGTTTGTCTTGCAACATGTTTACTGTCATATCATTTATGTACGAGTAGCGGTGCCTTGCTTCAAACTGAACGCGATACGCCCACAGGGTTTCATTTAGGATTCTTTCGATTACCCGTGCTCAGTTACGAATGTGTTTCATTGGTCCAAGTGTAAGTCCCTCATTTTGCATTAATATCGCTTCAGTCTCTTCTTCAAGTATCTCCACGAAACAAGTCCATTCTTTGACCTCCTTGGCACGAGAGTGTATCAATCGCTACGAAAGACTCGACGCAAAATTGAGTCGATAACGAGGTGTACGTAAGTGTACACGTAGGCAAATGCTTGCTCGAGTGGAACACGTCTGACGCTGTGCAGAATTACTGTGGACCTCCAAAATCAAAAAGAAGAACGGCCATGCGCCGAGCGAATGCTTTTCTACATTCCCAATCATTTGTTTCCATGGCAACGGGCCAGTTCACATCTAACGGAGGTGATGCGGACAAAAGGCCAAATGAATGAACAATGGAGTCGCTAAAAATTAGCAATAGTTTAATACATCAACATAATTCCATTTTGATGAATGTAGAGTGATAATTGTTCCCTTTGATTCCACATTTATAGGTCGTAATGATCAAATGAAAATGAATTGCTTATCTCGCCGGCAAGGTTCGTCAGAGACGAACTGACCTCCAACCCCTGCATTTAAAGAAATGTTTAATATCGATTAAAATTTTACAGAAAGATCGTTGCTATTTATTTTATGGATTTCATAACGTATCATTAGTCAGTAATAGTCAACAATTTCACGTCTTCTATATCAAAACTATTGGAAAAATAGGTAAATAAATATCGGTAATTAAAGTGTGAATCGAATGAATCAAGTCTGGAAAGGTAAAGGAGGGTTTATATGCTTAGGAACTGAGTGGTTTTCGATGCTACATAATCAAGCATCATTGAGGTCAGCTCCTCTCCTGCCTTGTCCCTGCGACGTCCTCGTCCAAAATCCGCTCGACCGCACGCCTCTTTCCGCCACGCCTTTTCGTCTCTCTTCCTCCCGTCCTTTCCTCGGCCCAAATATCTTGTTATTCATTTGGTTTAGTAGGTACTCTGGTCTTCAATTTTAACTTATAACCAAAAACTTCCTTTCCTTCAATGAAATTCGTTGTACATCGCATCTTCTTTTAAAGTCCGTTGTAAAAGTAAAAAAAGGCTATTTTCGAATTGGTACTAAATGAATAAAAATAAATAATCTGAGGTGTGCTCTGAACGCCTTTAGCTTTTAATTGACGGGAATGAGGCGACAATAGGCGGGACGGACTGCGAATCCTCGGGGAATGTGGGTTGATCGTCTCCGGGGACAATGGGGCAGGAGGATTTTCGCCCCTCTAGGATGGAGCGAAGCGTATCACGGCTAACGCGCCGTCCGTTTGATGAATGTTCAGCAGTGCATCCGAAGGCAACGTTTCCTCGCTCCCCTCAAATATTAAAGGCAACGGACAGGCAAATAAGTGGAGGAAAATTTCTTTCTAGAAAACTGAAATGATGATAATATAAATGACTTTTTGAAAAGATTCAACTATATGAATCTTTTCAATAGTCCCTCTTTTAGGAACTGGAATGATTAAGCTGGAGGGTAGGTAAATACGGAGGAAAGGTTTTCTATGATTTAACGACTAATGCACTATGTTCTAGAATATACAGGGTGGGACATAATGGAGTCCCTAATTTTAAAAAATCACTGTAGAGCGCGCAAGTACATTAGCGGAGTGAGAGTAGTAGCGTTAGCTGGAGGAAACAACGTCATTTTTAGTAATTACCATGCAGTCGTCTGGTAAGCATCGAGGCTTTACCGTAGGAACGTTCTTTAAGAACAATAATAGTGTGGTGGTGATGCAGAGGGCACTGTGGTCTAGCGATGAAGCGCATTTCCACCTCTCCATCTCAGTATATGAGCCAAATTTTCATTACTGGGCGAATGACAACCCTCGCGAACTTCACCCAAGATCATAGCCCCAAGTGACAAGTTTGGTGAGCTGTGCCCTTCATAGGCATTAATGGGCCTTACTATTTGGAATTGCGATGTTCAACTGTTAATGTGAACTCTGTGAGCTATTGTGAGATCCTGGAGAACTTTTTACTCCACAAAATTGAAGAGAATGGTGAGGAATATGACACAAAAGCCTTTGGATTTCAATATAATTTCATACCGCCCGTCGTTCACGCCAAATCCTTCAAGAACAATTTCCCGGCCGCCTGGTCTCCTTACGAGGGGATGTTCCATGGCTCCCCGGATTCAAGAGCCAATGTGATTTTTTTCTTTAGGGGATATCTCAAAGCTGAGGTTTACAAAGTTCGACCAATGACCTTGGAAACTCTTAAGGACGCAATTAAAGATGCCATTGCTGGAATAAGAGATAAGATATGCTGAGAAGAGTTCTCAAAAACGTTTTAGAACGACTCAACATGAGCATCGCTCACCAAGGTATACCAAATAGTTTTGGAAAACTAATGAAAACAATGTGATTTTCAAAAATAAAAACCGTTTTCAATAACCTTGGTTGGTTTTATTACAATTCACACGTCAAATCAGGGAGTCCATTCTGCTCCACCCTGTTTAACATATTCCTTTGGCTTCTGATTGCATTAACCAGCAAAAAATACCTGTGATGTTCATTTTATCAATTTGAACGTAGAAAATATATTTGCATAACATATTGATCCTGCAGTGACACAGGATTTGCTACAGAAACAAGAGAAAGTTCAGCATTATTTATTTATTTATGAAATCTTTGAATAAAAATTTGATGATTTCGACCTTAATATGCATTTGTATGTATGTTTAAGTAAATTATTGGGCCTTTTTATTGATGGTTTGGCCAAAAAAGAGGAATTCAACTGAACGGTACCCAGAGAAAAAATTGATCATAAACATTTACTTGGATGATATGAGCGCATTTCATTCGTGCCTAATTTCAGAAACAATCAGTGAGGCACTTCAAGAAAGGTCCGACTACTTATGAAGTTAATTGGTATCCGTCGTCATCCAATAAGATAACATCATGGAAACTATGGTCGCCTGTACTTTGAAATATATTTACGTTTTTCTCCTTCAAATGTACCAAACTCCTTTGAAGTTTTCACCTATGCGTGTTCTATTTTCGCCTCTATTGCGGGTTAATCGTGATTAGGTTTTATTTGTATTTCCCACCTAGATATATTCCCCTAATTAGAGCTGAAATTTGATAAGACCATGAAAATATAAAAAAAAACTTTTCGATTCGTTATAGAGCCTATGTAAATTAAAAATTATTGTTTTCCACTTTTTTTTAATTGGAGAATCTTGACCAAAAGAAAACTCACCTTCGTCTTGTTCGCTGGATGTTTGAGGCAGGGCTCACGCATAAAGGAGAGAGGGGCGCTCGTGCATTGACTTTCTGTCAATTCGTCCACCTATATTTTCGACGCTCCCGCACACACTCTGCCGAGCGTACCGCCGCCGCCTCCTCCGGAGACCCCGCTTCCTTCCGGCCCCTCACCCCACTACCGAGGCCTCCGTCCCGGATGTCCTCGCCGCGCATCTCCGCCCCTCCTCGCCCTGCCTCCGCGTCCTAAGTCCTCCCTCCACACCCGCCACGTCTTCCGCCGCACTAACTTACATTCTCTCAACCATCAACCGCCCCACCCAGGCCCAACTTCACCCCCAACCCCTCACATCGCGTCCACCCACATACTCCATCTCGCCAATCAGCCGTTGCTCTACCTTCGAGTCTATTCCTGTATCCGTCTCCTCAAACCTTAACCTTTTGCTCGTCATTACGCTCTCATACAGGTTTCCGAAATAGGGGCGTTTCGTCACCACCCTTATTTTTCCGCTCCTTCCTCCCCCTTGCCTCCCGTCTGCGTCCCACACTCCCCCGTTCCCCCAGTCACCTCCCGCATACTCCACCCCTCCTCTCTCCCACTTGCCTGCTACCACTCCCCCATCGCAAACCCAGCCCACCCCTTGGACGCATTGTGCTTCATTACTGCTTCCTTTCTTTTGACCTCTGCTCAGGTCTCCTTTGCAACGGATATACCTCGGTGGTGTGGCGGCTGTGGAGCTCCTTTCCCTCCCGATCCCTCGTGAATCGGGTTTCTCTCCAGCCGATCTAATTTTTGCATCTAAGGAGGGGAAGAAGAGCGTTTGAATCTGAATCAACTAGTCATTTCGGGTCTAATATATTATTACCTTGTTCCCGATTCCCATGGGGTTGTTTTGTCTCTCTCGTTATCCCATTTTGTTGAGCGTCATAAATTAAATATCGTATTTCAATTTTTTAACCTATTTTTGGCACTAATTTAAAGAGAAGTGTAGACCTCGGAAGATGTATTCCATATTCTTTTAATGAGTAAATGACTCCTACTGACTTTTTCACTGACTGACTGACTTTTTAACAGCAATAAAGTTTCATTAAAAAAATAAATACCACGTGGGTGGTCTGAAAAGTTTCCGACCTAATAAATATACAAGACATTTTTCTGAGTTCGGAAACTATTCAGACCACCCACGTTTTTCATGGCAATGCGATAAACTTTCGAGTGCCTGCGTTTTCGTGATTCTAAAATTTGGTCGCATATTAGACGGTAATGTCGTAATGCAAACATTAATATGCTATAATTTAAGTGAAATAGGAGACGACGAAGCGGTCGGCAGATTGTAATGGAAAGGTTAGCTCATGAAAGAGGAAAAAATGATGGAAGCTTTAATGGCGAGGGTAATCTAAGAGAAGGGAAATGAAGTGAGCCGGATACTGTGGAGATACATTTTATCTCGTATCTCTCGCAGTTTGAGAGGTTTTTAAGAAATTACTTTAAAATATGTATGGGGATAATGAAAAAATTAATTAAAGGATGGGTAATGCGAAAAGAAATAATTTGAAGGCTCGTACTCCATCTGTCGGGATCTGGTTTACATTTTCCAAAATTATGAGTAAATTATTAATATGCTTTACAAACACTCCCATCGCAGACGCAATCCAAGGAGTGATTCCTATGTTGTTTGTTATTGAAGAATGAATACCCAGTTGTGTATTATTACTATTTAAATTTATTATTTATTTAACATTTGTCCATCGATTTTTGTATGCCTTCTGTAGATTCAAGCTACGACATTCAGCATCAAATTAGTTTGTCGTGTAATTGAAATATTATTTTATAAATCGTAGAATAAATTCTCATAATCTGATCTTGTGTCGGGGAGGTTAAGAGTGTCTAAAGAATCGAAAATTATGTTTATAATCTATCTATAAGCAAGTAAGGATTTTGACTAGTATTCATATTTGTAACCGTATTAGCAAAAAAAGGCCTGTTTGAATGTATGCTAAATGAGATACGTCGAAACTCTATGGCGTCCACAGCTATTTCACAAAAAATCAAAACTTTCAATTTTCATTAGCGGTATTCACATATGAAAAAGCCATCATTTATGTTACTTACATAAAGGCCTAAAGTTAGTGTCGGGCGTGGTGGTTGCAAAGATCTTAAAATATAATATTTATACTCGTGTATCTTTAAGTCCAGGTTTTAAAATGTCCCGTTAAACTTAAGGTTAACTCTTACTTTCAGTTAAGGCCAAAACTCAGTTTTACGACCACTAGTTAAGTTCAAAATATGTTAATGCCAAAAGTGCTCTTTTCGGAATTATTATTATTTTTATTAGGTAATCTACCGGCTAAGGTCGGTTTCCCGATGGACATAACTATCAAATAAATATTTTGTGACTCCTGACAAAACCTACTCTACATCGTTTTCGGAATAAGCCTAAATAAATAAAATAAAAAACTAAGAGTTAAACAGCTTAATAAGCGACACATGATGTTACTAAGGTTACAATATTCACATTTAAAAATAAACAATGTTATTTGTTTATAAAATCGGATTTTACGGTAATCTGCTCTGTAAGTTAACGTTCGCCCTAACTAATGATGAATTTAATGAGGTTTATTGAAACCGGACCTAAATGTCGTACTCTACTAAAAAATCACGTAACTTCAGATATATTAAATTGGCGAAGATAAATTAAAATGGCGAACTTCATCGCCACGCAGGGGCTGTTGGGAAGGTGGAAGGGTGTGAATTCCAAGCAGAAAAAAACCCCTTAAACAGGTTTAGAACCACGAATCTTCTACTTGTCCCCCTGGTACTAGACCAATCATGCCATTAAAGCAACGTAGCTATCATTGAAATGCACGTGTGTGCACGCACATGCGACCAAGTGTACCGATTTTTTGGCCAAGAAATGGTGCTTAGGAGTTGTTTCACCCACGGCCGGAGAATCGGACGAATGCAAAAGAGGGAAGGACAGAAGGGTAAGCCGTCATTCAACCCCATAAAGGTTGGGTACAGCACAATTAAAGGCGCGCATTACAAAAGAAGGAAAGGAGCCACACTGAACAAATACATTTTCAAACACGAAAACCCGCCAAACGGGAAAGTAGTATTTACGTGGTTATAGAAATAGGGGAAAGGGAATGCGGCATGGTTCCACCTTGTGTGAACCACAAAAGCTACATTTGTGGTCCATTCATAAAGGTTTCAAACACTTAGCAGAGGCCCAGCGAACATAAGGTCAGTGACACACGTACACACATATGGTCTATAAGACCTGAATGTTGATTTTAACCTACTATCACTATTCCAATATGCATTACCTTATTAAACATACCATGCCATTTAACTGAACTGTTGGTTTTGTTCAATGAGAGTGAGATTGTAAGTTATAAGTCGAACCTGTGAAATAGATCTAAACCAAGGTAGATGTACCTACTGGAATTCCTTTATTTTTTAGCGGATAAATTGATAAAAATAAGCGATCTGTGCTTGCTTGTTTTTTTTTTAATTTTTCAACGGTGGCTTCCTGCGGTGGTATTCTGCGCATTTACAGATGGCTCGATGGTCGGGCAGCAGCGGTTGCTGGACTACGGGCCCTTTCCGCTGCGTCCTGCAGAGCTATCGCAAATAGGGAGCAGGGTGTACACGCCATTGGCAGGGTAAATTGTTTACCCCGATGAGTTTTCGTTGCGGCTCCATCGCTTGTTTGGGCTCCACGCCACAAATCTCGCCCGTTGTGGACAGCGTGAACAAATGACTGTACCTCGGCGCTCGAAGGCTCCTTTATTATTTGGAGTGACTTGGAACTTTCTCTTTTGGTGTACTCACGAGAGATTATGTTTGCCGCGGCAGAAACTGACTCGTTGGGCGTATGATTTTTTCCATCAAAATATACTTTACGCTGTCTGGCTGACCATTCACCCGTTACCCCGTTACATGTGACCTCGGGTTTTTCTTTAGTTTTTGAAAGTTATTTTAACATTATTTTCATTTAATTATTCTCTCAAGATTATCGACCTTTATCATTCGGCATTTTCTTCGTACACTCTACGTATGTTCACGTCACAAAATTACACTGTAATGGTGACGTGGGCTCTGTATGAAGATACATGATCACATTTTATGAAAGTGATGTAAGATAGTGAAAAGATCGCATTATATTTAAATTCATATAATTCAGTTGATGTTGCAATATCCGACTTTATTTATCTAGTGAATTCGGTTTTGGTATCTCTTTATACATGCATTCGCAAATTAACATTCAGTTTTTGGCATAAAACGGACCTGGCAATGTGAGTACGATTTAATACTCTGACATTGGTAATTATTTTCATTGTAATTTCTTTGAATGTTTTTTCAACATTTAAGAAAATAATAGGTAACGTATGTTAAAAAGAAACAGGTCCTACAATTGGCATTATTTCTTTAGTAATATCTGAGGTAAAAAACCTATATAGCGCTCTTATTTTATCTATTTATCGCGCTCTTGGCATTATTTATTTGGTAATATCTGGGGTATAAAACCTATATAGGGCTCTTAAAATACGTGGCCACAACTGTGACATGCATTTTCTTTTTGGTTGAATACGCCTTGGAGGTAGGATAGTTCTTGAACTTTTGAGAGATGGTGGAAATGTGAGCCTTGCGATAGAGTGAAAATAACAGCATTGTCTTCGGGACCTTGATTTATTTTCTTGTAATTGACTTAGATCACATAACTTGAACGTGAAAAGCCGGGAACTCTTGGCTTTTGAGTTGGTAAACTGAGTCATTTCCCACCAGGTTAAGGGGGAACCTTGGGACTAGAGGGAGGAAGAGGCTTTTGGATGCCATTAAGAGGGAAAGAAATTATAATGAATAGAAGCCGGATATAATATGAGGCATAAAAAAGTTGAGAATAAGTTATGGTTATGTAATGGTAATGAGGGTCTCCTGTCGGTGACCCTCGTGGTAGCCTGTGATTCTGCGATTACCTACTGAATTTAACAAAATAAATCAATTAATGAAGAAGTATTCCGTTTGCACTTATGGTAAATACACCTGCAGAATCGCTTAAAAAACAATGAAAAAATTTCAAGATCAGAAAAAAACATATGAAATGACGAAAATCCTTAATTATCATTAAAGTTAATGTCGTGAGTGGCTTCAAAGGTATACGTATGTCCGTTAATTAATATAATAAAATTCTTTCATTCACTGTTACATAATTAACTGAAATTTTGCATAATATAGGTTTGAAACGTAATTTATTCACCTCTCTTTGTCCTCCGTCATTGAGTTTTATTTCATGGCCTTCCTTAGCCACGTTCTGCTCTTGCGCGAACCCTCGGCATGATTAATTTCTGCTGCCCATGGAGATTCTGAACTCATTAGAGGGACTCAGGGGTAAGCCGCCGGCGTTCTTCCTCTATGCGTATCATTTGTATTATTTTCTTTCCTGGAAACGATGAAAAAACATGGATAGAATTAATTCGAAGGAGTTTCACATTTGAGGAGAATTTTGTTTCGTAAAGCGAATTCTGGCGGCAAGGAAAGAAATATCACGTTTGAAATGCCCACATTCTTACTCATCTACCTTAAATTGCTTGTTCATATGAGACAGGTCTTATTTCTTCGGCGAAAGTTGTCTTCATTTGTATGAAAAATTGAGGGCTTACCTGGATATATTAGTGTTTTCATTTACTCGTCGGTCATATTTCTCTCTAGATCCTTTTTGGCTTCTTTGCATACTAGTTCCCGTTTGCCATTTTATCAGTCTCCGTGTTCCATAATTCATTATCGTTCATTTCTAAATATCAAGCGAAGTTTACACTCTTTCACTTTTGTTTTTCTTTTATTCGTACACTTTTCTCTAGGGTGCTTTTCCATAGCTTAAATTCTCTGTTAACACTTCTTACCCCACGATCCGTTTTTTTCCTGCAGTAATTACTCAATGACAATCACAGATTTAATGGAATATTGGAGTTGGTATTAATTGTTTAAACTATTTAATACTGACATTAGAACCATTTTTATGGAGGCTATGAACTCAGTTTTGTCCAGAAGTTAATTTTAAGAAACTGTAACAGTAACTTAAACGGTGTCACCCGCTATGTGTGCATTATAATGCAACCGTTTCAAAGAGTAAAAATCATTCGCCTTGACCGGGATTCGAACCCGGATCCCTCGATATCCGGCCGAGTGCTTTAACCAATTAAGCTACCGAGACGTCCTCTTACATTCTGAAATTTTGGGGGCTTTAAAGGAACAAGATGTTATGACGAAATACCGTACATACAATGTCACAGGCATTCGTAGTCGTGCGCGACGCGCCACAGTCCACGATGTTAATAAAGCCGATTTCAAACACTTATTTAATTTCTTAAAATTTGTCTAAGGTATGAACAGCCTAAGTGTTTGAAATCAGAGTGTAAGAGGATGTCTCGGTAGCTTAACTTCGGGAAGAGAAAAAAGTCACAAGGACTCAAGTCAGGCGAATAAGGAGGCTGAGGAGTCACAGGAATGTTTTTACTGGCCAAAAACTACTGGCCCTTTTTTCTTTGGCGAAAGGTTTTTCGGGACCATTTTTGCGCAGATTTTTTCAATCCCCAATTCTATGGTCAAATTCTGGTGGACGGTGGTGTGAGTCAATTCAACTATTCCCCTCATCATTCTGGCTATCAACTGACGATCGGAAAGCACAAGATCCCGTATTCTGTCGACATTTTCATCGGTTCTTGAAGGCGAAGGTCTTCGGCTTCTTAGTTAATCTTCAATCGACTATCGTCCTTTGGAAAATGTCTTAAACCACCGAACAACCTGGGCTCTGGAGAAAGAACTATCTCCGTAGGCCTGCTGAAGTTTAGTAAGAGTTTCCGTTGCACTGTGCCCAAGTCTGAAGCAGCAAAACCTGATAGCACATCGAACTTGATGTCACTCATTTTTAGAACACAATTCCCTTCCCACACATTCTCTAACTCGACTTTTGATGCTTTGACGTCACATTTTTGATCTCTCATCTCTTAAATTTGGTCCCTCAGATATTTCTCGCTCTGCCAGCACGTGATACTCTTCAGTTATTCCAAAACATTTATATTTCGCACCGATTAATTTAGACTAAAGATATTAAAAACTAATGTTTGAGAGTATGGCTTCGATGCTTAAGGAGAAAACTTTAGTTTTTACTGTTTTTGCAATGAATATTAGATTTTAATATGAAAGGACCGATTTCGCTGAGCCGAAAATGGCCAATACTCACGTTACTTATTTTTATTATACTACGTTCCATACGATTCGATTCCCACAAGATTGAAGTGGATTCATATATAAGTGATATTCGTGATGAAAACTGAAGATATTCAACGAGGGAAATTGCGCAGTATTTATTTTCTATTTTGTTCAAATTTAGGAAGGTGGCTGGATGATAATGCCTGTACAATAAATACACAAACTGGTGCAATCTGGCGGCCATGACGCGGACTATAGCCCACTAGCGTAGCTAGTTGCCAGAGACCCAATGAGCCGTCTGTGCTTGGCGGATCGTCGAGCTGTGCGTTTGGTGCCAGTCATGTTAGTTCCTGTTGTCCTTGTTTTTACTGCTTGTCGAAAATGGAAATTGACGAAATCAGGAAGCAAGGAATCAACATCGATAAAAGTTATCGAGAAATTACTGAAATGTTGACAGCTGTTGTCGGTGATAATGCTATAATAAAAACATCCGTTTTTAAGTTAATTAATCGTTTTAAAGATAGGCGACAAGACGTCAAGGATGATGCAAGGCCGGGACGACCTTCAACCACCTGTGCTGACGACAATATTGATCGTGTGCGGTCCCTTGTTCATACCGATCGTCGAAAAACTGTCTGAATGATAGCTGATGAACTGAATTTAGGGAATTAAACTGTGCACACTGTTTTAACCGATTCGATTTTCTACAGGGCGAAATGCCTGAGCGAGAAACCTTGCGAATTCTGGCGATGAGACTCCGGATACAAAGGTAATTGCTTTTTCTCATCGGGCGGCAGGAGTTGCAAAATGATAAGGCTTAGATAACTATTGAAAAAGTCTAATTACAGAAAGAGGGTTGAAGAAAGAAGGCCATAAGAAACATCAAAAAGAGTGGCACATTGAAGGCAAGACTGATTGCTGAATTCAATCAGGAAATGAAATTGAGCTGCAATTAATTAAATAACCCAAAGAAAATAAATATTTAGAGTAAAGATTTTTATCCGAGTAGATAACTGAATAAAAACATTTGACAGAGGGTATTTGGCCACTAAGGGAACTTCCGATTTGTTCATCGTTAACCAGGATAGGGAATATTATTTTTTTGCCATTAGAAAGATAGTGCTATCCTAATATTGTTTTTATCACAGGTTAAGTGTCCATACGCCCGACTTATATCCATTGCTTTTTTACGTGTTCCAATGGAGAAAGCAACCATTCCTATAACAGGTGCCAGCCTTTTCCTTTCCCTCCATCTCGCGCTTCTTCTCATATATGCAAGCAGTCGTTGATACACAGTCATAAGGATTGCGGGCGTTTCTCGCCTTGGCACTCGGGCTCTCAGGTAAACAGGCATTAGCCATAATCATTAGAATATCACACGTGATACATGGGGTATTTTAATAGTTATTAGTGTAGTATAATAATTTATAAGTACACCGAGTCAGAGTAAGTCTGAATATTCCCTTTGAAAATCCATTCTCTAATAAAGCAAGAGCTCGCATTTGTGGAGAAATTTTGCTACAGCGACTGACGAAGCGACAAAGAAAAGAGTTCGACGATTGAACTTGTCGGAACTCACTGAAATTCACATCCAAAACAGTTTATCCAATTAAAAGGGTGTCCAGTTCATTATACTTGAATGATCAGCTTTTTATAAATGCGGGCATTCAAACATAATATCCTTGAAATTAGATCCCATTTTTCTTTGGTTTATGCTCTTTATAAAATGGCTTGGAGACGCGGTGAACCGTTCATGTATGGGTGTACATTTTTAAAAATTTCCCACTCTAGTACTCCATTTTAAATTAACTATATTTTAATATCCTGTATTCTTACTTTCTTTTCAATTATTGAATAATTATCTACTCAGAACTTAGTTGGACTGCATTCTAGTTTTCTTGAGTACTTTCTTAAGCACTAAACTTAATAAAATCTTCTCCTACATTTTCTGCATACGGTCAAAATTAAAAATTGTGACCAATCTACTGAAAATTTTAATTAAGCAACTATAACTAGGAAAAATTAAAATTATTTCCACCCCATAACTCTATGAGAACTGATATAACTTAAAGTGTCACATAACATTTCATTGGGAAACTGCGGTTATCAATGGTAGTTAGAACCCAAAAATGTTTTCCCACCCAGCGAATCAATTTAATAACTGATTAATATGAAGCTAATTCAAAATTAAAACAGAAACTACCAAGCTACGGTGGCTCAAAATACAGAGTACCAATTCCGCTTCTAGGGAAGAGAGGCGAGAACTGTGAATCTCGGACGACACCAAAACTGAGTGTACGTCCCAACGCTGCTAAACCTATTCTCGGTACACGTAATTGGGCGGGCATGACGTCATATCGATATAATCTCAGAGAACAGTGAGTGATAAAGAACAGAATCCGAGAACACGAGAATTGATCCTCTTAGGGTATGTTGGGCATGCTCTCGTCAACAACTTCACCAATTGCTAAGTGCTCTGTATATATACACGTGTTTATATATACGTACATATTTATAACAAGCAGAAAAATCCATTTTCGATAGCAAAAATGTCTTTCAAAGTGGCTTATTAACCAAATTAGTTCATTGCTTTCACCTAATATATCTTTGTCCTGCGTTAATATCGTTATTAGGAAAACTTTTTTATTAATTACTATTACTATTATTAATTACTAATTACTTATAATATAAATAACTATACTTCCCAGGGCACTCCTTTAAATCTTCCTGTTGGTGCCATATTGTAACAAATCCGCAAAGAACTGGTTTATTTTGGCAAATTTCTTACACATTTCAGAACAAAGAGAGTGGTAATCACCGAAGAAAGGGTAGACCATATATGTGGAAGAAATATCATAAATATGAATAAAATATAATATTGTCTAGTATTTCATTTAATGAATTATCTCCTATGATATTTGACTTCGGGCGAAAGGCCGTTGGCGAAAGCGAATGAAGCTTTGAATACGTCTTCCGAAGAAGTTTTGAGTCCCAATTTCTCATTCAATGGAGATGAATATCTATTTAATTATTGGAAAATTCCTTTATCGATGAATATGGATCGAAGAAGCAAGTCCTGTTCGGCTGTAATTCCCTTTGAGGAGAAGATTTGGGAAATGAAAAGCATAATTCCCCAATTTCGCTAAAAATGATTGCGGTGAACCTCTCCTCCTTGTGCAAATCCTCTTTGCATTAATAAATTAAATAATGTCGCTCCTATATCAAAACTGGACCATTAATCAATATTCTCTGATCAGTTTTCTTTCACCAATTCATTAATAAAAATAAATATTTTCCTGATCTATGAGAGATTCAGGATAGTATGTGCATTAATTCGTTTTCTGTTCGTTGTGATGAAAAGGGAAGATTTTGAGATCATTCTGACTGGCAACGTACTCGACTGAGGAGAGGCTTGACAAGTACTCGTGTTTTACATCAGTCATAATTCGTTTTTTGCTCAGCTTGCTGGTATAGTAAAAATTAAGATGAAATTATAGTTGATACCAAAAAGCAGTGGCGTGTCACTTTAATATCCATTCATTTCATGTAGTTCAGTTTACCTGTCGAACTCGCGCCGCTTCCATTGCCCATTTTCCATTCCGTGGCACGTGTTATGGAATGGAGTATGACTCAATTCCAACGAGGTAATAGCGAAATGTTAATGTCCCTTCACCCCGCCCGAATGGAAATGCGAAGCAGGAGCATTTCGCCTAAGGGTGTCCTACGATCCCGTTAATGGGGTCGAAAGCACGTGCATCGGTCTTCCAGTAATCTCATTCACGCCTCTGGGCCTCGGTAGAGAGAAGAGAGGAAGCTTCCGCCACCAATGAAGAATGAAATGTTTCAGTCAACTCCCTCTGATGATAACACTCCTGCGAAAATTCCTGATTCGTGGAGATGCACGTATTTCCTCGTTGTCACCGAACGCTGATGCATTGCTATGCGACCTCATGAAATGGGTTTATCCGTTTGTTTGTTTGTTCTTCGCACCGAGGATATATCTCGGTTTTTTTCAGGGGACGAATTAAAACTAATGTTCAAATCCCATTCATTTTTATTTCGCCATTGGTACATTTTTCTCTTATTTTCTACGCGCATGTTCCGGGTGCGCTAATATTTTTCCATCCAATGAGTTTTCGTTATTCTTAATTTTCGAGTATGCGTGCCAGCGATACATTTGCGGGAAAGAGGCCAGGAACGCTTTTTAGTGGTTCAAGGGGATGTTAGACCACGTGATGCCCCACCCGGCTGAAAATTATGTAGAAGATGAATTCCCCGATCAGGGTCCCTTGTGTTTTCCCAAAGGGAAGAAAATAATCCGCTGTAATTTAATTGTTCACTAGGAACCAGCATTTTCTCTTTTCGCACTTCATAAAATACCCACTCGAAAGCGATAATTTTGCAGGGACCATACTATATCTGTCGATTATATTTTGTTAATATAATTGAAAAAGTGAAATCTTCTACTCTTGCATAATATATCCACGCAATCTAAAGTACCAAATGCTGTTTCGTGTTGGCTAACAACTAACAATCACCAATGGGAGACAAAATATTTTCTATGCGTGAGGAAATTTTTCCAGAGCAATTGGCGATACCAACTAAGTCATCGCTATATTTGACTTAATTTAAAAGTTCGTCGTCCAATATGCACTTCAAGGAACCAAATATTTCAGTGAGTTCACACTCCTGTGGGTAATGCATTCCATTCCATTGCCTTTTTAAATATTTACAACTAACTATGCCCTTATTAATTAAGCGATCGTTTTGATAAACTTAATCGTTCATTTTCACCTGTCGGAGGTTGAAATTATCGACTAAAAATATGGATGCAGAAATTTCACAGTTTTCAATTTTTTTTCGTAAAATTTTATAACCTTCAACCCCTTTTAGATTTAATTCGTAGGTTACTTGATCTATTCGCTTGATTAATCACCAATATTCTCCATGAGTAAACATTTTCAATGATTCGAGAGTTCTGGCCTCTTGCATTGTCACCATTAATGTTCCTGGGAATAAATTTCTCAAATATTTTTCTTTATTCTATTATCGACTTCCCGCATCTTCAACTCAATTTAAATCTATTGGTAATGTATCTAAAACTTACACCAATCCATCTGATCACTTTAATGAAGGTCTCCTTCTTTCGTATTTCTCGAAGGCCTTCACTCATCAGTAAATCCCTGGCTTATCTTTACGTGTGATGGTGCTCTACTCCACCAACCTACTTTACAAATGTAAATTACAGATGGATCCTACGAGTTTTACACACATATGAGGCCTCTTTTTTTAAAATTTGTATTTATTTACACATTGGCCGTAATATATACTATGGATCTTACAAATGTATTCAAATATGACAAGAGGTCACGTTTTATAGTAGATAAAAAGGCGAACACTAATTTTGCCGAATTCCTTAAAATAAATTTAACTGACAAAACAAAAAACAATAATACATTATTACAGTCATTAGATCAAGCCGAATGTCTGCCGACATTTTCCAAAGGATATTTATAATTATTTCGCATCTAAAAGTTAACGAATACTGTTCAATGATTTTCATTGTTATGCCTTCATCTGAATCGGGAACAGAATGTATAAGGTCCCAAAGCTTTTACTCTATTTCAGTCGCTGAGTAAAATAAACGCGGCATTGTGTGTCCTCGCAATCACGTTCTGACAATAGCAGTTTTTGAAGTTCTAATGTTATATATAATAGTACTCGTACTAATTATTTAACCCGAACCAACGAGAAGTGTGTTTGAAATGATATCATAAGAATTCCGAAAACATTGGACGAAGTAAATGATATTTTTTATTTATCTATTTTTTCGTTTTGTTCTTCTATCTCAATCAATTATCACCCTGTCGCCATTTTTATCGCCGAGTCTTGCAAGGATTTTACGAGCTATCTTGATGATTTTCATCATGTTGACACTTAAAGACCCGGAAACATCACATCTTTTCATTCGTGAAACGTAATGGAATTCCATGTCAGCAAATGTTTGGGAGAATAAAATGCTCCCTGTTGTCGATATTCCGAAATTGTGAAAGGAAAACAATCATATGATGACATATCTGTTACCTTTCCATTCAAGTGCTACGAGGCTGGAATAATTTAAATATCATTTTATACTGAAAATCAGGTCAAAGTGCTCAGGAATCATGATTGGATTAATACCCATTTATGAAAGATTAAAATGCAGAGAACAGTTGATTGCTTTAAAAATAGAGCTTAGGACTTAGGAGACCCTAGGAGGTCCTGGGATGGCATGTTTAGAAAAGCCATTCTGTGCATACGAGTAGTCTCATTTTTATATGTGTCCCTCCGTTTTCAGCCGACATTTCCTTCGACTGGTGTCCTGTCACGTAGAGAGGGAGAGAAGGAAATGCGTATTTTCTCTCCATTGGTTCTCTTTTGGGTGTGTATAATACCAGAGGTCGTAGTGTAATTTAGCTCTGGATTCTCTATTTTCTGTCCTAGACTAATGCATAGGTTCCTGTTCAAGACTACCGTCAGTAGATTGAATTTCGTTGACTGATTGTTATCTTTCTCCAAATATCGTATCCTGCATAAAAATTTTATCACTGTCATTGTGTTTTTAATTTCATTTTTGCCTCATGGAATTGAATTTCTTGTTATTTTGCCACCAATATTTTCCTCCTAATGGCTTCGCTCACGCCCTCTATTTGTCCCATTTGCTAGCTGCGAGGTTCGTGGAAGCCGTTTCGAATTTCCGATGTCACAGATTCGCGATTTCACATTGTCCCCATTTAAAAATTCTAGCTGTGCAGAAACAGCACGATAAATTGTGGTTTTCACGCGTAGGAGTGACGCCATGAGATACCGATTAAGGCAAAGGCATTTCTTATGAATAATGTATGCAATGTACGTAAAAGGCTTCATTTATGGATATTACACATTTCACGGTTGTATTTTGAGCTTATGTCATTTCATGTAGTTTCCCTAATGTCCGTTCAAAATGAATACCTATTAGTTTTTGCAATAATATTATGGGATGAATTTTTCTCTTTTACAGGGAAAGGGTTAAAAAGATAAATATGGCGTTGAGGTATTATTTTTAACTTATCACCTCTAATTTAAACTTAAAATCGAGAGATAAATTTTATAATTATTTAAAACATATCGTTTTAAAGGCCGTTTGCGTCTATGTGACTTAGATTATTGTTTGTAGCCAAAGTAGAAGTGTAACTTTTGACACAAAATACGCATAAACTAAATATTCATAACTATTTCCAAAGTTAATTTTTTAAAATTTTAATATGCTTATATTAAAACGCCTGACCGTGCTTATGTGAAAATATTTTGGCGGTGGAAACTTAAAGGGTTAATGGCAAGGAGCGCTATTAGTCCCCATTTGCATAAACTTTAAACATTATATTCATTCTTATCATATTTCTAGGAAGTAGAACATTATTTGATCCTGAACAGTTTGTCTCTATCTGGTTATCTATGACTATTAAAAGGAGACCAATGCAAATGCCTTTCAATCCTGGGATTGTTCTTTTGGAATCTTCACTCACAACCTCTCTTACTTCATACCTTCTGTGATATTCGGTCTATCGTTTCTATTTGGTTCTTTTCCTTCCATTTGGGGTTCAGGCAGACAAAGGTATTGAAACGCTTGATCGACTCCAATGACCCCATCGCCAATTGGACGGCGGGAGATTCCGACTCTCTGCTGGTGAAAAATGTGTTGTTTTTCGTCTTCTTTCACTGGTAATGAAATTTAATGAAATATTTATTTTTAATTACCGCTCCCTACTCTTTTGTTATGCCATCGCTATTATTTAGACTATTTTCCATTCAGTGAGAGAGATGACCTTAATCTCTGTTCCTAATTAAGTGCCTCTTCATGCGTCTCCCCCACCCCAGTATCGCTTCTCTCTTTCCCGTCATCCCATTCGAATCAGTAGCAAAAGCGGACGTTTTGTTCCTTCGTACCGCCTACCAAATATTCCCTTGCTACGATCCCTTATTTAATTTATACCTCCTCTCCACGGTGTATAGTTTATTTCTATTCTTTCTATTATTACTGGCACACTTAACTCGGCTTAAATTCAAACGCAGGGCCTGGAAAATGGATTCGATGCGTAAATAAAGAAATCTTTTTCACTTTCCTTAACTTGCTCTTTTAAAATATTATGAGGTTGTTATTTTATTCCGCACTCAGTGTCATTAATAATTCTCTTTATCAATTCTGAACCCACTTATCTGATTAAAAATATAAAAGTATAATTAATCATGATACACATACATACTTGCATGTATGTATACATGAACACGGGTCTGTAAATAATACTGATTTCATTTACTATTCTTGTTAGCATATTAAACCTTTGAAATAATGATAAATGGTAGTAGCAGTAGTTTTTAGGGGAAGCGACCGACAGCTGAGATCATTTGCGCCGTTATGGGGATGGAAAAGAAGGAATGGGGGGTGAAGAGCGTCGCTCCGTCGCGCCCCTCGAAACCCGGCGTCGGCATTAGCCAGGATTCGAACATGGGCCCTCACGGGGAAGCCAGTAGGTCAGCCACCGCACCATCCCGATCCCCATGATAAAAGGTTTAAGTTTGAAATAAATGACGTACTATTCTAGTAATGTGAATAAGTATTGTGCTCTCGTTCTATTCTGTGTCATGTCATTATTCTTATCACTGCGCATTCACACTCCGACATCCCACGAAAGCTAATTTCCCTTACCTCCTCCTCCCTCTTATTCTTTTAATCAAAACTAGGAGATTATTCCCCCAAAAATAATGTTAACTCCTACTTGAAGAGGCTTCCACTTATCGCGCTTATATATCCAAAGGTTTCTATGATCAACTGTATTGGATTTGGGGACATGGAGTTAAAGGTACCCTGATATGTCAGTACACTGCACATACCTCCTAGTGCTGGGGCGAGGCCAATAGTACGTTGGCGATCAAGATAGACTCTAGGCTTTGTTATTCTTGTGGCCGTGGTAGCAAGTACAATCTATAAGCAGTTAGTGCGTCGTAGCCGTTATCAGGGAATTCTACATGTGACACGGGTACCAAAAAGGCAGGTAAGCTTTCCTACGCTATATTTATTTCGCATGCAAGTCAAATACTTAGATTTCCGCAAGTCAGACTTCCGTATCTCGGAATAATTTTGGACCAAAATTGTCGAAGTATTATTGATGGAGGTATATGGAAATTGAGACAAATAGTCCCCGCTTCCATTTACCCTTCGTCATATACATCTCATATTAGCCATAAAATAAATAATTAGATGCATACATATAAATACATATAGCCAGACAGACATACATTATGCACTGATTTGCGCATATAAAAAAATGCATAGACATCCATATATACATACATATACATATATAAATTAAGGATACACCTAAACATACACACAAAGTATTATGGGCATAAGAAGAAAATTGCGAAAAGCAAAGAAGCTTTCAGAAGGAGGAGGGAATTGATGACTGGGACGTTAACTAAGAACGTTAGGAAAGGCTCGTCAAAACTGATATGGAGCGTAGCAATATACGGCGCGGAAACATAGTCATTGAAGGAGAATTATTGGTGCGTTTTGGAGGCTTTTGAAATGCGGGTGGGGATGAGGATGGAGAAGGTGAAATCGACCGAAAGGAAAACAAATGAGAAAGAAAAATGGTGGGTGAGGGGAGGAGTTTTTTGAGAGAAATCCTATGGAGGCAGGGAAAATGGATAAAAGGCGTATTGAGCGGTAGTGGAATGTTGAAGAAGGTAATGAGGGGAGAATGTTGGGCAAGCGAGGAAAGGCAGGAACAGGATAGGGATGTTGGACGGGATGAAGGGAGGAAAGAAGTACACAGAAATGAAGTGGGACCTGATGTAGAGTAGGTTGCTGGATTGGGTTTTGTTTGAAGTTACATTGAGTTACAAAATATTTATTTGATAGTTGTGTCCATCCACAAAATATATATATATATATAATATAGACAGAAAAACCTAAGAATATGTTTTAGAATAAAATGTTTGAAACGGAAAAGCGGAAAGGGAAAGTTTGAAAGGAATGATTCTCGTAAATACGCTGAGAGAAGTGGAGACGTTTTCTCCGGAGAAACAAATTGCGATGCCTGGAGGAATGAAGAAATAAAAAATTATGTGAGTGATAAAGAAGAAGGGAATAAGAGAATGGCTGTAGCAAAGGCGAGGAGAGGTTTCAAGAAAGCACAAATGGATACATAAATTCCAAGAAAGTCGGTGAGGAGAGAATAAGAATGGAAGAGCAGATGAAATACAAAATGATTCTGAATGAAATGAGAATCTATTTCGGGATAAGGGAAAAGCAAGATTGAATGCTCCAAAAATAAGAGTGGTGATATTTCATAGGATGAATGAGGATTTAGAAACTGTATGATAGAATACCTGCATTTGGAAGATTTAAATGGTGATGTGTGGGTTACCAAAGTTAGAAGACGATATAAGAAGGCCCCCGGGAAGTTAGAAATTATATTTGTAATTTATTTTTTTGCTTGCAAGCATTTGTGGAACACAAAGATCGAAATTGCACACTAAAGGGTTTAAGATAAAAAGTAAGATTTTTTGAGCATTTATTATTCTCTACATACTCGGGAAAATGTATGATAAAATGCTATTTGAAAGATGGAACAAAAGCATGGGACAAAATCTGGGGAGGAAAATGTAGTTTATGACCTATAGTGGGCGTAGAAATTAAAGCCTTTTGTGCCTTCGTTTACCTAAATAAAGTAAATCAAAGAGGTCATTTGCCATAGTGGAATACATTAACAGTTATTAAACGCTATGAAAATGATCTATGAAAATCGTGCAGCAAATTCATGTGCAAGTAGGACTTAGGGTGGCATGGCATGAAATCAGGATACGTATTGTCACGATGGATGTTCATTACTGCTTATGGATGGATGGATAAGGTAGGAGCAAGGGTTAGGGATACAAAGGTTCCCTTCTAATCTACACGGGAGATGTAATATTGCGGACAGAGAACTCACAGGATGTAAATGTGGCGTTAATGTGTAAGTATTGATGAGGTAGCAGAGAAATAGTAATTGAGGATGAATGCATTTAAGGTGAAGGCTTCCGTGTTTTTAACAAGGGGGATGGAAAGGTTAATTGCATATTGAGGATTGTGACAAAATAATGTAACAAGTCAATGTGTCTGGTGATTTTAGGATAGATCATTAGGATACGATAGAGTAGGATAGAATAGAATAGGATATGAATGTTAGGATGGATCATAAGGTGGGTGGACGCTAGCAAAAGATATTTGGTATGAGGAATGCGTGTAATAAGTGAATGTAAGTGTCAGGAAGCAAAAATTACTCTTTATGAAATGCCTTCATAACTTTGGATTTGTATAGATGTAAAGCTTAGGTATTGAAGATAAGCTTAGATGTTGACTGAAAGCAATGGGCAGGGAATACTAGAGGAGGGTATTTGACAGAATTAGGAACGAACGGGTTGGAACATGATGGGCGATGAAAGAAGGGGATGGCTTCACTTTTAATTGGAAAAAATATGCAATTAATATAGTTTGGTTACTTTGAGAGAATGGCTCAAATCCGTTTTGCATGACATAGAAGATATGTGAAAAAATTGGAAGGTTTCAGAGGAAAGGGCAGTAAAAGTATTGGAACAGGAGAGCATATGTGGTGAAATAATTGGACGTGACTGTGACGAAAATGTATGGAGGGATAAAGTATTATGAAAGAAATAAGTGAAACGGAATATGTTGCTTGGTAAAAAAATGTTTTATATTTTGTACAACCCGAAAGGGAGCGGCGCGGCTTGAATGTGTGTGCACGTACAACTGGGTTAACTAAAAGCTTTATATGGAAACACTCCATTCTTATTTTTATATACACCGTATAGAACACATGGTATCTTCTCCTTACTATAGTCAACAGATTCAGGCGAGATGTAGTGGGAGTTCGTCATGAGAAAACTGCAAATATTGTTTTTCTCACTGTTTATATAAAATCATTCTTGGATTAGGCTCATTGAGAGTGAAAAATTATGAACATAGATTCAAAAAGTATAATTGATTCCAAAAGACTTGTAAAATATCATTCACAATGCTTGACAAATTTAAAGGTATCAATGCCAAGGCGCAATTTAGCTCCGACCTACGTAAGACGAATTAAGTGTTACACAAATCCTTCGCGATTTTTTAATTTGTGGGATGCTTTCTTGCCCATCCCAGTCCTCCCATCTCCCTCCCCTCCCCTCCCCTCACCTCCCGTCTTCTTCCATTTCCTACTTTCGCAGAATCCACCCCCCGCCCCCAACCCACCCTTGCCGCCGTCACGTCGACCACTCTCATCCGTCCTTCGAAGGTGCACCATTAGCCAGCGGAGATGTGTCAGCTCCCTTCCACTCGTGGCATGTTAGCCTAGCACTGAATGCGCACTTGGCGTTTGTTAATGTCCGGCACCCTACTCTCTCTTTCTTTTTTCATTCCAAATGTGGGCCGCTCAGCGGTCGGAGCTTTTTCCGCACGAAACAATGTTGACTTAGGCTCGCCACGAAACGGAAGAAGAAATCGAAAGCGACCTAGCCACCCTCTTCCCCGCCCTAAGGTTTCCCGTCCTTCAAAAAAGAGACGGGAGTGAAAGCTATAAGAGAATACACGGGAGTGCCCTTATGGTTGCAATGTTTTTCGTTCTAGGTGAAAATAGGGATAGCGTTTCACGCTGAAGGCACAATTGCACACATCCAGGAGATAAAAAAAAAATTAAATCACTTTTTTGTTTCAATGCGAGGGTCTTTACAATAAAGCAGTGAGCCTCACTGAGTTGGTCGTAAGAGATAATTTTCTCTTAAGAATGAAGATGTGCATGAAGACTATTGTTGAATCTTCAATGAGGTGTGGTGAGAATTTCCATTCCACAGTTCCCCTCTTTGTTAATACGTCAATGCTGATGTAGAACCGACCCGAAACACGATCGATATAAGATTTTATAAATAAAAGCGCCTTGAATAAAGGAATTATCAATTAAGGTCATGTGCAAAAGTTATTACAGACGCTGGTATTTTCAGACTTAGATCGTTAAATACGAGGGTAGGCTGAAAACTAGTGCACACATGCTTGTAGATCACAAACAAAATGACCTTCAGAAGCACTCCTGGTGGCACGTGGAAGTAGTCTTCCTCCTCAACACGCATGCGCAGGTTTGAGGTCGTTACATTCATCCAGTGTATTTTGAGAAGCGGAAATATGGAGACGTGTTTTAGTGTTACGTCAACGCGACTTTTCTCGAATCCAGGACTTGACAGCTGCCCTTGAGCTGTCTCTTGAGTTGAGGAAAATATAAAATTTGCAAGACTCAAGATCTGGGGAATCTGTTTAAATTTCAGGTTTCTCAGGGCCTCTCAATTTGCGCGCGAGGTGTGAGGTGAGACGGCGTGGTACCCATCGTCCACTGATTTTATCATATCCAAAAGGTTTGCGAATCGATTTTGAGTGATTCGCCGGTCATTTTGAATCAAATCTTCGACGATTTTGCGATGTGTATCGTCTGTGTCAGTGATCGGATGTCCGCTGCGTGTTTCATCAACAATTATGGCTTTTCCAGGCTCGCAATCACAAAAGTTTACTACCCATCGATTTACAGTAGACCTATCAAAAGCATCGTCACCATAAACAGCCTTTAAACGACGATGAATCTCAGTAGGAGTCACTTTTTCAGCAGTTAAAAATTCGATATCAGCACGCTGTTTGACTCGTGTTGAACACGCCTCCATTCTTCTGCTTCTCAAAATGCACTGGATTAACGTAACCACCTCAAACCTGCGCATGCGTGTTGAGGGGGAATGTTTTTCCACATGCCGCCAGGAGTGCTTCTGAAGGTCATTTAGTTTGTGTTCTACAATCCTATGTGCCAGTGTTTTCAGTCTACCCTCTTGTAAGTAGAATGCAAACAGCACAAAACAAAAAATATGACTCTTCTGCCTGCAGTACTACCGACCGTATTCTATTCTGATTTAAAACTTAGCATTTCTTTGAAAAGAAGTAACATTTCTGCTTTTATTTTCGATATTTTTCGAAAGTACTTTCTGAAATAAGCAGTTTCACGTCCTGCATGCGTAAACAGATGTCGGGCTGCCCAAAGTCTAAATAAATCTTAGTGGCGTGGAGAAGGTTCAGCGTGAGCGTAGGTTGAGCATATTTCCCTGTGTCACACAACCCCGTCTCTCAACTGCTGTACTCGCTCACCATTCACGGTCAGTCATTTCCCCAACTGACGTAAGTTACCCATCCGGCCACCTTCCTCCTCTGCGTCCGGTCGAAACGCCTTATTTATATGGGTGAAACGCGACCTTTGACGTTTTAATGAAGTTTTGTGGCTGCGGTTATTCATTTTTTTCGCAAAAACGAGGGAATCAGTCGCCCATTTTTTTCCGGAAATAAGGTAGACATTTGACCACGAAAATTCACTAGCCCCGTACAATTTTGGTCGGACTCTTCATAAAGTTACGATCTCATTTTGTCGGACATTAAATGGATTTTGTTCTCTTTATCTCCTTGGAAAGTTCATGGCCTTTTAACAAGGATGAATGAAGTGAATTTATATTAGTTAAAGCGAGTGGTTCGTCATGCTACACTAGAAAATTACCGTTTTATACCGCTTGCAGTCCCTGGAGCAGCTTACTTGCCAAATGGATTCGCTCAATGAAAGAGCAATTATCCTTTATTAAATGTTTGCGTAGACGATCAAAATCGTATTTTAATGCCATCCATCAATTAAGTGTTGCAAATCAATTTATTGTCGATGATAAACGATTATTACCCAGGACAGAGGAAATCAATTTTACTGCGAGTTAAACGCGGTGAATTAAATTCCTGAGTATTTGATACGACCATAGTTTCCAGATTTTCACAGTATATTACTAATATTTCCATCAGCTTTATTTTTTTCAGTGCTTCAGTTTTACTCATTGAAAGGACATTTTTTATCATAATTCTAGTGATTATTTTCTGTGACTGTCAAATAATTTAATTTTTGCGTTATTATAAACTCCAAGGAATGTGGGAAATGTTAAGTATTAGGTCTTTATAAGGACACTGTGAAATGCAACGCTTCATCGTAGCGATTGCATAACATAGTATATTTTGAATTTTTTGTGAGAAGCTACTTTTTTCACAAATATTGTTATAAATGTATTACCTCAAGATTGGTCAAGTTCAAAACTATATTACATTTTATAAATGAAGCAATAAGAAAATGCTATGGGCTATTGCATTACATATAACTTAAATATTATATTTGAATGAACTTATTGAGTAAGCCTACTTTTTATGGCACCATTGTCACATTTATCAGCTCTTTATGCCGATTCCTGTCATTGTTTTAATAAGAATGCCACATTAATCAGCATTCATTAATGATGACATTTTCTTCAACTAGGAAGATTATCCTCAAGAAAATAATTATTTAACGAAGAATTAACTTAGAGAAACGTTTTTCCGAATGATACGTGAGAAAATATCTGTATATCATGCATAAATAAAGATATCAGTAATAGTATTGTATAGAAATAAAGAGGTCAGTAAGAAAATTCCGGGGAGTTAACTCTTTTAAAACTGCAATTGAAAGTTCTTGGGCATAACATTGTTATATTTTAGATATTTTCACCGTTGATATAATATACCAACGGTATAATGGCATATAATTGGCATTGTATAATAGCATATAATTGTGAATCGCAGAAATAATTTCATTTAATTAAAAAATTTCTAGGTAAAAATTAGCTTGATGAACCCGTGCATTTTCCTTCAGAAATGCTGAACACATACATGTAGATAATCAATTTGTCCTTAAAAAACGCCTAAATTATAATGATGAATCCGGAACCAGTTTATTGAGATATCTCGCATCCTGGTTGCCAAATCGAATGAGGCAAGGTCAATTAGTTTAAGCATAGGGCACGTGGGCCCTTGCCTCCGCCCTTTAGTACCTTTCCTCATCCTCCCCGTCCCATTCTACCGGTCAATATCAGCTCAGATCCAATTTTTGCTTCCCATGTGCTTCTTTTGTCGCTTATTCCCTTTTAACTCTCCTTTCTCATTCTCTATCTGTCGCCCTTTCAACTGTTCTCCTTCGCATTCGGTTTTGAACGGTTACCCTTCCCGTATAGTTCATAAAATTGGCATTAACAGAACTCCATTTTCCGTACTTCAGCACACGCGCATTGTGCATTAGCCTTAGGACAGTACTGTTATCATCATTTTCTCATTGATTACCCAGCTGTACTTATATAGATTATGACGAAACCTCAGGTGGATATGGTGTACCTGAATTACATTCTCTCTCTCTCTGTTTTGTACTTTAACCATTACTCTTAAACTAACGGCGGTGCTTCAATAACATAAGTATTTTGATCGTTTTTCTCTCGTATTTTCATGAATCTATTCTTACGTACTGTTTCAATTCCGACCATTCATTTTTCGGTTTTACAGGCTTTTTGAGTGGTTCCTTTAGTCTACAATATTTGGTTTCGAAAATACCGTTAATAAAGAAAATCAAACACCTTGAATCAAATGAAGTTAAACAAAACACATGTTCAATAAAGAATATCTGGAGATTTGAAATGTTTTGTCTTAAATTACGACCAAATGCGTTATTTCTAGGAAAATCCAATTTAAATTGGTAAAAAAAACTTTTTCCCACATTTTTTTGTTTCATTAGAATTTAATTAGACTGGCATTTCAGATTACGTGATAAAATGGCATATCAAGGCTACGTGGTTTTTGCCAGGCGAAACCACATTGATCTGTATAACTTTGTAACTATTTCTGCACTAATTTCACTTGCCAACTATGCAATAATTTTCATTTAGGTAAAAAGGTCTATGAAAAATAAAAATTGAATAGAGTGTGAATGAAATGAATTCGCAAATGAATTACTGAATAATTTGCAACATGAATGTTCTATCGTCCCCCATAAAATATGACTCATGATCAAAAGCTTGGACCGAAACTTGAGTAATTTGTACCTGATGATGACGTCTAAGCGTTGACATTAGTAGTGCCGAAATAAAGAACACTACATTGTACAGTGCAGGAAAAATACATTATGGTCTTCATCTCATCCAAACTTTAGATATTGATTTGATTATTGAATTGATAAAATTATGTATTTCATAAGAAAGACTGGTAAACTTTCAAGTTCAAAGAGTTTGTCACTAAAGAGGGATAATAGAAAATATTTTTAGACTTTATGTTTGTAAGAGTTCTAAAGATGTGTGAAGCTATACATTGATTTAAATTAACTCCTGTGTTAGAAAACTCTGTCAAAAAGCGTGAAATGTTAACAATTTAGTTTTTCAAATTAGAATATTTCTTGCGTTTTTTTAGTCTTTTTTGTAGATTAGCAGGTTTCATTTTTGAACCTGAGTAAAGTAAAATAATTCATAAAGTGGTGCCTGCTTTATTTTATACTTTTCATGCCTACAATGAGAAATCTGCTTGGTAATTTTGGAACATTGTTGAACTTTCAATTGTTTTCACACAGCCCAACGTCTCTGATTAGCCTCACTAAAAGTATAATGAATTTTAGCTTAGTAAAAATGTGAAAGGGACGAAGACATGGAATGTTTTTCTTCCATTTTACGTCTTCACTACGCCATTATTATTTGTGGTTAATTATGATGTTAAGTCATTTTCCAGGACAAGGGAGTGAGTTTGAATCTCTTTTCACTTTTCACACTGTATACATACAGATGCTGCCCTCACACAATACAATTCTGCTGGCACCAGCTAAATGAAGCGATAGTTTTAAGAAGAGAAAGGTTTAACCCTTCAGGTTGCGAAGTGACGACAATAGTGTCATTGTACTTGTACCACGCTGCATGATTTAATCAATGGGAAATTTTGTTTTATTTGAGGTATTCTTAACAGTTTTCTCACGTAGTCTTCACGTACTCACCATGTTCATCCGTTTGTCAAATTAATTAGACATATGCGATAAAGTGGTTCATTATTTTTTCTAAGGACTTGATTAATGAAGACCGAAAGTTATGTGGGAGATTTAGGTTGTATTTTATCTCGCATGCATTGTCATTTTTGTTTTTCACTAAAATAGAGCCATCACAATATTTTTTTAACAAGTTACGGGTTTTCACATATTTTTCTGTTCCTTTATTCATGAAGGTGAATGTTGATGCCAAATGATATCATATACTTGTATGTTTTTCGACAAAAAGTTCACTAAAGGGTACACATGACAGCTTTGGTTGAACATCTAGGGAGGCGAGAAATTCGCAATAGGCTCGCGTGACAAGCATCGAAACTTTACCACAGCTCACATCCGTTTTATCGCTCCCTTTCGCTCCTTCGCTCTCCTCCATCGCCTTGTCTCGCTCACCAACTCCATCCGTCCAGGGTACGCGCTCGCTGACGGCTGTAAGCATAAAAAAGTTGTCTCTAATACAGACGTGGCCCGTTTTTCCGCCGCGCGGCAGGGTGAATGTGACACGCGATACAATTTGAAGCACATTAAAGAGACTCCCGCAGTAATTTGATCAGCGCAGTGTTGGCGGTGAAAAAAGTGGCGCATTGTCTGTTATGCTGAATAATATAGTACAAGTGTTACCTTATGGAACGCATATTACTACTGTTTAGTGTGAACTTTTGACAAAACACTTGATCTAAAAATAATGGTGATATAAATCCATGCTCATGAGAACTTCCCTGCTGTCTTTTGGTAGAAAAGATAGTTATCATTTAATTATTGATTAATTAATGGATTAAATTCGATGTTGAAAAGTATGGTTTTGTGGATTTTATGAGTATAAAAAATAAGCCCTTTGGATAAATAAATATCCAGCGTGGTTTTATTTGAATCCATGTAATTAGATGCCAAAATGCTCGACAATAATTAATTGATTGATGACATGTCTTATTTTAAAAAGTTACCTGCTTAAAAAATAAATAAAATGCTTACCAGGTTAGGGCATCAGTAGTCAAGCGGTGTAAGGAAGCTAAGTATGGACCCTAGTTATAAATACTACCACGCTCGAACATGGTATAAAATGTATTCCACCCCATACTTACCACTACAATAACTCATTCTTTAGCCCTGCATACTTTTAAACACACTTAATTACATAAGTAATTAATAACATTATTTTTCTTCTTTTTTCTCGCTTTCCCAGTTTTCTCAACCCTATTATAGCTTCCAGCATCCCACCATTATCCCTCAGCGTCATCAGTATCCAATCAACCTGCCTGCCTCGAATTTCACCTAACAGCCGTCTTTTCCATTGCTATTATTATTTTGTAGAATTCATCGTTGGCTTTATTTTCGTCAATTTTATTTGTTCCATTCGTCTTTCATATGATCTCGGAATTCTTCCATCTACGCTTAAACTCTTCCCTGGACCACCAAGTTTCCGAACCATTCAAACTAAGCTCTATATTGATGTTTTCGATAGTTTGTTTCTCTACATCGAAGCTTAAGGAGTTTGTTATCAACTCCAACATCTTTTCAAACCCATATCTAACGTATTTTTTTATTTTCCTAAAACTGTGTCCACTCATATACTACCTTTTTATCTCTTCTTACTTATTTCCTAATATTTAATGTTTATATCAGCCTTCTAACTTCTTGAGAATCTCATTAAAATCTTTTTCTTAAGCTAAATTCTCAACTCATATCTGTCACACCGATTTTACCGGCTTTCATTCTAACCTGTAGCTCTTCTAATTCCTTCTATATCGTTTCTTCTTTAATATATATATATATATACATATGTAAATATATATGTATATAGAAATATATATATTAAAAGTACAGGTGATAATGAATCCCTCCAGCCTGCTCCTATCTATCTTTTGTAAAACGTTCGTCATTTTTCCTCAATTCACTCTATTGCACGTCTTCTCTAAATTCATGAATCATACAAATACATCCTGGTTGTATTACATGTTTCTTTTCTCTTGTGACCTTGCTATTATTATGGCATTACGCATTCCTATCCCCTCTCTATATCCAAACCTCTCTAAGTAACACCTTCGCTCTCTTCTCCATTCTTTTTCTACTGTTCCTAACTAATACCTTTACCGCTTGTGAAATCAGAGTTTCATTGTCGTAATATAATGCTGCTTTTCCCTTTTTTGAGATGGGCATAAATTATTATTCGGTAATCTAACGGTTAAGGTAAGTTTTTGGAAGGACACAACTATCAAATAAACATTTTGAAGCTCAAAACAAAACCCAATCCAGCAACCTAATCTACATCAGGTCCCTCTTCATTTCTGTGTACTTCCTTCCTCCCTTCATCTCGTCCAACATCCCTATCCTGTTCCTGCCCTCTCCTCGCTTGCCCAATATTCTTCCCTCTATTACCTTCTTCAACAATCCACTACCGTTCAATACGCCTTTCATCCATCTTTCCTGCCTCCATAGTATTTCTCTCAACAAACCCCTCTCCTCACCCACATCTCTAGTACTTCCTCATTTGTTTTCCTTTCGGTCCATTTCACCTTCTCCATTCTTCTCCACACCCACATTTCAAAAGCCTCCAATCTACGTCTCTCCTCCTGCTTCAGCGACCACGTTTCCGCGCCGTACATAGCTACGCTCCATATCAGAGTTTTTGCGAGTCTTGTCTTAACATCCCTACTCAACGTCCCCATCATCAACTCCTTCCTCCTTGAGAAAGCCTCCTTGCCTAGCGCAATTCTTCTCCTTGCGTCCCTACTACTTGGACCGTATTGGTCCAAAACACTTCCGGGATACGTAAACTGTTCTACCTGATCTATTTTTTCTCCTCCTATTTCAATGTTTAGCTTAGCTTTTTCTTTCTGGAAAATCGCATAACTTTTGTTTTATTAATATTGATTCTCATCCCATATTTATCTCACTGAACCTCCAATTCACTCAGCAACCCCTTGGCTGACTGAGCAAATAATGCTTGGTCATCAGCATACCTATCCTATTTTACGAATTCCCCTCCGACTTTCATTCCTACCTCCAGTTCTTCCCATGCCTCTTTAATGGGCATCAATATTAATCTAAAATTGCCTTCCGGCCAAATTCCTACTTCAGAGTTGCTACAAATATGCCATTAAAACTAGTTCTTACCCTTTCCTAAATTATTCGTTAATTTTGCACCGATGTTAATCTTATTAATTATATATTAAATTTCCTTTTTTGAAATATATACGATATCTCAATGGAATACTATTTTTACCAGGTTTATAGTTGCGGTATATATTTATTCTGTCCATCTTATCACTACAATTACTCCGGTAAATATTTTATCTGTCTGTAATAGGAAGTGGAATTTCCTTTTTTTCATCTTGACAGTTACTTCATATTTCTGAGTAGGGTGTCCATATTTCCCTCTCTAAATAGACTCCATATCTTTGCGATACACCGTTCATTATATTTAATTCGTTCTTTTAGTTTCTTGCCTCAGTTTATTGCTATAAAATGCTTAGTGGCGGAGAAAATCAAAATTTGAACTGCGATCTGGATATACCCTAGTTGCTGGATAAGTTATCAAATTTTCTTCCATTTTCAGTAATTCTCAAAAAGTAAACACACTTTAGTAGATATCTGTAAATCCCGGTATTTTTCCTTAGGAGGCGTTTCAATTTCAATCCAAATGATACATGGTACTGCGATGTAATTGAAATTTAAGAGATAGCGTTCGATAGTTGAAACGTCGGAATCGAAGGATTGATGTCTGGGAAAGGGTTATTGGTGCCCAAAAATCTCATTCTACAAATTCTTAAGAAAAAATACTTTTGAGTATCGGGCTGAAAGCAAATTCCGATGAAGGTGTACGAAGTATCTGACGGTTAGTCTAAAATAATATTGTGGTAAATGATATTATCTAAGCTTTTTATAAGATTTGAAACAACAACACGTCAGCAGAATTTTGGCAGTGTTGGTATTTAATGATCATTCTCGTTCATATTAATGTTAGAATATTTTTTCTCTAATATAGACGTTGGAAATATACGTTTTATCAATATTAGGGCTCCACTGGTCGACCGTGAAGTTTCAAAATTGTCGTTAACCCTTTAGTCGTTCTTCATTCGTTCGTCGATCTGGAGATTGTCTTTATTTAACCCTTGAAAGTTCTAGACCAGTATCTTATTTAAATATACGGGGAACGTAGCTACGGTCGTGAATCAATGTGAACAAAAAAATACCCGGACCGTAAACTTGATTGGCACTAAGTGCTAAGAAAAAAAAGAGAAAAAAGGAGAAAAACACACACACACAAGCCAAAATGGTTAATAAAAATAATAAAACAAACTTACAACCAATCGATCCCTAGGGTGTGTTCTCGATCGTTAGGATGTGTTGTTTAATTTTGTTTGTGTTATTGACGGGTCCCTGACCTAGGAGCAATCCTTGTAAACCCCGAATGAGTGAGTGTGTGCATTTTACAAAAATCCGATACACCCAAGTGATTGAGTGACTGTGTATTCACGTAAGTTGTTTGTGTTTGATTACATCCTTTTATAATTTCCATTTATTTGTGTGATTGATGGGTCACTGACATAGGAGGGATCCTTGCAAACCCTGAGTGTGTGTGTGAATGTGATTCACGAGAGTTAAAGTCATTTCGTAACACACTCTAGTGATCGAGTGGTTGTAAGTTTGTTTTATTATTAATTATTAATTTTATTTATCTTGGCTTTTGTGTGTTTTTCCCCTTGTCTTTCTTATAACTTAGTGCCAATCAAGTTTACGGTCCGGGTATTTTTTTGTTTACAGTATATTATTGATTCGACATTAATTTTTAGTCGCATATGGAGCCTTTTATAAGATACTATAATCAACATTAAACTAATTACATAAAAGTAGAGTTAAAACACATACCCACTGGCATAATTTAGAAATGATTTCTCATGCTAGTTTTATTCATGAAAAGACGAAATGAAAATCAATGACGTTGTTCCAGATAGGATATATGTTTTCAGATGAAAACAATTTGTTTCTCATTAAGAGAAAAATCTGTAGGATGTCAAGAATTCTTGAATTGCTGCAACGATACCGATATTGTACATTTAGAGAGAAAGGCGAACTAAAATTATGCTTAAGATTTCAACTAGAATACCAACTCAAGTACTGCGAAGAGTGAATACGTTTGTTTTAAAGTGACTGCTAATGCCTACATGTCGGCGACGAGTGCCGATTGCCCGGACGACTCCAATTTACAGTTTTTTCAGGCTCAACTGCAAAAGAGAGACTTTGGAGTGCTTTTTCATTTGAATTAGAGTCTCCCATTGAATTGAAGAGTCCCATTAACTCCACCCGATAAGCCTTATAGGGGGGCAATGCTGCATTAAATTAATCCGATGACTGTGGTGGCCCGATGCTTGTTTACTTCTGCCTGATCAGCGATTTGGCACCCTTCCCTAAGCGAGTGAGTGTGCAAACTACATCCCCTCGTAGTATTGATTCTGAACTCCAAGGGTAGGATGTGTAGAAGGCGAGTAAGTGGTGTTGTTTTTCTGTACATGGCGATAAGTGGGAGGCTTCTTGATTGATTAGCTTGATTGATTGCTTGTGAATAAAAGGTTTCGTTTTTGGTCTCTTGTCTGCTTCGGAAACCCATCAAGTAGTCTCTGCTTTTGACACCCGACATGAAAATAAGAAATAACTACTACGTTTAGGGTGCGTGTAACCGGAGATGCACCAGCATACTGAATAATATGAGGATAATGTTCCAGAAATATAGGTACCGATATACTTAACGCATGCATGTAGTATTGACGTGAACAAACAAGATCTCAATTTTGTTTCTGCTTCATACTCTTCTACAAAATCTAAGTAAAAGGGAAAAAATCTGATTTGATGGAGTGATGACTCTGGTACTTTGATGGCACATTAACGTATCTATATAATGAACCCTTATTATGCCTTATTATTTGAAATCCATCACCGTTTTCTGATTAGCGGTTCTAATTTTTACAGCAGCTATCCAAATATAGGGCTGGATGAACGGCAGCGAACGTAAGAGTGCAATGCTCTTAATTCTGTTCAATTGAAAGTTCATAAAATTGAAATTCCTTAAAAGGAATTTTCTGATTACACTTGTGTGGTGGCTAGTTTACGGAATTACCTCGCCGTGAGCCCAAATTTGGAACCCGGCTGCATGATTAGTGGATTTTTGACCGTGTGTCATTATTGTTTCTTGCTCATTGAGGATATTAACTTGCGTTCATTACTATAATACGGCTACTCATTGCGTTAGAAACTGTATGTATTAGAGCCGGCTATTCATTAAAATAATTAATTATTATAAGGTAGTCTACCGGTTAAGGTAGGTTTTTGGATGGATACAACTATCAAATAAATACTTTGAAACTCCAAACAAAACTCAATCCAGCAAAATACTCTACATCAGGGCCCTCTTTATCTCTGTGTACTTCTTACCTCCCTTCATCGCGTCCAACATCCCTATCCTGTTCCTGTTCTTTCCTCGTTTGCCTAACATTCTCCCCTCTATTACCTTCTTTAATATCCCACTACCGCTCAATACGCCTTTCATCCATCTTACCGGCCTCCATAGGATATCTCCCAACAAACCCCTCTCCTCAACCACCATCTCTAGTACTTCCTCATTTGTTTTCCTTTCGGTCCATTTCACCTTCTCCATTTTTCTCCACACCCACATTTCAAAAGCCTCCAATCTACGTCTATCCTCCTGCTTCAGCGACCACGTTTCCGCGCCGTCCATGGCTACGCTCCATATCAGAGTTTTTACGGGTATTTTCTCAACCTCCTCAACGTCCCCGTCATCAACTCCCTCCTCCTTGAGAAAGCCTCCTTGCCTAGCGCAATTCTTCTCCTTGCGTCCCTACTACTTTAACCGGGTTGGTCCAAAACACTTTCGGGATAGGTAAACTGTTCTACCTGCTCTATTTTTCCCCTCCTATTTTAATGTTCAGCTTAGCCTTTTTCTTTCTGGAAAATCGCATAACCTTTGTAATATTAATATTGATTCCCCATCCCATATCTATTGCACTGAACCTCCAATTCACTCAGCAAAGCTTGCAACCCCTTGGCTCGCACCTGAGCAGTCTGAGACATGTACAGGTTGCGGATCAGTCTCCTGTCCCTCCAATCCATTCCTATTTTCTGCAATACACGCATTAATTTTTCCCAATTCACTCTATCAAACGCTTTTTCGAACTCTACGGAACAGGCAGATACGTCCTGATTGTATTCTATATTCCTCTCGATTAGTGATCTCATTACTGCAATCGCTTAGCGCGTACCTCCCCCCTTCCTAAACCCAAACTAATCATCCCGTAAGTATTCATTTGCCTTACTCTCTATCCATTTGTTGATGATCGTGAGAATAACTTTAGCTGCGTGGGATATCAAGTTGATTGTTCTGTAATCCTCACATGATGTAGCCTTTACCGTTTTTGGAATAGGAACTAACACTGATTTCACAAAATCTTCCGGCCAGATTCCTTCCTCATAGATAGATACTATGAATCAGTCCATATAGTTTTCTTCCCCCATTTTCCTAAACATTTCAATAGTTCCACAGCAATGTTGTCCACCCCCACGGCCTTATTTGCTTTCATCTCCTTTAATGCCCTTTCTATTTGATCGTCGAGTGTGCCTGGCCCTAAGCTATTTCTATCTACGTCATGTTTCTTTTCTATGTCCAAACTTGTCGCGCTAAGTTCTCTACCATGCATTTTTTCTATATATTCCTTCCATATCTCTTGGATTTTTCCTGGTTCAACTATTATCTGAACCCACTTATCTTTAACTGTTAGGACAGATCTTGCCTTCTTTCTTCCCGATAATAACTTAACCTTACTCTATAGCGCACCAATTTCACCCTTCCTCTGTAATCTTTCCACAACCTCGCATTGCGTTTTCCACCATTCTTCTTTTGCTTTATTTGTGGCCCTTCTCAATTTATTGTTTAACTCTTTGTACTTCATTTTGTATAACTCTGTGTTTACATTCTTCCACCTTCTTCTCTCCTCCATCTTTGCAATCGTCCCATCTGTTACCCATGGTTTCCTTATCCTTTTCCTGTGAACGGTTCTTATAGTGTCTTCTGCAGCTTTCGATATCTTTTTCTTGATACATTCCCATTTTTCTTCAATAGTACTCAGCTTCACTGTCATCCATGATTTCCTCTACAGCCTGCTGATACAGGCT
Source organism: Hetaerina titia (assembly GCA_037158775.1). Taxonomy (NCBI): domain Eukaryota; kingdom Metazoa; phylum Arthropoda; class Insecta; order Odonata; family Calopterygidae; genus Hetaerina; species Hetaerina titia. Next base: position 115,026,911 of record CM073772.1, read on the forward strand.
GAAGGTACTGTACTCTACTCCTTCCTTGTTAATCCATTTAATGCTTCTACATTCCATTTTCTAACCCGCCGCCCCAGCCTGATCTTTTTGAAACGGACGCCTCACTTCGTAGCAACTAAATTGTGGTCAGAGTCCGCATCCGCTCCAGGGAAAATATCGAATTTATCACACTGGTCCTAAACCTGCGCCTAACCATAATGTAGTCTAGCTGATACCTTTCTGAGTCGCCTGGCATTTTCCATGTATACCTTCGCCTCTGCGGTGTCTAAACCATGTGTTGGTGATGACTAACCCCTTTCTCCTGCAGAATTCAATTGCTTTCCCCCCGTGTTCATTCCTCGTGCCTAAAACCGTAGCCCCCCACCTTATCACCATTTCTTCCTTCGCCTACCGTCGCATTTCAATCCCTCATTCCTATCAACTGTTTCACTGTAGGAACACACACGATTATATCCTCTAACTCATCGTACATTCCATCGACTTCTTCCTCCTTGTGGTTGCTCGGTGTGCATGTGTACCTGAGCAATGACCAAGTTCGTCGATTCTCCTTTAGGGAGAGGTAGGTTCTCGTCTCCGCCGCTGTGTATAATTCTATAATTATCACTTCAGTAATCCCCGCTATCCTTCCATCTCACCTCGCAGAGACCTAAAACATCTATGTTACCTCTTTCCATCTCTCGCTTAATATTCTTTAATTTTCCTGCCCTCAACATTATCCTGACGTTCCATGTTCCTTTTCTAACTACTTTCGTCTTCTTCTGAGTCTTCTGTCCTGCTGAAGTTATTTCTCCCCCGCAAGGGTTTCGTGGGATGACGACCGCGGAAGCCTTGCCTCTCCCGCTGCCGGGCACGACACACGGCCCCTTGGGCCGAGTCCCGTAGTTGCCAGGACTCATATTGTCTATAGTGCCCATCATTATTTTCTTGGGAATAATAATTGAGGTGGTTTCCCGTTGCCTTCCTCAATAGTGTTTTTAACGTGACACCATCACTTAATGGCCGCCCCACTGGGGTCAGACGCCATTGCAGCCGACTCACTGAGGAACAGACGCTGCGTGAACTACCTTTCGTCTGGCTCCTAACCTTCGATCTATCTGGCATGGGTGACCCAACCAGGAGCAATTATTATTACTCCCGCCAGCACAGTTCTGGAGGTCATCGGAATGCACAAGCCCTTCCACCACGACAAGGTTGTACTCCATGGGAGGGAAATAATAATTAATATTGATGCTCTTTAATTCAGCTCTATATTGAACCTTAACTCTGCCAAACTGTTCAATTATTACTGTACATGCCCTGCCATGGCTAAACTTTTCCAAAAATGATTTTTTAGATGCGACTCCACTGACAACCGACCTTTCCGGATCATTGATCTCTTCGGAATTTGAGATTTTGGTCGTTCTGTTAAGAATTAGTAAGCAGAAGTTTCGAATAACTAAGTTAATGACGGGTATCGGGTTGTTGAGGAATCTAGCGTACAGAATATCCAGCCTGAGGGTCGGGGCTCGAATCCCGAGGCGGCAGATATTTTTCAGAAGTTTCCCGATCCCTTCTTGAGGTGCTCTGTGGAGAGCACTTTGAGTGAGTACGCTCTCCGTCGAATGGGACGTTAAACTACCGACCCTTTGGCGCCATTCGTCTAAAGAGATTAATGTCGACACCGGATTTCTCTCCACCTTCATCCTTTCCTGTCCATCCCTAATGGCGCAAATGGCCTCATCTGTCGGTCGCCTCTCCTAAAAACTACTACTACTCATTCAACGACTATAAATATCCAAAAAGCTATTAGCTATAGGTGTGCATTAATTTGATATTAATGATTGAAAACCATTGATAAGACGGACGCTATCATTGGTCAAGTGATTGGAAATCGACGAAATGCTCACCTCCACCTTCACAAAACCCCGAAGGGCGCGTGCAGAGGGCGTTAGAACTATATCTAGCCATTTATGTATGCGCCTATGCATTTACTCATAGTAAATAAAAAACATGTTTATAACTAAAGGTACGCACGCAAACAATAACTTTGATGAAACCCCACGAGGTTCTTCATACGCCGAGGAAATAAAAAAATAAGCATCGAGAATAACAATGCAAATATCATAATGTGCGTGATTCTATTAGTATGCATGAAACAAAGGTATGAAAAAATGACGCAGCTAAATAGCCATGACGTAATTTCCAACCCCTAGTCCAGCATAGGGTGAATAATGGAGTGCCATTGAATCATTGCATTCCTTTGAAATCCAATTATTGATTATTTTAGAACGAGCATTGACTTTCATTTGAATTTTCGGAGGTTGATTCTGGGCATCGAAAATTAAAGAAAGCTTCAACCAATCCTCCTTTAATGCCTGAGGGAAGGACCATTAATATTTGAGCCTTGTTTCATCAGTGTGTGGTTTTTAAATACATCCAGATACTTGCCTATCTTTGAGGGTTAAAACTAAAATTAATATTTTATATTAATAAACTATAGGCACCTGGGTATGGTGCAACCTCTTCGCTGAAATGGTTTCAGGTATCGCTACGGGTCCATTTTCAAGCTACGGCTCACGAGGCGAATCGGTTTTTATTATGGGGAGAATCAACCCCAGTCGTGCTCTTACAAATTGGCAAAGGAAATGGTGAGGGAAATTAGAGAGGAATAAATAAATAAATAATTAAAATTAAATAAAAATAAAATGATACAAGTGCTGTAATGTAATGGTAGTTTTATTCTACTTCTTTAAATATACCGGTATGAATACGCAAATTACTATTCCTATGAACAATTACCAGACGTGATTTCAGGTATTAACTCAAATTCTTCTATTTTCTAATACTTTGCGAGTTCGACCACACGTGTAATGACGCACAACAGTTCTGAAAACAGAATAAAATTTCCGTCATATTGGCTTATCCCTCCGTAGGGTATTCTCCGCGGAAAGTCCATATCACCATTTCACATTGTATTCTCCAGGGTTGAAGCTCAACCTATCCAGTCCTATCAGCATTTGGCACATTGGCAATGTTTATTGACTCTTGTTTAAATATTTAATGCTTCATTTTTTTCGATGCCTAGTCTCAGGCGTAGACGATGATTACAAAGTATTTAATTGACACCAACACGCTTTGAGCATACCCATTCCTGTGGCAAACACGCGTGGAAAGTTGGCTTAGATATACTCTTTAAAATTTCTTTAGGCACCATTTTTTAATGCGTATACAGTTACATTTTGCCTTGGAAGAACCAATAGCATTTCCCTAATTTATAAATGATTCATCGTTCATGGCGAAAAACCCTTAAATTTAGATTAATGACCAAAACATTCAAGATATCTCAATTCGATTTCGCATAAAATTATGCTCACAGCTCATCTGCAGTCGATTCTTTTTTCACAGTTCCCTCCTAGAAGACGAGGCGGTGTAGAGTCTCGTATTCAACTTAATTCAAATCAAATGAGGAATCCAGCGTCTTAGAAGTCCAGAGTTGCTTTCAGAGTGCCTTATCAAAACTTTAAACGATGCATAATATACAGGCACACAGAGAGGCGGAGATATTCACTTCTGCATGCATAGATTTTTCCTCGCTTTAATCTTTTAAGATTAATTTGTATTTACGGGTATGAATAATATAGGTCGAGCGAAATGGAGTTATGATACTACTTTAAAGAGGCAGTGGTTTTGCAGGTTGCATCTAGTTTGAATGTCTATGTATACTATGAGTACTCCGCAAAATTTATCGTTTAAATAATTAAAAGAAACAAGCAATTTTCGTGGGAGTGGACAAAAATGCAGATGGAATATGAATACACTGTACTTGAATGTGGAAAACGACAACTGTGATTTTAGGCTAGTAGCATTCTGGCTAAATTATTGCTGAGATATTTACTAACCTCTCATAATCATCATCTATGTCAGTCAATAATAAGGTAAGTTTGATGGGGGGATCAAACTCAATTTTTCTCTTCACCTACCAATTTTTCGGATGCTATTTTATAAAATTTATCATTTAATTTTTTATTATCGTTATTTCATTCATATATTTATCTCTAAATGCATAATTATTATTAGGTAATCTACCGGTTAAGGTAGGTTTTTGGATGGACACAACTATCAAATAAACATTTTGTAACACCCTACCTAGCAAACTAATCTATATCAGGTCCCTCTTCATCTCGGGGTACTTCTTTCCTCCCTTCATCCCGTCCAACATCCCTATCCTGTTCCTGCCCTTACCTCGCTTGCCCAACATTCTCCCCTCTATTACCCTCTTCAACATTCCACTACCGCTCAATACGCCTTTCATCCATTTTTCCTGCCTCCATAGGATTTCTCTCAACAAACCCCTCTCCTCCCCCACCAATTCTAGTACTTCCTCATTTGTTTTCCTTTCGGTCCATTTCACCTTCTCCATTCTTCTCCACACCCACAGTTCGAAAGCCTCCAATCTACGTCTATCCTCCTGCTTCAGCGACCACGTTTCCACGCCGTACATAGCTACGCTCTATATCAGAGTTTTTACGAGTCTTGCCTTAACATCCCTACTCAACGTCCCCGTCATCAACTCCCTCCTCCTTGAGAAAGCCTCCTTGCCTAGCGCAATTCTTCTCTTTACGTCCCTACCACTTTGACCGTATTGGTCCAAAACACTTTCGAGATATGTAAACTGTTCTACCTGCTCTATTTTTCCCCGCCTATTTTAATATTTAGCTTAGCCTTTTTCTTCCTGGAAAATCGCATAACCTTTGTTTTATTAATATTGATTCTCATCCCATATTTATCGCACTGAACCTCCAATTCACTCAACAAAGCTTGCAACCCCTTGGCTGACTGAGCAACTAATGCTTGGTCATCAGCAAACCTAACCGATTTTACGAATTCCCCTCCGACTTTCATTCCCACCTCCAGTTCTTCCCATGCCTCTTTAATCATTTCCTCTACATATACGTTGAACAGCACCGGTGACAATGGGCAACCCTGCCTTAAACCTCTTCCTAACACTGCCCATCCGGACTCTCCGTTCCCCACTCGCACCTGAGCAGTCTGAGACATGTACAGGTTGCGGATCAGTCTCCTGTCCCTCCAATCCATTCCTATTTTCTGCAATACACGCATTAATTTTTCCCAATTCACTCTATCAAACGCTTTTTCGAAATCTACAAAACAGGCAAAAACGTCCTGATTGTATTCTATATTCCTCTCGACTAGTGATCTCATTACTGCAATGGCATCACGCGTACCTCTTCCTTTCCTGAACCCAAACTGATCATCCCCTAAGTAATCATTTGCCTTACTCTCTATCCTTTTGTTGATGATCCTGAGAATAACTTTAGCTGCGTGGGATATCAAACTTATTGTTCTGTAATCCTCACATGACGAAGCCTTTGCCTTTTTGGAATAGGAACTAACAGCGATCTCACAAAATCTTCCGGCCAGATTCCTTCCTCATAGATACTACGAATCAGCCCATATATGGCCTTCTTCCCACCTCTCCCTAAACATTTCAACATTTCTACAGGAATATTGTCCACCCTCACAGCCTTATTTGCTATCATCTCCTTTAATGCCCTTTCTATTTCATCGTCGAGTATGCCTGGACCTAAGCTATCTTCTTCTACGTCATGTTCCTTTTCTATGTCTAACCTTATCGGCCTAAGTTCTTTACCATACAGTGTTTCTATATATTCCTTCTATCTCTCTTGGATTTTTCCTGGTTCAACTATTATCTTACCCCATTTATCTTTAACTGTTAGCACAGATCTTGCCTTCTTACTTCCCGATAATAACTTAACCTTACTCTATAGCGCACCAATTTCACCCTTCTTCTGTAAACTTTCCATATCCTCGCATTGCGTTTTCCACCATTCTTCTTTTGCCATATTTGTGGCCCTTCTCAATTTATTGTTTAACTCTTTGTACTCCATTTTACCTAACTCTGTGTTTACATTTTTCCATCTTCTTCTCTCATCCATCTTTGCAATCATCTCATCCGTGACCCATGGTTTCCTTATCCTTTTCCCATTAACGGTTCCTATAGTGTCTTTAGCGGCTTCCAATATCCCTCTCTTGATACATTCCCATTTTTCTTCGATAGTACTCAGTTCTTTACCGTCATCCATCATTTTCTCTACAGCCTGCTGATACTCCTTCCTCGTTAATGCATTTACTGCTTCTAAATTCCATTTCCTAACCCACCGCCCTTGCCTTAGATTCTTGAAACGAACATTACATTTCATAACAACTAAATTGTGGTCAGAGTCCGCATCCGCTCCTGGGAAACTGTGCGAATTTATCACACTGTTCCTAAGCCTGTGCCTAACCATAATATAATCTAACTGATACCTTTCTGAGTCACCTGGCATTTTCCATGTATACCTACGCCTTTTGTGGTGTCTAAACCATGTGTTAGTGATGACTAACCCCTGTCTCCTGCAGAATTCAATTGCTTTCTCCCCGCGTTCATTCCTCGTGCCTAACCCATAGTCCCCCACCTCACCACCATCTCTTCCTTCGCCTACCGTCGCATTCCAATCCCCCATCACTATCAAATGTTTCCCTGCAGGAACACTCGCGATGATATCCTCTAACTCATCATACATCCTATCGACTTCTTCCTCCTTGTGGTTGCTCGGTGGCATGTATACCTTAACAATGACCAAGTTCGTCGGCTCTGCTTTAATCTCTACGAGTAAAATTCTATCTGTCGCTTGCTCTATGTTGACTACGCTTCTTCCTACCCCTTTATTTAAAATTACGGCAACCCCTCGTTGGCTCTCGTCCCCGCCGCTGTATATCACTCTATAATTGTCACTCCAGGAATCCCCGCTATCCTTCCATCTCACCTCGCAGAGACCTAAATGCATAAATAATAGTAAAAATGTAATCTTTATTTTCCATTTGTTTATTCGGCTTCAGGCTTTCGCTGCATATTACTTTGAGCACACGATCATTTTTCTTGCGTCGTCATTCAAATATAAATTGCTCATCTTCTAGAAATATGTTGACCTGCTGCATGAATAAGAATTCTAAATACCACGCATATCGAGTGACTTTAGGGAATATTCGTTTCCGCCGTATGGAATGGACTAAATGGAATGGACAATATTCTTGAACATGCTGATGCATCGTACCAAAATCGTAGCTATTTGTCTGAAGATAACGATTCGAGCCAACACATTGTCATTATTATTTTCTGTGAACATGGATAGAGTTGAAAATATTTTGCTTGTCCAACCGAAACCCCATATCACGGTCCAGACGTCATTCAGAGTCATTACCGAGCGTCAACGGCGTCTTCATTACGGTTCGAATGGCATGCGTCACACCGAAATTGAAGGACGTCACAGCGCTCCTAAGCTGCGGATTTAAATCACGCCGGGAATCACAGGAGAAGTCATTTCGCATCGCGTTATAAGGGTTAAGCGAAACCAACTGATGGAGGGAGGGTCCCTCCGAGGCATAAATCGTCTCCAATTTCCGCAGCGTAGTTTCTCTGTCTTCTTCTCCCTCTTTATCATCTCCACCGAGTCCTTCCATCACAATCATTATCCATCTTCATAATCCCTATTCCGAGAAAGTGACTAACCCGATCTCTTTTTCACTCCCAACCCAGCTTTCTTTTTCTCTCTCTCTCGCACCCCATCTTCATGCACACACACACACACACACACAATTCTTCTTCGCCCCCTTCCCTCTTGCCTCCCTGTCGATCTTTTAATTCCAGCCATAAGGCGTTGGTGTGTAAACCCTACGCTTGAATGACACCTACTCCCTCTCCTAACGCCACCAACATCCCCTCGTGGAATCGTTTGTGCTTTATTTAATTATATAGTTAGATTTTTAATCAGGAGGGACTAAGAGGATGAAAATCCGTCCTTGTCCCTTCCAAATTGAGCCCTTTTGAATTATTCCTCCTCTGTCACAATAATGTCTTCATTTCATCACCCGACCGATCCTTAAATCAGGTTCTCATTTTTTCCTTAAAAAATGAGCCGTCTTTTCTGATTGGAAGCGCAGCGTTCGAATAGATATTCTCAAAAAATGAATACAAGACTGGGAGTGCTGAACGTTTTTTACAACAAAGTTTCGGAAAAACACGCAGGGGTATTCGTTTGGCACGGTTACTTCTCGTCTTTGTGAACTTCGGCTGCTCAGGGGCAGATAGATATCTCAGGTTTTCCAGGAACGACGGGAAATATTAGGATCACAAGATTCGTTTGCTTGCATGTCCCTGGAACTTCTGGGGGATTAGATCTCTCGGAATAGAAGAAAGGTAAGCAAGAATGTCAGGGTAAAATAAGGAATATATGTGATATAGCTGTAAAGAACAAATGAAGGAGCGGTTAATATATTTTACGAATGAAAAAATAAGTTTTAATGTCTTTTAGCTCATATTCATCATTAATTAGTGATCTCCGATTATCATAGCATCAATAGAGAAATAATATTATTTAGTGACTGTTCCAGTATGCTAATTTTGCTGTTCTATCGTGTACTAGAACTCCTGATACCAATCCGTTTTAAAGGTAACTACGTGTACTTCGTTGCATTGCTTTTACATCTAGTTCATAAAAATGAAATTTCATAAAAATAGTTACAATTTGAAGATCCTAATTAGTAAGGATCTATTATTGAAAATTAATTTCTTAGTTAGAAAGATAGATAGTTATTTCCCTCATCATGAACACGAGACAGACGTTTCCTGCATCAAAGGATTAAGTACTTCCGGACCACAAATTCCCTGTGGTTAACGGAGAAAAAATACTCATTCTTTTTATGGAAGAAGTGGTGTGATACCTTCAGTTGGTTACATTAGGTTTTTCTTATGCTTTAATGACCAGACGTTCATATCAAGGAGGCCATTAGTCTGCAAAAGATATACCGACATGCGGCAAGGTTCTTGGTAAAAAAACTGAAAACGCAAAGAGTTCAAAATATTTAGCCGGTGCACAAAGGATGATTTTGAGTTGAGGGAAGAGAGTGAAGCTTCGTTATGAAAGATTGTTGAGAATTATTATCGAGGAATATGCTTGGTACATTAATTGACAAAGCGAAGGAAAAATGAGGGGGTTCCCAAAGAGAAAAGTGAATGACTTGAAAATGCAAATCGATGTAGTGGTGGTCGACTGGCAAGAAAACGAAGAAGGATTCGAATTTACCGATCGATTTTCCCATAAGCGTTTGCAACGAAGGTTGGCTGAAAAGTGATGCACAAGTGCTTGTAGAGCGCGAATAAAAACAAATAGCAAGATTGGGCATAAAGTACATTAAGGTACAATTCTTAAGTTTCAAATTCATGTGTTTATTTTTCAACATAGTCACCGTTAAGGCTAACACATTTCGCCCAACGTGTAACAAGTTTTTTCATTCCGTCTCTGAAAAACTCTTCCTACTTTTCTCGAATTAAGTACTTGAAAGCTGCCTTCACCTATCGTCCGAGGTGTAATGATTACCGTTGAGGTGTCTCTTGAGTTGAAAAAAAATAAAAATCGCCAGGCGCATCGCATCGAGTGAATAAGGAGACTGTGGAATCGGTTCAAATTTCAATTCTTCAATAATGAAGCCGACACGTTTCTTAGATATTTCAATGTGATTTTCCACATGCTTTTGAGTGATTCGTCGGTCATTTGGAATCAAATCTTCGACGGGTTTGCGATGTGTATCGTCTGTGTTAGTGATCGGACGTCCGCTACGTGTTTAATCAACATTTATAGCTTTTCCAGGCTCGCAACCACGAAATTTTACTACTTATCGATTAACAGTAGACCTATCAACAACATCGTCACCATAAACAGCCTTTCAACGACGATGGATCTCAGTAGGAGTATATTTTTCAGCAGTAAAAAATTCGATAACAGCACGCTGTTTAACTCGCATTGACATAGCACGAGAACACGTCTCCATACTTCCGCTTCTTAAAATACACTGGATGAATGCAACGATCTCAAACCAGAGCATGCGTGTCGAGGGTGATGTTACTTCTAAGTGCCACCAGGAGTGCTTCTGAAGGTCATTTTGCTTGTGGTCTATAAGCATGTGTAGATTAGTTTTCAGCTTACCCTCGTAATAAGTGAGGATACAACAGTCCATGATTAAAATCTACTCCTGCATTTGAAATATGTTTTGAAGGATTAAAGTTGTTTGCTATTGCTCAGAATTCTGCTGATCCTTAGTATTTCCTCATTTTGATGAATGGGTCTGATGTTATTTGTGTCAATCTCTCAATTTCACGACCTATGACTATGTTTGATTGAGTAAAGTTTCAAATTAAACCACAATCTTAATTGCGGAATCATTTTGGGCTTAGTACTGAACCAATTAGTCATAATAAAAGCTGCTTCTGCTTTTATACCTGCTCTCAACCAACATCATAATTCGCATTTTGTTGAGGAAAATAGGATTTGATTCCCTTAAATACGTGTTTCAGTCATGGAAAAGCCTCACCACCATCAACGGCTAATTCATTACGCATTTATGACTAAGCCATTTCATTTTATCAGGGGTATAGATTTCATATAATCACTCATTTTATTCAATATAGCAACGTATGAAATAATCATTCCACGAAACACGGTATCCATTCGTGATTCTATTCGCACTGAGTCTTGAGGGTGTGTAAATAGCCGCTAATCCACTGGCATCAATTCTATCCTCTCCTCCCGTTCTGTCACTCGGACCTTTATTTCAATATATCATTTCGCAAATCCATGTACCCGCGTTAACCGTCTCGCCTCAAATTCTTCCCCTCCTATCTCACAAAATCACTCAATATGTTTATATGTACATATAATTATATGCGGGTCGCAGTGGTCTAGTGGGTAGAGCGTTGGACTACTGACTGGAGGGTCCCGGGCTCGATTCCCGGGCAAAGCACAAGCTAGTTGATTTTTCGGGTACCAGATCTTCCTGGGAGACCATAACTGGCACAGGGAAAGGAACTGGCCCGCCTACCCTGATGTATGAATATTGTGCTTGGTACATGGGTAAGCTCTACCGTCACCTACTAAACCGACCTTCGGGTTGATTACTGTGTTTATGGTTAAAAAATATAAAAATGTATAATATACATATATATATATTATATATATATATTTATATTATATATATATTTATATTATATATATATATATATATATATATATTTCTATGTAAATACATACATACACACTGGCCGATATTATTCGGGAGGTTTGAGAAATATATTCATAAAATTCATTCTTCTATCCCTGATCTTCCTATCCTTTGACTGCCACTCGTTCCAACTCTAATCTCCTTCCGAAATTGGTAAGGTCACCACCTCGATCCTCTCCCCATGCCCTCTGCTCTATCTGAAATGACCTTTGAAATTTTACACGACGGGAGAGACTCGCTGAAAAAATTACGCGCGCACTCAAATTCCAACCTTTAACATACACGCTAGCACTCAAAAAGCACATGCGAGGATCAAATATCCCGCGCTCTTCTGCTGGTGGTCGTTTCGCCCACACGACTCCGGGGCGTCGACGCCGAAAGCCCCCCGGAGGATTCGGCCTCAACGAAGGCCGGGCGCGTAGGTGGGTGCGTGTGAAGCGACACGCTCTTCTTGAGGATGGAAGGAGGGGGAAGAGATAATGGATGGATCCCGTGGAGTGAAAGGTGATGGAAGGGGGTGGGAGGAGGTCGGAGGACTGACTTCTCTTTCCCGCTCGACGTGCGCCTCGGCCCGCGACCTTCGAACTCATCGGGTGCCTTGGGCGGTAAGCCCTATTGCCTCCGTCCCATCTTCATCCCTCGTCCCGCTAACTCCTCCTTTCTCGTCGTCTTTGTAGCGTCCACCTCCTCATCAAGTGTGCAATACCGCGACGGAGCCAGATCAGCCACAGGAATATAGTGCGTAAAAAGACGTCTAAAATTTAAAAAGATAAAACAGTAATTTAGTAACATATAGATCGGAAAATAATGGACTGAATAAGGCTAGAACATTTTCCGACGTGCGCCGTTAATTTTGTAAAAGTTGTCAAATTAATGTACGTAAAGAGTTAGTTTAACAGTTTTAGTTTTTTCCAACGTACGCTTCGGTTACTGTTCCGAACTTAATCAACCCTCTAATTTTCTCCTTTGGAGCCTTTATATAGACTCCTTAGGTACTCACTTCCTCCTCTTATCTAGATTTTTTGTCCTCACTTTTTTCGTCGGATGTGTGTTAGTTCCTCTTGTTTGGTTTCATAGGCTTACATTTCTAAATCAATGTTTGTTTCTCAGTATTTCATATCTCCAGTCTTTGCCCTGAAACCATATCTATCAATCATAATCTTAAACAAGTAATGGTACCCTCCCAGTAGATATTTATTTTACCCACGACCGGTTTCGATGCACTGTCATCTTCAGGATCCCAACTGAAGATGACGTAGTAGGTCAAAACCGGTCATGGTTCAAATAAATATCTACTGGAAGGGTAATATTACGTGTTTATCATTACGTTAAACTTCCACAGCATCACACCTGAAACTACGCAATATCTATAAGTCGTTAAAGAGTTATGGATTGCATGCTGAACTTCCACTTTTTCTAGCCTGAATGCATCATCAACTCCTTTTTGCATTTGGCTGTTTTTTTTGCACGGGCACTTTTGCAAGACTGAGCACCTGAAAGCTCTTCCTATGTTCTCCACTTTATTTACCTTTCATGGAATTTTCCCTACTCGCTTCCGACTAGCGTCTCCTTTGTAATCTGCGCATAAATCGAGTTTTAATTGAATTCTGATGAAGAGTTAATAGTGAGAAGATAACGGCTGCTTCCAATAGCGTTCCGATATTAAGAGCGTTCGTTTTGTTAGTTTCCCATTCTCACCCTCTCAGCTACCCTCTCTTCTTCCTATCCACTCCAACTCGTACTTTTTACCTTTTTATTCTTCTCTTGCTCGCCCCCCTCCCCCACTCATATATGCTTCGCCTCCAAAGGGGACTTATTCCTCTCGCTCTCTTTCTCCACACCCTCTCTTCGACCTTCCCTGATTTCCACCATCCCTTCCCTCAAACCCACCTCCGCCTCCCTCCCTTTCAAGTCAGACCCACCCCTTCCCCTCCCGTTCCGCTTCTCTCCGCATTCATACCTTTAATTTCCACCTCCTTTCTCTTTCTGCCTTGATGGCGCCTCCATTTCCACGAATTCATTTCGGAGGAGGGAAGAAGAAGCGGAGATGGGACGGGAGTGAGTGAATCGTCCGAGAGAGCGCGCGCACGGCCATACAGAAGTAAACAGTGGATGGGGGAGCATCGGATGGGAGTGGTGGCAGGGGATGATGGTGCGGGCGAGAGTGGCGCGGGGCCGCCGATGGGAGAAGCGGGGATCCCATGCGTAATTCCGAGTGGAAATCCAGCCGGGAGGTGAGAGGGCGACTTATTTTGATACTTGGGCAGCATCTGCACCGCTGGACGACCATCGGACTCTGTAGAATGGGTATGACTGACTTGACCATGTTTTGAACACCTCTAAATTAATAGTCGTATTTCCTTTTTAAATTTGATTTACCGCAAAGAGGAAATACTTTATATGAAGGATAATTTTACTTTTGAATCGTAGTCGACTCCAATAAAATCAAAGTGATTACTAATATTCATAGCCAAGATTAATCACTGCTTTTTACAAGAGGCGCATATTTTAGACAATAAAAATATTTCTATCATGAAAAATCATAACCACAGTAATCAACCCGAAGGTCGGTTTGGTAGGTGATGGTAGAGTTCACCCAGTGCTAAGCCCTATACGGCGTGTGATATTCACACATCAGGGTAGGGTGGGCTGTTTCTTTCCCTGTGCCGGTCATGGTTTCCCAGGAAAATCTAGTATCCGAAAAATCACATTGCTTAGGTGGAACTGCAGGTGCCCAGAGTGGCTTGCCTGGGAATCGAATCCGGACCCTCTGGTCAGTAGTTCGACGCTCTATCCCTGAACTACTCCGACCAACATTTCAATGATAACAATCTGCAAAGTGATTGACGATGCATCTTTCATATGTGCACCATTAAGAAATATTTTCGTGGGGTTTTGCTTAGTTTCTCGCTCAGGCTTTTTTGAAATGGGAAATGAAACAGCAGTTTTCATTATTTTCAACAGCCTTCTAAAAGCATTGATAATAATTTATTTCATCTTTGCCGGGGCATTCCCATTTGTTATGTTTATATTGAATGACAAAAGATGAAGCAAGCGTGTATGACACGGGGCCGTTTGGAGGGACGGAGGTAGACGGCAGGAGAGTTAAAGGACGGAGAAGGGGATTAGTGGATATTGCGGCTTATTTTGTAACAATGGAGGAATATACTAAAATAAATGAGATTCCATTACTTGGTTTCTTCGAGTTAAATGAGTTATTCTATCTGAAAAATACTTATATAAGAGATTAGAGACGATCAGTAGCTAGCATTCAGCTGGCTAAATGCATTTGAATAATTACTCTGGAGAATGTTTTACGAGGATGCGAATTTCCACTAGAGTTTACTACTACCCCCAGTTCCTGTGAGTAAACAGACCGTGATAAAACTACTTTTATCTGGAAATATCAGAGTTTTGTCCATAATTTCAGGTACATTGGGACTGGAACTCTTGAAATTAACTGATGACGGTTGTGATTGTGTGACATGATTGTTACTTATTCTTAATTAATTTGGCTTATTCTGACACTTCCACGTCAAATTTATCTTTTTTTAAGTTTAAGCAATATACCTGTAATCTGTCTTACCATTAGCACTACCCAGTCGATGGTAATACTTAAGCTCTCTTGTGTGTTAAATATTTCGAAGGCAATGTAGTCCCCCAAACGGATCACTGGGTAAGTACTACTGGGAATGTAATATCAGTATTCAAGTTGGAAATATGTTGGGGAGGGATAGAATTAATGCGCAGAAAATGATCAGACGATTGTAGGAGTGAGCGTCATACTAAATAATTGGCAAGAAGAATCGTTCTGACAGCACATTGAGAGAGGATTTTGATGGTAAAATTAGAGGGAAAACCTACAGGAACAGTGCTAGTGCAGCGGTATACTCGTATACCAGCATCCAGCCATTCAGGAGAGGAAATAAAATAATTAATGCACGATAACCTGGAGGACGTTTTAGAAGCAGTAACCCCGAAGTCCCGGGACGAACTAAGAAAACATTTGTTTCACAAAATTCATTTTTATTCATCAACATAATCACCATCAAGATATATACAGCCATTCCAACGCTTTTCTAACTTTTCGATGCCATTCTTGTAAAACTATTTGTCCTTGCCCTCAACATAAGCTTCAGTTGCAGCGATAACTTTCTCATTCGAGCCAAATCTTTTATTTTTGAGATCAGCAAACAGCTAGTATTTGCTGGGGGCTAGATCTGGAGAGTATGGTGGATAATGGGGAAGCAGATTGAAACCCAACTCGTTCAATTTGGCAATTTTTATTGAAATGTGGCTCGGTGCAATGCCTTGATGAAAGATGATTTTTTCGTCTTCATGTGCGGTCGTTTATCGCAATTTCGTCATTCAAAAGTGCCAATAATTCAATGTAATAGTCGCTATTGATAGATTTTTCCTTTAAGGGGTAGTCAATGTTAATTATAACTTGCGCATCCCAAACTATATCACGTTTAATAAGTCCCGGGTCATATTGAATGATGATTAACAGGGAGAGAGAACTTAATCAGAAAAGAATCCTAATGAGAGACTATAACTTCGTGGCTGGAGGACTGGCTGGAAACATCGTGGGATAGTTCGTATTGGGATAACAAAACGCCGCGGAAGAGAGACTGATAGAATTCTGCAACGAGTAAAACGTGGTAGTCGCAAACACCTTCTTCGAACAACATTGGAGATGAAAATACACATGGTAGACACTTGGAGTTCGAGCAAGATACTTATTTGACTACATCTTCGTCAGAACAAGACAGAAGAACCAAGTGAATCAACGTAAAGAGCTTCCCCGGTACAGATATAAATTGCAATCACAGCTTAGTTGCCATGGACAGCCGACTGCGATATATGACGATGAAGAAGTGACATCAGAACTCAGATGGAACTCAAAGATACTGGTGAAAACATTAGCAGAAGAAAAGTTCACTGTGACCATTGACAAAATATCCGAAGAAAAAAATGAGATATCGTAGAAGATGATCGATGGAAGGATTTAATATCATGAATGATGAAAAAGTGAGGAAAGAGTCTAGTTGAAGACTAATGGACCATGAATAACAGCTCAAATAAGAGACATCATAGAGGTAAGAAGAAAGTACAAGGATATAAGAAATAATACTGAAGAAATACTTCATAAAAAGAAGTTGTGGATCCATACTATTTGAGAATTCAAGAAGGCCAAGGAAATCAATGACAAAAAAATAATAAAAACAGCGAAATTTCTGATAAACTGATGAAAACAAAATTCGTAGTAAGAAAAACTAAATTCCACCTTTCCTAATCCGCACATCTCACAAATAATTACCCGAATAATCAACAGAAAAATAGGGGGAAAGATAGAAGAAAGTCTCAGGGGAATCGGATTCGGATCTAGGAAAATCCAAGGCAAAGTGAGGGGATACTCACCTTGAGGGTACTGACCGAAATTAGACATGCATAACAAGTGATTGTATTTGACATACAGGGTTCGTCCGGAAAATAAGTGTACTGAGCTCAGGAAAAAAAATTTATTACACTTTTACATATCTTAAGCTAATATTCCTCAAAATAGGACCCTTGTGAGTCGATACACTTGTTCCAGCGGCGTTCCCATTCCTGGAACGCTCCCGCGAAGGCATCATCGGGAACCTCTCGAAGACACGTCGTCACGGCCTCTTTGACGGCGTTCAAAGTCCCGTATCGCGTTCCTTTCAAACTCCTCTTTATCTTCGGGGGGACAGAAAGAAGTCCGGTGGTGCCAAGTCCGGGCTGTAGGGCGGGTGCGGCAGCGTTGCCACGCCGTGCTTGGCCAAGAAGTCCGACACGACAAGCGCGGTGTGAGATGGCGCATTGCCGTGATGCAGGCGCCAGATGTTTTTGATCGCTGGCCAACGCGGGCGACTCGTTTTCGAAGCCTGTCGAGCACTTGGACGTAAAATGCAGCATTTACAGTTTGTCGTCCAGGTACAAATTCGTAGTGGATGACTCCCCTTTTGTCAAAAAAGACAATGAGCATCATAAACTTATTTTCCGGACGAACCCTGTATCGGAGGGGACATTTGATAACGTCGAATAGAACAAAATGTTCAAGATATCAAAAGAGCCTGGAATGGAGTACAATGGGGTAATAGATGGATAGTACAATAGATTAATCCACCACCTCTACAGAAATCAGGTAAAAACTATGCAGATGAAAATAGTAAGGAAAATAGAAGCCAAAATAAACAAAGGAGTTAGCAGATGAGGCAACCTCTCCTCAGCATTATTTAGGTACATCTGGAAAAGGCAATAAAAAACACAAGAATGGGACAGAAAAGGAGTAAAGATGAATGCCACCAAAATTAACATGATCCAGTCCGTAGATGACATCGCAGTAGTAGATGCAGAAACGCGAGAGGTCCTGCAAGAAACTCCGGTTGTCCACACGCACCAAGTACTTTGGGAATATAATATGAGCATCACCGGGAAGAAAACCTTCGGTGAAGAAGGTAGATGTTGAAGACGTATATTAACAGTCTAGGAACGAAACTAAAACAATTGGAATCTATCTAGTTGGGTAGCAGTCTAACTGGAGATGGAAGAAGTTCGAGGCTTTCATAAATTAGAGACAACTACTATGCTCAAAGACCCGGAAAAAGCAAACAAGGAAACAGTTGGTCTAAACGTGCCTATGTGGCACCCTAGGGCTCAGATGCATGGAACTTTGGAAACGAGAACCACGAAGAATGAAAGCTTTTTAAGCCTGATGCTGGAGGAGAATACTGAAGATTCAATGTACAGACAAAGAAAAGGAACACGGAACTACGAGGGTTGGCTGAAAACTAATCCACACATGCTTGGAGACCACAAACAAAATGACCTTTATAAGCACTCCTGGTGGCATGTGGAAGTAACATTCTCCCTTCTACACACATGCGCAGGTTTGAGGTCGTTACATTTATCCAGTGTATTTTGGGAAGCGGAAGTGGAGTTAATAAGCGTGCTGTTATCGGATTTTGAACTGCTGCAAAAGTGACTCCTACTGAGATTCATCGTCGTTTAAAGGAGCGTCGTTTCGTGGAGCAAGCAATTTTTTACATGCCACCTTTTTTACTCTCTCCAAACATAATTGAAGGCCCTTTTCTGAGACCTTGGGTTTTCTTTTCTTTCGACGGTAAGGATAAAACCAATGACATTGGGGAAATATTGCCAGACTTGTGGAAATGGAAATATTAAGTCAGACTTGTCCATATCTTCTAGGAGGTTTTAAATTAACGTTCAAATGTATAGATGTGTCTCTTTCTGTGCTTATGATTTAAAATTGCTATTTTAATTTGCAAATATACGCCGAAGTAGTAATTTAAAACAATGCATAAATAATGTGCCACGATGCATGGTATGCACGAAAATTGGTGCATTGACAAAATTGGTATTGACAGGTTGTGTAAGTAATGTCACTAAAATTAGAGTATATGTGGAAATGTGATGAATGATTCCTGTTTCCTCAATAGAGTGGCGAAATGGTGGCTGGGGGAAAATAGATGCATGTTACTAGTTCTAGTAATGGTTTTGCACGCCAATGCCGATTTCCTACCGCCATCGAAATTTCTGCGTGACGGTCTATCCTCTAGAATCCCCATCGTATCTTTCTCTCTCACTCTTCTCATCTCCGCCATTCCCATATTCCTCGGCCATTAAGCGACCTCCATAACCAGAGGTCATTCCCGTTTCTAGCACCCTCGTATTATCTCCTATATTTCCACTCTTCCTCGCTGCGCACGTCAACATCTCTTTCGGTTAACGCAAGGCTGTTTCGCACCCGACATTTTCGTGCGGCTCTCATTTTTCATCAGCTCTCGCAAAAATTCTCCAAATGCATTTTAATATTTCTTCGCTCTTCATCTTTCCACGTACTGCACATGTGTGTTGAACTCAAACTTATGCTTACGAAAACTAATGGCCTCGGGGCAAGTCACTCCATGCATTATGTAAACTTCATTAATTTAGGGATGTAGTGGAAAAATACGCGAAAAATCAATCAAAAAATAAGCTCCCTCCTGGTTTTGCGAATACATGTAGTCGAACATTTCCACCTACAAGTGAAAAAAATGATTCTGGTAATAGCTAGTAAACATGATGTGAAATACTTATTTATATAAGTTGATGAAAGATGTGTAGAATGGTGGAAGTCACATTTCTCTATACAAAAGAAGGAAAGATTTATTTTATTTCACAGACCTTAGGTAAAATCATAAAAGAATTTAGTATTAACTTGAACCATTTTGACTTAGAACTGCTCTTATGTGTTTATTCAGATTGTATTTTCCGAGGCATAGTAATAGTATGACTTTGCGGACCAAATTCTCTGTGGATTGTTCCTTAATTCTCTGTGATAGTATTTAGTTTACAAAATACTCGGCAAAGTTCTGCTATACTGTAGCTTACTTTAGTTTTATTCATTTGTTAAATATCCGCCGTATATATTAAATGGCATTTTAGAGTAAATTAAACTAGTTAGTTTTGCTAAGTTTTTAAAGGCACTTGTAACGTTGAGCACATTGTTATGGATAGCATGGATGGGTTGAGGAAATTACAATAGCTTGAATAGTTTTGGGCAAAAAAAAGCCATATAACTTGTCGGATACACGTATATAACATGCTTGCATCCGAAACGTGACTCAGCACTTTTTTGTCCAAAACTATTCAAACTCTTGTACTTCCCTCAACCCATTCATGCTATCCATAGTTCTCTCTCAATTATATCTGATCCCCCAAATATTATATTGTCCATTTCATGATACCCTTCTTCGTCCCTCTCCATCTTCTCTGTTCTGTCAGTTTTCCTCTCTTCCTACGTTTTTCTCTACAT
Organism: Hetaerina titia; assembly: GCA_037158775.1. Taxonomy (NCBI): domain Eukaryota; kingdom Metazoa; phylum Arthropoda; class Insecta; order Odonata; family Calopterygidae; genus Hetaerina; species Hetaerina titia. The sequence continues at coordinate 115,046,868 of CM073772.1, forward strand.
GCTTCATAATATTTCCTTCTTTTCGATCCACTAAGAATCTCCAGTTTGAGCTCTGTATTCTGAATGAACTTTATGAACCTGACACGTTTTTCATTTCATTTGATTTAACTTAGCTACGGCGTTCACCATCAGGTTGTCTAAGTCTACTCAGAGAAACAGTTTTGGCCTTTACGCGGTAAATTTAGCAAAGTTCACACCTACATAAAGTTTTGGCTCAAAATTTTGGAAGTACCCTCAGCGAAATACTAATAATTACGTATATATCTGCGTATATTAGTTTCGCCCTCGAATGGCACCCAACATCTTCCTTCCCGTCACTCTCATTCGCCAAACTCTCATTTTCCCCAAAATTCCTTGTGCTGAATCATGCTGCTACAATTTACACCGCTCTCTCGTTGACGCGGTTTATTCATCTGAGCGATCCGCTTCAAATGGCGGATGGAGCCGGCGGGAGAGTAGAGTAGGGCGCTAGTAACCAGGGAAACGACCGTAACTAGCGATATGGAAAAGTAAAGGCATCTGATGGATATGAATTATTACCGGTTGTGGAGTCTGAATGGGAGAGGGATCAAGAAACGCAGCAACAAAATAATTCCACTGCCAGAGGTGAAGCGAATTTTATAACCAGCCGAATAAAACAAGACCCACTGACTGATTGATTGATTTGAAGTTTAAAAGCTGCACAGGTGGCTGTAACTTTGGAGAGGGATTTCCCAGAAGAAATCCGGCCATCTCGAATTTTTCTGATTTATTGAGTACGTTTGCTTACACTGGAAAAAGTTCTTAGTTTACTGAAAGACATGCTTTCAATGGAGAACTGGATATTATTTCCAGTGTATCTTACTGTATTAATTAAGGAATTAATAATACTCTATGATTACCTCGCAAGTATTCCATCAGTTCAGCTAACGACATTTCGAAGCCAGCCCTAATGATTTTCTGGCCTTGTTGGAAGACGATAAGCGATTGATTTCTGTTCACCGTGAATTAAGCCAAACTGCATGCTCTAAATAATCGGTAGTCATTTTCAGAGAAACAACGATTATTCCTATTTTATTTTTTTATTAAGTTCTTTTTTGAACCAAATAATGGTCCTTGGCCTGAGAACTTTCCTTGATTTTGTGCTGGACTTGACTTACATCTTCTACTGTCAGTATATTAAAAAAAAACATGACTACAGGTCTTTTGTTGAATTAAAGTCTCAATATCTATTAATTACAGTGTATTATTTATTCCATAACTGCTCAAGTTAAATGGACTGATGGGGATATTCTTCAATCCATTTCACTCAAGAAGCCCCTTCTGCATTTATCCGTGTGCCAGAGACAACATTCTGATGAAAAAAACGAGCCGTACCAATGGAAGGAAAGGAATTCATTCGGAAGTGCATTATTAGCATATGCTATCGCATTATTACCGTGGTAACAATTCAAAATTCATTTCGTGTGCTTATTTAACTGATTATTCTCTTATCTTTATTTACACTCGCCAATCCAACTCTATCCTCACTTCTTCAAGCAAAATTATTCACAGTCTCCCTCTGCTTCCACCCCTCCCTACTACCATAACACGACTGCCTCTTGCCCCCCCCCCGCCCTCCTCCCATTCATCCCCCGAGCAACCCCTTCCGCCCCCCGTCTGTCCTCCTTCCTTATTTATCACCCGTCTCGCTCCTCTACTCTCTCGTTTATCTCGTTCTGGCCCTCCTCATCCTCCTCCATCGCATCTCCTTTGTTTTACGGCCAATCCAACTCCGACGCCCACCACTCGTGACGACCCTGACGGCAACCCCACCTCCCTCCCCTTTCTGCACCCCCTCCCCCCCGTCCGTCTCACCTCTTATCCCCCCTCCCCCACTCAAGTGCTTTCAACCAAATCTCTCTTACGTTCCAGGCCGGTTCGTCGAGTGCTTTTACACCCAAATGTAAGGCGTTTCGTTGACATCCCTCTTCGAACGGTCGCCTGTAAATTGTCTCTCAGGGTCCCTCCCTCCCCACCCCCATCCCCTTCCTCAACCCTTCCGTGCGTTTTTTCCCGGATTGAATATATTGGAGGCGAGTGTACGTGCGTGCGTCGGCACCTAATTTCGGCGGGCTTTAAGCGAGAAACAGCTCAGAATTTCACGGGCTCCATGTCGGCGGTAGCCTCTCCATCCCAGAAGCGCGGACTCGGAACACGTGTAAGACAAGGACGAATGAATCGAGCCAAGGATTTTCTTATGCTGCACATTTATGCTGTTATTTTGGATCCGGCATATTGTGCGTTTTCCATTTTTCTTCATTAAGTTAGTTTCTGCAACAAAGATTCGAATTATATGTTAGGGTTTTTTTCATTTTTGGTAATTAGTAATCCTAAACCAGCATTGATAGCTATTTTTATTGAGTATGAAGTGTACATGCTTTAGGAATCGTTTGTCTTGGAATATAAAAAAGTCATCCATGTATTAAAATTGATGTCATTGGCATGATGGTTCTATTTATTGTTACGTTTTAACATCTAATAAATTTTAGTATTTAAAAAATCCAATCCAAAATACCTTATTGTGTTTTTAAAATTCATTGGACAACGGTATGTAACTCACCCAAAAAAGATTTTTCAGGCAGGCATACGATCGGCGGTGAACTTTTTCTATGATTAAAATATCAAGTTTAAAGTTCACTTTGGAAGGTATTATACAATTTTTATAAAAATGTTAAACTGCCTGAAACTATTTTGTCAACTTTTGAGTTCCTGCCTTTGCTGTAGTGATTAGATGGGTAAATAATATGCCCCCATTATTTTGAATCATTAATCACAAGATTGGCTTGTAGCTGCACTCCAAATCATATCAATCCTACATAATTTCTTAGGCTAGCGTCTTCCATAATGTGCCTCTCATAATTCCACCTCGGCCTCACCCTTTCAAACTTCTTCCCTTAAGTAACTTCTTAGCCATGAGTAAACTGTCATGCCTCAGATTATGTCCTATTAATTTCACCCTTCCCTCGTGGATGTCTTCCGTACATTGGAAGACTCTCTCCGTCCGCTCTCTTTGCCCAGTTGTTCTTGCACGTCTTCATTAACTATTTGCTACTTGAATTATTACGTATAGAAATATATATTATATATTCTAGGAATAATAATAATTTTCTGGTATGCCAAGTAGCCTTTTATTTCAGAAATATTTAGTTCATGATTCATGGACACAAAAGAATTACACGCACGCAGCTAACAATTAATTCATTTGGATAAAAAAATATTCATTTAATTTTTATAATTGTCAAAATAACCCCCTATTCATAGATTTTATGTCAATTGAACTCTACAAAATTAGATATTTTCAAGTCTTTACTCAGAAAATTTCTTGTATCTTTGTTAGGTCGGAAACTTTTCAGACCACCCACGTATTTCTCTTTATGGGATATTTTTACTGCATTGCTGCCATACCAACCCGAAGGTCGTTTTGGTTGGTGAGGGTAGAGCTTACCTGGCACTAAGCCCAACGGCGTGTGATATGCGCGCATCAGAGTTGGGTTGAGAGGGGGCAGATCCGTTTCATGCGTTGCCTGCGGTTTCCCCGGAAGATCTGGTTACCGAAATGTCGCACTGCTTGCGTGAGGCTGAGAGTTATCGTTCGAGAGGCAAATACATATAAATAGGAACCCAAGTAACAGCCATACATTAAAATTCTTTTGGGGAAAATTAATTAAAATGCAACCCGTATTATACATTTAAAATAGGCTTTCGTAAAGTATAACAATTGATTTATGTATAGCTTTGCAAGGAAAATATTTTCCTTAAAATTTCTTAGTTGGTTGAGACTTCAAGGAACACAACTATATTAAAGAACTCTCTAACAGCGATGGCAAAAGTAAACGTTCTTGAAAATACTGATTTGTTCTACTAAGAGGGGCAAGTCTACACATTTCATTTCAATCCCATTTTCTTTCCAATTCATACACTCGCTCACATTGCTTTCACGCTGGTTGTAATATTTAATCAATTAATTTGGCCATGATTTAACTAATTGAAATATGTAAGCAATTCGGAAAAAATATCCAAACAGGGAGCAGTTATCTCAGTGCTGCCTTTGAAAATCTTATAATAGATACAAGTGTTATTTGAAATACAGTGCCTCCATGGTCAAACATCAATGATTTTACAATGCAAAAATTTCTGGAATCTTTCGCCTTGTAATGCACATTAGCGAATGACTCCGTCGAAAATTTACTGTCGCGGCATTCGCCACAGTTTCTTGGAATTGATCAATGACTTAATTAATCCAAGACTTTCAAGATCAAACAAAAATAAAATATACCATGCTACGATAAAAATTGATGAAAAACCAGGGGGCTTATACTTTCATATAAGAAAACCATGCAAATGAATAAAATAAGCAATATATTTAAGCAACTTTCAATATTAATATAACTAAATTGAATCTACATTATACAGTCAATAGCCGTTTGGCAGGGGAATTCTACTTTTTTTCTGGCAATCTTTTTAATAATAATTCCACTCTCTTCAGTGGCATCCACGCATGGGATGCCTCCTGCTAAAACCTTTCCAATAAATAGAAATAAAATCTTTTCTGAAAATTTTCAATATGACACCCTCTTTTAATTTAAAATACAAACGAACCTCTTTTTAGAGTTACACTGAACCCAATTCTTCTCTTTCATATTGACTCGAAACCGTTTATTACATTTAAATTAATGCCAAAAAAGTATTCATTTTGAAACACCTTGATTTCATTGAGATCTTATATTCGTAACTGCTCATAAATTTTTCATTTTACAAATAGTTTTAAGATATTTTTCGTTTACAGGGGTAGCAAACTGCTGTTAAAGACTCCTAGTTTTCGATGTAGACGGCCTAGTAATAGATGAACGCGTAGATAAATTGACGAAATTAAACGACTAAAGTTACAGAATTGGTCCAGATCTCCTGTTAGTAGATGCAGAATATCAAATGGCCAGGTGAAATGAGGAACGAGAAACAGAATAATAATAATACAAAGGCGTAATACGCAGGAAAACACAAAGAAGCCACGTGAAGCTCTTTTCGCAATAGGCAAAAATTATTACGTAGTGTACCTAGGGACCCAAAGGAACAAAATGGAAGGTTACGTATTAGTTCAGGTTCTATCACGAAATCGAAGGACATGGATTAATGTCAAATGGAAAGATAGATAGAAAATTCTGATGTATATGAATGAATGGAAGCCTTTCATTCAAGACGAAATAGTAATCTTTGATAAAAAAATATTTTGAAATGTTTAGTAAAGCACATGTCGATTTCCTTGGCACAAAGCCCTTTGCTTTCACGTATTAGAAGTTCCTTCCCACAAAATAGATCTAAGTAAATTTGACTAAGTAATCTTATTTACCAGAAGATATTTTTAGTTATGTACCGGTGTAAAACGTTTGACAAAATTTATACTCTTTGAGAAGAACGTAGCAGCTGTGCTAACCAAAACATTGTCCTTTGCATCTGAAATAAAAACGTTATTATTCCGTCAATTAAATATTTTAATTCATTTTGTAAAATGCTCTCTTAACCTCAAACAGCCGAGTCATGCTTTTCATTTTATTCTGCATTTGTACTTGTGTTTTCCATAAATTTCTTTAAACGGAATTTATCGAGCCAAAGGACATGTTTTAAGATGTGATATTCTGTTTGCCCTCATTCAAGCCTTCACCCTTATTGCCTCACTCATTAGGTCCTCCAATACCCTGCCCGTCCCTCTGCTTTCGAGAGACTTAATTTCCACGTGTCGTCCACTCACTTGGTGTTCACGCTCTCCTTCAAAATGCTACAATCCCGGGCAAGAAGTTTCAATAAGGAATGGACTCGGGGTGAAGCGACGGACAAAAATTAAATGGATGGTCCCCGAGGAAAGGTGTCTTATTAGACGCAAGACACCAAGGGGAACGGAGGACGGAGGGGAATAGTGTGGGAGGTGCGGAGACGTCGGGAAGGGGAACGGACGGTTGGTGTTACATTGGAGTAAGGGTTACCAGGAGGGGCTTTATCCTAGGGACCAGTAGGGAATGGGGTGGAGGAGATGAGAGCAAGGGATTGCGCAGAGAATAAGGATCGACCTGCGTTGAGATTTTCTAGGGTGGGTGAGGGGGGGGGGCTGAAAGACGTAACTGTTTCAAGTCGGTGATCACAAGGGGTGAATGGAGAACGCGCTGAACCACCCTCCCCCGACCTATCTCTCCCTCTCCCTGCGGGACGCCTCCGACTGCCCCCAACTGTTTTAAAACCTCATTTCTCTCCTACTCCTTCTTCTCCTCCATCTCCTCACTCAATTTAGTTGTCACGTCCCCCTCGCCCTCCGACCCACTCCGGGCTCTAATTTCCTGCGCGCTCTCCTCCGCATCCTCCCTGCTCCAAGAATTTCCGATTAAGAGATTGACCTTCTACTTCCAGAAGCCCTTACTCTCCCTTAGCACTCTCTTTCTGTTTTCTTCTCTTCCCACCTCTTTCTCCCACCCTCCTTAATCTCTTTTCCCCTCCCACGATCCTCGCCTTTCTGAAAAAATCCAATTTAATTCCATTTTGTATTTTTTCCTTATCTCTAGCAGTTTTCCTTCAGTTTTTGGCAAATCTTTTAACTCATCTAGTCTCCTTGAAAAGAAGGCGCCATTCAGTTCGTTGCTCGAAATGATGGAAATAGATTAATTTGCAAATCGTTTGGTTAGGATTCTTGAATGGTTCTTTTGATTCACGATTCATTTGATATTTCCGTTATTTCCTCGATATTAACCGATGTTGTATTTCTCATGCTCCTTAAGGATGAGTATACAAGTGTGAGCTAAGGTTCGATAAAAGTAGTGCTGACAAAAAACTCATAAATATTAATGCCTGTTTATTTCATCTTTCTTCAAACGGTTTTAAATATATACTCGTATTCCTTTGGTAGACTCCTTATACTCTCGGGCAAACCAATTGACAATAATCAGGCGGATGTAATACGTTTTCAAAATGTTACAGGGCCCTCACAGAAAAATTGCGTCAATATTGAAGGCTTAATCTAATGCGTATTTTTCGGACTTTGAGTGAAATAATTTTGGTGAATGCGTAAATCCGTAATTGAATGCTGATTAATTTTCACCCATTAATTAATCTTACAATTAATAGTTAATCAACTCTCCATGAGTGTGTCCATGTACCTTTGTCATATTACGATACTTTGGTAAAAATTAGTGATTTGGCTACAACTATCTGTGGCATCTTTTTAGACCAAGCACTTGGGGATTATTCTCATTGGTTTTCTTTTAAAGTGAAGTATCGCTTCCAGGCGGATTATTCGCTTCATGATTTTTCATTTGCGATCTGTGCGTAAATCATAGGCATTTGTTTTTAACAACTGTATATTCCTCAAATAGTCACTTTTTATATTATTTTGTTTTTTAAAAATTGTCCTATTGTTCACATTACTTTCGATACACCCAGATGGCAAACTAAAATCAGAAAAAGAGATATTTTTTGTTTAAACATGATTTATATAGGAAGAATCGGTAGCAATTTTTCCTGACGTGTGCATGAAGTGCTGAATTCAGGCCGTCGGTTAAGTGTACCCATGATCGCAGATCGTATTGCTATTGACAAGATGACGGTGCACACAATTATCACTGAAATTTTGGCGATGCAAAATATCTGCGCTAAACTCATCCCAAAGGTCTTGACGGACGACCAAGAGCAGAGTCGAGTGTCTGCTTGCGAAAACCTTCCGTAACGGCATTTTAAGGGTTCCCCAACCTCCTTACAGTCCCGACTTGGCACCAGCAGACTACTTCCCATTTCCAAAAGTAAAATCCTCCCCCAAAGGACACTACCGTGTGACCACTAAGTGCCATGCCACACATGTGAAAGAAGCTTGCATGCGTACCCTTCAGGACCTTCCGGAAGCCCCCCAGCAGGGAGCCTTCGAGTCGTGGAAAAGCCGCCCCGCAAAAGTGTGTCGGCGCTTGAGGGATGTACTGATTGAAGAATTTTGACTCATTGCAGCACAATTAGAAATAAATCTATTTTTTCGAAGCTAATCCCGATACTTTTTATACGAGCTGTGTATTATTATTGTTGTTGTTTTCCTGCGCGCATGGATGTGCCTTTGTTTCAATTGGGCTTGTGCGTTCCGATGACCTCTAGAACTGGCGGGAGCAATGATAATTGCTCCTTGCGTGTTCGCCCATACCATATTAGTTGGCGGGTGCCAGGCGAAATTAGTCCGCGCAGTGTTTATTCCCAGGTGGAGCGGCTGCAAAGGCGATAAACCCCAATGGGGCGACCAGTGAGTGATGGTGTCACGCTAAAAACACTATTGAGGAGGGCAACGGGGAAAATACCTCAATTAAATTTCCTACAAAATAAATATGGACATTGATCAGGGTATTACTCCTGGCCAATACGCGATTCGGACCGCAAGGCTGTCTCCCATGTCCGGCATTTGAAGAGGCAAGACTTCCGTGGTCATCATCTCACGAAATACTGCAGAAGAAAACTGACTCTGGGTTAAAAAAAACGGACACTTAGCTTAAACACCACATTAGGCGTTGGCGTGCGTGGAAAATGTCCGGAGTTTTATTATGGTTAGATTACGATTTATTAGGTTATAAATGTCAGATTATGTTATGCTCAAACACAGAAATAGGAAGAGATTAATTCGCTCACTATCGCGGTAGCGGATACGGATTCAGAGAATAGTCTAGTACTAATGCAGTACCAGATTCAAGAGAACAAAGGGGGAAAAACGGTGGAGGAAAATGAAATGCTGAAGAATTCACTGGAACGAAAAGAAAGGAGTGTCGGCGGAGTGTATAGAAAATTACGAGTGAGGAAAGGAAGATGAGTACAAAGAAGAGAAATGAGAACATTTAAAACAGATAATCACAAAAAATCCACTTACGAAACTGTGGGAATAATAAATAGGAAAAAGACAAGAAAACCATGGGTTACAGTCGGTGTCATTAGAAAAATATACGGTACAAGGAAATGGGGGATGTAAACATAGGGTTCGGTAGAAATAATTACAAGGAGGTGAATGATAAACTGAGACGGAAAATATAATCGAACGGAAGAAGCGTGATGAAAGACGTAGTGCAAAAATATGGAAAGTTAACACAGGGATGGCGAAATTGGTGCGCTGCACGGAAAGGTGAAAGAATTGTCGGAAAGTTAAAGGGGTAAATCCGCGGAAAAAATCAAACGTCGGTCAGAAAAGTTATCAGTTGAACCCGAAAACAATTCAAAAGAGATGAAAAGAATATAAAGATAAACTATAACTTGAATATACAGGGTTCGTCCGGAAAATAATTGTACTAATTTTTTTCCCGCCGCTCCAGGCGCGCCCAGCACCGCTCTGACGGGCTGCGATTGGAGAGGGGTATGTTGGCAAGCGACGCTGAAAAAGGCAGTCGGCTCTGAGCTGTGGTGTAGTGAGGAGCTCTGTTAACGCGAACCTCCACGCTCGACCCACGTCACGCAATGCCGAAGTTTTTGGAGCAGCGTTATTCCATCAAATTTGCGGTAAAGCTTGGGAAATCGTCTACCGAAACTGTCAGTATGATTAATCAGGCTTACGGGGAGTCAGCCATGTCCAGAAACATGATCTTTCGGCGGCACAAGATGTTCGTGGAGGGCAGAGAAGAGGTCGACGACGAACCACGGCCTGGACGCCCATCAACGACACTCACCGACGAAAATGTGCGAAAAGTTCGCGATGTACTGAACTCTGATCGTCGTCTTAGTGTTCGGATGATAGCAGAGCAGTGTAATGTGCCAAAAACAATGGTGCACGAGATTATTAGGGACCAATTACAGATGCGAAAAATTTGTGCAAAGTTGGTGCCGAAAACGCTCAGTGATGATCAAAGACTCAATCGTTTGGAAATCGCGACACAACTTGCGAATCACTGCAAAAATGATCCACATTTTTTTAGGGAACGTTTCTGTTCCCGAAGATAAAGAGGAGTTTGAAAGGAACGCGATACGGGACTTAGACGCCGTCAAAGAGGCCGTGACGACGTGTCTTCGAGAGGTTCCCGATGATGCCTTCGCGGGAGCGTTCCAGGAATGGGAACGCCGCTGGAACAAGTGTATCGACTCACAAGGGTCCTATTTTGAGGAATATCAGCTTAAGATATGTAAAAGTGTAATAATTTTTTTTTCCTGAGCTCAGTACACTTATCTTCCGGACGAACCCTGTATCTGGCCAGCAAGCATATAGGCATAATGTCAGAACGTGACGTAGATGAGGATAACCTCATTCCAGACAGACGAAACTAAATATTGCAATATTAGTGCTAATTCCTATTCAAAAATGTAATCTGGAATGGACTTTGACAAAATGGTAGCCGAGAAGCGTAAGAAAGAGAGTCAAGCCAGGAGTGTCAATTACCACCTGTGCTTTTCAAAGTATATATGGAGTGAATAGTTAAAGAGGCATAGGAAGAACTGGAGATGGGACTACAAGTCGGTGAAAAATTCATTTAATCAGTTAGGATTGCGGGTGATCAACCTTTATTTTTGTCAATCAGCCAAGGGGTTACAAGGATAGCTCAACGCATTGCTAAATTAGTGCGATAGGTGTGGGATGAGAATAAATGCAAAAAAAAGTTTTTTTGAGAAAGAAGATATCTAAGTTAAATATGAAATTAGGAGTTCATAAACTAGAGCATGTAGAACAGTGTACTTATCACGGAATTGTTTGGACAGAATGACCGAAGAAGTATGGACATAAGAAGAAGAATTGGGTTTGGTAAAGAAGCTATCACTTGGAGTAGGGAGTTGATGACAAAAGGCTTACTAAAATTTCGCTATCGAGCGTGGTTTTGTACTGCGCAGTAACATGATTGTTGAACCAAGGTAATAGGCGTGGATTGGGCACTTGAAAATTTGCTTGTGGAGAAGATTGGAATTGGTAAAATGGGTGAAAAAGACACAAACTAGAATGGGCCAACCATGGTGGAGGAGGAGAGATGCGAGAAATTCAAGGGAGACAGGACAGATGATTACGGAGTGTTTTGATGGGCGATGGGAAGCATACATGTATAATAAATCAAAAGAGAGAAGGTACTTTTTTCCACACTTTATTATTTAAAGTCGACCGGTTTCGTCGCATAGGCGACATCATCAGGTACATAGATTCAGTGAGTTCCAGAATATATAGTTTCTTTGAGAGGGGGGGGAAAGAGGAGGTATAGAGGGGAGGGAAAGAGGCGGTGGAAAAAGGGGGGGGGGCGTGTGAGAGGGAGCGTGGTACTGAGCGTGGGTGACTCCAAGGGAGGGGTGGGGTGGATGTAGGCTAAGTGGAAGCTTGGTTAGGTATTCCGTTCACGGCGGGGGTTGGGGCGTCAGGTATTGTGGTCAGAGAAATATCCAAAATGGGGGAATTCCTCACAAAAATGTTCTAGTTTGCGTTTATTCCTGCCTTTTGATGCTTCCTAATCTCCAGCTCCTCCAGACAATCCATTCTTCTTCCCTTTTTCTCGAGGTGAAGAATCTCTGGGATAAAGTCGCTCCTGTGGTCACTTTCCCATAGATGTTTTGCAAAATGGGATCTGTTTAACTCACCATTTCGTAGATGTCCTCTGTGTTCTTCTGCTCTTACTCTGAACGACCGTCCAGTCTGGCCAACATAACAGATTTCACAGTCACCACATTGGAGTTTATAAATGCCACTTCTATCATTGATGTCAATATTGTCCTTGGTTTTGTTTAACACAGCCCTTAAATTACATTTGTTGTAATATGCAATTTTGAGATCTTCCTTCGGGGAAAGGTTGGCAATAGACTACGTAATCTTTCCGTAGTAACTAAGTTTGCACCATCGTTTCTTATCTTCACTAGTTACCGATGATTTATAAAACAGTCTCTGTGCTCGGAGGGAGCGTTTTTTAATGATCATTTTACTAATGACACTTTCTTCGTAACCATTTTTTACTGCAATGTCTTTGATTACCTTGATTTCCTTGGCGAAGTTCTCGGCGGACAGGGGGATGTTGAGAGATCTGTTTAGCATGGAGTGGAAAACGGCCATCTTATGGGAGGGGTGGTGGCGGGAGTCGGAGTCCCTCTCACAAGCCACCCCCCCTTTTTCCACCGCCTCTTTCCCTCCCCCCTATCCCTCCTCTCTCCCCCCCTATCTCAAAAAAACTATATATTCTGGAACTCACTGAATCTATGTACCTGACGATGTCGCCTATGCAACGAAACCGGTCGACTTTAAATAATAAAGTGTGGAAAAAAGTACCATCTCTCTTTTGATTTATTAGAATGGATTTCCACAAAGTGAAGCCTGAAACCATCGAGTTTAGCATACATGTATGTTGAACACTGTGACAGTAGGAAGAATACCAGAGATAGGTACGCGGAGAAATAAGATAGGTATGTTGATTCGGAATGAAATGAGGTGGAAAGTGTGAGATTAAAGGAGGGTTCATTGTAGTGTCGGATTCCAGATTGTTGTTGTATAGGAGAGGCCACGAAATGTATCTTTGTACCTTGGCATAATCTATGTCTGTCGTAACCGGTATTTAACGGTAGAATGTGAATTATATTAAAAATATTACTAATAATAATAATTTACGCTGAAATATTGATTGTTATGTAAATAAGCAGCATTGTCAAGGAGGCTAGTTACTCGTCGGGCACTAGATAGTCGTATAACAACTTTTTCACTGTATACGCAGCTTTAGCTCGGTTCATTGCAACTTACTAGAGTTTACTCTATGTTCTTAAAAATATTTGTAACTTGGAAGCTTTTCCCAGATTATTTTTTAAATAATCTTTAGCTTGATACGTACGGCATTGTATTTTATTGACGAGTATAACCGTTTTACAAAATAGTGTAGTCCACAATTGGTCGCCAACTGTAAGCGTCAAGCTCAGCACGATAGTTCGAGCACATGTTCAATATCTCCCACAAAAAATCGTCAAAGATATGAAAATTAAGGATATATTTTTCAAGTTTGTGAATGGCCGCCTACACTGTTGTTTGCATAATCATGTAGCAGACGATAACGCATTCTCTGTTTGTTCCCATGCTCAGGATCTTAGAGGGACGTCATTAGCGGCGTTGACTGAGCCCCAGAGTTGACAGGTTACCCTTGAGGAAATGGTTTATTTGTTTAAATTTTCCTTCGGAGTGCCCTCAAATCTTGATTTAAACGATAAACATTTAGCACTTGTCGTTCAAAATAACTGTAATAATAAATTTTATCGCTCTATAAAATAATGATCCCATAAGTTGACTGCTCTCATTCCTAGATTAATGTTATCGGGTTAATATTAGGCATAGTACAAAGAAATTTCGTCTTTAAAACACCAGTAAACCAATGCTTTGAAGTTAGATTTATGAAATCTTTCCTTGCCGTGTTAAGATCATATCCGAGCGTATCCTAGTTACTACCATAATCACGGAGGTTTGTATTTAAATATATACAAGTTTGCTGAAGTTGTGGATTGTCGCATGAAAAAATTGGACTTGCCATAAACTCGCTGCGTAAAAGTGCCGTTCCTCCCGTCCATTGTAATGAAAATAATTTTTGTGTCCTTAATTTCCTTAGGGCTTTCCTCCCTCAATGAAGTCCTCTCCTCGCCCCTATGAGACCTGGCTGGAAGAGCCTTTCACCCACCTACTCTGCCTTAGATCCTTAGCGCCTTCCCACGTTACATTACAATTTCTCTGGTTTTTTCCTGTGGAGACGAGTAAGCAATAACATTTTCAACGAATGCGAAAGTCATAGATTAGGATGGTAAAACGTATGCCGAGGTCCCAACAGGAGCGAGGGTATTCGCACTCGCGGGATTCCATTGCGTGGATAACATCAAAGGTGAATGGCTGTATTTTTTTATGTACTTGCACGGACAAAGTTATGTAGGAGGATCAAGAGGGGGATATACTCCTCTTTTCCCCCACCTTTATAGTAATGAGGTGGTTGACTGATATTTCTTGAAATGCAAGTTGCAAACAGCAAAGAAATTTGAATAAAAAGCTAAGGGAATATTGTTGTTTTTAGTACAAAATAATATGAAAGATGCTGTCAAAGAAGGAAGGGTTTAATGATACCTTAAATTCTTTCAATACAGGTCTTCAAATACAAATATACGACACAATGCATAAATATAGCGCATAACCCGATGTCAGAATTGCAAAAGAAAAATATTTTTTCACTAATATGTACTTAATAGAATCAGATCAGATGTTATATTTGTAAATGCCCTCCTTCGTTTTATTTATTCAGTTACGTTTTAAGAATTGATTCACTCGTTCAACGAGGATACTTAACAACGCAGCTAGGATAGCATATCATCCTGTATACGTTAGTTTTGCCGTTTTTGGGTTCTCCATTATAACCCTACATATTAGTAATCTCCTTCGTCATTTGAGAATCTGTAATTTATCGTGCGTAAAATTTGTAAACTTGTGTTTTTGCCCATGTCCGTACCGCTACCGCTCAATACGCCTTTCATCCATTTTTCCTGCCTCCATAGGATATCTCCCAACAAACCCCTCTCCTCGCCCACCATTCCTAGTCCTTCCTCATTTGTTTTCCTTTCGGTCCATTTCACCTTCTCCATTCTTCTCCACACCCACATTTCAAAAACCTCCGATCTACGTCTATCCTCCTGCTTCAGCGACCACGTTTCCGCGCCGTACATAGCTACGCTCCATATCAGAGTTTTTACGAGTCTTGTCTTAACATCCCTACTCAACGTCCCCGTCATCAACTCCCTCCTCCTTGAGAAAGCCTCCTTGCCTAGCGCAATTATTCTCCTTACGTCCCTACTACTTTGACCGTATTGGTCCAAAACACTTCCGAGATATGTAAAATGTTCTACCTGCTCTATTTTTCCCCGCCTATTTTAATATTTAGCTTAGCCTTTTTCTTTCTGGAAAATCGCATAACCTTTGTTTTATTAACATTGATTCTCATCCAATATCTATCGCACTGAACCTCCAATTCACTCAGCAAACCTTGTAACCCCTTGACTGATTGAGCAACCAATTCTTGGTCATCAGCAAACCTAACCGATTTTACGAATTCCCCTCCGACTTTCATTCTCACCTCCAATTTTTCCCATGCCTCTTTAATCATTTCCTCCACATATACGTTGAACAGTACCGGTGACAATGGCCAACCCTGCCTTACCCCTCTACCTAACACTGCCCATCCGGACTCTCCGTTCCCCACTCGCACCTGAGCAGTCTGAGACATGTACAGGTTGAGCATCAGGTTCCTGTCCCTCCAATCCATTCCTATTTTCTGCAATACACGCATTAATTTTTCCCAATTCATTCTATCAAACGCTTTTTCGAAATCTACAAAACAGGGAAAAACGTCCTGATTGTATAATATATTCTTCTCGATTAGTTATCTCATTACTGCAATGGCATCGCGCGTATCTCTCCCCTTCCTAAACCCAAACTGATCATCCCCTAAGTAATCATTTGCCTTACTCTCTATCCTTTTGTTGATAATCTTGAGAACAACCTTAGCTGCGTGGGATGTCAAACTTATTGTTCTGTAATCCTGACATGACGTAGCCTGTACCTGTTTCGGAATAGGAACTAACACTGATTTCACAAAATCTTCCGGCCAGATTCCTTCCTCATGGATGCTACGAATCAGTCCATTTTGCCACATTTTCCTAAACATTTCATTAGTTCCACATGATATCAATATCGTGGAATTAGAAAAAATATACAATAGTCCTGCGCCGTATTATTGGAGGAAAATAATCAAAATGTAATTTTGTTTACTGTTTTGTTACTCGGTCAAGTTTAAGAAAAAAATATGTCCGATTGGAAAATTTTAATCCCCCCCCCCTGGTGGGGAAAGAAAACGAAATACCCGATGAGGATCATATTTCCCATTGGTTATTGGCAAGGTACTCGTTAAATGTGTACACTTTTTGTGAGTGTAAATATTGTGGTCCCAGCATACCACCAGCTCCCGTACTATACTGATAAGTATCTTGGGCCGTAGGAACTTCGGATATCAGCACACTGGACCCGATGTCTCACTGGGATCCGAGG
Source organism: Hetaerina titia (assembly GCA_037158775.1). Lineage (NCBI taxonomy): Eukaryota > Metazoa > Arthropoda > Insecta > Odonata > Calopterygidae > Hetaerina > Hetaerina titia. The sequence goes on from CM073772.1 coordinate 115,062,898, forward strand.
GGAAAAGCTCTCTGCCGTACGTCTATCAAGCTGTCTCATGAAATTCTCGCGGATCTGATTCCACAACCGTAGATAAAGAGTCGAAGTAAAGGAATGCGACCTTCATGGTGTTAGATTATTAGTTGCATGTTGAGAACGGGGAATTACATGAATTTTGAAAGAAAAATGGAAATGTATGCTTGGTCATTTCGGAAATCTTTTTGCTGAAACGTTCGAGTGTTTTGGAAGGATGTAAATAGATTTGCAATGCAGAAATGTAAAAAGCTTGTCGCGGGAAGAATGTTACTTTTTATTAACAATAAATAAATAAATATAACATTATATAGAGTGTAGGGAGAAGAATTAGAAAAACATAAGAGTCAAAATCAATATTAGTGGGAAAGGTAGAAGGTAGGTTTTCAAGCACAAAAAGTTTCCTTGATCGGGATTTGAACTAAAGACCTTGAAATGACCGGCTAGATCTTGCTCTACCAGTTATACTGCTGAGGGAAATTAATTTTCACTGAAATACTCGGGGATTGATGGTGCCCCGATTATTTGACCGAGAGATAGCAATGACCATGATGATGATATATGATTATCGTTTAATTTAGTATGAAAAATTTTAATAATTTGTTAATTTTCCTGCAAAATTTTCAATATTCAAAATGAGAAACTAATTTATAGGAAATGGGTGTTTTGATAACGTCTGGAAGTGTATTAGATTTGAGTAAACTGGTAACGACAGCCTTGGAAAATAAGAGAATTTGTGATGAACAAATATTTTTGCAAATTGTAAGGCCGTCAGGAAACTAACTGGATGTTGGAATAAAATTCTTTGTGATACTTTGTTTTTCTTCTATTATATCCACAAAATAATTTACTCAACGATATTTTTTCTAAGACCTTGAGCCGTATGCACCTGGAAATGTTAAGCATTATGCAACAGACAGGTAGGAGGTTTCCAAAAACGACAGAGTGGAAATCGCGTTTTTCCCAGAAATGTTTCCTCAGATGTAAGCATCATCAGAGTGTAATTCCCGTTGCTCAGAATCAGAGCTGTGTTTGTGCTCATTATATCCCGATCAATCGGTCCATAGTCATCTCTCACTGCAATTTTCACGGCGTTGAAACTCAGAGAGTATGCGTTTACCCATTGAAGCATGGATGGGAACGGCAGCATGTGCAACCATGGATACCCAGGAAGCTGCAAACCCGTTTGTCAACATAAAACAAGGCCCATTTCACCCATCAGTTCACGTGCATCCCATCTTGGAACATCGAGAGAATAGCGGCACTCACGTTTGGCAAGTAGGAACGAATGGGAAGAAATTTTCAGGAGTGAAAAAAAACGATAGAAAACAAGACAGAGTCGACAGAAACTAGTCAAATTTAAGGATTGACAGCGAGACGAATTAGGAAAGAGCGAGGATCTTCCGAGAAAGTTGACTTTATAGGTCAAAGTGTTCGGCCGTTATGTGGTTAAATAAAAATATTTCATCACAAATAAAAAGTCGTATTGACGCTTCCAATGCAAGTAAACGATGTATTTTTGTGATTTTATTTTGTTTAAAGATTCGTGCTGGAACCGGTCTTAAAGAAAATACGTATATCGTATATATTATTCCCAATCAAATTTGTAATTTTCTTAATTTCCCTGTCTTTTACAGTAATTTCAAAGTTCACTAGTTGTTTTATTTTAACGGAAAAATAAACACATTGAATGTGTAGCCATTCGAGGAATCTTGTCCACTTTTGCTAATTGAACTAACTACCGCCAACGTGAACTTTGACTAATTACGATGAACTGAGAGAAAATTATTCCAATGAAAGAACTACTAATTGAGATCATTATCCTAATTGAGATTATCTTTCTAAAAGATAACCTGATGCCCTTGTTAAATTTAGCTTTTCCTTATCAAGTGGACATTGAAATGGTGTCGCTATTAGATCATTTGCATTTCTGGAGTAAGTGCAGTAATCAGCTCTATGCGTGAGTGAATTTATCGGTTGTATATTATTAATGTGTGTGTTTCCAACTTTTTATTGTGGTCCTTTTAAAAATGAAGAACTACTCAAATGTGTTTTCCAGGCCAAATATTAGCTGGGGATATCACTTTGGATACAATTATATTTCACTGAAAAATTCAAATTGACATTTTATACTTCTACTTGAAAAGTTTCTGTGAGATGACATATATTACAACCTATTGATAGGATTTGAGCTCTTACGGCTAGTCGTATAAATAAAACTAACTACTACTACTAATAAAACGAAATGCGCGTATACGATATACTATGTTTTATTGGAAATGAAAAGATGATAAACTTGTTATTTCACAGAAATTTATTACGTTGCGACCCGGGTTTTGACATTCAACGTGATCTTCAGGTAACAACTCTACAGACATACATCTATATATACTGCATTCAGGTAGGGGCGGGTAGGTGAGAAGGTGGGATAGGGAAGCGAGCGATGATGGTTGGGGGGAAGGTTGGAGAGCGGGAGGAGATCCCCTATGGGGAGCACTCCTCCTAATGGCAGGGGAAAAAGTGGGTGGGTTTTAAAAACGGTTCATAGACATAAATGTAAAGCCCTTTAAATATCTTGAGGTGAACGGAGAGTATTGGGGGAGAAATAGAGGGATTTTTGACCCTCATTAGCCCAGGTATCGAGCGGTGGTAGGTTTAGGAGAGGGGAGTGGGAGGTGTACAAAAGGTCATTAACAATATTCTCCTTGGAGTGTACACTTTTTAAAATTTCAAACTGCTCCAAAGCATCCAGTCTGAGTCCCTTCCCTTCCACATGCAAGATTTCAAACTAAAAGTCACTGTTATGGTCATTTTCCAATATATGTTTAGCAAAATTTGACATTGACTTTTTGTTTTTCACGCAGGCCTGGCGTTCCCTCACCCGTTCTTGGCATTTTTGCCCTGTTTTTCCAAAGTACACTGCGTCACACTTACATCTTAATTTATACACTCCACTTTTATCACTTTTTGGAATTATGTCTTTTGCGTGAGAGAGTAGGGTCCTGAGGTTCGATTTATTGTAGTAGGCTATTTTAAACTTATCTTTCGGCAGTTTTCTGCAAATTCTCATAGTAATATTATCCAGATATAGGATTCTAGGCCAATTGTTGTTTGAGTCTTGTCGCGGTTTGGATTTATAAATGTCTCTGACTGCCGGTTGATTGAGTTTTTAAAAAAACAAATTATTAATCAGTTGCTCCTTGTAGCCATTGTTTTGATTGTAGCTAATTCCTTTTCGAAATTTCGAAATTTTCCTCACCTCCCCGTCCCTACCTGAATGTAGTATCCATAGATAGAGTCTGTAGAGTTGTTACCTGAAAATGACGTTGGACATCGAAACCCGGGTCGTATCGTAATAAATTTCTGTGAAATTACAAAGTTATCATCTTTTCATTTCCAATATGAATCGATTTCATAAAGTTACGCCGAATACCATCAATTATATCTATGTTTTCTATCTACAATTATTTTGAGGAGAGAGTTAAACGACAGTTTTGAGAGATGGAAAATGGGCATTTAAATTTTAGTTGGAATAAATTTCCGTGAATGTAAGTGATCATGAATTTAAATCCCTATTGCGGTTTTATTATTAGTTTATTATATTTATTATTAGTTTCAACTCTAATAGTAGAATCAATATAATGTAAACTTAAACATTAAATTCCGTGCACTTCTTAGCCTTCTTATAACTTGATTTAAAAATTGAACCAATGTAACCAACTGTAGGAAGTAGGTACATGGGTATTAAGATGTAGTTTTAATGCAGAGCAAATACAACTTTGAGCTAGTCTGTTTCAGATGTTATCCCCTGATAACCCAAAGATCACTGGTTTGAATCCTGATCTCAATGTTATTGTGTTTACTACGGTTATTTGGCCTTTGGAAGTTTTAGTCATATGCCAAGTGTAAGCTGTTTGCTATACCAGGAGAAAGAGGAAACATTCGACAGGTTAAATCAACTCTTCTATGATTAACAGAATTGAATTGATCGATTATTTTACAAATTAGACGAAGGATTTAGATACCCTTCCTACACATTTCCATTTCATAATTTCTTGTATGAAGCTAGTTCTAAGCGACAGGATGAAAAAATGGATTATGTGTCATTAGATGGGGTTAAAAAAAAGTTTGCTTTCTTTTAAGATAAAAATTCTATTCAGAGTTGGAAGAGTGCATGAAGACTATCAATTCTAAATTGGACACGTTGGAAAACGCAGATGAAGTGAGCTAATTCTGTCAGTCCAAACATCTAATCTGATTTTTGCTTGTGCTTAATGTAGTTGGCAGCTGAAATGAATAATTTATTGCATATCATGAAGCCTTAAAAACTAGGTGAAACGTTTGTAAATGCTTTTTTTCTTCACGAAATGGCAAATGCATGACAGGTGCGCTTGAACCATGTCACGATCTATTTGGGGTAATTTTGCTGTTTCAGTCTGAAGTCATGAACTTCTCAGAGCCTTCCGAAAGCTTCCATTAAAGCTTGAAAGCTTCTGAACTACGAATATTTTCTCATTTTATATCACACTTTTTGTGAAACCTCATTTTGTTATTATTAATGAAACATCATTTAGTTTTACAGAAATACGAATTAAAACATTTATAAAACTTTGGATTTCCTCTGTGATTACTTTTATTGTTCGAATGGATGCAGAGTACAGCTACTATTCATTGAAAGAATTGGAACCAAAACCTTGGGGTTGTGAAATTTCTCTAATAACATATTGTTTCATTGTATCCGGCGATATCTTTGAACAATTGGAATACCGTAAAATCTGTGCACGATGAGTGCCACGCCGTCTCACAGACGAGAACAAACAAAACCCTCATAAATAAAACAGTCTCTGGCGTAACTTGGTGGACAATCTTCATATTGACGTTTTTCAATTGAACAACTTTTTGAGCAACAAAGTGCTTCTGAAGGTAATTTTGTTTGTGGTCTACGTGTACATTCGTATGTCTATGAGTGCATTCGTTTTCAGCCTAACCTCGTATATCTTGCATACTATATATTATACGGATCTAGGTTCTCATGCCAATCATTAAGTTTCGACATCGTTGGTGATTCTTAGTGGAGTTCAGATTGCTTCTAATGTTTCGTGTGGACGACTGGATTTACATTAATATATGCGACATACATGCGTCAGTTCGGATGGAATGTTTAAATGTAACACTTTCGTTGAAGGTTTGGGTTCTCCACGGCTCCCTACCCCCTACGACCGATTGATCGAAATTCGATTGGCAGAAATTTAATTATCCTTGTTATTAGCCCTCCCCCATAATTATTACGTCTAATGTGGCGCATGAAGTCGTTCGTTATGATATGTATAAATTACGACAAGTTACTCATCTTCAATTCTTCTACTAATAGTCTTACTCGGAGGAGAATACGTATGCTGGTGTTTAGTCGCATAGAGTCTTTCTCATCCTTTCCACATACATCCCTTTGGACGAGTGAAGAGAGTTGTTCTCCCATTTTGGTTACTTTTTTACTACAACCACAAAGTGTCTATGATGCAAATAATTTCCCCATCTACGAGTTCACAGGAAAGTCATTTTGCATAACTAGCCGCGTGAATTATCCCACCGCAGGCAAGGATGTTGGAATATCGCATAAATTCGACGTGACAAAATATTTAAACAGCACCCTGGCGATCCGAGCATCAATATAATCATGAGTCCATACCTTGAGGCTCGCATGGGTCTACCTGTGCTTTGGTCTCTTTGTTATCCCCGATAGGAAGATAATTACAGGCAGGAAAATGAATTGCAATTTTGTATGCCGAAAGAGTAGGTATGGCCTTAGGCTTTCAAAATTGCTATTCATCACATCCCCTGTTTCTTTAGTAGGGTTTACCTTACGAGAAGAGATGGTTTGGTGTATGTCAAGTTGAAATACCCCTCAGCATGCTCCAGTATCATATGAACTTTCTTACTACCAATTTGGCAGTATAAAATGCTATTGAAATAACTAAATAATAATAATTATTTTTAATGCTTCCACCAAGTGTAGCTCAAAAGTATATTTTATGACTGCATTCGCGAAAATAATTTCATTCTATTCATTTGCCTCCAAAATACGTACGTAAAATTAAAAATATTGATGCGCGAAGGGTCCACCCATCTGAAAGGAAGCGGGTTAGCTATTAATAAGATAAAGCAAAGGAAATTTGGTTCTGAAATTGATTAAATTGGTAGCTAGGAAGAAAGATTTCCTTGCACATTACTTTCAAGTGTGTTTTGAAAAGTATCTGATGCATAGCTCTCTCGAATGAATACCGACCAACTTGATTAAAAATCTACTCTATTGCCTCTTATTTGATATTAAATTAGGAAAAAGACTTTTGTATAAGAATGAAGGTCATCTTCTTTGTTGTTTAGTCATCTATTCATTCATATCCTCCGAAATTCTCATTAGTGATGCATTTTCCTCAGTGAAAAAGAATGTGCTCTAGGGGAATGATAAAACTAGATGGTTCTTCCTCATAACTCATGCCCGTTTCGGTTAATAAATAGATTGTTGACTTCTTCCCCGGATGAGGTGATCTTTGGAATATTTAAATCATTCCAGCAACCAGAATCAAAAGTTTAGTTCATTATTTTTCATGGAGAATTGGATAACGCTGATCAATCACTAGGGTCATACCGATGAGTGACACTTGAAGGGATTGATGAATCCTATGGGAAACCGAGCGACTGTCCAGGCAGATTGAATTCCTGAGTAGCCATTCTATTTACGGGTGAATTCGTGGTTATTCCCGTATCCTGGGAGATATTTCCCTAAATAAAAGCACCCTGGTGCAGCTGTTAGCATAAGGGAGACAGGGGACCATGGGTGGTGGTCATTCGGGATGGTCCATAGGGAAATGTGGCTTGGTTACTCCCTGTCGTCTCCCATCGCAGTGCATAAGTTGCACCATGGGAAACTGCTCGGTCTAGGTGCCGAGGATAGTTTTCTCACGGAGTTATTCACATGGAATTCGAAAAATTGAAACGTAACTGAAAGAGTCGCATTTAAATAGAAATCAAAAATACTACTTTTCCAGACAAAATAGTCCCCTGCAAAATCACAGAAATAAATGTGCATAACCAATATGTGTCGAATATAAGGAGAAGGCCGTTCAGCGAGGGAACAAGGTTTAAGGTGAAACATTGCTGGCTCTGTGAACGTCGGCATCAACCAAGATGTGTGATTTACCAGGTGCCTGGTCTTCCTGGGCAACCGTAAGTGGCACATGAAATGCACTAGTCTCCTTACTCTACTGCTTGGGTTTTACGCCTCGGAGGATATATTACTGGTAGATAAGGAGATCATAAAAATTGCATCACTGCATAGTTAAAAAATGGAAGAAACGGCTGAGTTATGAAAGGACACACGAGACAAATTGTGGCAGACACCTTGAGATGCGAACCACTTCCTAGCAGTTGATTTAGCTTAATTTTATTTGAATAAGTATAGCGCTTATATTTAGACTGAAATATCACCATGATAAGTATCATTTCAACGAGCTGAACAACATGTATGGAATACAAATTATAATGTTAGAAATACATACAAAAGACATTTTACCGAAAATGTGACGTGCAGGATAGACAAGGGGAAAAGTCTTGCATACGTTACAGTTTTAGCAAATATTGTGTTAAATCTTTCAGCTGAACCATTCTTCAAGCATTAAGTATTCATTCTTTCGAAATCGTCGAAACGATCCTTTAAAATGCATTGCAAATACTTGGGCATTATAAATCCACGAGGCAATGAAAAAAAATTAAAGATTTTTATGATTTTTTCTAGGCATATGAAATTTTAATGATAGATCTTAAAGATCGTTTTAAAATGTAAGTACAAATGACAAGAGGTGCTACAGTTGGTTCCTTAAAACTAGCCAGGTGCGTAGAGGCGTGAATATACGTTAAGTATAAGCTAATTGGAATATACTTTCTTTGAAAGAATTAATGGAATAATTTTACGAGTAAAATGCTGTATTAGATGTTTATTAAGACTGAAAAATATGAAAAACCATGGGATCTATTTACCAGGATAAATAACAAGTTAAAGCAAGAATTAAATAGGGTGAAATCTTCTCGGGTCTTCCACCAGGTCAATGTCTCCATGGCTGCCGACGTTTCGATTCCCGACTCGGTCATCGTCTTCAGGGCTTCTGATGACGATGACCGAGTCGGGAATCGAAACGTCGGCAGCCATGGAGACATTGACCCGGTGGAAGACCCGAGAAGATTTCACCCAACTCATACGCCGGGAAAGCACCAGATCTTTCAAGAATTAAATATTACAATAAAAACTCTAGAAATCATCATCTACGTCGGTAAAACAAGTGCAGATTTCGAACATAGTGGTATAAAACGTTGTAAATAAAGCAATTTCTGTCTTTTTTCCCTGGAAAGAAAAATTACGAGAGAAAAAATGTAGAGTAATTATCCCCGAGAGTTGCAATACTTTTATTTTCTAGCTAAGTGAACTGAACGGGATAAGAGAAAAAGTTTCCAGCTGATCGAACATATTGAACAATCTGACGACGTGTCTGATGGTACATGGCTAAATAAATTAGGGAAACTTCTTAATGAGGAGAAATGGCAGGAAATTTTCATGCTGAGAGAAATAAGTAAGTTCATCTACTATCCATTTATGCGTGTGTGGTGTTAGGACAGGTAAGATGCTGCATGGATGTTGATAGGAATAGATTAAAGGACACGATGAAGCACATATTTTTGAAAAACAACTACGAGAGACAGCATTGAAAGAGAATTTAGAAGTTCAACTTTTATAATGCGGCATTAATTTTTACGGAACGAAGTGTGTGAAGATGAAAGGCTCTGTGGGAACGCATGGAGCCCCGACTAATTAATTAAAGAGGTGGAATTATGAATTATCGCCATCGGCTAAATGGTTCTTGTGAACAGTGTCATTTAACTTCTTTTCGTGTTTTAATCACAAATCATTTTAGATTTTTCCTCCTTTTATACTCTGTCGACCATGTTAGCTCGGTGATTAAAGCGCTCCACAGTTATGTCAAAGGTCGCGGGGTTAAAGCGTCCACTTCAAACGGGTATTTTATTTGAAAGCGGTTAAATATACCTTGGCGAGGAAATAATGGGCCCAAGGTCTAAATGGAAAACGGTATAATAATTATTTTTACACCAGCATTGTATGTTCGTATAACAAGTTAATTTAAGTCATCGTATTCATCGCGCCCAATTCCATTTTCTACTGGTGTCCTCGTTAGAACCAATCTTGTAACACTAGGTTTATTGGATTGGCAAAAGACTAATAAAGTGAATACATATTTTCTTTCATCATTATTTTGCAACTGATAGAAAAAACAAATCTAAGTCACGTAATAGAGAATAATGACATGCAATTTATCAAATATTTAACCGTATTTTTTGTCGCCGTCGCATTATTTATGAATAGATTTTCGATTTTTTTAATGTTCCTCCTACACTTACATAATTTTTTCCGTACTATACTATAATCTTATTTGTTTCAATTATTTGTGAGCATAAAGAGGAAACGTTTAAATTAAATTTTCAAATTAAATTAATATTTTGCGTTTGACATTATTATATATAAATATAATTCTAAGTATCATTTTGTCTTCAGTGGCTTGAGGTTTCGCTTTTTCTTTATTTCTTTCCTTTTTGAAACATTTATCCTTTCATAATTGGGGATCTCAACGCATTTTGGATAGATATTCCCTTCATATTTTCTTGCTTTTAATCTAATAGCTCCTTTTACATATTGCATTTGCTTGACGTCTACTTTACTACCTTCATTATGTTTACAATACGGATCTATCGGAGTTGACATATTTACTGAAATATTACCTAATTCAAGTACCTATCGTACTTAAAAGGTACTTTATTCTGGGCATAAGCATGCACGCAGTTACGCCAGCGACCCAATTACAGAGGCTCAGGAAAGATCTGGAGGGTTATTTTTCGTGTTAAAAACAAAACACCTGCCATTGACAGAAAATCTTACACGAGTGCCAAAAAGTTAAGATTTATTGTCAATAAGTAAAGTTATGATATTATGAAAGTTATGTTAAAATCAGCTGGTTTTTCAAATAGAAAGTCTACATTAATGAAATATATATTAGGATTAGCTAAATATTTGTCATTGTCGATACTGATAGCCTAGCCATGAATATTGGTTACGATATCCGATTGATTATCCATCCACCTTTGGAGTGATAACTTCATGATTTAAAATAGGAACTTGAAACAATTTTAAATTCCGAAGCAATACAATGATAAGTTTTGTGACTCATAATGCTGGTGTGATGAGTACAACCAGAGTTAATAAGGCGAATAGTTAGCAACTAATTTCCAAGCCCAATTTTTTCTAATTGTGGAAGTTAATGATAAATCCTGGCTAAATGAGTGCCTCCTTTTGTTGAAAACTGGAGATTATTTTTTCATAAGGTGAAAAATGGTTGTTTTAAGGAATTCTGAATTAAATTTCAGCCAATGCTTACTTTTACAGTGATTAATAATTGTCCATATTTGCATGGCTGAATAAAATTCAGTCTGAATCTATATCTACATCTGGTTACGCTAATTTCTCCGTTACGTGTTTTATCTATTCAGGCAGTTATTTTGTTTTCTAAAATAATTCACATTGCTTTGCGCTATGGTAATAAGATGGATTCAGAGCTCTCTTTGAAGTGAAATGAAGAGAAGCTAAAATATTATGATCATCCACATCTAATGGGCGAGGGCAGAACACCACTGAAAGCCCTGAACTGACAGCCAGTAGGAAGGAAGCAGAGGGGACGATCAAGGAAAAGATAGCAGGGCAACATGGAAAGAAAAATGGTGAGAAGAAAACCACCCTCGGGGATTGGAGCGAGAAGCAAAAATAGCCCTTAACATGCGAGAAGCTGAAGCTGTGCACACTCGTTTGTGCATGTACGTACGAGGGTAGGTTGAAAAGTAATGCATACATGCTTGTAGAGTGCGAGCGAAAACAAATAGAAAGGTCGGGCGAAAAATACGTTAAAATACAATTAATAAGTTTCAATATTATATGTTTATTTTCCAATATTGTCACCGTTAAGACTAACACATTGCTACCAATGTGCAACAAGTTTTTTTCATTTCGTCTCTGAAAAAATCTTCCAACTTTTCTCGAACCCAGGACTTATCGACTGCTACATCTTGAGTTGAGGAAAAAAATAAAAATCGCAAGGTGCAAGATCGGGGGAATAAGGAGATTGTGGAATCGATTCAAATTTCAGGTTTCGCAGAACCTCTCCAGTTGCGCTTGAGGTGTGTGGACGAGCGTTGCCATGTTGCGAAGGTTATTGGCTCCAGGCTGCCTTTAACACGACAAACTCGGTGACAGAGGTGTTTTAGAGTCTGTATATAATAAGAATTTACCATTGCCCCTCGTTCCTGAAAATGGGTCGCATAAGCTCGGTGAGCACCCCAAAACACAGTCAAAAGAAGTTTATCAACAATTATTGCTTTTAAAAGTTCGCAATCACAAAATTTTACCACCCATTGATTTACAGTAGACCTATCAAGCGCATCGTCACCATAGTCACCGCCTTTCAACGACGATGAATCTCAGTAGGAGTCACTTTTTCAGCAGTTGAAAATTCGATAACAGCACACTGTTTAACTTGCGTTCTTGTTCTACACGTCTCCATACTTCCGCTTCTCAAAATACAGTGGATGAATGCAACGTCCTCAAACCTGCGCATGCGTGTATAAGGGAAATGTTACTTCCACATGCCACCAGGAGTGCTTCTGAAGGTCATTTGTTCGTGGTCTACCAGCATGTCTGCATTAGTTTTCAGCCTACCCTTTTGTATAAAATGAGTGCCTCTCCACTTGATATACCCAGGCGTGTATGCGCAGGAATAGACCTGTGCTCGCGCGTAAGCGAGTGCTTGGGGGAAGACTAAGTTTCGGGAAAGGCTTTCCATCATTTTGCAAGGGATCAGGGTTATAAGGCGATGCGGAGGGATAGAGACGGCGAGGGAGGGGTCGGCCACTCGGCGTGCAGTGGTAACGGTATTCGAGGAAATCGCTGAAATTGAGAGAGGCCACAGAATGCAATGGACGGGGAAGGATGCCGACCGCCGGAGGGGAGTGTAACATGATAGGGTGGGGTATTCATCACGACGAAACTCTTGTCAAATCCAGGTTCAGTATCTACTTCGAATGTCCATCAATGTCTCCAAAACAGTGGCCATCATCATTGAGGACTCTCTAGTTTTATATCTAAATGCTCTTTCAAACTTTGTTTTATTTTTTCTATGCTCTGGGAGGATATTGCCTATGAAATTGCGACAGTCATGTGAGAATCAATACAGGAAGTGATAATCTCACATTGTTTTTTTTTGATTTTGGAGAATCGCTGGCCGTCCTTTTACTAGTTATGATCCCAATAGGCTTTTGCTTGTCATGAAAAGTTCCAAATTAATGCGAAAACCACCAAAATAGCTTAGATGCTCTAGCCTGGGCTCAGTATCGTGACCTTGCCCAAAACGAGCCAAATAGGTTCGTCTAAGTTGACCTACATTCACGGAACTACTTGTTAATTAAGCCTCACATAGACTGCATTGACCAGCATCGTTCTTTCCACTAAGTTCATGTTTCCGCTAGTTATAGGTAACACTGTTCTGCCTGAGAGAACTAGATCATTAAGACTGGAAAATTTAGTCTCAATATCAAAGCTCATGATGGACTCTCCATAATTATAATCCGATTGAAACCCTAAGTACTAAATCAAGGCCGCCCAATCGGGTATCTTGTCCTAATAAGATGAAAGCATTGAGAACTCATATGAGTTGCAACACCGGTGTTAACAAGAGTAATATTATGTACCTCAGATGATTCCATTAAGTTTATTCCAGATTTAAAAAGAAGGAAAAACCTGGCTAAAATATCTATTACTTTTCTTTTCCACAGCTTACCCTCATATAAACCAATAACCAACTTTAACGGTGACAGTGGCATTTTGTTTTCTTGAACTGCTAAGCCCTTTTTTTATCTGTATTGTGATTACCTAACTGTAAAAACCTTTGATGACACTACAGAGTAGTGTCATCAAAAATTGACGTCAGATGAAACTACAGATTAACAACGTCAACTATAACAAACACTTAAATAACGTAGATGATATTCATATTCATGTGTGCATGTCAAACTCATACACCCGTGTATATAACGAAAGATTAGTTGTGGTATTTTATTGTGGATTTTTGGGGTTAACTTGCCATTAGTTATAAATCTAGAAAAACTATCTCGGGTTTTCATCATCTTCTTTGGCTAAGCAGCTAAATTAAGCAAATATTATTTAAAATTCTGAAAGAGAAATGAAAAAATTGAGATCTTATTGTAGAAGTTGCAAGAATAATGAAATGTCTATGGCATACCCAAAACTAACACTGAAATTTCGTCATATTCTTTGGCTTTGTTGTGAACTGCTTACTTGCCAGAGTTTAGAACGCACGTGAAACTGTCCGAAATAGTTTATTCCGTCAATATTTAAATTTATTTTCCACTTGCTTATCCATTTTGATATCTCTACTTCGCGTTTTGCCTGGCATGGTTGCGATTTATCCTGTAATACTTCCATTTCCATGTGGGATTTTTACAGCTAAGAGAACAGGAACTGATCATTTTCTTCGAGTAAATTTTCATTTAATCTCTTCCATTATTGATTCCTAAAACAATTCTGGGAGCCCCAAAAAATTTGGTCCCTCTGTCTTCCATACTATTTGCGTGTGCGGAGAATTCCATCTTTGCTTTTAAAATTCAAGGTCCACTTTTGCCCTAAAAGCTTTCATACGTAACTTCAATGAACGCTTTGTTAAATTTTGACTTGGTGAGCAAATTTACTCTTTCACCTTTTTAATAAATTAAAAAGTAGTTTTTAGAGACGTCGTGGGGAAGAGAAGTATTAAGGTTACGAGGTCATGGGCATTTCTCGCACTTCGTGAAGCTGAAGGAATAAATGACTCCAAAAAGAGAGGTTCGCATCACAATTCAAGGGAGTCCAATTCACTGCCTATTCTACGATGAAGTTTTACGTGCTTTTTTAGGAATGCAAAGTTCTATCTTCTCTAAGATAACTCGGAAGAAACTATTCTTCTGATTCGCTTCTGATGACCTACGAATAAATGCTGCAGTTATTCTATAACCATTAGAGGTTGCGTCGAATAACAAGGGGAACCACATAGAAGCAGGGTATATTAGGTGCGTCTTTCACTGATTCTGATAAATATCAGAGTCAAAATCAATTGGAAATAAGCAATTGGCACGAAATATTTTAAGGATTTTTTTTCCTATGAAATTTCATTGCGTGGTAAAATGATTGTATTATTAAGAGTTCTGTAATTACGTTTTCTCACACTCATTATCCTTGAAAGTTAATCCACGCCTCTTATCGTATTGTATCTTCCAATAATAAAAAATGAACCCTTCCTCCCAACTCTACCTCTACTAGGCAGACCTTGACAAGTACTCCATTGAAGTTACTACGGAAAATCATCTTTCATTTTTTGAGTATTTATGTTTTGGCCTCTTTTTGTTAATGTTTGCTTTAGAAGAGACCACTCTGATTTTAATATTTTAAATTAAATTGAACATTTCGGTATTCGAGAGTTATGGGCGGAACGGTATTTTAAGTGATGTGGTGTACCAATATTCTTTGATTCAGTGCCAAATCACTTTAGCTTAAACAAGAGTTTTACATATTCAAAATTAATTCGCTGGCCAAAATCAAATCAATATAAAACAGTAATTTACCTTTTCTCTTAATATTGGTATGTTTATTTTCGTTTTGGACAACAAAGCAGCCTATTCTTCTTATTCTGTGTGAATATTGAAATTAAAACATCCATCGACCCTTTCATTCATCACCTCATCTGCTTTTGATTCAACACCTTATCGTTAGAAAAATCCGGTGTATCATTTTTATGATCTGATTCATTCTTATAACTCTTCTTTTCCACGCTTGTTTTTTATCATATCCTCGAAGCCCGAATCCTAGGCCGCAGCTCCACACCACAGCCATACCAACCTCTTTCTCTGAAACCCACTCCCACGCGCCAGCCTTGGGCAAAACTTTCCACCGAGTACTCTAAACGCGATGCGACTTACGGTGCCCGAGAAACCAGAAGCTCTCTCCAAGCCTTCCGACCTTTACCGAATCTGAATCAACCCGAGGGTTTCGAGGTTTGCAGCGCAAAGGAATGAGAGGAACACAGGGTTCGGGAGGTTGAGAAGGGCGGGGAATAAAGTCAGTAGCAGAGAGGGAGGGGAGCGAGAAATAGTGGGGTGAGCTGGAAGCGATTTAGGGAGTGAAAGGGCTGATGGTGGGGAGAGGGAGATTGAGAACGATGTAGGAGCGGAAAGGCTTCGTATGGCCCGATTCAACTCCCTCCTCCTCTGTGTAAATCCTGCCTTCCTCAATATTACTCCTCTTTAGTGGTCGTTTTAGCCTTCCCCCGCGCGGAGAGAAGAAATATCCCCGTTTCTCTCTCCTCTCTCTTTCTCTCTCCCTCTCTTCATCACCCGTACGTGTGTTAGCATTCCCGGTTCCATTCCGCGTCCGACCCGAGGACAGGCAGGGGGGAAGAAGCGAGCATGTTAACTCCCCGTAGCAGCCCTTCTCCCGACTCTCTTCCTCCCCTGCTCCAGTGTCACGTCGAATCATCCGGAAGTCGGGTTTTGGCTTTCACATTAACAGAAACCGTCAGACCTTGCCCCAGCCTCCCTTCCATCTTTCTGCCTATGAATACCTGTCTCTCTCCGCCCCCCCCCCTGCCTCCGACCAGTCCTTCGCCTTAATCTTCTTTAATAATTCTTATATAACCACAATGGCATTTTATGACAAAATTCATCTGATCAGTAAAGTCAAAAACCTGGCTGTGGTTATCTAATCACAACACTTTTTGCTTCAGCAAACTGTTTTTGTATCCAAATGAAAGTGTTCCATGGGCCTCGATTTGGTGTTTCTGCCTCAGTGAATGAACCTAGCAGTAGTAATAATCACAGTAGAACCTAAGTAGAGGTTGTAGCTTTGTTCGTATTCACACGCTCTCATGTTAGCTTATTTCATTATTAACTGTGCCGTATAAAATGCCATCTTAAGGGAATTTTCGTAACTTTTTCTTTTCACCATATTTTACTAGTGTCTGTAAATGTTCTCGACAATTTTTTCTATAATTGCATGAGATTAATAGATAAATCACTTCCAGGATGTTGGTAAAAAATATTATTTCATAGAAATAATAAATTTTTGTGAGATCAATTCAAGTAAAATCCGAACAATTATCTACATTCGTCGGAAATTAAAATAGTTCATGTTTTTTAGCTCACCCCTTAATTACAGGAATCAGCTGACCATCACTCGCTCGCACTCAAAGCTTGGATTTAAACCAATTGCGACCTTGGTAAAACCGTGAAATTTACCTTGATGATAGCTTTCTGCAACTCTCTAATTATGTTTTATACTGGGTAAAATGCTGTATACACTATGTGTTTGGGGAATTTTGCTCTTTGCGCGTCATTAGCAGCCCATTATAATATATCCATTGGCGTTTGGTCTTGAAGTAGTAGATATCGGCAGCGTCGTGCCAGATTCTCAGTTTTCCCCTCCCACAACCCCAATTTCATCACTCGCTTTCGTGCCCAGTCCGCCCTTCCACTTCTCCGTTCCCTTTGTCGAGCATTCGGGGTTTTGCCCGTCCGTCGGTCGCTGCGAAGGCAGTCGGGAGGAAAGGGACGAGGCGAGCGAGACGGGGGCGCTGCGGTGGGATGACAGCGGTCGGGAAAATATATAGGGAGGGATTGGGACAGGCGTGGAGGCCAAAGGAATAAAGAGAGGGGAAGGAGTTGGCGTTGAGGCTGTCGCGAAAGATAAGGCGCGTCCTGTACAATAAAGGAAAGGTCAGCAAACGAGTGGAAGAGCACAAGCCTGCGAGCTTTTGGTTAATGACCTCCTGTTCTCGCTGTAACGTCTGTAACGTGGGATGTTGGTCGTGATTAAGGAAGTTCGACCAATATCAGGATTACCTTGACCATTACCCGGATTAAATTCCAAGGGGTTGTGGCTTGCGTATCCTTAAATTTTAAATACCCTGCCATCCGGTCGCGTTTCGACATTGCCTAGCTAATAAACCGCTAGTTTAAACCAGAATAAAATCATGAGAAACAATTACTTTGGCTTCTATGGTATTTTTGTTTGTAATCCATAAAAATACTCTTTTAATTGATACCCTTTATCATATATGCCGTCTTATGTGCCAAAAGATGTCCAAAAGGAGTTGTTATTCATCTAATGTTTTCTAATGCAAAGGTTATTTGCGTTTGCCTTTTCAGTTTCCACATCTTATACCTTCCATCTGCTAGACCCTAATGCTGTGGTTGATATTTATTTTCCATGTAGGTGCTCCCTTAACAGGTGAGAAAATGGGAAATACTCAATAAGAGAGTATTAGTCCGTATTTCTTACTTCTACTTCTTGCTATTACCTGCCCTTAGGGAGTATCGCCCCTTTCTTGCTGCTACTTCCTGCTATTACTTACCTTTACAGAGCATTGCCTCTTTTGTAACTGCTTCAAACTTTGGTAAATGTGGTCGCTGATTGTTTATAAAGAAAAAATAATAGTTGGCGGGACTGAATGGTCTATTAACTTTGAGCCTGGTCATCTGCCTATGGGCTTACCCCTCTTTACTTAAATGCACCGTTAGGAAGCTAGTAACTGGACGTAGTAATAGTAGTTTTATGGAAGGCGACCGACAGCTGAGGCCATTTGCGGCATTGGGTGTGGATGGGAAAGGATGAAGGGTGGAGAGAAACCCGGCGTCGACATTGTCTACTCTTCACGAAAGGCGCCAAAGGGTCCGCAGCTTAACGTCCCATCCGACGGACGGCTCACTCAAAGTGCCCTCCACAAAGCACCTCATGTAGAGATCGAGATATCACTGAAAAATATTTGACGTCCCCGGGATTCGAACCCTCTGGTTTTTAAGCCAGTACGTTAGCCACCGCACCATCGCGATTCCCCCTAGTAACGGGGGGGGTGTCATCCATGCATATGATGTACTCTAAATTATTAGTCGACGAATTTGTTTCATGTTTGGGGATATTTTTAAATTTCTGTGTACTCCAAACTGATGGCATGATTAGCATTTCGTAATCTATTTATCCATATTATTAAGCTATTGACTTTCTGTTAAAGGGAAATAAAACGATTGAAGTGAGTTTAAGTTTATGGGTCAAAGTATGCTCTAAAGTTGTTCAGATTGCGTATCGTAATTATTCCGCGTTCACTAAATTAACTAAAACCTTTTTTATAATTTTCATAGTTCCAAATCAACTAATTTGGCTTTGAGACGAACGTTAAATCAGTTGTTTTCCCTGCCAGACAAACGGACACCTACCACACATTAACAACATCCCTACACGGAATTACTTCCAAAGGAAACTGCTAACATTGCAATAGCTGCCATTCTCTAGTAAAATATTTACCCAATCCACTCACTTCAACCGCGGAGGGAGTGGTTGGGGGGAGTTTACAACTGTACCACCGAGCAGGTAAAATATCTTCATGATCAACAAGGCGCACAGCTTAACGTGGAAAAATTTACTTTAAAATTAATACTTAACTTAAAAAAACTAAAAACGCAAACAAGTACGTTGAATGGTTCCCCAGAGTAAACCTATAAGAAAGATACTTCACGATACATTTAACATTACTGTGATTGACAGCTGTGTTTTTGACATGTTAGCTAAATGACCTCACTTAGATGTTCGAACACCCCCACAGCTCTGAGATTCTAATATTAAAAATTGTAAATTGACCACATACGCCCTTTGCTCCAACCACTCTCCTTCCTTAAGTCAACACACCTCAACACCGTCCACTAAGGAAGATATTGCAATTCCCTTTTCCCTCCTAAAATGTCCAAACACACTTCTTATATTCCCATAACCCCTCATCAACGGGTTCGAAAATGGCCCAGTACATCGCCCTCCCGAAGACAAATTAGAGTTCTGTAACATACAGCACACATAATGAATATGCCAATAATTTTATATGTAATCTATCAGTCTCAATTTTGCCTCCATATGAAGATACTGTATGTACGAGTATATGCATGGTGGCACCGAGGTTGCAGTTCATAAACATAGTCGCAGTTCGTAATATCTCGATTACTGCACGAATGACTCTTCAGATATGGCCTCCAGCTGGAGCAGAATTCACCAGAACTTATGACTCGTGGTTCTTCCCGAAAAAAAATTATTCCCAATAAATGTAATTATCTCACTCGGTCAGTAATCGTAAATTCAAGTAGCCATTGCTAGATTCAGAAATATGGTTTCTCTCTGACAAAGGATTTCCTCGTTCTTCGACGGATTTATATGCGATAGAAATTTTTCTCCTCGTTGATCATAACCTTGACGAGCAAATAATAACAACGTAGGAAGAAAATATCATACATTTTGAAAAATGTATGAAGATGCATGAGTAATCGTAAATTCAAGTTGGGAAAATATTGCTATGGAATAATTTTTCATTTCGCGACCATCCGACAAGCATCGCGCCCTCGTCACAGATATCGCTCACATCGTCATATATTTTGTCCTTGAATTCCTAACCTTCCCCTTCCTCCAAATTATGTCATTGGTTGTCCCTCCACTACTTTTTTTCGGCTCTCCTATTTCTTCTACTCCCTACGCTCTGCGAGTTTCGCTCCATTCCTCAGAAGGGAGTGGAATTAAATTTACTCCTGTTTTCCAGCATTTCCCCTCTCCGTGCTCTCACCTGTCGACACATTGACACGTTATGGCCGCCATGGCCGTGGTGTCGCCTTTGATTTAAGGCATTACATCGCTGTAATGTGCTGCAGTGAAGTTCCATTCCACATATAGAACAACGAGTATTTCGCCGACAATTTTCATAGCTGTTATGATTTTTAAAATGAATTTGACGAGACTTAAAGAGGCACTAAGTCTCGGATACGAATATATTCGAATAATTGGATTTATCTAGGTCGGATTTTAAGCCAAGGCCTTTCCCCAATGGAAGCGATCAAAGTTTTTACTAATACTGCGAACACTCTAATAGTTTCTAACGATAGTTTTAGTCCTACAAATTTTTTAGGATATACTTCAGGGTCTACATGGATTATTAACGTCAAACAAGAAAACTATCGTTCTATTATCTTTATTATTTTATTGAGCAAATAACACTTCAACAATGCAGTGGGATATTTATTAAGATGTGTACTTGTTGGTTCACGGTCTAAAAAAAGGAAAATTCACTCGTATTTATTTTTCCCTAGCGTTTGTCGGCAATCATTAACATTTCCTCTGCTAGCAGTCTCTAAGAACATTCTGCTGCTGGTAACAGGATATACAGGGTGCGTTCCGAAAGTAATGCAATTATTTTTAAAATTATTTATTAAACAGATTTGTGCAAAACATTTAAAATTAATCAAAGTACTGCCCTTGGTCCTCTGCATATTTTTTCCGGCGACTCTTACTATGACCGGTAGGCTCCTTGGAAGACGTCTTCGGGGACCTCTCGCAAGGTCTTCGCCATGGCTGATTGGATCTCTTCTATGGACAAAAACGGGTTCCTTTCGAGCCTCCCTTAATCCGAGAAAACAAAAAGAAGTCTGCTGGGGCAACGTCTGGACTATAGAGGGGGTGGGGCAGGGTTGGCACTTGGTGTTTTACCAGAAACTCGTGCTCGTAGTGCGTTGTCGTGATGGAGTTGCCAGGTAGCGGAGATGTCTTTTCTCGTCCTAATGACTCTTTTTCGGGGTCTTTCCAGCACATCCACGTAGTAGACAGCCTTAACTGTCTGTTCTTGAGGAGCAAACTTCTTTACGGTCGAAAAAGACAATGAGCATTGTTTTCACTTTCAAATTCCTCATTCATGCCTTTTTGGGCTTGGGGGACTGGTCGGAGCTTTGGCGTTTTGTCTCTGGGTCGTACTAAAAAACCCAGGTTTCTTCACCAGTGATGACGTCGTCCAAATATTCATGCACATTTTCAATGCGTTGCAAAAGTTTACTTGAAATTTCCGCTCGGTTGGTTTTTTGTGACACGGTCGATGCGCAGAGGCCTACAACAACTGAGGTCCTGCCGCTTCCACAGCTTGGAGAGCACTAAGAGTGATGTCGCGGCAAATCTTAGCGTTATACCCACCTACTCGAAGTCATTGGTTTCCACTTTAATCAACAGGAGCGGAAATTTTAATTGCATTACTTTGAAAACACACATTTCCGAATTCTTCAAACAAATGAATATGGTCGCCTTATTATTTTGTATATTATTATTAGGTAATCTACCATTTAAGATAGGTTTTTGGATGGACACAACTATCAAATAAACATTTTGTGACTCCCCACCTAGCAAACTAATCTAAATCAGGTCCCTCTTTATCTCTGTGTACTTCTTTCCTCCCTTCATCCCGTCCAACATCCCTATCCTGTTCCTGCCCTTACCTAGCTTGCCCAACATTCTCCCCTCTATTACTCTCTTCAACATTCCACTACCGCTCAATACGCCTTTCATCCATTTTTCCTGCCTCCATAGAATTTCTCTCAACAAACCCCTGTCCTCACCTACCATCTCTAGTACTTCCTCATTTGTTTTCCATTCGGTCCATTTAACCTTCTCCATTATTCTCCACACCCACATTTCAAAAGCCTCCAATCTACGTCTATCCTCCTGCTTCAGCCACCACGTTTCCGCGCCGACGCTCCTTATCAGAGTTTTTACGAGTCTTTTCTTAACCTCCCTACTCAACGTCCCCGTCATCAACTCCCTCCTCCTTAAGAAAGCCTCCTTGCCTAGCGCAATTCTTCTCCTTACGTCCCTACCACTTTGACCGTATTGGTCCAAAACACTTCCGTGATATGTAAACTGCTCTACCTGCTCTATTTTTCCCCTCCTATTTTAATTTTAGCTTAGTCTTTTTCTTTCTGGAAAATCGCATAACCTCTGTTTTATTAATATTGATTCTCATCCCATATTTATCACATTGAACCTTCAATTCACTCAGCAATGCTTGCAACCCCTTGGCTGACTGAGCAACTAATGCTTGGTCATCAGCAAACCTAACCGATTTTACGAATTCCCCTCCGACTTTCATTCCTACCTCCAGTTCTTCCCATGCCTCTTTAATCATTTCCTCTACATATACGTTGAACAGTACCGGTGACAATGGGCAACCCTGCCTTACCCCTCTTCCTAACATAGCCCATCCGGACTCTCCGTTCCCCACTCGCACCTGAGTAGTCTGAGACATGTACAGGTTGCGGATCAGTCTCCTGTCCCTCCAATCCATTCCTATTTTCTGCAATACACGCATTAATTTTTCCCAATTCACTCTATCAAACGCTTTTTCGAACTATACGGAACAGGCAAATACGTCCTGATTGTACACTATATTTCTCTCGATTAGTGATCTCATTACTGCAATGGCATCACGCGTACCTCTTCCCTTCCTAAACCAAAACTGATCATCCCCTAAGTAATCATTTCCCCTACTCTCTATCCTTTTGTTGATGATCCTGAGAATAACTTTAGCTGCGTGGGATATCAAACTTATTGTTCTGTAATCCTCACATGATGTAGCCTTTGCCTTTTTTGGAATAGGAACTAACAGCGATCTCACAAAATCTTCCGGCCAGATTCCTTCTTCATAGATACTACGAATCAGTCCATATAGGGCTTTCTTCCCACATTTTCCTAAACATTTCAACAGTTGTACAGGAATGTTGTTTACCCCCACAGCCTTATTTGCTTTCATCTCTTTTAATGCCTTTTCTATTTCATCGTCGAGTATGCCTGGACCTAAGCTATCTTCTTCTACGTCACGTTCCTTTTCTATGTCTAACCTTGTCGGCCTAAGTCCTCTATCATACAGTGTTTCTATATTTTCCTTCCATCTCTCTTGGATTTTTCCTGGTTCAACTATTATCTTACCCCATTTATCTTTAACTGTTAGCACAGACCTTGCCTTCTTACTTCCCGATAATAACTTAACCTTGCTGTATAGAGCACCAATTTCACGATTCTTCTGTAAACTTTCCACATTCTCGCATTGCGTTTTCCACCATTCTTCTTTTGCTTTATTTGTGGCCCTTCTCAATTTATTGTTTAACTATTTGTACTTCATTTTGCCTAACTCTGTGTTTACATTCTTCCATCTTCTTCTCTCATCCATTTTTGCAATCATCTCATTCGTGACCCATGGTTTCCTTATTCTTTTCCCGTTAATGGTTCCTATAGTGTCTTTTGCTGCTTCCGATATCCCTTGCTTGATACATTCCCATTTTTATTCGATTGTACTCAGTTCTTTACCGTCATCCATTATTTTCTCTACAGTCTGCTGATACTCCTTCCTCGTTAATCCATTTAATGCTTTTACGTTCCATTTCCTAACCCGCCGCCCTTGCCTTATCTTCTTGAAACGAACATTACATTTCATAACAACTAAATTGTGGTCAGAGTCCGCATCCGCTCCTGGGAAACTGCGAATTTATCACACTGTTCCTAAACCTGTGCCTAACCATAATATAATCTAACTGATACCTTTCTCAGTCACCTGGCATTTTTCATGTATACCTACACCTTTTGTGATGTCTAAACCATGTGTTGGTGATGACTAACCCCTGTCTCCTGTAGAATTTAATTGCTTTCTCCCCGCGTTCAGTCCTCGTGCCTAACCCTTAATCCCCCACCTCACCACCCTGTCTTCCTTCGCCTACCGTCACATTCCAATCCCCCATCACTATCAAATGTTTCCCTGCAGGAACACACGCGATTATGTCCTCTAATTCATCGTACATCCTATCGACTTCTTCCTCCTTAGGTTGCTCGGTGGCATGTATACCTGAACAATGACTAAGTTCGTCGGCTCTGCTTTAATCTCAACGAGTAAAATTCTATCTGTTGCTTGCTCTATGTTGACTACGCTTCTTTCTACCCCTTTATTTAATATTACGGCAACCCCTCGTTGGCTCTCCTTCCCGCCGCTGTATATCACTCTATAATTGTCACTCCAGTAATCCCCGCTATACTTCCATCTCACCTCGCAGAGACGTAAAACATCTATTTTACCTCTTTCCATCTCTCGCTTAATATTCTCTAATTTTCCTGTCCTCAACATTGTCCTGACGTTCCATGTTCCTATTCTAACTACTTTCGTCTTCTTCTGCGTCTTCTGTCCTGCTGCTGTTATTTCTCCCCTGCAAGGGTTTCGTGGGATGACGACCGCGGAAGCCTTGCCTCCCCCGCAGCCGGGCACGACACACGGCCCCTTGGGCCGAGTCCCGCAGTTTCCAGGACTCAATTTCTGTTTTGCGTCCATCATTATTTTCTTGGGAATGATAATTGAGGTGGTTTCCCATTGCCTTCCTCAATGGTGTTTTTAACGTGACACCATCACTTAATGGCTGCCCCACTGGGGTCAGACGCCTTTGCAGCCGCCTCACTGAGGAACAGACGCTGCGTGGACTACCTTTCGTCTGGCTCCTAACCTTCGACCTATCTGGCATGGGTGACCCTACCAGGAGCAAATTATATTTACTCCCGCCAGCACATCACTAGGGGTCATCGGAACACACTAGCCCTTCCACCACGACAAGGTTGTAGTCCATGGGAGGGATTTTGTATATATATTATTTCAATTACCTTTGTACTTAATTCATTCATCGTCATCTTTGGCTGTTCGGCCACATAGCGGATTCTCTCATGTTTGACCTCCATGTCTTCCTGTCTAGGGTAATCCTTTTCACTCCTTCATATTTATGTTCTTTCAATCTTCACTATGTTCAACAATGCATGCCTCCTTCTCCCTCTTCCATCATTCCCTCCAACGCAGTCTCCAGTCTCTAATCAATCTTTCCTTATACAATGTCCCAACCAATCCTTATTGCTTGTCTTCTACCACTTCTCTATCTTCTCCAATCCTTTGTAGAATCTCCTAATTTTTTATTCTATCTTCCGAACTGATTCCTTCCGTCCTCCTCAACTTCCACATTTTTAAGGCCTCAATTCTTTTTAATTTATCTTTCCACAAAGTCCATGTCTCTGCTCCGTACAGCATCGCATTCCAGCTGTAATATCTTGCCAATATCTTTCTCGGTTCCTTTTTCAAAGGTCCACAAAGTAATTTCTTCTTATTAAATCCTTCTCTTGCCATAGCTATTCTTGATTCGATTTCCTTGGAACAAGCTCTCTAATTGTTCGATCATTTCTCCTTTCTATGCGATGCTGATCCTTTCACCTTTAGCCTCATATTATCATACTCTTAGTCTTTTATTTGCTTATTAACATCCTGTTCCCTAAATTCGTCGTTAAGGTCTTTTAAGTTTTCTGTGACATTTTTGTTTACTATCTGCCACTGTAGCCATTTCATGGGCATATATAATGCATTCAACTCTTTTACCTCCCATGTCCACTCCTTTACTTCCACCAATGCAGTCTGTTATTATCTCTTCCAAATATATGGGAAATGGGGTAGGTGACAGATAGCATCCTTGTGTAACATCCCTTCCTATTCCAATATCGTCTGTCAACCAGCCTCCTATCCTTACTCTTACTTTATGACTGAGATACAGGTCTTTCATTAGATAATATTCTTTCCTTCCATTCACTCCCATGCTTCTTAGGAATCATCATCAATTTGTCCGATCGAAATGTATAAAACGCTTTCTCTAAATTAATGTACTAGTATACAGCGCACACTGTGTTCTCTTACTTATTTGTTTGGCCAATTACTCTCAACAGACCTGTTGTATCTTTTAAACCCACAACTCGCCTGAACCCATATTGTTTTTCTCCCATTACACTTTTAGTTTTCCACACAATCTTATACTGATAACTTTTTAAACATTTAGCCACATAATTGGAGTCTGTTTCACTTTCGGAGTTGTAGGCAGTTTGAGTCTAAAGCATCAGACGTCTGGTATTTCTGCCTAGTTTAAAAAGGCATGTCGTCACAAATCTACACACCACATAGAAATTAAAATTAGTTTACTATCTAGGATTTTCTCGGCATTTTACTCATCTTCATTTCATAGAAGATGTATTCTCTTGAATGGAAAGCTTTGCATAATGAATTATGTGTACAGTATTTTGTATTTCTTAGATGATATGTTTAAATTCAAACAATAAAGTAATGTAATATAAGCTACAGCCTTACAGAGGTTGCCGAGCGTACTGATTTCCACATCGAATTTTAGGCACACTGGTTCAAAAGTGATTTCTAAAAAACAGATGGAAATAAAATGTGTTTTTTAAAAATGGAATGAGACATTCATACTGTTGGCTCCTTGCACCCAAGCGCATGGATCATTTGACTGAAGTCAGTGGAGAGCACAAATGGAGCTGATCAAGAGAGTGAGTCGGCCACACAAACTGCTGTCGGCAGTGCGTGAGTACGAGGAACATACTAAGTTGCCAAACCAAATACCTTATCGGCTATTCATTACCCTGCAGGATTCGTCATTCACAGAAAAGAGTTTTAAAAACAAAGCGAAATATGCTAAAATCTTATGGGCTTTTAATTTCGTATAGCATTTATATCTGAGCATTTTTTAATATTAACAGTGTTGTATTTTTAATCTTTTCCCTTAAAAGAAAAAAGAAAATTATTTTAAATTATTACAGCAAGTATTTAAAAATAGGATCGAAAATACTTAAATTAATATTGGTTTTAGTATGTTATTAAATCGAAACCTATTCTCTATGGTGAGGCTCCCATTGGTTTCTCTTCTGCCTACCCTGGATTATGGTCAAGTAATATTATTATGTTGTGGTACGGTGAAGCTCACACGTCGCTGGGAATGCGTTCTGTGCTCTCACCAATTAAACCAAGCATTGATTGATTACTTCACTATAACTACTGGGAGTAGTGAATGAGTGTTAAATGTGATCAATTTCGCATACGAATTGGCGTTTAAAGATGAAGACTGAAATGTTTGCCGCCATCTTTAAATGTAACTCTTCAAAATTTTAATACCAATATCAGTACATAAAATAAAAACCAACGATGTTAGGAGAAAATGTGAAAGTTAATGAATCTCATTAACCAGGAAATGATGTAATTAGGGAACTCTTTGACTCCCGTAAGAAAGTGGAAAACTATGAGTTAAAATATTTCATCGTATCAAACATGGGAAAAACAACGCTAAATAGTTATTGATGTTGAAGGGTAAGGTGCTGTACTTGGAGAGTGACGGTCACAGGCTATGGAATCGTGTCTGATAGCGTAACTAAGAGACCTGAGGGTAACCTTATGAAGATTAACAACACTTATTGTAAAAACACCCTTTACCTACTTTTCATTTTCACCATCAAAGTTGAATTGATTCTATTTGCAATATACAGTATAAAAAACATAAATTTGAATTGAGAAAATATATTGACCAAGAATATGGCTCATCGGAAACTTGGACCTAAAGCTGGAGATTGATTTCGCACATTAGACGGTAAACGAGAAATTATGGTAAAATTAGAAGAGGTAAAGATAATTATAAGAGCGAAGAAAGATGGTTGAGTACCTAGGGTTTTCTCCAGGAGCAAGGACATCACCATAATGCAAGAGAAAATTTTTACGACTTAGCACTTGGAAAAAGAATGGTTTTTATATCGACAAGTTGAAGTGGAATGTTAAAAAGAAGAGTATGAAAATTAGCACCGGCTAGGTGCATGGATCATGCCAGTGAACATTGAATCGAATGAATAGTTATTATTTCATAAGCGTTGGAATGCGGAAATCGTGATGGGGTTTAAGTCCGAATTATCAACATGATGAAAAATTCAAAAAAAATGACCAGCCCACTAAAATATGCATAACGATGGACCGTTTCCTTCACCATTGTTGTGCTGTGCGTTAGCAAAGTAAGACGTCTCACCTCTCACCAGACGAGAGGTTACTTCGTAAAATATGCACGCGCAAGTATGTGTCCATTGCAGCAGGATGTTCTTTAACGGCATCAATCGCATCTTCTTCTTTATTCCCTCGCCGGCGACGTTAGAGTTGCCGTGACTCACGGTCGCAGCTTCCTCTCGACTCTCCCAAGTGGAAATGTTTCGAATTCTCGCCAAATTAGAGGACGCCGGGGAAGGAAGGAAGATCGCTTTGATGCGAACGAAATTTAACTCTAGCCACCTCCCCACGCCTCGAGACACTTCCCCTTCCGCATCCTGGAAAAAACACTGCGAACTTTCGCCGAGATGGTTCGGAATGGGCTCCCAGTGGAGCGCGTCGACGGGTTCGACCCCCACCCCCTTCGAATCCTCCCCCATACACACACATACACACACACCGGTGTCTTCTTCACGTCATTTCGCGAGCCTTTCTCCCTCATCGAGCACATGCTGCGAGTGGAATATTCGACCTCTTCTTCCCCTCCATCCCCTTCCCCGGACTACTCTCCGGGGCGGACGGGTGGAGGCGAAAAATGAGAAAACATCCCGACATCGTCCGAGGAGAATGGGATTCCGTCGGCTCGACTTCCCGTCCCGGCACCTCCCTCCCATCCACAATCGGGGAGAGTGTGTGCGTGGCGTGAGTGAGAGCCAGCGAGGGTGGGACCTGTCTTCTTTTTTCATTGGAGACGTGCGAGGAAGAGCGCGTCGCACACCCTCCACGATGTTCTCTCCCTCTCGAGGATATGGCGTTCGCACACAAACACGCACACTAGGGAGCGCGTAAATGCGTCATCGGGGGGCCTCGACCGCCTCCGCCGTCGCCGCCACGCCCACTCATCCGTGCGGGGCCCATTGTGTGTGTGTGCTTTGCCAAGGGGTGGGGCGGGGTGGCGTTGTCGTGGAGATGGCGTGGAGAGGTCATCGGGGAAAGATGGAGGGTTTGCGGGGTGGGCGAGGAAGGACGGCGGGCGGATGGGCCCTGAGGGCGGAAGGAGGGGTCCCTCGGTGGAGGAACGCGTTGACTGTCGTGTGGGCCTTCCCGCCGCTGGAGCTTCATCGGTAGACTGGGCACGCAAAATGTTCCGTTCATTCCGGCCTAATTGGACATTAATTTCTTCCGTTTTATACCCGTTTAATAAACGGGGAGGGTTTCCCAGACCGTCCAGTTTTGTTAAACTACGATGGATAGATATGTTGATTATCCCAGGTCTCGTTTTATGGAGTTATAATTAAGGTCGATGAACCTAGGTAATATTTGAGGGATTATAAGTATAATAGAGCTATTAATAAAAATCATTTTTCGACTGCTACTTAACCCTAGCAGAAGAGAGGCTGAATAAAGAAAAATTAGTCGGGTCTATTTATATTCTGATGATGTTTTGCCTGATATCTCTTGAAACTCATATATTTTTGGGATTAATATGAGTGCCACAGTTCAATAGTAATTATTCTGAAGGATATACATCAGAATATTTTACGGAAAGAAATAACAAGGGAAGAACGAATCAACCCGAAGGTTGGTGTGGAAATGAAATTTAATACTTAATTAAAACGGTTTTTCCAAAAACCAAACGCTTGAACACTATCAAACTTGCATTGGAGTCTATCATGCGTATAGAAACAAAATAACACTTGGACGGTCGTTGGACTGTTTGGGCGGTGACCCTTCACCTTTGTCGGCAGATGAAAACTGAAGGGAGACGGAAGGAAATGAGGAGAGGGGCAGGAGAGGGGTGCGGCGAGGGAAGGGGGGATCAAGTGTACCTTGTTGAGTCCTGGGGATCGGTAGGATGAAGGATCGAGACATATGAGGACTCACGGGCCCTTGCGTGCATGTTGGAGAGGAATCGGGGAAGGTCGAGGAGGGAAGCAGTGGTCAAAGGTGTGTCGGGGGTAGCAGAATACAATAGAGAGGGTGGGCAGGGATGCAGATTTGATCAAAAACCGGTGATAGCCTGTAGTACGAGCCGAAACCTACCTCAACCGTTAGATTACTGATTGTAATAGCAAGAGTAGAATGGCACAAACGTGACACATATTTGGAAGCAAAAACCGTAGAACGAACAAAAAATAGAGAAACACACGATAGTTAGAAGTTTCGGTGGCGGCAACCTTCCTTAATGGCCGTTTTAGACATTTATTTTCATTAAAGAGAGGGATAAGGAAGCTGGAATGAGGAAGACGGCGGGAGAGGGGAATAATGGTAAGAGAGGGAAGGATTTGATTGGGCAGTTGACCGAAGGGACCGAAGATGAAAAAAGGGGAAGGGTATTATATCTTTCATGAACAAGATTGAGTGATGGCTGGCAGAATGCTTCACAAAGCTATATATATATAGTATATATAATCTTGAAAATGACGCTCTCCGGCGACGCACAAACACACAAACACTAGATAATAAATATTACACACACAGAAACATAAAAGAAGGACACTTACAGTAGATATTTACGTTTCGACGGCACGGCTGTCGTCATCAGAATTATAAATATATACATATAAATAAATAAATAAATAAATAAATATATATATATATATATATATATATATATATATATATATATATACATACATGCACACACACACACACGTGTATTCACTAGAGAGTTCCTTCTTTCCCCAGAGGAAGGTGGTTTGACCACAGAAAATAAAATTTGGAATGCGTGTAAGTGATACTTGTGTGTTTCTTTGTGTTTTTGCTGACTAGCGATATCTCCCTCCTTCGTTTAAATTATTATTCACACCCGTCAGAGTTTCTTAAAAGAGATATATTCAAGGTAACCTAGATACTTGTAAATAGCTAAACCGTGGAGAATATTTTTCAAATGTTTTCCTCTTCTAATGGACAAGCTCCATGTACAGCTGAAACTCCTGCTCAGAGGATATCCGATAAGCCAAGCTATTCATTAAATAAGAAAGTCAAAAAATGGTAGGTCAATTCCTTATTTATTCTATTACGGTGAATACTATATTGACCGACCAATGATTGTTGGTTCTCAATTTCGAAACTTAAAATCGCATGGGACTAGCAACAAGAGTACTTATAATTTAATATATATTTAGTTGTGTGAAAAACAGTTTTTAAAAAAATAGCGACCACATCTATCC
This sequence comes from Hetaerina titia, assembly GCA_037158775.1. NCBI lineage: Eukaryota > Metazoa > Arthropoda > Insecta > Odonata > Calopterygidae > Hetaerina > Hetaerina titia. The sequence goes on from CM073772.1 coordinate 115,093,958, forward strand.
CCTTGCATCTTCATTATTCAGTTCCTTTCCCAGAATTTAATTAGGTGCTGATAAGCACCTAGATTTAACACGTCTATGCTTTTCAGAAATTATGAGTAAGGGTAGTAAATTGTCCTTCAGCAAATGACTTTCCTGTATTTGTAAAGGTACTTTCCTTTACTATCATCAGCTCTCTTCATTAAATTTTTCACAGACAGAAAATCTTTCTAAACATGCTCATATTGTTTTGACCTAGTGTAAACTATTAGAACGTATTAATTACTTCCAATTCACATGTTAGATCGAATACTCTTCCATGATCACTTTTGCGAGTGCGTGCGTCCGAAATAGGGTGACAACCAAAAGGAGACTGATAAAATTAGACCCGGCTCCATTTCGGTTTCGATCGATTCATTATTGAAAAGTATTTTCCGTGGAGACAAATGGGGCCGAGTCGGAGGAGTGATAAAGAGGCAGGGGCGGCTGGCCGAGTGGGGAAAGGGGGGTGGGCGAGGGGGGGTTCTGGCGAGGGAAGGGGTGGGACGCTATGCGTTGCTAGGCAGCGGGAGGAAGGAAGTGGGGCGCGGGGGGTGGGGGAAGGGCGGGGCCGACGCCCGTCGCGCCGCCTGTGGGTGGTTTTTACGGCGTGGTGGCGGGGGGGGGGATTGACGGAGGAAGGGTTCGGGGTTCTAGGGTGGGTGGGTCACGTGAATCGCAGGGATTGGGATGCCCCCAAAACTTTTCCTCCTCCCGAGCAGAATTCCATGATTGCCTAAATGAAATATTTCGGTGGGCCGAAGAAGCGCCTCGCTTAGTGGCTTCAAAGCCATTTTCGTCTAGATCATCAGGAGAATTCCGAGCATTAAATGTGGTAAAAATCCTTTTAGAGTGAGTGACGAAGAGGTTCCTTGAAAATTGCGGGAGTCCACGCTACTTTTCGTGCACTGGGCGCAAGTAATAAAGAAGTGTGAACTGTTGAAACAGGCCCTGCTACAAATTCAGGTGTAATGCGTATGCGCTAACCCATGTAACCAGCTTTGATGCTTGAGACGTGCTGATGTTTTCTTTTCTGAAGAGTCAATCATTTCAATTATCCATTAGAATTATTTGATATTCTAGAAATTTTCCTTAGGTAGGTCACTGGCGTTATGGAGTCGAAAATATCATTCAATTGACCTCCTTGACTGGTCAAAGAAATGAAAAAGCTTCTCTCTAATGAGCATTTGAATCGAGCATGGATGCAAGTAGCATGAAGAAATAAATAAAAGCCGATTGTCACTCCGAGCCCACAGCTCGGATTGTTTTCCAATGGTAGAACTGAAAAGAGGAGAGGGGCATCTCATCTTTCAACGATGGATTTCATTTTTTGCCGCGAAATCATTGTGAATGGCGATCGCAGACCTTTCCCACACACCATCAAAAGCAATTCCTTCCTCTTTCTTTCTTTTTTTTCGTTTATTCGCATTCGCTTAGTAATGTATCCGTCCATCTCGCATGCTTGGGTGACCCGGAGCGGCATCCGGAAAACGCACACACACGCACAGCAGCCACACGTGCGCTCGCGGAATAATGGAGTGTGTGCCTTGATAGATGAAGATTTGATTTGAGGGGCGGAGAGGGGTTCGGGGGAGTGTGGTCGAGACCGTGTTTGGGGGTGCATGGATGACGAGCGGCCCTCGGAGAGTCGCGGGGGGTGGCGCGCTGCGGGGAAGAGGAGCACGTCCTTCCCCCTCGCGCCCACCTGCGTCGAGAGAGAGGCACGGTCGAAGTGTGGTTGTTTGAACTTTCGAACGCTTTTCCACTTCGACGCTCCGCCCATCGCTCGCTCCCGATCCCGAAAATGGGTTATTCCGTGGAGTTTGCTGGGCGCAGTTTAAACGCGCCCCTCTGCACCGAGCAAAGTACACACGAGGTGAAATAGGTAGACGAGGTTTTGGTTCTGCGGTTGTCGGGACGCACGTGTGACACATAGCGCGCGTTAATTGAGTTTGAGAGCGTATTTTGAGAGCAGCTGAAAATGTATTCCTCCGGAGTTGGTCTTTGTGCGACTAACCGATTTCTCAAAATAAGGCAGTTCCTATCATCCATTGAATACGACGAAATTGCTTCGCGATTCGATCAATTCTGAAGCCATGTCGTTTCTTAACTGTGTCAACCAGTAATTTTTTTTATAGTTTGATCAAAGAAATTTTAATTTGCAAACAAATTATTTTTTAGAACATTTTATGACTTTGTTTGTTCACATTGATGTTGAATATATTGATGTTATTGCGAAAAATCGTAGCTCGTCTAATGAGGTCTATTCTGAGACCACGCTGACACCATTTGAATGTAAAAATATCAAGCTTAAAGTAATATTTCGTGACCGCCATCAATTTATTGAACTACTCTTAACAAATAAATATCTATTGCAGCTTTCGTAGGAACTTTTTCAAGTGATGAACATTTTTTTCAAAGGAAAAAGGTGCTTTATGAAAGTAAAGCACCCGAATTTGTTATGAAAATCGCATGTCCTCGGAGGTAAATGTATGTAAAATATGTCCTCGGAGGTCAGTGACAGAAAACGATTGGTCTAACAACTTTGTAGACCGAAAATTAAATAATTCCATCTTGCTTTTCTTCGGCAAATGCGAAAACGTGCAAATGATGACAAAAATAGTTCGTTTTCAATATTCTTTTAAAATCGTATTAGATACTTTTTCTTCCAACAGGGTGTGTTTTCGTTCGTTTATCTTTCGTGAGCACTTGGATTGCCTTTTATGGAACGGTTAATTCTGTACCTCTAGTTTACCAATGATTTTTCCCTCTACCCTTATTATTCCCTTGCGATTCATGTTTTGCTAGAATTTTCTTTTTCTCTATCTTTACACGTAGCACTAAATGTGAAGAATGCACGAAAAATAACCTGTAACTGCTGAACTTCATACTTGCGGATTATATTTTGAATCATCTACATCTACCTAATGCCCCGCAAGCCGCCGTAAGGACGTGTGGTGGGGGGTGTTAGGTCATCACCCGTAAACGAGAATAAAACCACATGCAATACCCACATATTTATGCATACTCATTCCAACAGTGGCGTATTTATTCATGGAAAAACCTTTTTAACCTTCACCTATGCCAGTATATAAAAGTATCAACTGACATACACGTGCACCTTAGAATGTATTCAAAATTTATCCAATAACGTGGAATTTAGAATTCAAAAGTAAGTAGGGAAAATTTCACTACCACATGGGCACGCAACTCATGGTCTCCGCTCCCAAGGACGGAGACCGTGAGTATCCAGTGCAATTGATAAAATGTAATCTCTTCCGAGGGTTTACCGATCATTTTGTCCTTTTTACACTTCGCCCATTGCATTACACTTGTCGAAAGGTTGCGAATGAAGTTTGCATAAGTTGCACACAAGTTAGTTCTTCCGTCGCACAAAAACGCCCATGTTAAAAGGGGAATCCAGTGACAAATTCCAAGAAAATGCGGGAGATGCTGCAACAGTAACTTTTTACGGAGCCATCCACTAATAGGCATTACAATGAAACAATTACAGTGTGCGAAAATCATTCGCCTTGACCGGGAAATTTCAGAGTTTTAAGAGTGTTCAGGGTTTCACGAGTCGATAGCTTAACTGGCTGAAGCACTTGGCCGGAAAGCGAGGGATCCCGGTTCAAATCTCGGTCGAGGCGAATGATTTTTATACTCTGAAATTGTTGTATTGAAGGGAATTTAGGTTTTGTATTTTTGATATCTCGCTCCCAATGAGTCGTTTCCCTTCATCAATCATCGGATTCGTATGCTGCGCGAAAGCACGTCTTCCCATCACGGATGGCGTGAGCGCTTACTTATCGGTTCGAGGGAGGGATTCTTTAAAATCAGGCATTCCAGGCCGATGGGGAGATGTACGTACGGCGCTCCTCTCAAGTGGATCCATCCCCATTCAAGAATCCGACCTGCCTCCTCCCCCCCCCCGCCCCCGAGGGGAGGATTGGAGTGGGTAGGGAAGAGGGAACGGGAAGGGAATGGTCGTGGGAGAGAGAGATGCCCCCGGAGGCGGTCCCGCTTCTTCCTCCCCATGGGCCGCCATTGGACCCCAATCCGGGCCCCCCGGGTCGGAAATCTGGCAACCGACTCGCAACAGCGGGTCCCGTTCCTATTCCCACCCCTCCCTAGCCCTCCACTCGTCTAATCCACCCCTCCCGTGCAGCCCATCGCCACTCAAACCCACTCGTTCCACTACTCCCAACGCCACCCTCCTCCCTCCCAATTCGTCTCATGCCTCGCTGTCTCTCGACCAAAGAGGGACTTCTATTTCTTTCTCTCTCTCCCATCCCTTTGTCCACGTTTGAAAAAAAAAGGATCCGGGAAACGAGACAAACTATCCAGCCACGGAGGTCGAGGATTCGGGCGAGTGTTGTCTGACACGTATTCCAAATCGTAATTTCCGCAAGATTGTTGCGGGTGTAAGGGAGTGTTTTTTTTATCGAACTGTTTGCAAATGTATTTTGGCTTATTAACTTAGTCATTATTGCGTGCATCACGTGGCTTATCAAACTAGCGAGACCGACGTAACGACTTGCACTTAACTTTGGGATTGAAATTACATTTTGTTCGAGAGGTAAATTATCAAAATATTTGATTAATTATTGTAAAGTTTTCAACGATATGAGGTAACCTGTCAACATTTTCGTATTTGCCCACTCGCTGCAACATATTTTCACATTTGAAAATTAGGTGGTACGAGATTGGGAATTCGTTGGTAATGGAGGAGCGGGACACGTATATACCTCGGAATACGAAAACGGAAAATACGGAATATATCGAATCCGAAAACCTAAATATATTATTATAGATAACACCCCATTATATTACTCGGTGGTTTTCTTGATCCCTAAATTTTTCATGAATAAATTTGGAGAGGATACTCGCTTTTTAGGATTGAGCCTGCAATTTTGAGGTATCGTCGTATACCCATTCATACTAATTAACACTCAAAGAGACAACCACTTTCATGTTCATACCACTCGGTATAATAATTAACGCTGATGCATAAAATAAAAAGAAATAATTCATCGATAAATTATTGATATTTTCAGTCACTAAAAATAAATCTCTATTAATCAGATTAATTCATATTTGTGTCGGTTTCTATGTTAGTCTGAAAAAATCAGTGCTTCTAGTACATTTTTTGTGCACTACTTTTCCATACCATTTGATAAAAACTAAGCGAAAAGTTGATAACCTTAGATTCAACCAAGAATCTGATATCAGGTAATCGGAGACGACTAAAATGGAAATTTTCCTGGTTTGAGGGAGTAGCGGGGCCTAGGTCGTAAAGCCGATGTCATAAGGTGAAACATGAGGCGTGTTTCAAGGCAACTGAGGTGCTTGTTAATTTATGGGATACACTGAATCAGATTTCGAGGTTGAAGCCAATCGATCAATTTATCCGTCCTCGGACGATGCTTTTAAAAACGTACGCACAACAGGTAAATGGTATACCGATGTTTCTATTTTCAACACTATTAAAATTTTAAAAATACATATTTTATCGGATGTCTCTTCATCCCGAAAGTTTATTTATTTATTTAATTATTTATATCGTTGAAATTAGGCAATTTTCCTGGTGACAACGGTCAAGTCTGGCCAACACTCTTACCTAGACTTGACCGTTCTGGTAACTCTTTAAATGCACATACATACGAGTACATACTTATACATCGCGCCTAACCTTCTCCTTTTTCTTCTATTTTTCAAACTCTCCCATTTCAGTACATCCAAAATTTCCGTGACAGTCTGTGACTATGACTAAATTACTTTTCTCCTCCTCCGTAGGTAAGGGCAGAAAATAATAACATCTTTTTCATTCACAGCAAGAAAATGGAAATGTTTGGAAATAAAACAATGCTAGTCTGTTGATAAAAGTTAATGGCTGCCATTAGCTGGGAACCGTGAGGACATTTGCGAAGCAGTGTGTGACAATGAACATGCATAGTAATTATGGTACAGTTTTTCATTTTCGACAGTGCTTGCGTATCATGGTCGTAGTGAGATCCCACTGCTTAAACTATTGATTTATTGTGTAATGAACCCACACGCGTTGCATTTTGGGAATCTATGGACAACTTAAGAGGAGAGGAGGTATTTAGTGTGCTTTACGTCTGTTCCGTCATTATTCGGTATTTTCAAAACCCCAGGAGGGACCATAATCAGCTAATTACCGTTTTTATGAATGGAAACCCGGTTGAGAGAGATCGCATTTTCGAGGCTCAAAAATGATTGACTGACAGTCAATTTTAATTCGTTTGAATATTCTCCGCCCATTAAATTTTAATTGAGTCATGGAGCTATCGCTTGAACAGTAGCGTTCATCACATCTATGTTGGGTATCTTTAGAAATGCTGTAGCATCGGTTGAATCTCTTGACATCAGACAATTCACTCAAGTTTGTCGCTAAGCATAATAAGCTATAATAATGTTATATGAGCAATTACTTCAAGTGTACTTAGAAATCGTCTAATCTTTACCACTTTGCCGTAACTTAAGACAATTTCCACAAGAATAATTTTAAGTTAATCTGGTGAGTATTTCAGAACCCGATCCCCTTAAATGTTTTTCCGGAAATAATTGTTGGAAAAGTTTGTGGTAGAATGAGTGCAAATGTACCAAAAAGTACTTTTCCTTCAGAAAACAGTACCAGGCGGCTTATAATGGATAATTTATACGAAATTTTATACTGAATTCTTCAAGTCTTTCGTAGATATAAAATAGTACTTAAATGGACACATTTGCCTCCAAGTTAATAAAGGCTTCCGATAATACGTATTGTTTCAATTAGAATGCATAATATTTTCTAATTTTCACCCACCGCGGAATGAAATTTTAGCTCAGATATATTTATTTCGTGGCCGTAAAAAAATGTTATTTGAGCTTACGAGCTGAAATGCGAAGAGTTCAATATTGCAATGTTATTTAGCCGATACGGCAAGGGTAAATGTTGATTTTGGATCAGGATTCAATTTAACTAATGGTCCAATACAATTCAAACTTCATTAAAGTTTATGAAAAAAGACATATGAAGCTCTTGTTTCAATTCGATGCTATTCTTACTTTTTTAGAATTTATGAGTGTTTTTTCGTTAGCGATACACAGGAATAATATTAATTTTTAAGATATTTTCTTCTTTGTTTGGAATTTGGTGATTTACGATTCCCGCATTTTTCGAGCTGCGTCCGCGGATGTCGTTTAAATTCACAACAGTTTTGGTGATTTACGTTTAGTGGGTCTAAGTTATACGCATCTGATGAGCATTTCGTAAAAGTACTTTCGAAATAAAATCCTATTCGATCCTGCTGCTGTTGCTGAATAGGTTCGGCTTTCAATTTCTTAAGCGTGGAAAGAAGGCGCAATGGGAGCCGAATACTCTTGATTTAAATCAATTCGCTCGACTGTTCTCCGCACGTGAGGCTTCATGGCATCCCCTTTTCCATTCGCCCCCTCTCCTCTATTCCATTCCCCGCTACCCACAGACCCCGTCATTTCCTCCACGCACCCTCTCCGCCCCTCACCCCCCCCCCAGCCCCGCCACACCTCTCTCCTCCCACTCGGTGCTAGTTGTTGAAGTCAGGCATTGGTTGCCAAGAAAAGAATAAGCGGTGCCTGCGAATTTTATAATGATGTTGCCGAAATTCGGACAAAGGGGGTGCAACGACCTGGAACACGAAGTTGAGGAATTCATTAAATTTTATTCATTTTCGACATTTTCGCACATTTAAAGACAAGGCTCTTTGTTTCCCGCATTGTTTACGTATGCGGATAGTTAATGACGTCAAGCTGTGAGAGAAATTGTATGCCTACGTGACGTAATGTATGGTCAGCTTTTGCACTATGCTTGATGTTAGGCGGATAACGGGTAGGAACAATCTCGGAGAATCGCGTATTACGCATTTCGTAGGGAATACTTTGATTTCGGAAGGAAATCCCTTATTTGCTCATCTAAGTAGAAATCTTACTGCAGTATACTTCTTAAAATGCCGAAGGTAACAATGGAAACAAAATATCTCATTTTTACCGACTTTCTCTTTTATTCTTATTCTAAGTTCGCGAGTTTTTCTTCGTATTTATTATCTTTCTATGGAATTCATTTTAAATCTGCCTTTAAATTTTTACTTTATTTGTAAATATACTTTGATCGCTCGCTAATTCTATCATTCGCTTACGTAATTCAACCTAACAGAAGTAACGTCCACCGGCAATCCTAAAATGGTTTGCAATGAGTCTCAGTATTTTAACCCTTTATTCCATTATTTTCATTGTCTTTGGTTGTTTTCATGCAACTTTTTCCCGTTGTACTCCCCCCCCCCCCCGATGTCTACTCCTGCAATCCATACTCTTACTATGGTCTTCCTCTGCAGGTACTCCCTTCCATCAACCGACATAATGTCGATTCAATCACGCGGCCATGCCTGAGGAACGCCATTTATATAATATATTCAGAAATGTTAATTTCAGTTCCAATCATTAAAAAGTTCTTCGGATGTTTGCGACAACTTTATTCTTTGTTTTGCGGTTTAAACGTGCTGTATAATACTTCGCTACTTTCAAAACTCAAGTGGGTGGGTGACCTTAACCTAATGAAATTACTTATGTACGAGCTTATTTTAGAACGCTGGAAAGATGTATAATTTGAGGAGGAGGGCAGGACTGGGGGAGTGGGAGCATAAAAATTTGCGGCGATAATAGATACGCGAAGGCCGATTCCTTATCCCTGCACGCAGCGTGTAGATTCCAAGTGCGATAAGGGCCTCCAATCTGCACTCCTTTTCCTTTGTAAATTTTTTCCTTCTTCTGTTTTTCTCTTCTATTCGTAGTCTCTCCTCCCACATTAGTTCCCTCGAAATAGCAGAGCATATTACGGATATATGTTTGTTTGGCTATTTTTACACGGTTCCATTAAAATGACTCGGGTTACAATTATAAGTGAGGTTAGCCGATTTAAAAAAAATTGATTATACCTGTAGCGGAAGGAGTATTAAATCCTCTCTTTCCAGAAAAGGTCAGAAGGATAATTTTCCCTAGAAAACATATTTAAGGTTTACTGATAAGTTCATGGGAACCTATTTTTTGGTATCCTGAAGATTACACAAAAACATTTTTTCGCATAAATTGCTTAAAAATCGTGATAGGTCAGTATCCTGGCTATTTTCAGTACAGTACGTGTGAATATAAATCATTTTATATTATATTATCTAGCCTTTTATTGCACAAAGTTGTAAAGTAAATTGCAAATATTTTGAGGCATTGTGAAGGAGAACAATGCTGAATAGGCAATGGACAGAAAATGTGAGGAAAGATATATATATATATATATATATATATATATATATATAATATATAACTTTGACAGCAGCACACAATATGAGAACACATAAAAGGAACACTCACACGTTATTTCTTCATAATTTCGACGGAATTGAGTTCGTCGAAATTATCAAGAAATTACGTCTTCGTAACTTCGAAGAAATCATATTATATATATATATATATATATATATATATATATATATATATATATATATATATATATATATATATATATATATATATAATTCACTGAATTGTCATAGCAAACACAGAAACTAAAACATATAAAAGAGGGACTCACTAGTTCTCGAATTTTCGGTGGTGCAACCACCTTTCTCAAGAGGAATTAGGAACAGAACTCTGTTCTGTTCCTAATTCCTCTTGAGAAAGGTGGTTGCACCACCGAAAATTCGAGAACTAGTGAGTCCCTCTTTTATATGTTTTAGTTTCTGTGTTTGCTATGGCTATTTAGTGAATTTTATTGTGCACGTTCGTGGCTTTTCCAAGAAAGTGACTATATATATATATATATATATATATATATATATATATATATATATATATATATATATATATACAAATATTCATTCACATAGAAATAGATGTAAATAGAGGGGATAGGAACACACATGAAGGACGAACACAGGAGAAGTGGGGAAGGCGGAATCAAGCAGACCACGAGTGTAAAAATATTTCCTCGACCGGGACTTGAACGCCGGATCTCTCCACTTTCCGGGCGGAAGCTCTATCCACTTCAGCTATCGAGAAAACCTAATTTACACTGAGATCTGCGATGTTTTAAAGCGCCCAAGTGTGCTACTATCCCCTTTCTTTATATCTATGTCAATGTGAATAAATATTTGTTCGCCATATGGCGGTATTTCGTGTTTGAATTTGTATTTGGCCAATGTGGCTCGTCTCTTCTTCTGGCTATGCGTGCCATGAAACGCACCGTTTCTATCCCTTATGATGTTGTTTGATTGCTAACATCTACTGTCCTTTCCTCTTGTTTGTGTGTCGTCTATTTCTCCTTTGTGGGTGTAACAGCTCCCTATCACCATCTCTTAGCCAATTAATCTAAGCACTTGACTAACTTGAGAAAGTCACAGCAATGAACTATAGTGTAAGTTATCTCATCGTTCTTAAGCATAGAAGATTTTGGGACCCTCTGTGAACTAGTACACGTAAGTAAAAGGGCAACTGCAAATAAATGCATGTATCCCACATAGGGCTTAATATTTGAAAAAGGCGTTCGAAATATCCGTAGAATTATGTTAAAAGAAACTAATTCCATCAAAGGAATACCTTGAAAGTACTCGTGTTCAAAGGGATAGTTCAAGGAAATTCCAATAATCAAGCACAATCTTGAATACACTTTGAACACAATGGATCTAGCGCGCATAGAATCTAGTGCTGAATGAAACAAAATACAGCCTTCAAATTCAATTGAAGTTATAATTAACGAACTGAAACCGTTACACGATTGCTGTAAAATTTCGAGTTGAATTTGGGAGAGACTCGAATGGCGAAATAACCTTAAAAATAGATAATGACTATTGCTCCGTTTTAAATTTAATGTGCTATCAATCGAAAGCGTAATTGTTTTGCCTTTCGAAATTTAAATGAAATTTGAATTTATTTTAAAACTCGGTGAGTGAAAAACACTTTGTGAAGAGTGAAGACGGTGTGGATTCCCAGAAGGGAAATATTTTGTGCTGTCGAGGGTAGCAAACGTGAAGTTGTGCAGTGCAAACTTTTCGGAAGCCAAAGCAGTGAGTTTAACGTAAATATTTTAAATTTTTTAAAACCTATGAACTCAACGCTGTAGAATAACTAGACATATTGAAAAAAAATGCTTCATTCTAAAGCCACTCGTAATGAATTTCGTTTGTGACCCTCTTCTTCCCCAATCATTGACGGACGCATGGACAAATATTCCCTTTTCCTCCACCTCTTCAGTTTTTTGTGTATTTTACACCTTATGATTCTGTTTAATCATATGGACTCAAGTCGTACGAAATATTATGAGTTATGTCGGTAAAACTTTAATTAATGCCATTCATATTTTAATTTTACGTTGAAATAATCCTATCTCTAGATTATTTCAGCATGAAAGATTACTGTAAGAAGATTGCAATTTAGACTTGTACAAACAAATAAAAGGAATCCTTTTTCTCAGACAAAAACTTTGTAATTAAATGGTGAAATAAAATAAAATAAATTTTAACCATATTCCAAAATAAAATGTCAGATAATAGTCATTCAAATCACATGTTCAAATGACGGAATGCCTATAATGACTGGTTTCCTAACACCATTGCCAGCTTACACGGTCTTTCACAGACTTAGATATTCGTGCCAAACCTCAATTTGACATGTTTTTCGTTCCCCAAAGGCGTGGCAGGATCGTTTGGCCCCGTATAAATTAATCCTGGAGTTTTATAAAATGTAGCAATAATATTTAGTGCCTAAAATTATCCAACGGTGAATGTAATATGAACAAAGAACTTTGTCATGCATGGAGGCAGACAGGAGCACGTATGGAAAATTATATACATAGAGATTATAGGTGAGCAAGGATTCTTGCCAACGATAAATAGATTAAGGGCATGGCGAGGCATATTTTTTCGCTTACCGATGTAAATCCATTGAAAGATATTTCTAAATATTAAAAAATCGTAGCTTCACCCAATTCGAAGATTTTACTATATCTTCCTGGGAAACCGTAGCAGTTACCGGGACAGGAACTGGCTCCCCTAACCTGATATATGAATTTCACCAACCGTTGGACTTAGAACTGGGTGATTTCTACTCTCACCTATTAACAGACCGAACGTATTGATAACTATGGTTTTGTTGTCTTTTAAATTTAATTCCCGATATAATTTGTCTATATCGGTTGTCATATACTTATCGTACGATGAACGGAATGAATAGGCATTTTGAACTAGTTTTTGTTGAAAATGAAGCTCCGTTCGTGTAAGGCTCACTTTTTAATGGCTTCTGTTGATCTGAATGGAGAAATGGGGTGCATGGGGAGAAATTCGTTGCATTTTACCCAAACTCGAATGTAAAATTGCAAAATTCAGTGCATAAAAAATGGATATGATTTATAAGAGACTGTCTTAGCCGTTACTTTGTGGAATTTTTCCATCGTAAAGAAAGAAAGAAAACACGGCAATTCCACATTTACACTTTTATCAGACGACCATGGTTTCACCACTGCGTGGCATCTTCAGGTTACACCTGAAGATGCCACGCAGTGGTGAAACCATGGTCGTCTAATAAAAGTGTAAATGTGGAATTGCCGTGTTTTCTTTCTTTCTTTACGATGGATATGATTTAGTTGGTATACAAACTTAGCTTTCTTTGTGATAAATAAAGGCATCAATCATTATATGGAAACAAGAACGAAATTTGACTTCAAATCCATGCTTCAGAATTTCACGCGACAGAAGTGGCGTTTGTGTGGCAAGTGTGCATTTTGCGCCAAGCTCATTCAGCCCCTCCTTATACGGAAGTCGTCCATGGCTCTAAATCATAATTCAGCTGCATTGGATTTTAAAGTTCGGTCGATAATATTTCCAATGTACTCCAAACTTTTCTGTTACTGAAGGCAAAGGGAATTAGGTATCATGTGGCTGCAAAAAAAAATAGCAAAGCAATAGGCACTTCTCGAGAATTTTCAAAACTTCTTACCGAAAATGTATTTCAATAACCAGTCTGATTCCAATGTGAGTTTTTTTGCGAGAGTCAACGATGCGTCGCATGAGGAAAAATAAGAGAGTTTGTAGATTCGAAATATGTTTGAAGAATATAAGTTGGTAGGTACATAGCAATTTTTCGACAACAGTTGTGATGATCGATGAAAAATATAAAGAATGTTGTAGAACGTTTTAAATGGTGTGGGTAAAATAAACGAAAACATTTTTAGACATTTTTAATTCGTGTACAGCTTATTCAGGTGTCATGCATATTTTAATGTAAATTGATTTTAATTTCCATTTCGGGATGTTTTCAAACATTTAGAAAAGTTTAATGATGAGGAAGGAGTGACATTTTTCATTAAAGTTTAAAATTAAAATAGGATCACTGAGTAAATAATACTTTGTGCCACTGCCTTAATAGTTCAAACCGATGTTACTCTCATTATATACTGCTCTTAAATCTTTAATGGAACTGTTTTTTTAATTACATATAATGATCAATATAACGGGTTATGAAGTCTCAAGATTGGTTTGTAGTAGCTTTCCAAACTGCGTTTCCTTCCTATCTCTGGATTTCCTCATAGTTCAAAAATTCCTATCGTCTACTACGCATTGTTCAAACAAGATTTTCACATAAACATTTTTCCCTACACGTCTCCTTCAATTTTAGTGTTTATTAAGATTTTTTTCTTTGTCCTATTTTAACAGTCCTTCACAGGATTCTCTTCACTCACTCTAAAAAGGACTTCTTCATTGATCTATCCGTTTTATTTCCAACATACTTCTATAGCTCAGCATTACCGTCGCATTCAATATTCTTTCTCTTCTATCGCTCCATTCGCACATCTGTAGAAATGTAGACGAAGAAGCGTTATTCATCTTCGAATGAGGATTGCGGTAGTCCAAGGGTAGAGCGTAAGCCATATTACCGGAGGACCCCTGTTCGATTCCCGGGTACGCCTCTCCAGACACCTTCTACTTCACCCAAGATTTGTGATTTTTCGGGTACCAGATCTTCCTGGGAAGCCATAACCGGCACAGGGAAAGGAACTGACCCCCCAACCCTGATCCCTGAATGCCATACGCTGTCTGGCTTGATACTCTACGAATTCTACTATCACCTACCAAACCGACCTTCGGGTTGATTAATGCATTTGTTCCAATATCCTCTGCAAAAATGGGGGTAACTAATTTTCTTTCTTGGTACCAGAAGAATTATGTTTTACGCCTTTTTTTAAGTTTCAGCTATTGCTTATTTCAGTAATTTCACAATGCTTCCTTTAACCCAAAAATATTCGCTCTTCAATGTAGACATGCACCGTTTCCAGTTATTTCACTATAGGCAAAAATTTAAGTTTGTAAAGCTAAAAGTATCGCTGTGTTTTCCAAGATTCAGTCTCGGGAAATCATAATCCCAGCTTGATGAAATGCAAAAGTTCACCGGATGAGTCCTACCCTCTCTTGTGACCGTTTCCATTCTCCAAGTCTCATTCCTTTGAATCAGAAGAGCCCAATGAAATCCTGACGGGCAAAAGATTGTATTAAGGCTCAATTTATTTAATGACAATTCCCCCCAAAAGAATCCGACCCTTTAAGGAACGAATTAATATCCATTTGCCGCTTTGGAATCTCACCTCCTCCACACTTTCTGCGAGATGACATTCCCGGTCCCGAAAAGTGCCAAAATTGCGTCACTCCTCCCCTCGGCTGCCTCGGAGCAAAGAAACAATCGCGGGCGCTTACCTCCAACGCGCCCTCCTTTAAGGCAAGCCTCGGCCGTTTATTCATCTCTTCTCCTCGCCTATCTCCCGCGATTGTTGTCGCCTCCCTCGGCGATTCCTTCCCATTGGCCGACACCGCAGCGCACAGAACTCCTCCTCATCGGCCAAACCGTCTTCGCCTCTGCTCCTTGCGATAATTCCTTCTTCCCCTTCCACTCCATTCTCCCAATCCAGGGTCCCTTTTACGCCAAAACCCTTTCTCGCGTCTCTCTTCCTCAGGAGTTGAAACCGTCGAGGACGGGACGCTTTTATTGTCGATGCTTCAGACTCTTAATTATCCGGATTACTTCCCGTTAGTTTTCCTTGGATGGGTTATCCCCAAAAAAATATCATTATTTTCATATTGCATGACTTGATGTCAGTCCAAATGAGCTTTAAAGAGAGGAGTAGGAAGGAACGTTGCTAGCTTCAAGAATGGGGTTAAAGAAAAAGAGTAAGTACGTGACGGTCGAAAAATTCCATCAGTAGCAAAACTCGGAGCACAACCTTGAATCGTTCGCTTATTTGACTTTTTTCAAAACACTTCTCAATTTAATTCGTACAGATTAAATCACAGTAAAACTTCCAGCGTCAAAACAGCAAATACCTACTATTAGACTGCAATTACATTGAAAGGCTGAAGTCAGTGTACCTCTTGCCACAAGCCATCGTGGCGTCTTTTAGTCCATGGTAAATGTTTTCTCTACAATTTGTGTCTGTTGTCCATTGGCTAATTTTTTAGTACGACGAGGTCCGGGCGATGAAATTAGCCTAGGATGAAAACTGGTTTATCCCCTTTTGTTGCATGACCTACCGAAGAGACACGTGGTCGTAGCAGGGGAAAAATTACGAAAAGATTCAAATGATATCTTGGTGAATAAATAAAAAATGAAATATTTGCAGGGACATACAAATATGAGAAACTGTAAAAGAGAGATTAATAAAAAAAATGGTGGGAAGGAGAGATTTTGGCAGCCTAGTCTAAAGCTAATGCGCCATAATGACAGTGACAGATTCATCGATTGAATTATGAAATTATTTGTCAAACAGTGACTAAAGCTACGAGTATTCCTCTGAAATCAGGTTAACCGCATTTCAGTAGCAGGCCATTTCTAAATTCATTGCTTCTTTTTTAGTTGACATTTTTTTTACATTTTCGTATTTCGAATCCGGTTTCATCGCTGTATTCAACGGAGAAGCGCATAAATGGCGTCCGTAATGCGGTGCTAGAGATAAAAGGAAGGAGGTGGAGTAATTGTAAATGCCGCTGATAGGAGAAGTTAAGGCACCACCGAAACGCATAAAAGTAGAAATAAAGTTCATTTTCCATAAAACCTACCATTCCTCTTCCTGATATCCCTTGTCTCAGCCAGAGGCACCTGAATTCCACAACGAAAGGCTGAAACTAAAACACAATATCAAGTCTTAAAGCATCTCTAAATAAACATCAAAAATGGTGTTTAACGAGAAAATTTATTTTTAGACTCTTTTGGTGCCGCCGGTACAAGCAGACGGATAGGAAATATAAGCGTAAATTAATAAATGCAGTATATTCTCTAGCTCGTACGAATAATTTATTGTCGACCTAGGCATGTTTGTTTTCGCCGAATTAGTTCAATTACCGACTATTAGAAATTAGGAAAACAAGAAATATTTTCTGGAGGCATTCATTGCTATGCAGACGAAAAGAAAGAAACCACAACCGTAGTTTAGCCATAAATATTAATAGTAATCAATGGAAAAACCTAGTCATGGAGTACAAAAAATTATTTTGCAGAACAAATTTTACAATTGAAATTTGAATTTGAAATTCTGGAGAACTCCGGCAGATGGAGGTATGGCGATGAGTACCAGCAACACGTCAAGGGAGAGGAATACAAGGGTGAGATCTGCGAGTACACAGGCGTGAAAAGGAAGCTGGAAAGGAGCTGAATGGACCACTGCGAGAGGTTGAAAATCAAGATGAATATAAGTACGTGTATTGATAAGGAAAGAGTTCACCTTTTATGCATGTTTCTCAGAGTTCCTTTTCCTCGACAACAAAAATACCCTTTATTATATTATTCAAATCTCTGGTCATTGGTAAAGTGCTTGAACCCCATCGAGGGAATAATGAAACCTATCCTTCGAAATTTAAATTCAATTGGAAAATATGGAGAACTCTGCGGCAAAGAAGAACTAGATAGATTGGAGATACTTTGAGGGACATTAGAAACATAATAGAAGGAAAAATTGAAGGAAAAGTCCCGCGTGGAAGGCCAAGAGACATGTACTCGTATATGGGTAAATTAAGAAGGACGTAAAACAGGGAACTTATCAGAGGGTGAGGGGATCAACTGTAAATAGGGAAGAATGGACGGCTGCAGTTAACCAATCTTAGGATTGAAATACTGATAATGATGACAAGGGATACTATTCCGATTTATACGATCTAATGCAAAAAGCCTTTCTTCCCTTTATTTAGCCGTATTCCATATGCTTCCAGTGATCTTCTAAAACCTATTTCGGCATTAATGTTGGAATTAAAATTTTCATGCAACCTACCCTAAAGTTTTTCCAAATCCCAAACGTTTATCTTAGAAAACACTACAACTATATTAAATATTGAGACATCAGTCAGGGCTTTCCGTTGTACGATAAGAAATTTAACACATATTTTCACCAACGCTGCGACTGAAATTTTTTAAAACTTTATTAAGGTGGTTTTAAATTTTAGTTAACAGTTTTCACTTCTTTTCATGTGTTACATGCAAATAAAATGTATGGTGCTCCCGAATTATCGTAAAGGTAGTTTCTCCATTTTTGTTTGCTGCTTCATTTTATGGCAAACCACCGAATATTAAAATCTGAATTTTTGATCGTATTGATTAATGATTTAGGGGAAAGGTCATGCCTCTGAAATCAAAAGATCGAGGTTTACGGTATCCCTTTGTTTCTGAGGACCTTGCTTTTCACACCCTTCCCCTCTCTTTCTCTCTCTCATTACCTGCTATGTCTTTGCGTCTACAACTGATAAGTTTGTCCATTTTTAATTGGAATTTTTTATATTTTAGAATCTCGTTTTCCAGATAGTAAATATAACGTCTTTCAGTTATTTTAACTTTGGCAAAAGAAGTTGGAACAACGAATGTCCACCGGCCGTCCTATATTTTCTATCGACAGTAACAAGTGCGTAAGATGCGGTGCACTGACCAAATCCATTTGAACGCCACTTGAAGCACTTCTCAAGTCGAGCTTCAGCCCGAATTCGTTACGATACGGTGATGCCATCCATGCACGACAGGCGACGGAGAACCTTGGAACTAACCATAATGGTAGGTATTTGCGGATCGACGGGAAATTTTACACTTTCTTCGTATAGCGGGTAAAATCCACGAAAATTCAATCGCGGTCGCATTAGAATCGAGGAGGGTTAGGGATGGCGGTACTGGATCTCCGCGGGTAATCCATGGACGAGTTCATCCCTTCGGACACTAAAGGACGAGCACCCCACTCCTTCGGATTGGCTCCTTTAAAAAATTCGCTCCGTAGGCGGAATTTACGTAAAGAGCACGACGAAGGGGTTTCATGGCTGAGGACGAAAGAGACCTGGGCGGGGGTGGCTTTAATCTCGCATCCCCTCAAACAACCTTATCCCTCCCCGTCCTTCCTCCCCCCCCTCCCGTCCGTCCTCTGAACACTCTCCGCCTCCCCCTTCCCAGCCGGCCTTTCAGTCTCTCTTCAATTCCAGCTCACCCCCTCCGCACCCTTCCTCCCGCCGCGCCCCGCCCCCGTCCGACGAACACCACTCTTCCTCCTCCCCTCCGTCGCCTCTCGCCCGCCCCTCTCGCCCCCACCCCCGCTTCCTCTTCTCTCTCTCTCTCGTTCCACACCACGCCCCTTCTCTACTTGGTGGCACCAGTAGCTTGCCGATCGTCCCAGAACTCGGATCGGCCAGGGTCTGAAACGCAGGAAGGGCTCTTCCTCCTCCTTTGCGTTCGGCGGAAGATCTCTCTCCTCTCCTCCTCCTCCCTCACCTATCCCTCCTCCCCGCGGAACCCTCCCGTCCCAACCAACTCCGTCTCATCCTCCTGTTGTCACCTTCTTTCACCTTCCCTCTGGCTTCCCCTCAGAGACGAGAGTGCGAGCACTCGCGTGCGTCTCTCGAAAAACCCGAACCCGAGAGTTCGTCCCCGTTGGAGGGGCGAAAGAGTGAGTGAGAGGGTGGGGGGACGTCGGGACCAAAACAAAAGCACGCGTCGGGGGCGGCGCGGCGTCAAATCGGGGCGTTGTCGAGTTGTGCGCCGTATCTGCCCTTCCCTATCATCTTCGGTTCGGTGGAGAGCGCGCGTTTGGCGGCCTCCCGAGGTGTTCCAGGGGACATCCCTTCAGAGCGGACGCCTCGTGGACTCGGTCGGGGCTCCCAATAGAAGCCGAGAGAGGAGTTGGGGACCCGCACCAGTGACCCCAATTGCCGTCGTTTCCCGTTGTCCCGTGCCAAAGGACCAGTTGGCACCTATCACCATCTCGACTCCGATTTGTTTGATTGGAGGGGGACAGGGTTAGAGCGAGTACGAACCGAAGCCACGGAGAGATTGCATTTGGCGGGTTGAATCGTGGATCGAAGGTCGATCACACTTCATAGTGCTGTTACTACGGGACTGTTTTCCGGTAGACTCTTCCATATTGTCAATGTTTTATGCAAATTGTGCTACAGCACAATAATTGTGTATCGTGAGCGTCATTGCCATGAGCGAACTGTATTACCCGGTGCATACCAAGAAGTCAAAACGGATACGAATATTTCCTAGCAAATCAAAGATTAACTAGGTTTTGGGACATCTATGGCCATGTCAGCTGTGGTGACAGTTGTAGTCCTGATCAAGCATCGACGCATCTAGTTGGTGACTTGTTGTCCAATATTAATTGATCGGAACAGTTCACGGGTACATTCAGCTGAATGAGAGATTAAAAATTATCCGCCTCGCGACCTGTATGTTCATCGGGAGCGCTCGTGCCCCATTCAGATTTCCTCTCGAGTGATTCTTTGCCCGAGATATCCCAGCCAACACGCCCGCCCCCCGCCCTGCTGCTTGTCCTCGTTCTCCCGGGGTCTTCCCCTCCCAATCCCCTCTCTCCTTCTGCCCTCCCAAACAGCTTGATAGTGTCACGCCGTGGCTCTTTATCTCTGGGCCGCAGAGACCGAAGGACACCGGTCGAGCAACTGATCGCCTTCTCCATTTGACGGTCGCTCCGGGCGGCTCCCGCGGGTCCGCCGCCGTCGACCGGGCGGGCGCACTCTCCCGCGCCGCCGAACTCATCGGGAACCCAGCCCATCCCGCCGCCGGGGTCCGCCCCTCGTCGACGCCGCAACCGAATACACGGAGGGGGAGGGCGGAAGAGACAGGAGACTGAGGGTCGCCCCCGTCGCGGTCGCCCGTTGCGTTCTCACAGGTGGTTGGTGAGTACTACCCCCTCGCTCACACCCGTCCCACCGCCACCGCCCCCCCCTTGGTCCGCACCAGCCATGAGGGGAAGAAGGGCGGCTGGCTGCGTGAATACCCCCTTTGCCCCCTCTTGCCACTGCTGTCCCTCCATCCATCCTACCGTCACCTTCTGCGACTTGTCGAAGGATCGCCCGCTCTTAAACCCTCCTCTGGGTGCAGGAAATATAAAAAAGGCTTCCTCGCTGAATTTCTTTCGGCGCTGCTCGAGGGCGAACCCGCGTGTTCCCAGAACGACCCGCACGTCTCCCTTCATGCAGTTTCCACCATTCGCAGCAGCGCACTTGCTGTGCATTCAGGGAAAGGGGTTGTTTTCAACCGCGAGCAGGTGGCGTGGAATCATTCACTCGAGCGGGTGGACGGTACGGTTGGTTCAGAGTGTTTTCACGAGGGATAGTATTGGGAAGGGGGAGGTTAAAGGGTGTCTTAAATTTTGAATAGCATAAGCTAGAAGTATTTTCCTACATATTTTTGTATTCAGGGGTCATGATAGGGGTCACTGAAAGAAACGTTGTTTGTGATCTGTCTTTCTGACATCTGAAGAAACCTTGTCTGACATCTCTCGTTTCGAGAATATTTTACAGAATGAATCCTCACACCCCCCCCCACCTGACATTTAATATCACCATCTTTGCCACGTCCCCTTTAAATTCTTAACTCTCCTCTTACCTTCCCATCTCTCTGCTGTCGTTCCTTGAGGATAATTTTTCCTTTCCATATAACTTACTTCAAACCCACAATTCGTCTTTAATTCATCACAAAGTTTTTCCGCATGATTTAGAAGCTTAATTTGGGAACCGTACACTTGATTTAGAAGCGTAATTTGTTTTTAGAAATTGGGAACCGCGTTTATTGAAAATACGGAAGAAGTTAAAAACCAATTCAATATATTAATTCTTCACAGGTGGCTGAATTGGTTTAATTTATGACGCCTGAATGATTATCCAGTTTATCTATTTTTCTCGATCCATATTTACCTGTTTCTATCTGAGGAAAATTATCTTTGTGCTTCTATTGCACTTCGACTCCATTCGTGCATCGCCTTCCGTTGCCTTCCACAAGAAAGGTTCAAGAAAGAGTTTTAGGTGCCTAAATCTCTCGCAGACGCAATAAAACGAAGTTGCGATTGCAGGAATATATTAAGAATTTTTTTATATAACTTTAAGGATTGTTTTTCCCACAATGCATTCGATACAATCCATCCTTAGCTCTGTCAACTCATTCGCGGATGAGTTGATAGAGCTAAGGATGGATCGACAAAATTAATCATTTAGCATGGGGGGTTGTATGATATTTTTCATTTGTAATAAATATGAGTCAAAGATATAATGAGTTTTAAGGAAAGCGCAATATGTATGAGAGCCAATCGTACGCCTCTTGAGTTCTAAACGGGTTATAAGATTGTTGAAAACTTAATGAATGACATTTTCTAAAATCAATTTCAAAATGGTTTAATTATCTAAATGACCTAGATATATTGTTTCACCCTGAATTTAACAGGGACACCTCGAAATTCTCTCATTGTGGTCTATAATAATCTATGCTTAATGTTTTCAGTGCAATATCTGTCTGGAGTTAGTCAAGCTAAGCGTACCTCTGTTGAGTAACACCTGTTGTTAAACATTTACACCGTCCATAAAAATATTAATGAGATTTTACAATAATATACCTTTGGTACCGCGAGATCTATAGTTCATGTAAAATTTAAGTTAGATGTAATTTCTCATACATTTTTTTAGAGGCTGCTGAATATCTCTATTCCCGCAATGAGACTAACTTGGTCTTTGAAGTAAATATGGGTTATGCTGACTCATCATTAGGACATGTGTTTCCTAAAAAAGCTACGGGATAAATTCATTAATGGCTTTCATCGGTATTTCATCTTTTAACTAATTTATGAATTAATTCTCAAATAAATGGTTGGATCGAATTGAAATTTAAGTAAATTTATACCTTGAGCTACTTGTTCTAAATGCTAAGATGTTATTTGTTTATTTATCAGTGTGAGAATTCTTATGCATGCGGTGATTGTTTCTATTTTCTACTGTTCAAAAACATCTCCAAAATAATAGACAACATTTTTCTGGAAAACTCGAAAATTCGGCGTTGCATCACGTTGGCGTAAATGTTATAATTTTGGGGAAAAGTACTTCAATTTTAACCCGAGGAAGAATGAAGTAATTATCTCTCGTGTCTCATGGCGTCAAAGAGTTCAGAGTTAGTATTCACGTCAGGAGAGAAGAAATGAAGGAAACTCCCGTGTTGATAAATTGAATATTATTTCAAGTTCCTTAATTATCCGACTCCATTGAGCAGAAATGTCTTCCCAGCGACGTTCCCTAACCCATTTCGCGGCCGTAAACTCGAGCTTAATCGGTGCGGGTCCTTTAGCAGTTTTTCCCCTTATAACCTCCCCCCCCCCGCTCCAGTCCTCGGCGAGGGAAGAGGGGAGTCAATATCTCTCCTGTCCTTGAGCGCAGTTTTAATAACTTTCTTTAACTCCGTAAAGACGCAATTAAAACAATTCCGATTATCTGTCTCCCGGCATCCCACCGTGCGCCCTCCTCACCGGCGCCCTCGCTCCACTCGCCCAGACCGACCGGCCTCCCTCCGCCGCCTGAACGCCCGCCCCGCCACGCTCAACCCGCAATTGATTTATGGATCCCCCGTCGTATCTTTTACGCGTTCATATTTTATTTATTTTCGGCTCGCCCATTATGACTCTAAACAATTCCGAAACGCGAGATAGCGATACGGAGATCGCCTCCTCCCCTTGAGCGCCTGCGGGGAGGGAGGTGCCACTGACATTACCACGCCCATTGAAGGTTACAATCAATCAATCAGCCCATCGATGTTGCTCTCCCACCCCCACCCCATCCCTCCTTCTGTTCCGAATCCCTCTTCCGCGGTGGCATTATCCTTCTCCCCGCTTGCCAACCCATTCAAAAAACGCCCTCTCTCTCCCTCGCCCCGGTCCCTCAAGACCCCCTTAGCATACACGGCGCGGTATTCGGCACCCTTGTTCACATCCATCCATAGTGGATTAAACTTGAATATGATACGCCTGGTCTTTGTTTCATCGCTATGCCATGTTCATTTTGTTCATTAGCCACGGCAAGTTGTCGTTTAATCCCTCTTATCGTAATGCGCTAAAATATTGCGGTGGCATTTGCTTCGTCGACATAATAAATTGCGGGTGTGTGTCGGAAAAAATAATTAAGTGCCGGATAAAGGCCAAACAAATTTTTAAAAACGTTCTTCAAATATTAAGTTTATTAACTAACGAGATGAATATGCAGGGTTGGTGTATTCGTAGTTGAAAATAAAACACTCTTCAATCTTCAATATTTTTTTCAACATACCTTGACCAATCTCAACTAACGAATAACATTTTCAAGAGATTTTTTATGCCTCTTGAAAATTACGTTAGAATCGCTGTAAGTATTGAAATAAAATACTGTGGAATATTACCAAGTGCATTATTTCAGCATGTCGCAATTCCGTAAAGATAATACGTCGTTAGTCGCCTAATGCTATTTTCTTAGATCTAGCGAGTCAAGTATAAATAGAGAGAAAATTTGTTTCTAAGATCTCTTTAACATGTGCAAACCAGTTTGATATAATACCATTATAGAAATTTTCATTAGTCACTCTGCTCAATCAATCTTCATTAATGAGCCAGTTATTTATTTTGCGCATATTTTTATTTTTCGGCGATAAACAGGAATAGTATTGTTTACACATGGTATGTCACAGCACTTCTTATTACCCTGCCTTTTTTCTTTGAAATCTGGCTGAATTTTACGCTTCTTTTGTTTTAACAGACTCTTGGGAATAAAATTAACGTTTACAATTTCAATTAGTTTTCATAAATATTCCTTAATTTAATTGTAACATATGGCCTTTAATTAAAAAATCGTTCATTATATTAAACTTTTTCACGTTGAATTTGTGTTTAATGTTATGTCTTTTAGCAAGCGCATGTATGACACCACATTTTAAGAACACTGTACATCGTCTGTCCTTCGGAAGGGCCTAAATTTCAATGTAAAGGAGTACTTCGGCAAGAAAAAGTTTTGATATAGCCTAAAAAAGTTTAACCTTTGATGTAAATCCATCATAGTTTATGAAAAAAACACTGACATCGGTTTCCTGACTAAATTTTCCCAAGTAAATTATTTTTTCCCAATAAATTGATGTATATGAAGTTCAATTTGGATTTTTCTTACTTGTGTTATTCATTTTAGCAGAGCATCTTAAATTATTCCACCCCTCACTTAACATTTGCGCAGTGCAATAAGGCTTCTGCGAAATTCAGTTATTTAGGGTAAGCCATCGTGCATTTTCTTCTTTCCCGAAAATGTCGTCAGATTGAGAGTTACAGGATTGAGTCCAAAGCGGGATTTGAATTCGCGGTCGAATCGGAATCCGAAGCAGTTAATCTAGGGAAAACATCGCCTGTGAGGCGTTCCGATCCAAAATGTATAAATAATCGCATCACGTTGAAACACGGCTTTGCTCTTAAAACTTTAGTGCTCATGTGTAACGCCATCATGCCTCTACTTTAGTAAGTTTAGTAATTGCATCAATCAGTTGACAGCAATTGCATTTGGGACATTTTCCATCTGGGTCGTGACTTGTGCTCAGACTTGCCGTTCAGACTTCAGCTCAATCAGTGGAGGAGCATTAATTTATATTCAATCTCGAGCAAAGCTTCCATGTGTTTAACACTGTAAGTGCAGTATACCGTTTGCATTCGTCATCTTCATAGTTAATTTGCTATTGCAGGTGCTTAAGAGCCTCCTCTCCCCGGCTCTCTCAGTCCTCTTTTTCACATTTCGTCTTCCTGTCTTGCGGTCATCCATCATTTTTTTAATTTTTTCCTTCTCCAGGCATTTTGATTACTGGATCTTCCGGCTAATCTCTTAGTAGGCATTCCCTTCTCGGTGTATGTCCAATTCATTTTCTTCTCGGCCATATTTCTCTCCACCATACTACTTTGCCTTTTGATATTTTCAACAATTTCGCCAAGAATACACATCCAAATGCTCCTCCTATGTTGGAGGAGCATTTGGATGTCTATGGCTATGTACTTAAAGTAATGCACACCTATTTCTTTTTCAAAGTGTCTCTCCAATTAGTCTTATGCCTCTCAACGTAAATTGTTCTATTTTTCTCCTGAAACCAAACGGCTTCCCTTTATCATTTCCATGAATTATTTTTTGCAAGTCTCTTATAAATTACTGTCAGGATGATTTGTATCTATATGAGGTCAAACAAATCCTTCAGTTCTCCCTTCATCTCTTGATCTTTCTTTTTAACCATGGTGGCTATTTCCTTTTTTATAAAATCTTCATTGATAATTAAAAGTGTAACTGTTAAGACGCTGGAAAATGGTAATAAAAAATTATCAATTCGCGCGCCGATTTTCTACAGCACCTTCGTCTTTCATTTTAACCTAAATTTATGATCCAAAACGGCTTTATTGGCTTGTTTGTAAATCGTCAAATTGCCAGCAACAAATTTGTTCCTTAGTTGTCGATGAGCTCTTTTACCAATAGCCTCCCGTTCCGGAGGTCCTCCTAAGACCCGTCCCGATCCTAAGACGCTAAAAATCTTAGCCATTATTGCCTGGACCAGATGAAATGTAGTGGGAGTTTTCGATTTCAGTATAACACGGATCGTCTATAGGCATCTTCGAATCCAGTATCTTCAAACATAGTGGATAATTTTTCCTTTCATTAGATTCATCTACATCAACATAATATCTCGCAAGCCGCCGTAATGGCGTGTGGCGGAGGGAATTCAGTTACTTCTAAATGTACTTTCAGGGATTGAGGGTTGCCACCCACTCTGATTTCAGAAAGTCAACCTTCACTTCTTGATCGTCTGATTAATGATTCAATCACTCCCTTGCTACTATGGGAAATTTAGCGGACGGTTGAATATAGTCCGAAATAGTAGCACTCGTGATCCCATTTTTTGGGACCACATTCTAGTTCTAGACAAAAGTAGTGGAGTCAAAACGAGATAAAATACAGCCATTTCAATACCTTGAGAACAGAGAAGAGAATGCCAAATAAGTTGTGGACAAAGGTTTTTGCATTCTACTATTTTTACCAGTTTAATTTGCACATGCACGAGTACTCGCATAGTTATCTTTTCCTTCCTTTGTATTCCTGAAAACTGCATTGCAAAATCTATGCTGTGGCTCGTAGGGATTAATCAGAGAATGGAACTTCGAGTCGTTCCGGAATAGCCTGCACAGAAATGAAAACGAAAGCATTCTATTGAAAATGATGTAGAGAACTAAAATAGTCACCCAGCAATTTAAGATTGGTTGAAGAGGAACAAATAGTAATCGGATAAAGGAAATAAGGCAACGTGGTTGACATGTACTGTCTGGCAACTGCATGGAACCCTCCTTATCGATGGGATAACCGATTTCAGAAAATTCCTAAATTTGAATTGTTGCTACGGTGCAGATTGCACACAGAGAATCCTGGTTCATCATTACGAGCAACGGAAAGAAATAAGTACCACAATCAATTAGCAGTAGGTTTTCGGGTATAGAATTCGCGAGGCCTGATTGCTTCCAAAAGGTATTCCTGAAAGCGTGTCTTAATTTTGAAATGATAGATACTCGCCAGCGGTTTTTGCTGTTTCACGCAGGCGGTCTTTCTCGTTCCAATTTCCGTTGCTTTCATCCTTTTAAACTAAATTCTTCTGACAACGTCGCGGATGATGACGTGGGCCGGGTAAGCGCCTGAGCGACGCGGAGTCAGTCAAACGGTTACGGGATCCGAGAAGAACAAAAAATTCCAATGAATCCATTAATGACTCCCATTTAATTTTCCCAGGAAACTCTACACTGAATAATCCATAGCGTTCTTTGAACAATAAGGGCGTGGAACACGCACATAGTAGGAATTGAGAGAAAGTGTTCAAATTGGGGAGCAATGATTATTACATACTCTCGACATCCGAGTTTTTGAGAATGGCTTCCGCATCTCTCGTTTTTCCAGGCTTACCCTTTGCCAGAAATATACTATATTTGCTTATTCAACTAATTAATCAAATATTTCCAGTAGGTACACATCGGCATTAATCTTACACAATATCGGAGTCAAGTTTCTATTCTCAACTCATATCAATTTGCATTATTTTTAATTCTGCGAAATGAATTATTCCCATGAAATAAGCTTAATCAACATATTTGAATCCTACAATGCCTATGTACCTGTAATTACATAGCCATGCCCACGATTTACCCCCACACATTTATGCGAGAATAACAACATTCAATGAGTTGTAACGTTCCAAAATTTCTCGTAGATATACCCATTTTCCTTCAAATATCGATAAAATACAAGATTTCGATACTGAATATTTATTTTATCCCATTTAAAATTCTTGGAGAAGTTGAAAAATGCAATGAGTCGTGAGTGTACACATGGAAACTGTTTTTTTTACTGTTTCGATGTTTTATTGCAAATATGCGTCAAATAGGTACTACGTATGATCTCTCCCAAAGATAGCTTAGGATCCCCCCGAGAAAGTTTAACATTTTAAACGATGGACAATTTTATCAATATGTTGCGATAATTGAGCATGATTTATGTAATATTCTCTTATATGTTCAGTCACAACATAGACAATAATGTGTCATGAAATTCATCAGAGAGAGAGAAAGAACAATTTGGTAGAAGGGAAGATAGCAAAGAATTATATACCATACAATCCATTTAACATCTTAGCTTCCTTTGAAATCTCTCGATATTTTCATGTTTCGGTTAGAGCCACTGCCGTATTTTTAAGTACGTTGACTAAATAGTTTTAGCTCATAATCAATTCAAATGCCTTTGTAAAATGATATTTGAACTATCCAAGTCTAAATTTCAATATGATTTATCATCTATTACTCATCGATTGGGAGGATATAGACCATTGAATATTACGATCCAATACAATTACACACTGAATTGATCGAAATGCTGATCCATCGTTATTTGGAGAGTGTACAATCAGGGGGTAATTATTCAAAGTGAAACTTTGCAACTACGCACAAAGATGTACTTAATTTAAAAAATAATGGCGATAAACGTTTGTTAGATCATGCCGGATTTGTTTAGGCACATTTCAACCATACTACTTTGCTGTTGATTGCTGTTCGTGTTTTATTTTCCCATGCAGAATCTCTGCATGGGCCCCGCTAGTTAGTATTATTAATAGACCTTTCCGGCATGTTTTAGCTGGCATATATGTAATGGTTTTCCAATCAACAAAAAATACTTCATTGTGCTGAATTATTCAGGTTTTTAAATAAGTAAAAATTTTGCTTCATCGTATTTTATTTTTAAAATGCTGATGGTTGCATGGCAAGAGGAAAAATGTGCATTAGAGGATTGAGGTTGACAATAAATATGTCAGGAATACGAAGATCACGAATGTGTCGTATTATATTTCAAGCATCGGTTAACTATGAATTAGAAATACATTTTTATTCCTGAAAAATTTGTATTCATACTCTATCGTTGGAAGGCGTAAAAAATTAATTTGAAAGGAAAGAAAGAGACTTCTCCCTCATTTGAAACGTTTATCTTTTATTATCTGTACATATTCATAGATTTCTCTCAGAGGTCTCAAATTAATATCAGTTTATTGCGCTCAAGAATGAATTTAAGTGTTTTATGCTTGAATTAATTTCTTCTTTGAAGAGAACGGGAGGTATCAGCGCTGCTGGAATCACCTTCATCACTTTCAAAAGGTTGAGATTTCACAAGAAACACGCTAAATATATTTTCAAACAAGGTTCGCTCAACCTTTTTTTTAATCTGAAACCCGGGACACGTCCTTTTCCTTCTTTCAAAAACTTGGGGTGGCCCGTGGAATATTTAGGGCGCCAACCCGCTCGCTCCCTCTCGCGCTCCGCCTCCCAGCGATCCCCTTCATCATCTCCGATGTAATCAACCCTTCCCATTTCACCTTTTCTCATTTTCAAATAAACAAACTGCAGCGCACTATGTTCTCCGGTGACGCAGGTTTTTCATCTCGTTTGCAGCAGGTATATAGGAGTATGGCTTTCTCCCATGGAATGTATGATGGCTAAGAGAGGCGTAGCCCATTTCATGTGCGGCATCTTGTTCTTGATTACTTCGCATGCCATTGTGAATGAGGACATGCGGAGAAAGTATTACGCTTTTCCCCTCGTTCTAGCAGGGATGTGGGCTTTAGGGATGACCATGCATCATTTCCCCCGGATAGCGATTTTTTCCTCGCCCAATTTCTATAAAGCGAGCGGTTCGACTATTCAGCGAACAAAAAGGAAATTACAGTATCTTATCCTGAATTAATAATTCATATTCTATCTCACAATTGATCTTGTGATGTCTAATGAAAGTCTGTAAATATGATTAAACTTTATAAAAGTGCAAGAAAAGCTTAAAGGCGAATTAGGGATGAGCGATAAAAATAATACGGTTAGTTTCGATGATTGGAACTTCCATGCAATTGCACATTTACGCATCGAATTAATATAGGTCAATGTCCATAGATTACGACGTAGACGTGGAGGAAGGGTAGGGGTGCTCTATTTGACCCCTAACCATGTCCCGGCGAGGGTTATGATGGTTTCTTCTAGTTAGGTCACCCATGGCAGATACGTAGTTCAAGGGGTAGGAGGCAGGTGAACTGGGAGTGGGAAAGTTTTTTAAGAGTCTGTTCCTCAGTTAGGGCGGCTGTCAAGGCCTCCTGCCCGATCGGGGCACAACTATTGAAGTCATCAATTGTGCCTGTCAATAAAGTAAGGAGGATGGAATGAATGTATCGTGTTTAATGGATAGATGAATACATAATGTTAACCATTACTTTTATGAACCTCCTCTGAGATGGATGGCTGATTGATCAAGGAAATGCGAGAGCAGTCGCCATTTCTCGAAATCCTTCCATGACGGTGTACGTGAATAGAAGTGAAAAGAAATCAAAGA
This sequence comes from Hetaerina titia, assembly GCA_037158775.1. Taxonomy (NCBI): domain Eukaryota; kingdom Metazoa; phylum Arthropoda; class Insecta; order Odonata; family Calopterygidae; genus Hetaerina; species Hetaerina titia. The sequence continues at coordinate 115,124,233 of CM073772.1, forward strand.
ATGGAGTTGATATTCTAACAATATTGACATTGAATATTAGGAAGACGATTAGAGTAGGATAATTATAAAACAGTACCTGGAGAAAAATTATGGTCTTAGTTTTTTCTGAATAAAACACATCAAAATGTTTGATTGATGTAAACAGCAAGATACCATCGTCATCCATCTTAAAAATTGAGAACACTTATTTTAAGGGAAATGGAGCAAACAGTAGTTAGAACTAAAGCGAATGTTGCGGAGTATTTAATGGTGAACTCAACCTAGGGAAGCTTTTGAAGCTTTGATTGTTACCTGTAATTAATTAGTGTGAGTCAGTGTTTATCTGGCTACTAAAATTATTACTCATATTCTTGGACTTTGAAAGCAATTTACACTTTTATTCAGTAGCCGAGTCTTTAACAAATAGTTTTAGAATAATTGTAGTGAGTGTTCTTTGCGTGAATGGTAAAATACTATTTGTAGGAAAAAAGTATAAGTGGCATATTTAGATGCAATATATGTATATGTACCAGTTAAAAAATATTCTCAGACGGAAGGAGAAGATAGTTTGTGTGCTCATCTCATGGACATTATCGGGAGGAATGCGGGGAGAAAACGGGGACACTGATAGGATATCGGAACACAACGGATTACGAATTTTGAGATAGTATCATTGTTTAGGAAGAAGAAATGATGGCGGTGAGAAAACATTCGAGTTTTAGCATAGATTTAAATAGCTGCCAATCAAACCCAACCAAATGGCGTAGTGGATCTATTTTGAAAATGTCGAGAGACGAAAGCAGACATAAATCTGGTTATATTATACTCTGACAAAAATTTTAGATCAGTTTCATAAATTCGTTAAGCCTTTCGAAGGGTGATGTCGAGTCGAACCTGAGATGAACGAGTATGAGATTAATTTATAATTTAAGTGGATTCAGAGTGTAATACCAAACTAGGAGATTCAACGCGAAGGTTGGTTTCATTGAGGGAAGGTGTGAAATGTAATGCAGAAGGATTAACTGAAACAAAAAAAAATAAGTTACAGCATTTGTGTTTTCATTATCTGTCGTGGATAAAGGAAAAAGTAAAAGTGTAGGAAGCATGGAAATATCTTTAAAACTATAATGTAAGAGCTGCAGAGAAAGTAATTTGATTTATGAATAAATGGGTCATGGAAAACATATTTAGGAACATATGAGAGAATGGAAGGAAGTGCGTAGGTTATGTTACAGCGTAACATCTTCAGGTCAGCATAACCTACAGTAAACTGCACATTAAACTTCGCTGTAACGAAGCCTAGGTCGTAATTAAAAAAATTCTATGTGGAAAAGCAAAGTGTCTTTTTTCATCTTGAAGGATTTTCACGATATTATGCCTGAAACTGTGTCATTTATAAGAATATTGTTTAAAATCAGATTGGTGTTAACCCCATCGATAAAGATAGTGTTGCCTTTAGAGTTTCAGGATAAGTCATAATAAGTTCAATTTCAGCTTTCATGCTGGTATTTAATTATGTTATAAATGAATATTTGGTGTTAGGGCGAATGAATACAAAATGTTCAGATCAGTTTGGGTTTAAAACGGTGATAGAAACTAATGAGGCCTAACCAGTAACGATGTCTGTAATCGGAAGTGTTCAAAAGTTTTATTCAAAATGCTCAAATTTTGTTGGCAGGTTAATCAAGAAACAATAACGCAGAATGTAAAGGTAGATTACAGAGCTGTTGGCATGTTGTTAGAAACCTCTACGTGAATCATAACAAACTAGGGACGATAGAGAAAGGAAAATTAAATTGGACAGTGATAGATTCCGAAGTGAATACGTTCCCCGTCATCGGGCCTACATTTAACTTCCATTCTGGTAAGTATTTGAGTAGAATGGAATGGACTGTAGTTACTAAGAAAAGAAGGGGTCCGGTATTATTGATAAAGATGTGTAGACCACCAGGCGTACCAAGAGTTTGTATTCCTTTAGCTAATTAGAAAAACTGGTTGATTTAAACGAATATGAAGAGATGAAAATGGAGAAATGAGATTTTCAAGGAGTATATGTTAAACAGGGATGTGGGAGATAATCTGTATAAAATCTGATAATTTAATTATTTTGGCAGTATTTTGAACAAAAAATGAGCGAAGTAAGGACATTAGGAGCACTGTGTTACTAGCGAAGGGATAATATACGAAATTATGGAAAAAATAGCTTTCAAAAATGGTGTAGCATCGTATGGTCCTAGAACTTGATTTTCGGCGTAATAGAACAACTATAAAGTAAAGAGGATTGTGAAGTTTGGAAATGAATTGATATAAGCGGCTAATAGATAGACGAAGAAATACCATATGAAGGGCGAAGAGAGGGTGATATTCGAATAAAAACAAAAATTGGAGGATAAATATTGAAGATGGAAATGTTCAATGTTGTGATGGAGTTGGAAAAAGATAAAAAGGACAGAAGAAAGTAAGCATTTGGAAAAAGCATAAAGGAGAGAAGACAGTTTGAAGAGCTGTGGGAGGATATAATGTCGTAAAAAACAGAAATTAGGCTCGGAGGAGTTGCATTACAATTGCTGAGAACTTTCTTTCTTCCATAGCCAAATCTGGAACCACTTCACTTGTGATCTCTCCAGTTCCTTTTATTTTTCCCATCTTCTCCATAAATGCATTTCCATAATGGCCACTCCACGCTCGAATTTTTTCCTCGGTTAAGCGCCGAATATCACAACCAAACAGCGCTGTGCTCCACATCAAAGCCTTGAATAGTCTTTTCTCCGATCCTTTACCTAAGGTCTCAGTTAGCAACCACCTCCCCTTTGTAAGTGATCCCGCCAAGGCAGTTCTACTAATCTAATTAGAAGGAACTGAAAACTAAAATAATTAACCAAAATAGAAGAGTTTTTATGTTAGACATTCTGAACGATATTATTTTTCGTCATTTGTTGCTGAAGATTGTTTATAATTTAAAGCTTTTTTAAGCAATGGCGAATATTGGCGGAACCTTTCACTCCAAAATGTCTATGGGAAAAGAGAGATTCAGTTACCAAGTCGTTTTCCACAAGGGCTGAATAAAAAAGACAGGCAACAGCTGTCCATCATAATTTCACATCAGAGATCAGGGAAAAGAGTGGGCCATCAACAGTTGGACAGGAGATGTAATTATAATGAAAACGGCGGAGACATGATGTAAAATTCGTTCTTTTCAGTACACTAGAGCAAAAGTAAAGGGGACATGATACGCATTCAGCACGAGAAAAATAACTGATCCTCCATTTCATTAATTAAAGCGTGATAGGTAATTCCGTATTAGTTACCAGAATTTGGGCATTACGTCTTTCCTTTTTATGTGTCATTTATATTTGCAGTCGTGTTACATTTTCATGTAATTTTAATTTACTTAACTTGAATTATGGCATTTTTAACTATTCTGTTGAATGCATAAGAGTGAGTTACATCTGTAACTTTTCATTTTGAATACATGTAGCGTTAGCTTGAATGTTATACTAGGGGCATGACGAATGCATACTCTGTCACCATTATCTCCAGTTTATGCTAGGTTTTAGTATTAATGTATGTAAATCATACATATGCGTTACGTAGGAAAATGTATTTTGAAATTAAATATCTAAATATGAAATTATGTTGTCATAAAATTCCTTTTTGATGGATATAATGCATTAATTAACATTTGAATTATATTATTTGGGTATTTAAATGATGCAAAATTGTTTCTATGCATTAATTATTATTTTATACCTCAACTAAGATTCTTATTTTCTATACTTTTTAGTCATTACCATTTTCAATTTAGCCTCACCGCCTCAGCTGGATGGTTTCACCCAAACTTTATGATATTTCGAGGAATACATGACTTTCTTCCTGGGAAACCACGGGTGGCGCAGAGAAAGTAACTGGGCCTCCTTATTACCATGATGTTCTAATTTTACTCGGCGTTGGGCTTAGAATTGCGAGAACTCTACCGACACCTAAACCAACCTCCTGATTGATAACTGTGGTTTTGGATGTATAGTAGTGCGTTCATGCATCTGTACCCATGTAAATATATTAATTTTCCTCTCATTGGATGCCAATATTAAGTCACGAAAGTCATTGTAGCGTTTCCTTTACTTAAGTTCCCAATCACACTCTGTCACTTAGGGAAAGCGACTGGGGTTTTCGATTCGAAAAAATGATGGATGGATGGATCTCTCTTGGATGCTTTCCGAGGGAAACAATTGGGCTTTCTGGGTGATCAAAGGTCATCTCGATCACATACAACATCTTCTTTAGAAACAGCAACTGTTTAATGATTAAAATATAAGGAATAGTATTTATTTTGGCTAACAATTACGACCACCATCAAAAAATTTGCCATCTTGCACAAAGAAAATTGATTTGAATTTCGCAAGTCATTCATTGTATGATTCTAGATCTACCACTATTGTAGCTCATAGCAGTTGTAACTCATATCAAATTTACATTCAAAAGTTCTGAATGCGTTACGTGATACTCTAAAATGGGTTCATTTACGTAGGATTAGATAAAGAAGAATACTTTGAGAACGTTTTGGACTGTAAATATGGAATCCATTGGCCATGGTATACGTGGTTCATCGAGTAAATTTAATTCTATCCTGATTCATTTTTAAAATTTTCCCACACAAGTACGTAAAAGTAGCTGCTTTTTTTCTTGCTTATCGGTTTAACATTTGCTCTCTTAAAGGGATTTTACAATCAAAATGTTATTTCAAAATATTGATGAGCCCTACCCATTTGAATAATGCACTTTGAATTTTGAGGGCATTTTTTCCTGCGCCGGAATTAAATTATGATAAAGCGAAAGTCACGTGTAATAATCAAACTAAAATCACCAATCTAACTTTTAAAATGTTTACATTTTCGATTCGAAATCGATTCGGAAATTGGAAATGGATTATTCCAATAGTAATTGCTTTAGAACTTAAATTTCTGGTGAAATTATAGAATTTGGAATATTTCAACGTGTTTGCATTATAATTAGTGACTAATTATGAATTTGAAGCTGGGAATAATTTTCATGACAATCCGAATCTCTCGCGCTATCCACTGCATAAATGCTTTAGAATAATTTCCAACATATCACATTGATAAAATACTTAAGCATTGAAAAAATCTCTTTGTAATCGGCCCTTCTGTGATTTATAATAACGCCGATATTGGATGCCTTTTATGAGTGAGATAATTTATTTTATATATATATATATATATATATATATATTATAAAGTAATCTACAGGTTAAGGTAGGTTGGTGTTTAGACACAACTATAAAATATCTCGTATATAGTATATCCTAAATTGTTAAATTAGAAATATTTTTGTAATATATATATATATATATATATTGTTATGTATATATATAACAAAAATATTTCCTTATTATTTAAACAATTTAGGACAGGAAAGATCCATGTATCCGCTGTTAATTATTTAAAGAGTATCTTTTTAAATTAATGAATTTACGTTTGAATCGATAACTTTGCTTTTATTGGATGATTTTTCCAATATGAATGTAGAATTAGCTCAATTGTGTTGGCACACTATCATTATTTAGGGCTTGCCATTTTTTAAATTCAGATTTTAGAGACTTGGATACTTGTAGAATTGTAATAAATATTTAAAAATTCTCAAATATTGGAATGAAAAAATTGATTTCAAGTGGAATACTATATTCGGTTTGCTACCTCTCCCTGAGAGTATGTGCTGCCTTAGGCATGGGAAAGTTTGTTGCTGGATCAAAGAACTTAGATTAATGGCGTTCTTATTTGTCATTTTCTCAAGTTTTGCAATTTTTCCTGTCGAGATAACAAATTCTTATCCTTATTAAAGCCCCAATTTCATTTTTATCCACTACGAGCACTTTGCAGAGCTCCCCTTCCACTCCCCACATCATCATCCACAGTACTGATGTTAGTAGCATTTTCATTGCACTGCTACATATTTTCTTGGTCGAAACCCTCTGGAGGACACTGTAGATGAAATGCAGTTGTTCCCTCGGTATCGGAAATAACAAATCTTCCGAGACCCTTTCCTAGAGATTTTATTCTCTATTTATACCCCCGTTAAATATCCTATAATAACTCGTATGCTATATCTCTTCATTTGCAAAATTACTTTTCCGTTAATATAATATGTTCTTGCGATAGTAGATGGCGCTATAATGCTAGTTTCATTACACCGTATTTATGATGCAAATATTCAAGGCAGGATTCTCAATTCGTCATGAATTTTGTAAATTGAATGAGATGGGGACATTCTTTTTTTTGTATGTGTTACAGATTGGTGTTTGGAAATTTCCTTAAAGTGTATTTTTTCTGACTGATTTTATTTATTATATTTTGTGATATTCATTGGATTTCAGAAATCATGTTATTTTTCCAAGGCAACTTTATTGTAATACTTGGGACTTGTGTGCCACCTGACATTTGTCTATTTGCACTTGAACATTTTAATAATAATAATAAACGAAAATGAATTGACCTGTAACATTTTCATCTGCCACCCTCGAGGGGTCATGGCTATATTTTTGCAAGCCGAATGGGAGTTTCTTCAAGACTCATTAAATTTACGACCTGCTTCAGTATTAGCATGGAAAGATTTTAAAGATTAAATAACAGTGAAATTTTCTGAAAATTATTCTTAGTGGCGTATAAATTCAACAGCAGAAATGCCAATTTTTGATAAGTTCTACAGAATTCATTCAAAAGAAATTTGGGACCACTTCAACAATTTTTCACAGAAATTCTCATTTTATTCACAAGTCGCCTAAAAGTATTTCATCCCCAGAAGATCGTAATTATGACGCTTCTCATCCTCAATAGGTAAAATGGAATATATACCAAGGGATATATATAGCCTCTGATACACATTTAAGTTAAAATATGCAATATTTATCTTTTTTTCCGTCCTACCACCAGATAAACAACTGAAATAGTTACCGACTGAATTGCACCATTTTACCTCGGATTTTCACCTCGCTATAAGACACAGAATCTGGTAAAACATTCCTATTGCCATCCTGAAAAGGATTTCTGCTGGATTCAATAAATATATGCAGTTTGTTTCTATACGAACGATGGTTTAGGTAAAATCACGCTTTTCGCTTGTTCTTGACCCTCAACTGGTTTCCGGCGCGATGCAGCAAACCAGATAGACTGCGCCAGGCAATTTTTATTATTTTCCGCAAACCTATCGCTATGATCTCGCGGAAATAGCTCGCATTTCAACATCTTGACCCCCTCTTCGAGACCCCACTCCCCCTACGCCGCACAGCCCGCCCAGGCGAATAGTCGGCCCGCCTTCGCTTACGACAAAGGAATTAATGAGCCCACGGGATCAGAGCCTGAGCATACACATCTGCACACTTAGGCAAATGCGTTTTCGCCCGTTTGGAAGCCGAGGGGAGCGGGCCGTGTCTAACAGCTCCCATTCACTCGCGTGAGGGCGGGCCAGCGACGACATCGGGGGCTGGAATGACTCAATCCCCGATGCGATGCGGCGTTCGCATCCCCCACTCCCCGACGGTGCTCACAAGGAGATTCGTATAACCCCACCCCCGAGTCCCGTTCTCTCGGCGGCGGCCCGCTGGTAATCAGCGATTGAAGCCTCGCGCGGAACGCGGAATCCGCCAGCCGACGCGGCCATTCAACGTGACTCCGCAAACGGACGTTTGTGTGTGTGTGTGTGTGGGGAGGCGCTCGGGCAAGTTCCACCCTAATCAACCGCGGGTAACGTCCTCCTCCCCGCTTCCATTCCCGGCGGGCCATCGCCGCCCGCTTTTCGCGGGTGGAGTCGAGAGGGAGCCACCGAAGAGGCGCGTGGAGGCATGGCGCCTCTCGGATCTTCGCCGATTTCTTTCGCTCGCCAAAGTGGCCGTGTCTTTGCAGCCCTCCTCTCCCCCGCCCACCCCATTCGTCCATCCGGCGGCCCCAACACGCCGAATCCCTTTTCAAATCGCGTGAGAACATCCCCGTTTCTATTCAGCCGCGCCGCTTCCAACCGCTGACTTCGGTCCATAAAAAACGGGCAGAAGACCTCTCCCGTTTTGATTTGCGGCGGGAATTTACACAACCCTTTACCTTTTAACGGGCCTTATCCATGATATATTAAGACCTAATCGATGCCCATTCGACGATGAGGCCTCGAATTCGAATGAACCATAAAGGGACTTTCATATGCCAATATAAAGTTCCCGTTTTCAACGTCTAATTAAAATATGCATATTTTGTTCATGCGGTGAAATAATCAATTTTCCATATGCGTTGGCGTTCATTTTTGGATACCTGGGACCACTCAAAAGAAAATGACTTTCACAGTTGGTAAATATATATAATTAAGGAGTCGGGCGCACTAATAACAAGTGAAGAAAACGAAGTTTCGATCAAAATGAGCAACACTTGCATTTCTGAGTGATGCATATTTTATGGCATTATCCCGTGTCGTTGTATCCTGCAGTGTCGGTGGCACCCTAACTAGTGTAGGGGGTGGGGTGAGAGTGTATCTGTGTGCTGCCTCGAGTGAAGGGAAGGTTTGGAAAGGATTAGTCTCCATAATTCAGTGGCGCACTGTCCTTGATACCTTTTTAAATTTCTCGTTGCTTGCCTTAATCAATATCTTACCAAATGAGTTTTATCTTATTGGTATCTTTATGTATTTTGCATCGATTTCGCCTCCTTCTGTTGCTGAATGTACTCCTATAACGGATCGTCTCCAGTTTTAGGATCTTTTAATCTTATTCTAAAGCTCTATACTCTTTCTCCGACGTGGTATTACGCGCAATGCGACACGACTCCTGGTGAATTATTTTCATTACCGAATGTCTCCATTTAATGTATCTCCATTTTTGCGCAACAAGACGTTGAGGTTTTTGGAGGCCGTGTGTCCTATATTTTTTCAAAATTTTGGTGATTTTTCCCGTTGCTCCTTAAATTATTATTATTATATAAACCTATTTACAATTAGGCAATTTTCCTGGTGGCAACGGTCAAGTCTGGTTAACGGTCACTCTTTCAATGCACATATGCTTACGTATACACACAAGAAGACAGACATGAAACAAAATGCTCTTATAAACAATGACTCTTTTAGATTACCAACCGCTCCTTTACCATCATACAAGGGTTAGGTTTACACCATGCGAGTACATATTACATACCGTCCATCGCCGCACTCCGTCCATATTCACCCACTCTTCAATTTCATATACCGTTCAAAATCACTCACCGCTAACACATCATTCACTTTCGCAATACAACTTCTCACGCCGCCCACATCATATAAAAACAATATTTTATTAAGTACAATGGTATAAAAATCACTATTAAATGACGTTTATCACCCAGTGGCTGCTTTACGCTTATTCTTAAAACTCCTAAAATTGGAAGGAAAGGGTTCAAACAAACCTCCAGGCCACTGGTTCCAATCAACAATAGTTATGTTTGAAAAAGAGTATTTTTTCTTTGTCTATTAGTATTATACTATCTACTATGCTATTATAATATCTAAGAGTATTTGTCTTTTGCGTTCTTAGTTTTATTTTGAAACTATGGTCATTTTTTCCCTTAAAGTTTGGTTTTTCTATCTCTCTTCATAAATCTTCCCACGTTTCGTCATTTTTAACAATTCTATGCATCGCGCCAAGCCTACTCCTTTTTCTTCTATTTTTTAAACTTCAATGAAAGGCGTTTTCGTGCTTCTTGGTTGTCTTTCGTGGAACGGGTGTTCCTTTCAACTCTCGATTCTGATACCCTCACTATCTTTTTTTCCTGTTTCTTTTCGCTCTGTGGTATAGCTTGTAAATAGTGTTTTTTTTCATTGACCACTACCCGTGAGCAATGACGGTCGATGAACCCTTGATCCAAAAGGCTTTTCATCATCCTCTGGGCTTTATTCGACTCCGGAAGGTTATAATAATCGGCACTGGCAGATTTTTCCGTACACAATAGGCCTCAAGGTACCGTCATTTTTGACGAGGACTAAAACTCCCCGTAGTCTACGCCTGTAGCGAATTTGATGCTCGGTTCGATTCCATTAAGAAGGATAAATAATCCTTCCAGCTGTTCACCACCTTGCATATCAAGTGTTGTAGCCCCGACAAATCGGGGTCATAGTGAGGGTTTCCAGATCACACTCTCGATGGCTCTTGTCTCGAATGATTCCATGCATAGAAATGATACACTGTTGCAATTTTTATCGTAGTTGCTTGGAAGTGTCGATTGGCCATAGGGGCAGATACCGGGGAACCCGATGCTGTTCCCACAAACTGGTCCTAAAGTTGTCCTTCCATTTGAAATATATTTTGATCTCAATCAGAATTTTTAAAAATTAGACAGTGGAGCTTGAATTAAATTCAAACAATATTTCCAAATACCTTTGAAATTATGTAATTTGGATGGAAAAACAAACTATCTTCTCTAATTGTATGATGAAAATATGTAAGCTTCCATCCAAATGTGCCTATTTTAAGTCCATTCTTAATTTTTTTCTGGCACTAATAGTATTATTCATCACTGAAGTGAAATACCAATACCAACCAAATTTCCACTCAATATTTTTCGGTGCAACCATTTTCGACGCATTGGCGTCGCCCTCAAGGAGTCGAAACTAGTTGTACCGGAAAATAAACTATATACATTGGTATTCCACTTTTTTGATAATGGATTTTCTCAAAGTTAAGCCTGGAAACATAGTATTATGCATCTCTGGTTATGTTATAACTTGAAAATAGTTGATCTAATGTCTCTCGCCTTGGAAATTTTGTCATGGCCTAATCAAGTCACTTATTTATTAATTCTTATAAACTTTATTGACTTATTTAAAAAAAATTCAGTTTTTCACAAAGTAAAATAAATACGTCATCAATTTTATAACGTATTAAATTTTTTTTTAAATTGATCTAAGTTCAACAGCAATCCAAGATTTAAGAATATAACTATTTCTATATGCCCCGTAGATTCGGTGGTGGTGGGTTAGCGTTCTTGCCTGCTAATCCATAGGGTTAGTTTCCTAGCCTAGGGTGGTTGGCCTCCTCTTAGGAATTGGTTCCATTTGATCATCTAAATTTTTGTTTCACCTTACATGCTTCATTACAACGCGAATGATTGGATGTATGTCTTTATGCATTGAATAAAATATTATTACCATCGAAAACGGTTTAAGGCTTGAGCGAGCAAGTTAATTAGAAAATATCAACACTCTGGAGCTTGTGGAAAATGTTTGTTTTATTTACAGAGTTTTTACCTCGTGGAATGCGTAACACACCCCTTGCACTACCCAAAATATCTCGGACTCGTTTTTTTCTCACCTTTTATGTATGAAAACATGGGAGATGCTGTTGAAAAGGTCCCATTTATCATCAAACGTATTGACCAAAAATAGGCGGCGGTATTAATTTGCATAGGTTTACCCTCGCGCCCATGAGATTGACACACATCGAGGCCAATAGCCACATTTTGAGTAGGGTTTCCCAATTCAGCATCGAAAACTCAGGGCCTTATGACTATATTCACGGTCAACCGAAGCAATTCAGGGTCCAGTTTCATAAAAAGTCTTCATTCTACGTAGAATTAAATATCACCAAATAAGCTACTTAACAATTTTCCAAGTAATTATATATTTTGTCCGTTCTTAATCAGAGGAAAGTACAGAGTGGCATGAACGAAAGCAACCGTTTAAGGAAAAAGTTATGTGAAATGGTTAAAGGATTAAATTATTTCCCTGCTCATCTTTGGTAGCATGGCGTACATTTACAGGGCGAAAAAGACTTACTTTAAAACTTTAATGTGATATTTTCTTTGATCCTGAAGCATCCGCTTTCGTATTCACGTGATGAAACCGTACATTTCACGTTGTCGTATCGTCTCACCTCTAGAATGGAAGCTTGCGCCATCACTTAATTATCACCTGCGATCGCATATGGATGCCTCGCAGATGGAATGATATCGGTGTCTTCCCGCTTGAAAATCAATTAGTGAGTGATGGACGTCATATTGACTCTCTCCAGCGGTGAAATTCATCACGGGTAAAAAAAATGCCAAGTCCCATTACAACCGTTCCTTCGGATTCTTTGTTGTTTCGCGTCGTCATCACAAGAGGCGGCCGCAACCATTGACTGGCTTTGTCCGCGGCCTACGAGTAATTGCTTCTCGTCCTTAAACGAATTTCTTTTGACTCTTTAATCTCGCGATCGCCGAATGAAATCCTCCCCTCCTCCTCCTCCCTCGTTCGCAAAATAAAACTCCCATTCAGTTTACATCGCCATATTTTTTTTGGCTGGCCAAAAGCTCGATCGACCCACACCTCGCATTACCGGCCTCCGGACTTGCTCTGCTGTCGCGGCCTCGCCTCACGTGGTTGCTTTATTCGTGATCCACCCTCCGGAGCCGATACACGTCCATAATCCGGGAACCGCGATAACCCGAAGCTGGCGGGGTGGGAAGGGGACGGTCGTGGGATCGTTGCGGGAGTGGCGGCAAGAAAGGTGGGCGATGGGGCGGTGTATCGGTAATGAGATTAGCGGGCGGTCGGGCAAGTTTTGAGCCCATCCTCCCTCCCCCCCCCACACTCCCCGGCCTCAATCCCCGGCCTCACTCCCTCTCCGCACCGAGTGGAGGCGAATAGGGGCGGGCGGGAGGGGAGGGGCGTCGTCGAATGCTCTAAACAGTTTGCGATGATGCGTCGGTGGGAGAGCGGTGAAAGGGGTGGATCGAGATGGGTTTGGCGGCACAAGTTGGGCATGGGGGGTGGTTGGGGGAAATAGGCGGAGGGAATCCGAGGGAGCAGGAAGGGGGGAGCGTTTTGGGGTGGTGGAAATCCGGAGTGTGAACAAGTTTTCCATTTCAATTAGACCTTGGGGCCTTGATGAAGGCGATGTGTGAGGTTCGGGGTAGACGGACTCAATTTTGCACCGGGGGGAGAGGGGTGCCCTTAGAGTGGCCCAGGGTGGAGTCCGGACATTAACTCTACAGGAAAGATACTCGAAGACTCTTCAATGGGAATTTATAGAATGATTTTTCTCTGGTTTCGGTGTAAATTCACGGATTTATATGGACATTGCGACCGCTTTCTGTGGATATTTATCGAAGGACTCAGTTGCGAATATATTTCCAGTGAGTTACACATTAAGGCACGGTTAAAAATGACAGGGAGGGAGAGCACGGATCAGGTGCGTGCCTCCTGAGGAGGATGGACATGTAAAATTTGTCTCTTTGGTGGACAAGCGGACGGAATTGTCTACGCGTCCGTAAAGCTTCACCTGGCCCACTCTTGTCTTTCTCTTTCAATTCAATTTTTAAGAGTGAGCAATGCATTAATGATTCGAGAGATTCATCTGAAATCAACATTTTCAACATGATAGGAGAAGTCCCTTTATTGGTTTCAGTTTTAACTCTTACCTCAAGCACCATCACGATCTCACTTCTAGGGGCAAAACTTTTGTCGCCACCCAGTCGCGAGCTATTCCTCCAACTGGGGACGCCAGCCAGCCATTTCCTTAGCAGCCTTTCTTCCTTCACCGAGATGTTCCGGCTATTTGTGAGCTTCCTCCGCTCTCATCTGTCCGCCACCTTTCTTGCATTCACTGTGTCTTCTATACATTTTTTCCAACTCGTCGTCCTTATGCCGGAATTAGTATGCGGGAACAAATCTTTTCTTCCTGTCTCTTCATCGACCGCTGTAATGACTATGATTTGGAATGAAAGTGAAAAGCGCGTGGAAGCATGATGTATGAAAACGTGCATCAATCTCTCATGCATTATACTTTAACGCCGATTCGTCATAATTTCATTCGTCATCAGTTACAATACTGGGTCTGTTCAAATTAGGAATACAAATATTTAACTCGCAAAGGTGTCATAGCCTAATATTTGTAAACCCAAGAGGTATATATTTCAGGAAAACTATTTAGTGATTTCTCACTTCTTTTGATGTCAGTACCTTGAGACTGATAACATGAACTTCACTATCGTCCACATCTGTAACTTTTGATAACTCACCTAACCGATCATCTAGATCTGCGCTTGCATTTCGTTCTCGTGAAATTTCTCCCTCTAACCAGTGCCATAGGTAAGTTATTTAAGAATAAAAAGTCGTCTCAAAAGAGCGACAACAGGGAAGTTATTTTGTAATCAACCAAGCATTAAGTTTATGACAAACCTAAAGAGTTGGGAACCGCAACCTGGATTACCGCAACCGAGTAGGGCTGAGAAACACAACGCATTCGTTTAATAGATACTATATTATATGGTATGGTGTATTGTCGTTTAATATACCATACCAAAATAGCAATAATTATAGCAAATAATGGGAAAAGTATGACTTTTCTGCAATTATCTCAGATCGGGTACCAAGAGTGGCAGCCTTGGGTTAGGCCTCGAGGGATCGCGACGAGAGATGCCACATAATATTTTGAGTAGGAATTGTCCAGGAGGACCTTCTCGTCGGTAACTTGAGTCGTGGTGTTATTCAGAGTGTATCTTGGAAGTGTCTATACTGAGTATGTACTGGAAGACTTCTGGATTTCTGTTGAGCAACCAACGCGGCTGAAGCCAATTCGTGTCTACTTCCTTCGAGCGTTTTCGCTTCGTTGGTTCGCTGAACTCGCCATTTCTTACCTGGTTTTCACCGCGAGTGTCTCATTGTTATTTTTCCAACAAAATTGTTCATAAAGGTTGGTGTAAAAATATGCTTTGATATTTTTAGTATTTTATTGATCGGGAAAGTCATGTCAGTAAGTTGCAATGCATGGATTTGCATTTGTTATTTCGTAACGAAACCTTCACTCGGAGAACGGGATGGTGCGGTGGCTAACGTACAAGCTTCTCAACCAGAATTCCCGCGTTCGAATTCCGGCGGCGGCAGATATCCCGATCACTACTTGGGGTGCTTTGTGGAGAGCAGTCTGAGGGAGTACGCCGTCCGTCGGATGGGACGTTAGGCTTGGCGCCTTTCGTTAATAGTAGGCTAATGCCGATGTCGGGTCTCTCGACACTGCAGCCTTTCCTGCAATTCCTAATGGCGCAAATGACCTCAGCTGTTGGTTGCCACCCATAAAAAACTACTACTGACATTCACACTCTCTTTGGTCGTCCTCGTAATTGCGTTGATGACTTTAATTGAGGTTGTACGAACGACGATCGAGTATACCCGTGTTCTCGGACTAAGCTCGTGATTTATTACATTCTCGGGAAACGAACTTAAGAACGTTATTCAGCAATAAGATTAATTCTATTCTTCTATAATGGTGTTGATCTTAATTAGTTCATTCTGCATCTCTCAGTGTTTTTATTTCAAAACCGTAAACAACTACGTGCCACCCATTCAATCCATTCGTAGCCCAGTGGCACGAAATCATAAATGCGTATGAATCACGTATGCTGGATCACATTTATTTGATATATGCAGCATATTAACATCTTAATTAAAATGGCCCATTCTGCATCACAAAACGCGTCTCCTACTCATTAATGAAGTTGACATGAAAGCCCTCTTGTTGTGTGTATACTTGCTTCGAAGAAAAGTTCCGTTTTTTTTATTCCCGCAGGCGTACGAATAACGAACTTCTGGGGTTTAAAAAAATTCGTCCTAATGGGTTTATAAAATGTTTTCAATGCCCAGCGAAAGGAATACCACGTCCCTGCTGTAGAGGGAATTAAGGAGGAACGGCGGCGCGTCGATAAGGGAGTGGGGAGAAATGGGATTCGAAGCGGCTTCGCCCTTGACGTCGCTTGATACATGCGTCAACCATATTTGGGAATTAGGCATTTAGCGCGTTATTCAATGCCACAATTCCCATATTAACACTTTCTTTGTTCAAAATTATGCTTGATTTGCTCGCTAAATATGAATAGGCAAATACAATATAGCTTCAAATGAATTCGGCCAATATTTAATCGAACTTGGTCTGGGTCAAAAAGTATGTCATCCTTCACTTATTCATAATCTATCGGAGCTTATGGACGTTTTCATCTCTGTATATTGCTGGAAAATATCTCTAATTTATTTTTAATTGATACATTTTGGAATGAATAAATTTTATAATTGAATAAATTGATTTGTCAGTTGAATTTAATGAATGAGTCCAACATTTCAATTAAGGGTTCCAATGGCAATACGTAATATGCCTGCAGTAAATTTGTGGTTACGACATTTATTGTATAAATAATATAATTAACATACATATATAGTATTGCAGCTTTAGAACGTCATATTTTTAAATTTTACACTCTGCCGTCGAGTTCAGTTTTAATATTGCATCCAGCTCGGATCGTTTTATAATGCTTGTTGCAATGACTGCCAAAAATCAACATATGGGCCACATTAAGTACTTGAGTTAGAATCCTCTTATTAGTACGATTGATAATTCTTGTCGGACCAGATGAGACCGATATTAAATTATGGTTAATATGTTTCATTGTTTATATAGTTTAGTTAGACCCGGGTTTAGTTAGACCCGGGCTTGGTCTGAAAAGGCGTATTGCATTGCAGAAAATTAGATTTATTTAGAATCGACTGAATTCATCTTGGGATTTATAATTAGACTTTAGTTATACACTATAAAATGTTAATAATAAATAAATGCTATTTGATATAATGAATGAGGGTTATTCTAATTCCATATTTCATTCGCCATACCCCTCACGCCATCATATCATTAAAGGCATTTGTTATTTGTGTGGTTGAAAATATCTCAATGTCTAAAATAAGTACATGATTTCAGAGGTTTAGAGAGACAAGTAAGCTCAGTTTTACGAAGATCCTGCAAATATTAGCATACATCCTGCATTTACTAGTTATCTACCTGAACAATACGCATTCCTATTGTCTTCCTCTTTGTGTTTGACAGAAATGCCCTTCATCGAAACGAGAAAAAAAATATTTCAGAGATGTCGAACTTTTTTGGGTTTGAACATTTCCATCGGGAGCCTTGTATTTCTGCTTATTCCCCGAAGCAATTCCAAACCCTCATTTGTTGCTCTTTTTTCCAATTCCAAGTTGCCGAATCAATGACCTCTCGCAACCTCGGAATTCATTTCCAGGAGTAGACTCTGGTTTGACCGGCATTTTCAGGGAGAGAACCGTTTTTATGGCTCTCCTCATTTTGCCCATCAAATGGGAATCGCACGGAAGCAGGGAAATGATGACGATAATACGCCCACTTCTTTAGCCTTCACATGTCCCTCGCGGGGGACAGAGTTGTTCGGCACTCTTTCTCCCCTCTCCTCCTCCGTATCTTCCTTTCCGATCCAGATGACAGACTCGATCAAGAGCACCTGCATTTGACGAGCCGTGCGAGCGCGAGTGTGCGAGCGAGTCCTCTCGCTTCGAAACTGGAGAGGACAAAAGGTTTCGTTCGCTCCGTGGACCTCTCTCCCTCTCCTGCCCGCGCGCTGCTCTCTTCTGTGGGTCGTACGCACCTCGCACGGAGCCTCGCCGCCGTCCGCCCGCTCTGCCAGTTTCCACGAAACAGCCGCCGAGCGCGTTTGTCTTCCCCGTCCGCTTAAACGCCGCGAGGTTGAATATTCGCATCGCATGACGACCGCGCTTGTCCTGCCGTCAACTCTTGCTCCCGTACCTATCAACCCACCCTCCCCTTTACCCGCCCACCCTACAACCCCGCACCCCGCCCCGCCCCCACGTCCAAGCCGCCTCCTTCATATTCGCCCGCTGCCCCCTCTCGCATTCTTCAAATGAAACTCTCTCCTTGGCTCCAGCTCCAGATTTATTCCATCCCACCCCCGATGGACCCTCCGCGGATGTAACGGTGTCAATCTACATCGTGTAAAGATGCGAGGTATACGAGGCCGAGGGATCAATTCTTGGAAGAGGGAGAAAGAGATTTATATATATATATATATATATATATATATATATATATATATATATAACTTTTGGACGGCACAATAGAACACAGAATAAAACAGATAACACGTAAAAGGACACTCACACTGTAGATGATTTAAGCTTTCGGCCTACTCCGAGGCCTTCTTCAGAGTCTGACCTGAAGAAGACCTCGGCGTAGGCCGAAAGCTCAAATCATCTACAGTGTGAGTGTCCTTTTACGTGTTATCTGTTTTATTCTGTGTTCTATTGTGCCGTCCAAAAGTTATATTGCTCTCCTGAGTACTTCCGCATCATCGATATATATATATATATATATATATATATATATATATATATATATATATATACATACACACACACATATATATATATATATATATATATAATCTTGAAAATGACGCACTCCGGCGACGCACAAACACACAAACACTAGGTTAATAAATATTAAACACACAGAAACATAAAAGAAGGACACTTACAGTAGATATTTACGTTTCGACGGCACGGCCGTCGATATATACATACATATATATATATATATATATATATATATAATAATTGAGTTTGGCTAACTATGGACCGCAATGACCTCAAGGTTTTTCTTCTTTCTTTCTTCCCCGAACTTCTTCATTTTCTCCCCTACTGTTCGTCGTTGTTCTTCGGTCCACACCCTTTTTGTTTTTTGTGTTGGTTGGTCTTCAGTAAATCTTGTTGCATTGTCTATTTGTTTTCCGCACCTCTCCCTGATGTGAACCACTTCCTCCGTTATTCCAATATTTCCCGCATCCCCCCTGGCCTCCTCTAACCATCCTCTTGTGTGCTTTAATTTTGAAATATAGTTGAATATTTTTTTGTTAATCTATTTTCATCCAATCGTTTTAGATTTCCATAGAATTTTAATCTTCTTTTTCTCATCGTATCTGTGATTTTCTCGGTAGTCCTATATAGATCCTCATTTTTTCTCCTAATCCAAATATTTTCTGTGTTTTTCAATGGTCCTAGGATTTTCCTCAAAGTATTTGTTTATTCCCTCTCCAGTTTTCGCAGGTCCCCTTTCTTCTTCATCTTTAGGCATTCCGATCCATATATGTAGCTTCGGGCTTAATGACGGTGTTGTAATGCCTCATTTTGGCTTGGATGGATATTGTTCTTTTATTGTTATGATTTTGAGTAATTCTGTTAGCCAGTTGCAGTTCTTTTATTCGTTCTTTGTTTGTTGTGTTGTCCAATCCGTTCCGTTGAATATATTCTCCTAGATATTTAAATTTATCAACTCTCCTGATTCTTCCATACTTTGTTTTCATGTATTTCTCTCCAATGTGTCTAAGTTCTATATATTCTGTCTTCTCATAGGAAATATTCAGTCATGTTTTTTCCGATATTTCGTGTAATGTTTCCAGCACGACTCTTGCGTCTGTAATGTTTTGTGTCATCAAGGCTATGTCGTCGGCAAAGGCTAGGCATTCCACTTCAAATCTTCCTTTCCCTTGCCCTATGTTAATCCCTTTCACTCTTCTCTCTTTTTAAGTGTTTCCCCATTTTTTCATTATCTTGTCAAGTACTAAATTGAATAGTATTGGTGAGAGTCCATCACCCTGTCGAACCCCTGTCCTGACTTCAAATGGTTCAGAAAGTTCTCCTAGGTTTTTTATTCTGGATCGGGTACCTATAAGTATTTGTTATAAGTATGTTCATGTATAATATATATATATATATATATATATATATATATATATATATATATATATATATGTGCCGGCCCCGGTGGCCGCGGGGTTACATCCTCGTCTGCCAATCCAAGGGGCGCGGGTTCGATTGAGATTTTTTCCACCTATGGCTTTGGTGTTTTTATCCTTGTCACTGTTGTGTACACAGCTCTGAGCTAAATGCTTGAGTTAAACACCATGAAGGGTTTCTAGTAACTCGTTCCCATATATAGCTTCTACCCAAAGCATGATGGTAAAAAACCATCAGTCGTGTGGTCATTGCGGTCCATAGCTGGCCAAATTCAATTAAAATATTATATATATTTTTTTTGAGGGAGTCAATTGGTATATATATATATATATATATATATATACACTTTTTTGGAAAACCCACAAACGTGTAATGTAAATTCACTGATAGTCATAACAAACACAGAAACCTGAGTCAACCACCTTTCTCCTCTTGAGAAAGGTGGTTGGACCACCGAAAATTCGAGAACCAGTGAGTTTTCCCTCTTTTGTGTGTTTTGGTTTCTGTGTTTGTTATGACTATCAGTGAATTTATATATATATATATATATATATATATATATATATATATATATATATATATATATATATATATATATAATATATACCAATTGGCTCCAGAGTCTTTCCTTATGTTTCAAGAATTTTACTATGGTGGAAGAACACTCTGGAAAAAGACTACGTACGCTGATTCCCTCAGAAAGTTCTATTCGTCATGCTCAAGCAAAATGGATTCAATACGCTATCGTGCCAAACTTTATTACTCAGGGGAATAACGGAATGGAAGCCAATGTTCTACAGGTGAAATATCGCCTTAGATTCACGGAAAGGGTCAGGAATATTTTGGCTCTAGGGAAGGTAACATCCCCTTTAATTTTTCAGAAGCTCAGTTGATTCCCTCTCTGTATGTGATTATTATTATCGACCATTTTGTCCCAGTCAATTCCATCTCGTGGCTTAACTCTTATGTATAGCAATCTTTTGCAATTATAATGGTTGTACTCTTCCAGGACTTTTCTGTATGATCCGACTACGCGAAGCAGTCTTAGTATGAATTGTGGCGTTTTGGCAGTATGGCAGGATCGTTGAGACCGGAAGGTTAATGCTTAAGTACTCTTCTTTCAGAAAACTTCATTAAATACTTGTCATTTGTTCATCTTCCTGAGGAATTAGATCAGTTGCCCTTAATCTTACTTAAATTGGAATGCCGTCCAATGGAGGAAATGTCTCTCATGAAACCAAATCCTTTGAGCCACAGACTCGTAATCTATGCGACAAAAGAACTTTTCCGGGTCAAATTCTCCTTTTAATTTTAATAATTGAACTGTAGACAAAAAACAGCCTCTATTACTGTAGCGACTAATTGCTGGGTCGCCTATTCCCCCTCTTCACCTCCTGCTTACGCCATGGGCCACAAGTGTTTATATGTATAATCGCAATTTCGTCACTTTTTTTAAATGTTCCCTAACAACGACAATACCAGCTGGGTACATGAACCGTAATTTTAAATAAATGAACTTTTTTAAGGCGTTCAATTTGTTAAATAGTAAGTATTGATCTTCGGTAGAAATGGATTTCGAGCAATGGTTATTTCAAAATACATTTTGAATGAAATAACACATAAGTTACTGTTTTCCATTTTATTTTTTTGCTACTGTAAGATATTTTTCTGGACGTAGGCCATTCATTTCAAGTCCCCATACCTCTGTTGCTCGGTATCACACTACATCTTACCTATGAAATTTTTCTCTGGTTTTAAATTTTAGCCAGTTTGAAATGTTGTGTTTTCACCTTAATATATTAACCTGATGGTTTTGCTGCATTTGAAAAGTGTATTAGGTTGGTAATCCGATTTCAGGTTGGTTATAACTTAATATATGGCTTCCCAGATTTTTTGTAATGACGTTAATATGGCTTTCCAGAATTTTACTAAGACAAAAATATTTCCAACTCTTTGGCAGCTGAAATTATTCATTCCCTTTGATATAATACAAATATTACTTGAGCCTTCTGTCCAAATCCATAACTTAATTATGAACAAAAGATACGTCGCTGGAAGTTTCTGATCTTTAGTCTAGGTGGGAGGTTCCCAGGCAAGCAAGTCTTCTCGTAATAATTAAAAACAAATTGCATAACGTGCGAGGGGTTTCTTTAAATCCTCATCTTCGCTTAATTGGAACGGAGACCCTCTTCACGTGCAGGTTATGTTCGTTGCATTATTCGGCAAACAAGGTTGCCGCTGCAGTTCTGGAAGCGGAAGATGTGATATGCCGACAAAGGGCGTTTCGGGGCATTGCAATTAACTTCACTCTGATTAGCTATTATTACGACCACAGAGGTCGGTGGTTTGAGTGGAGGTTCGCAGAGCTAGTATACGGCTTGCTAACTAATTGTATCAATTCTGCAGCAGTAGTCACAGAGTAGGGTATGTATATGAAATATTCTCCAGAAGTGAACGTTTACTTACCTTATAATTTATTATTATATATGTATATTTAAACTTTTCATATACATACGAACATATGTGTATATATTATATTTGTACATATAAATATTTTATATATGTGGGTCACGGTAGTCCAGGGGGTAGAACGTTGGATTACTGGGTGTAGAGCGTTGGTCCCGGGAATCGAACCCGGGACCCTCTGGTCCCGGGTTGGATTCCCAGGCAAGGCAATCTGAGCACCTGCAGCTCCACCCAAGCAATGCGTTTTTTTCGGGTAACAGATATTCCTGGGAAGCCGTAACCGGCACAGGGACATGTTTGTGTGTTTGTGCGTCGCCGGAGAGCGTCTTTTCCAAGTTTATACATATATATATATATATATATATATATATATATGCCTACATTCAAACACGAAAGCCCGCGAAACGGTGAACAAAATATTCTTTCACACGGAAATAGATATAAGGAAAGGGAATAGGAAAATACTTAAAAGAAGAACACAGGAGAGGTGGGGAAGGCGGATTCCCCCTTCAGCAGTCCAACGCTCTATCCGCTAGACCACCGCGACCCGCATATATATATATATATATATATCCAATTGCGTACATCACTGCGCTTATAAGGAAAAGTATATTTAAAAGATAATGCATTTTAATTCATTGAAGTGTCAAAGATTTAATGCATTAGTTTTGGACATTTGTTATAGAACATATTCATTAAATTTATAATATTCCCCAGAACAAGGTTTGCTTAAATGTCACGTTTGTGGTAGTACTGCTTTGTTTGGTTAAAATTCCTTAATGGATGAAATTTTGAATGCATTTTCCTCTTCTAAAAGTGAAATTCGCAATGAAAGTATGTATTTAATTGTGAGTGAATTTTCATTTCAAGTAATTTGTACATTTTGAGCATTTTTATAGTTACTGAGAACTAAAAGAAAAGCCATTTGTAATTTTTCGACATGTTCAAAGCATTGTTCTAAAACTAGCATGCATAATCAATGGAGTAAACTGATTATAATTAACTTCTCTCGGAATGATTTTCCAGATATTTTTACAGCAGCACACAGAAAGCCAGATATTTTTACAATGCATTTACTAGAATAATCGTGAACGTTCAACACGGTGATAATATTAAATAATTAGTATGATGTAAAGTTGGACCAACTACTTCAAGTTTGAAGAGTCGTGAAATGTCAACATTTTCATATTTCATGGCGAATATTTTGCTGAAATAGATTTAGGAGCACGAATTATGTTTTAAACTGTTCCAATACCAGCCCTTCATGAAAAACAGGTTGCCCCGTTTAGAGAATTTATCCATTGAGTGACGCATGATACTCTTAAATGACTTATATGTATCGTATTAGTAGTTAAGCTCTACTTGGGACAAGTAAAAGCAATATCAAACACAGTTCAAGCAATAATTAGTCTCTAAGTAGTTTTAATTGTATACACAAAAGTGAAACTCATCTTTATTTCACATTGGAAAGAGATCTTAGCAACCTTATGCAATATGTGCGCAATTCTCGTATATCCGGACGATTGCCTCACGACTGAGCTGCAGCACACCGTCGCCAGCGTAATTTTTAGCGCAGTTTAGACGCTTAAATCATGTACCTAATAAGTTTTCATTGAATATCCTAATTGGAATTACACAGAATGGGAAAGAAAATAGTAGAAAGAAGCAAATTCAGGCACTGTGACGAAGAATCGAGGACTGGATTATGTAGAGGAACGTGTGAGAGCTATTAAATTTAAGTAATACGTGTATAGTTAACAACAACTACCCGAAATTGGAACCGGAAAGGTTCCCTTGTTTCTGAAAGTTTTCTTTGCTTCATCAGAAGTAAGGAAATGCATATAAGTCCGATTGGTTTTTGGCTAGAAAGTTAATTAAATATTACACTGGTGGACGAGAGTGGAACAGACGGTATTATATTAGCCTTATTTAAAATAAGTAATGTTTTGGGGATTATTTTAATATAAAAGATAATGTTATTCGTTTGTTTTCGGTAAAGAAGCAGAATTGTTTCAGGAAATTAAGCATTGATAACGAGAAACGTATTGTTCGCGATTAAGTCGAGACGCAAAGTAAGGAAGGGATGAGTTTTTAACATTTAACGTAATATTCAATGCACATGAACTTTTGTTTTAGTAAATAAGACTAAATAGCTAAAGAATTTTCAAAATAGATTCGAATTCGAAAAAAATATGGCTTGATAAGGTATACAGGTATAGAAGCTGGCCCAGGAAGGGTTGGAGATGAAAGATTTGGAAAGAATGATGAAAGACTAGAAAAATATATGATTTGGATTTAGAGAAGTAATAGAGGAATGCTATAAACAAGAGATGTCTGGTTGAGGGCAATATGACGATTGAGTCCCTAAAAATGTAATACATGACATCATAAACGGGTTCAGCACAATTTGTGATTAGTACAAAGGGATATTATTCAGAAATAACACCATTATTCGGAAATGACACTGTTTTCCTATTTACGTTAATATAATGAAAATCGTAAAGAATATTCATCTCTGTTTGCGGTAGTTAAAAAATCAAAATGTACGATAGGCCTCGGTGAAACAATTTTAACGTAATTTATTAAATACTCTTTCATCACCAGACCCAGATGTTTTTGTTAGTTCCACTATATTATCGTTTCGATAATATTATGTTAAACCCTTCCTAAAAAAATATCTTCTCCCCGGTCGAGTCTTTGTTGTTTTATCCTAATCTTTCAAAATTGCTGTTGATAGTGGAATAAAATTAGGTTTCTGGCGAAATTTCCAAATCCGCAATTTCCCATGTTATCTCTTCGCAACATGAAATGGAAAGAGCGTCTAAACTAACAGATAAAGCGACAGTATAAATTACATAAAAACCTTTTTAATGCAATTACAAAGAAAGTGAGGAATAATTGATTTAATGATGAACGAATTTCGAAAGCTCTAATTTTCATTAAATGTAGTCATGCTCTTAATAGCTCTTCGTTTTCATTATTGATTTCTGTTCCAATCAATCTTCACTCTTCACAATTGATCGCGTTTATTTATATTCCATCATCGGTTTTTTTTTTCATTTATTAGGTTTACATTTAAGTTTTTCATTATTTTAGGTTTTTTACATACAGTAGTTATGGCGACGTCTATAGTGTAGAGCGTCCGGTTACTGATTTCGGGTTAAAACAACAATATTGCTAATGGGCACTCCCGCCTAAAAATTGTATTGGTGTCATTTTAGCGATAGCAAAAAGTGGTGGGCAAGCAAACGCCCGGAGTCAAACAGACACCGACCGTTGAATTTCAAACTCCCTTTGGTCAGCAGGGGTTGTGAGATAAGCTATGAACTTATATTCTAATCAAACCTTCGCGTTGATCTCTGTTATGATGATGTACTCGTATTATTTCATCAGCATGCCATCAACAATCGTTCAGTCGCTATAAATGGGATGAACTTATTATTATTTTGAATTCATTATAGACGTTATTTTTGACTTTGGTGATTTTTGGAGGATTTTGAAATGTGGGTGTGGAGAAGAATGGAGAAGGTGAAATGGACCGAAAGGAAAACAAATGAGGAAGTACTAGAGATGGTGGGTGAGGAGAGGGGTTTGTTGAGAGAAATCCTATGGAGGCAGGAAAAATGGATGAAAGGCGTACTGAGCGGTAGTGGAATGTTGAAGAGGGTAATGGAGGGGAGAATGTTGGGCAAGCGTGGTAAGGGTAGGAACAGGATAGGGATGTTGGACGGGATGAAGGGAGGAAAGAAGTACACCGAGATGAAGAGGGACCTGATATAGATTAGTTTGCTAGGTGGGGAGTCACAAAATGTTTATTTGATAGTTGTGTCCATCCAAAAACCTACCTTAAACGGTAGATTACCTAATAAAAAAAATAGACGTTATTTGTGTGCCGTCCGAAATATTAATTAATGAGATACTTTGAATATCTTATGATTTGTTAATTTGTTTTAAGTTCCTTCCTTCTCTTCCTTGAGAAAGTTGGCTTGGACCACCGAAAATTTGCAGACTAGTGAGTTTCTTATCATTTTTGTGTTTCTGGGTTTTTGTCTATGTCCGCTAGTGCTAACCTGCGGACATATCCATTATTATTCACATCCGTGAGACTTTCATATACGTTTTATGGTTTATTAAAATATTTAATTAAATATAATGAAAGGGACATGATCATGAATCCATTAAGTTTCTTTTAAAAGACATCAGCGAAAGGATTTTGATTTGATTCCAGGAAGCGGTGTTAATTAATTTCAAGGCCGGGCATCAAGTAAATGATGTGTCGCTTGTTGAAGTGACTGTGAATAAATGGGATTTGAATACGCCTTGATTAAAAATGTTTAGCATGTCAACAGCGGGTAAGAAGTGATTGCCGACAGTTAGGGCGCAATATATTTCATCACATAATTCCCAGAATAGGTTTGTTGGACGAGAAAAAGGGAGGAAGGAAGTACACTGAGATGAAGAGGGACTTGTTGTAGAGTGGGTTGCTGGGTTGTGTTTTGTTAGGAGTCAAAAAATATTTATTTGATGGTTTCGTCTATCCAAAACCTACCTAAACCGGTAGATTAGCTAATAATAATAATAATACTCGTAGTTGGCGAAATGATACAATGTCGATATAAGCGAAATATTCACTGATGATTCCGATGAATTTTGAATAATTAGTTTGAATTGATATTGAATTAGATCGCTGCAAAAGAAATTCCCATTTATGGAGGACTTGTTATTTGGAAACATTTTGTATTAAAATAAAATTCCTGACCGAAAGAGTTTGAAATCGATTTTACTGTGCTGTAAAAGATGTGCTTTTACCATTGAGTCTAGTCGACATATATGTTAGATTAATAATTGTATAAATCAATACTCCTAAGAACGACTAACAGTACATAATGTTCTTTCTGAACCTGATTTACTGATATATCTAACAATCACTCTTTCAAATCCTTGCTTTCACGTCTTACTGCTTCATTTTCAAACTTGAGCAGTGGTAATTTTGTAATTAGATTTTATTCTCTATTTGTTTTTTCTAAAGTTAAAATTACTTTTCTAGCGGCTATTCCTTTTAGATAAAACATGGTTTGTTTTCATTTTTATCGAAAAAGAGAAAACTGGTCTTTAATAAAGATCACTGATTTCCATTTGGGTGTTTATATATCAATATAATATCTTTTTATTTGTTCTCGGGTAGGAGGAATATATTTCGATATCACCACTGACAAAACAATCAAATCAACCACAGTGTTGGTTTGATAGGTGCGGATAGATCTCACTGAGGCATGTGAAACTCACACGTGAGGGCAAAGAGGTTAGTTTCTTTCCTTGGCCACCTGCGGCTTTCCAAGAAAAAAGTTTCGTACCCGGAAAAACACACAACTTGGGAAAGAACATAAACAGAAGGGAAAGAGAGAGTGAAAGAAGTGTCCGCCTCTTCTGTTTGCGTAGAGTTTATAGAAGAGTGACAGAAACACTAAGGGAGCCCAGCTGGGGGTGCCAAGACGCATCAACCGGATTTGAATCCGGAATGACGTTCAGATTTTATCGGGGACTTTCCTTAAAAACTGTTTTTCCGAAAGAAATTTGTCTCATTCTACAGTATGCTATGATAAAATTTCAATTAAGAAAACGACCTTCGTCGTGACGTATGTAGACATCTAGCAAAAAAGTGTGAGAGTGGAAAAATGAGAATGGCAGGGTTCCATTGCGTAACGTATGGATTTGCCTTGAAACAATGAAAGTTTGGAGTAAAGGAATGAAGACTTTATTATCTCTGAAAATAAATAATTGGTTTGATTGCAAAGTTTGGAAGAACGCAAATTAATCTCGAATATGCACTTTGAGAATTTAAATTTACTCTCGAATGTAATGTAGGAACACAGCTTTCTATTTTCCTTTTCTTTATCTCTAATGAACACAAATAATGATCTCAAACAGAAAAAATATCGTATCTTGTTATATGAACTGCAAAAGAGAGGACCAGTGCACGTGCATGGGAAGGCTTAACTAGTGCATATGGAGATGAAAAAGGGAGAACTTTCTCCGAGTTTCATGCATCGTAAGATTTCAAAAATTATTTTATTTGCAGTTTGATTATTATATTTTGGTGTCTGCGGTGGGTTTTCAAACTTTTCTTACAGCTAAATTAAGTTAAATTATGTTTCTTGTTCTATTCTTTAAAGAAAAGGAATTAAGCTATAATTATTAGAGCTACCCGCTAGGATGGTGCTGCTAGATTCACGCTATTAACTCTGTGTTTTCGTAAACTAAAAATTGCAAATTCTAGAATGCCAGCTTGGTGAAATGAGGTGACTGCAGGTGATTTGCACGTAAAAGAAACACCTCGGTCGGTGTTTAGTGAATGAAAGGATAACATTTATTTCCCGCCAGCGTTATTTCAGATGTGGAGTTCCCTCCGTCAGGATGTGAATAATTTCTCGCATGTCGAAAGGCGAAAAAGAAGAGAAGAAAAATCTTTTGAGTTCCCTTATTATTCCCCGGGGCACAGCTTTATCCACGAAACCTTCGGAGAACAACGTACTTGAAGATTCCCTTCACATATATTTTTTGGATTCGATTCCCCGGAAAAAGTATTAGTAAAGCACATGCTGCTATAATGTTATTGAAATTTCACTACGGGCCGAATACACTGATACGCGTGTCCATTGTTTTTATGGTGCACAATTGACTTGAGAAATTTTCATTGCCACACTAGCTAAAATCTATAGTGCGCCATGGATTGAAGTCAAACATCTTCACACACACACACACACACACACACACACACACACACACACACACACACACACACACACACACACACACATATATATATATATATATGTGACTATATTATATATATAGTGTATATCTTATATATATGTATACACATACATATATATAATATATGTATGTATGCATAAGAATCATTGAAGTGAGTTAGTTTTATTGTTTTGACTAATCTTCTCATTTATTTGACTATAATTAAAAGCCTGTACATCAAGAATGTGTGAACGCTATACAGAGGCTATCTGGAGTATAGATACATATATATATATATATATATATATACATATACATATATGTATATATAATTCGAGACCCAGTGAGTTCCTCTTTTATATGTGTTTGTGTCTACTAGTGTTAATTCCATTTACATTATTGTTTATTAAACTTTGACAGCAACGCACAATGTGAGAACACATAAAAGGAACACTGTTACTTCGAAGAAATCATATATATATATATATATATATTTATTTATTTATTTATTTATACCCGCTTTTAATTATAATCAAATAAATAAGAAGATTAATCAAAACAAAAAAAACTAACTCAGTTAAATATTTCTTTTGCATATAAATATTTCGATCGATTGATTTAAAAAAATACGGTTCCGTCTCTATACATATTATCCGCTTCAATTGACCTCTGGGCGCTTTCTTTTGGTAGTATTCTGGCGGCGTTTCGTGAACTCTGTAAACTCTTCCGCTGCTCCCTAACTTCCACCAACTCTATTTGCGCGAGTGAGCTCAGCTGTCGCTCGCATCCCCTAACAGCCATTGCTAATGCATTGCAAACTTTTTCCTACTCTCTAAGCGTATCTGGTGATCATTTTACCCCTGGGATCCCAACGAGCCACTCTTTGGTTGTCATCAGGTGTCTCAGTCTTACACACCATAATGGAAAGAGAAATATTGTTGCAGGACATTGCTAAGGGAATTAGGATGAGATGTGATTTCCTTGAGATTGAAACTATGATCTGGATGCTTTGAAAAACTACTTTAGAGTTACTCAACAGACCTCCTAATTTCTTTATTGCTATTCCCCGTTCTCGCATCCCTTCCCTCGAAAATACAACCCGGGACTTTACTCTCTCATCCCTTGGTATTCCACCCCCGTCGATTACTGCGAGCCATTATTCTTTTCTGGATTTCTCTGCCTCCCTCAACGCTTTCACCTCTTTCCTTAGACGCCACATCGTAGCTCTCTCTCTGGTTACACATGCCCTCTCCTGCCTTCTTATATCTGTTCTTGACGTCATTTGTTAACTTTTCATTTTTGTTTGTTTCTTTTACTCGTTCTTTTTTCTTAGTGCACGCTATATGTCAGCTAATGTAAAAGCCTTTGTGCCGTTTTTGGCTGCTTTGTTAAATAAATAAGAGCGTTTTTATTTTGTTAAGTTTATGGCCGTTTAAGTAGTATAATATGTTCGAGTGGATTGGTAATTTATTCTTTGCGAGTATTAATACTTAAATTATTTTAAAGTCCGTGTAATCTCAATTGTGAAGAAAGAAATGAGCTGCAAAAATGTTGGTTCTATCATCATTATCACTGATTGAGGACTTCACGCTTCTGTTCAATCCCTGCGATATAAATGTGCAGGGACACTCTCAAATGTCAATTTCCAAGGATCTCCGAATTATCAAATCCAATAAATTTTTAACTGGGCAGTTTAAGACTCCGTTGAACTCGAATTGAGCGTAATTCATAATTTCCTCGTTAATTTTTGTTCCAGATGGCTCATAAATCGAGCCCTTCGTAGTAAATTACGAATTGACTAAAAGTCTCTGTCGCCTTTCCATTTGTCTATCCAATTTCGTGTTTATGCGCAATCCTTCGTTAATACTCAGAGATGTACGCCGTGACCCTTCTGAGGATTTCAAGGTATCCCACGCAACATCACGGAAAGGTCGACATGAAAGATCATCGGAAGGCCGATGCAAATAAAAGAAAAGGCTTTGCGTGAGTGCGTCTTCTCACTCCTCCCTCTCCCCAATCCCTCCTTCTTTGCCCTCTCTCCTATCCCTCTCCCTCCCGGGTCTCGGGGATGCCATCTTTAATCACTTCTCTCACCTCTCTCTCGCCCAGTCCTCTTAAATTCCGCAAAGATCTCCCCCACCCCTCGATCTCCACCTGCCCTCTACCCCTCTTTCGCCCCGCCCACAAGACACATTCCATATATTTTGCGTCCTCCTTTCATTTGGGGACCGCGATCCTCTTGACCCCTTAAGTAATCGATCAAAAAGCCCTTTCTTGGGCGCCACGGTCACGTGTTTTCGAATGAGGGTATCCGACGAGGGCAGGCAGGGGGGAGGGGTTGGGGTGTGGAGACGAGGCGGGGGTTTGAGTTTTAAAAGTGGGAGTTTTGAGAGGAGGGAGGGAAAAGAATCGGGCGGGGATAAGGGGCGGAAGTTGGAGTGGGCGAGGGGCAATAGGGGGAGGGAAGCGTGACACGGGAGAGGGGCAGGCCTGAGAGGGAAAAGCGATGAGATGAGGACGTGGCAACAGTGCTGCCGCCGGTGGACGGAGTGTCTCGCCGCGGCTTCCCAGTTCCGGATGGCCGTGTTGTGCTGTTGAGCACGGCCTTCCGCCTGTCCAACTACCGCCGAATCATCACTATGCGTACAGCCTTCTCTCCATTGGGGTCAGTAACGCTTAAAATAGAAAGAGGAAATGTTGACCTATTTAATGACCTGTAACAACTTGTCTTCACCATCGAGGAGCAATTGAATGGTTTCCTTCTGATATGTTATTCTAAATACCCGAACACGCTCCCTAAAGAAATAATTATTTTTGTTTTTTGCCTTTGAATCGCATTTGCTAACAAACTGCGCTTGACTTTAATGATACAATTCAAGTGAAGTTGAAACCCTTTAATAAATTTTGATAATTCGTGTTATTGGGAAAAATGTTAGTGGATACTCTCATTCCGCAAGGCAAGATAAAGAAGTGACGCAATCCTCTGCTTTCGGGACATCAATGAATGCTGGAATACATTTTACAAGTCAAAGTACTCTTCATCGAGTTAAAGTAAATTGGAATATTACAGTAAAACATTCAACTCGGCAGTTTTTAATTAGAAAGTAAGCTTAAGTGTGGTTTGCTTCTTCGTGTATGTTCAGGGCAGGCAGAAAGATTAAATATATACATGATATATGAGTTAACGTAGAGAGCAAGGTCGTCTTATCAGTCTACTTACCATAGTCATTAATTATAAAAACTTCAAAGTGAGACGCTCGGCTACATTCATCTTGTAAGTGTCTTTATGAATCAGTCCGAAAAAATATGAAGTAAATGAAATGGAATGTAATTCTCTTCAATTTTTCGCCTTGATATACGTGGAGTGACGCTGAAATTTTGAGTAAGATATCAATATAATAGATTGCTCAATCGGCCGCGTAAAAAGCGTTGAGCAACGTCGACGGTATTTAGAGTATCTTCTGAACTTCGTCAAATTAGATTCCAATATAATTTACCTTTTGTAAATGTTTGACAGGAAGCAATTCCTTTATATTTCCGGTCTACCCTCTGGGATCCAGTCAAACTCATGTAATCAATCATGAATATCAAGATTATAGAATTATGATGAGGACTATAAATGGAATCGTGTCGCGACAGGTATCACATATATCTCTTGCGGTCAGAGAAACACGACACCATCAAATATTATCGCTTTTTTCTTTTAGTAGCACAGCGAATGAGGCTGGAGCATATATTAATTTGATTTAAATAAATATTAATTTTTACTCTAAAAAGAGATTAATATTAACTTAGTCTTATATTTTTTTGGCATATTTTTCCGCTAATTTTTGCGATCAGTTCAAACTTAAGGTTTGAAATCTCAAAGTTTGAGATTCCACACAACTGTGAAAATAATTATCTAAGAGATATTTACAAAATTTAGACACACCTGGACTTCATATAAATGAAGTTTTAATTTTGGATTTTATAGTTTCCGTAAGGAAAATAATTTTGGACTAAGAAATTTACCGGATTCGTTTTTTATCAAAACAAATGACACCTCAAAATCAAAATAAATGATTATTTGAAAATAAATCAGACTGACGTGCGACTGTCTGGTAAACTTCCGATACATTTGCAACAGTTTCGTGTTTTCAATTTTTCACGAATGAGTCCATTGGAAAATGACGGCGTCCACCAATTCCTTTAATGATATTGGTGTCTTACTAGAGTTGAGAAGAAGGATCGATTGATGGCCAGGGTGAGAATCAAACACGCCATTCTCTCGTCCCTACGGTTTCTGTAGCTTTGAAGACCTCTATTTATAAGCATAATCGAATATTCATGAGGCTGCGCCAGAAAAGATTACTTGACTTGAAACAAAAAAATTGAAACCACAAATCGCTGTGTGCGCTGAAGGAACATAATGAAGCACACCCCGAGGCAATAGCACCTGAAGAACTATGGATTCCGAGGTGGTCAATGAAACTGAAATACTGACAGATTTGTGCCATTTAACATCTTCGTTTTAATAGCTACCATATGGAAACCTTTTCTCCGGAAGAAAACTGAAGAATTGGCGCCAAACTGTAGACTATTCAAATAACACAGTTTCAGGTGTAACATGGTGGAAATTCTTCAGGATGGAAGAAAACACTTAGCTTTTCTACATACCTTTTTTTATTACAACCTAGGTTTCGTCACAGCGTAACGTCTTCAGGTAAATTGGAACTCCATCTCATAGCATTCCTCCAGCCTTCCTTCCATCGCTCCTTAGTCGTATCCTTCCCTCGCCCGATCCAACCTTTTCCCCACTTACCCCTCTCCACCCGTTATCCTTTGGTTGTTCTCACCTCATCTCCTCCCCACATTTGTATATACACATGGTGAGTTTCAGCTTTGGCACCTGGTGATTGGCCAGGAACTCGCGGACTCGTAGCGCGCTGTCGTGATGGAGTGGCCAGGTAGCGGAGATGTGTTTTCTCATTCTGATGACCCTTTTTTCGGAGTCTTTCCAGCACATCCACGTAGTAGGCAGCGTTAACAGTCTACCCTTGAGGAACAAACTCCTTAGGGGCCACTCCTTTACCGTCAATAAAGACAATGAGCATTATTTTCACTTTTGATATGCTCATTCTTGCCTTTTTGGGCTTGGTGGACTGAGTGGTCGGTGTACCACTCAGAGCTTTGGCGTTTTATTTTTCTGGGTCGTATTAAAAAACTCAGGTTTCATCAACGGCAAAACATGCGAAACACAAAAGTAGACGACAAGTTCAGTTCATTGGTAACCATCTTGATACTCAATCGACAGTCAGAGTCCAACAATTGTCGAACACGAGCCACATAGTTGTCGGTTTTACTGGTTGACGGCAGCCCAGAGCGTTTTTTCGTCGTGAACCCGGATCTCCGTAAGTCTTTGATCACCTCTAAACTTGTGATTAGGATAGAGCAGAGTCCCCGTAAGCCTCACTAATCGTTTTCTTAGTCTCCTAAAGAAATTTTTTTTCAGTTAAGCACAAAACTTAATTGCGTATCATTGCTCGATCGTCGATTCCATTTTTTCGTGACACGTTCGGTGCGCGGTTTTAAGTACAATTTCCAACCGTGCAAAATCAGTCAAATTTAGTCATAGAGCGCGGTAAAGTATTATGCTTATTATTCATTCAAGTATGATAAATACTCTTCGTTTATAAAAATATTTTTTTATGGATATAATATTTATTGCATGAATCAATAACTAAAAGTAAATTATGTTAAGTAAAGTAAAAATTAAATCAAGTATAAATATAGTATTCTTATAATTAAATCGGAGAGTCTTTCGTAAAAATAAGATCAGCTAAATAAAGTTATTAACTTAATATTAATATGTTATTTCAGTCAGTATCGCATTCAAATGTGATCTTAAAATCAATAAAATATACTCGTGTTGAGAGGTTCTTTCCTTATGTGGGACCATCAATGCAGTTCATCATCAGGTAACATCTTCAATTGTTCGCTCCTTAAGAAAGTGTGACCACATATCTGACCCAAAGGAATTTTCCGTCGTCCACATTCACACTTACCTCTTTTTAAAGATTCCTCGTGTGTCAACTCTGATGCCGAATCACACTTTGAAGAAGACTACATTCATTGTCACTTTCCAGAATACGCCCCTGACCATCACCAGTTTGATGTTTTAATGTCGGATCGCTCTGAAAAACTCATCTCCTCAAAAAATACTTTTATCCTCCGCGCTTCATTCATTTACCACTGAATTACCGATGCCACCCGCAGGGGGGGAGGGGCTTTATGAATTACGAGCGACGGTTTAACGCTCCCTGACGTGTGAGTGCGTGCGCTCTCGTGTTCTCCCTCCTGCTACTCCCTCGCCCTTCCTCTGCCCTGCCCATTCCTTTCCGCCCTTTACGACTCTCCCTCCGCCCTTTTCTTTTTTTTTGCGGCCGTTCGGGATAGAGACGTGAGGAAACGAAGCGGAAGCAATGAACCGCTCCCTCCCCAGAAGGGGTGAATAATGCAGTCTTGCTCGCAGGTAAGTTTCGGGTCCGTTTGAGCGTGTGCGTGTGTGTTTGTGTCCAAGAGTGACGTGTATATTCATTCGGGAGGCTGCGGATGGACGGCGGGAGAGGAGCTTTCGGAGGGCGAGCGAGGGATGGGGGGGGGGCGGGGTGATGGACAAGAGGATTCGAGTCGGTGGAAGGAATGACGCTTGCTTCAATTTCTAGGGGATTCCCTTTGGAGACATTGAAAAAAGAGGAGGAGGTACTCTGGGGCTTGCGTGTTACCTAATCGTAAAAAAATGATGGGAGTGGGGAAGGGAGAAAGGGGAGGGATAGAGTAGGTCGGGTTGAAGGGGGGGGGGGTTCGCGCGGGGTAATCGGAGAAAGAGAAACGGAAAAATATGGGCCAGAGGACAAGGAGGATGGGACGGGGGAGGACAAGGATTGGCGAAAGTTTACGATTCAGGGTCCACGTGTTCTTAGGAAAAAGCTGCATTGTTATTGTTTTTCTTTGTTGCGGTTGGGAAAGTCACTCTGCCGGTATTACCTGCATTATAACAGTTGCTCTGAGGACACAATTTTCAAGGCAGAGGCCCGACTAAAAGGTAGCGCGGTGTCAGCTTAGGAAAGCGCAATCAAGATAAAAGCATACGCTTGAACCCCTTATTTCGGAAAGCTGAACTTTTACTGAAAACATGCAAGTCCTCATGAACTCATAGAAGAAACGGCTTCGAAATTTTACCAAATAACCATTCCCCATGAGATATCAACGATAATGGGCGAATGCTTCTGAAGTGACTAAATTTTCTAAAAAATTAGACCGTAGGAGTGCTAATTTTTATCTCCGATTTCACCAAAATACGTTTTAATTCGTCTTTTTGGATGTGTTCAGTAATCAAAGGCTCCGAACGAAATGAATCGAAATCGTACGCAAGATGGATAAACAAAAAAATGAACAGGTGGAGTATTTCAGCGTCGGATGGTACCAAGCGAAATTGCAGTGTTTTATTTTTTTCAGGATGTATTTTATTCTTATATGACTGGGCGCTTTCGTGGCCCGAACTTAACTAATAATATTCTTTGCTTGCGCAATCATTAAACTCTGATGAGTTAGAATACAAGCAAAAGTGACTTCCCGCTAATATTAAACAACAATACTTATATAAATAGAGAGGTTGGCTTGTTAGTGCTGAACGGAACGGTATTTTACTTAACGATGCCAACAGACCGGGTATTTTTTAGAAATATTCGTGACTCGCCTCGGAAATTCCAATATCGTCTCGAATGCCAGGTATTACTTCAGATTTTAATTATTTGATACATATTTGCGTAATTTTCTTTTTTACTTCGGCTAAGTTTAATTTTATCAACCCGTATGACAAAAGTTAAACTGAAGAGTGACCAAAGTGAGGTCCAACCAGGAATGGCATTTTACCATAAGGAGAATAATATTGGAAGCGAGGCCAAATCTTCTGAAGATAATGGATGAAGTCTTCGTGACCAATGGTCTCGGACACCGGTTTCAATAATACAGGCCTACAAAAAATTTTTTTTTTGGTGCCGGGAATCTTTGTGCTGATTTTAACTATATTTGTAGAGCTGAATCCAAATATGAAATCCGTTTTTATTTAACAGCTCTACTTTTTTAGATATGGCACATCTTACGATTAGTTGTTTTATTATTTGATATATTCCGGAAAATAATTTTCAAAGTCAAATAAATCTATAAGTATACTAATTTATAACCACTCTGCGGTGTTCCTTTTATTTTCAATAAACTGTCAATAAGTTTTATGTATATTTCTATATTGTAGGCCAATGAGATTAAAAAACAAAAATCGTTTGTATCGACTTCGGTAAAAGATGGCGAAATTAGTTCATAAGGTATCCGTTAGATGGCATCCACGTTTTCTGTTATCATGACAGCCATTTTTGTTTCATTAGTTGCCCTTGGCTATTCGGAGCAGGTGGACGGACTTTACTTCAAAGAATAACTTTTTGTAAAGCATCATCTAAAAATGAGCTCAAGTCTAAGATGCTGTGTTAATGATCCTGATGTGTTTTGTTACGTTTGTGGGGAATATATGGTAAAAGAAAATAGGAAAAATATTACAGACTTTGTGAAACGTGCCTACTTGAGATACTTTGGTGTTAAGCTTGGTGACCAAGATAAAACATGGGCACCGCATTTTTTGTGTAAAACATGTACTGAACATCTGCGGCAATGGACAACAGGACAAAGGAAAAGTCAAAAATGTGGTGTGCCAATGGTGTGGAGAGAACCTGTGAACCATATTGACGACTGTTATTTTTGCATAGTAAATGTTTCGGGAATTGATCGAAAAAATCGTCACAAGTAGACATATCCAGATTTGCCTTCAGCTAGACGCCCGGTACCCCATTCAGAAGAAATACCGATCCCAATATTTCAGACGTTACCAGATATATCTAAGGAAGAATTTGAGTTATTTGAAAACATTTCTCATCCTATTGACGATAGTGGCAGTGACTACGAGGGGGTATCAACAATTCTTCAACTATTTAATCAAGATGAACTAAGCGATCTTGCTAGAGAACTGAACTTATCGAAGGAAGCATCCGAACTACTAGCATCAAGACTGCATGAAAAGAATTTACTGCAACCCGGTACAAAAATAAGTTAGGATATGCTACCCTTCTTTACTCCAGAAGACAATCTTACATTTTGTTTAGACGTTAAGGGTCTTTTGGAAAAAATGGGACTACTATCACAATATGATGCTAGTGATTGGCGTTTGTTTATTGATAGCTCCAAGCGTAGTTTAAAATGTGTACTTCTGCACAATGGTAACAGTTTTGGCGCAATACCAATCGCTCATTCAACTAAAATGAAAGAAGAATACGATACAATAGCATTGGTCTTACAGAAGATAAAATACCAGGAACATCGCTGGGTGATTTGTGTAGATTTAAAAGTGGTGAACTTTCTTCTTGGGCAGCAAAGTGGCTACACAAAATATCCTTGTTTCTTGTGCCTCTGGGATAGCAGGGACAGACAAAACCACTGGATTAAGAAGGAGTGGCCTATGAGAGAAAACTTGGTTGTTGGGAAAGAAAACATCATTGCTGAATCTTTAGTTGAAAGAGAGAAAATCATCTTACCGCCTCTCCATATTAAACTAGGCCTAATGAAGCAATTTGTAAAGGCTCTTGACAAGGATGGACCATGCTTCGGCTACTTAAGACTAAAAGTATTAAAAACTTAAAGCTGGTATTTTTGAGGGGCCACAAATCAGACAACTTACCAAGGATCCTGCTTTTGTCGAGTCAATGAATGAGATTGAAAAAATTGGTTGGATGTCATTTGTTGAGGTCATAAAAAATTTTCTAGGAAATCACAAAAGTGAAAATTATATTGAGCTGGTAAACATTATGCTCAGTAACTTCAAATCACTTGGATGTAATATGAGCACAAAAGTTCACTACCTACACAGCCACTTAGACAATTTTCTTGGAAATTTAGGAGACACAAGTGAAGAACAAGGTGAAAGATTTCACCAGGATATAAGAACAATGGAAGCTCGCTACCAAGGAAGATGGGATAACCATATGATGGCAGATTACTGCTGGTGCTTAAAACGAGACTGTTTGAACAAAGTGCACTCAAGAAAATCGCGCAAAAGAAGCTTCCGATGTGTTGAGTGATGTTTTTATGTATTTTTTTCTTTTAAATTTGTTTTATTACAGTAAAAAAATTTAGTATTTGTGTTCAATTGTATTGTAAAATTCTGTTGTGTTTGTAGGTGATTTAACAGCCCTAGAAATAAATCAAGTCTGTATATTTAGTGGGTTTTATTATTAATATAATATTCCCATATCATCATGTAGAATATTTTTTTACGTAAGTAACAACATATCTATATCTTGAAAACTATAGCTGATAGGAAAAGACTAGTGTCATAATTGGATTCAGCACCCCAATTGTTGATTAAATCCGCATTAAAAGCTCCGGCACCAAAACCACTGTTGGCCTGTGTAATTTTTAAAATTTGATTCGTTCACTTACATTACAAGAGAATACGGGTGCTTTCCTAGGAATTTTATTAGCCAGTGATTTGGAAATTCGTGATTTTTATCTTTATTAATGTTTTTAGCTAAATTATGTGTACTTTAAAATTTAAAAATAATGACAGACTTTGTGCTTAATTCTCCTTTAAAATGTATGTAACATATATTTGAGAAATCATAAGTAACGATGACAATTGTTCGATCTAATATTACCCGTTTTTCTTTTTCCATTTCGAAGTGAATTTATTGACAGTGTTCAGCAAAAATCGGCGTGACATTACCAAGATATTATGTAGATAATGAGAAATGAATATCAAGACTAGTTAGTATGATTTCAAAAAAATACCCATTCATTTAGGAAGTACAAATGAATTCATTTCGACCCAGGCGATTAAATAAATTATTAAATAACGTAAAGGAGACTTTCTTATTCGTTTAATCAATTATATATGGTATCAGATCTTCGAAAATTTTTTTAGGTAATATACCGGTTAAGGTAGGTTTTTGGACAATATAAAGGTGAAAATCAGTAGTTAAAAGTTTTCTCTTGTTCAGTTTGATAGATTTTTTCTCATATTCGCACATGTATTTTCTTAAGGAAATAATGAAAATGATTGGGAGAGAAAAGATGCAGCCACAATAGAATGAAAGGGAGATTAAGGAGAATATAATTGAGCAGGAGCGAGTGGGAAGGACGAATGGACTGACAGGTGGAAAGAGCAAAAGGAAATTAGCGAGGGAATCTTGAAGGACAAAAGGGGCGTGAAAAATTGAGAACAGGATGGAAGTAGGGGGATGGGCAATTGGCTCCCTGGTTAATGTATTGAACTCGGGAGCGTCTTTTCCTGAGGGGTGAACAATGGTATTAACACGGGAAAAACCACGAAAAACAGAAACATGGACTAGAGGGAGTTTGATACTAGTATAATTATAACTTTATCGGATAATTAAACGTGGTCTAACTCCATATATCGCCAATTCAAAGGATAATCCATTTAAATAGCTATGGAATAATGTCCTTATGGTATTTGAGTTACTTATAAAGTTTGTAGTGAAATCATCTATGGTGTCTTCTAACATCGAATTGCATATTTTTAGATTTTATTTAAAAAAGAAAGCACACGAGTACATGGAGCTGTTTGATTCAGAAACGGAGTGTATTTCATCCACGGAATGTACTTTCCTTATCCAATATCATTTTTTCTGATCTAATTTATTTATACTGTTTTCGGAAGTCGATGCCTTTTTTCTGGTATCGTATCTGCTATCTAGTCTGAGTTCAAAGTAGAAGTGAAAGTGAGTTTTAGTCAGAAAGGTAAATTTAAGCGTTGCTTCAGTTTTACCAAGAGTGATGTATCACGGCTGGGTTGCAAGCTTGCTCAATTGTCACAGCTGAAAATTAAAAAAATAAGCTTATCTTTTGATGCTAATTAATGAATTTGCGCAGAGAAGTATTAGGCATAGTATTTAGCTAATTATTTTTGATAGAGTGGAGCAAAATAATTAAAATAAGTAATTGGTGGAATTTTGGGTTACCGTCTACATTTAGGTAATTCCTCTTCTTCCTTTATTCAACTTTCTTACTCTTGTAATAAATTTGGATGACTGATCACCGTATCGCTCCGCGCCAGAACACCCGAAGTTTGTGGGAATATTTCCTCATTTAGTCCCTAGTCTTGTCTATGGCCTGTACCTTAGAATTGCTAGTCTATTTATAAACCCTCTGAAATCAGCCTTAAAATACCATGTAAAACTTTTAATTTGGCTCACTCTGTAATGTGAGCAATCAATAAGTTCTACACCATTTTATACCATTATTAGGGTCCATATCTGCAATTTACAGGGATCTGTAAACTAACTTATTGCTTTGATTGGGGCCCTCTGTAGATAATTATTTTAAAGACGGTTGGTGCAGCATGATCTTGTGATGTAAACGAGTAAGTAAGCATAAGCTAATGCTAGCGTTCGATTTCCGTTTTTCTTATAACTCCTTCCTTAATTTTACCATTTTCATTCACGTGTTGGGGTTGGCTGCACGGTAAATCTTTAAGAGAAGCAATAGACCAAGAATTTCCTCTACACCTAGTTGTATTTGGAAACCCTTATCCCAGATATGTTTCTTAAAAGATGGTTGGGTAAAATTTCACAATGGGTCGGAAAAATGTTGTCTCCAAAAGTTGAATCCCAAACATGCCGCATTTGAAGCATTTTTTTTTAAATCAATGTTCCGTAAGAAGTGAACAATATGACTATTCCGAACTTTTTCGGTTCAAATCCCGTTTCTTTTTTAACTATGCTTCGTCCCCATCTATTCGTTCATTAATTTATAATGTCACACTATGAAGTTCCAAATAAACAAGCTTCGCACCATGAAGAAATTTGTCATCCAAGTTGGAGCCAAGAACGGCATGTTGGTATATGATGAAATATTCTTAAGGTGTTATTTCTCTCATTCTTTTAAAGAACCCATTCAAGTTAAACAATTAATTTTTGCCAACAAATATATCTTAAAAAATATATATAACTCCATTTCCCAACTTTGGCCGTTTTCTGTGAATTATTTCGAGAATTTTGGTGAGTGATGGGAACCTGTCAGTTACATTTTTTCCGTGAACGCATTCCCGTATATTTTAACGCACTCTTGCGTGAATGATCGATTGCAGTCTATTTAACTTTTAAGTCCCTTTATCGATTCTATGCCAGTTCACAACTTTGAGGTAGGGTTTTTTTTATGATCGAACAAATGGGAGGGGGGCATCTAGGTCGAAATAGGAGGAAACCTTCAGATCACTGGTGTGAGACTTTGAGGAAGTACATATCTCCCGGGGCCACTATTCTGTCTTTTGCAATACGCTACCACAGCGTTCCACAAACTTTATGAGAAGGGGCCTCTATTAAAAGCTAGGCCTCACTACGCCACGTAGACGATACGTCTTCCATCGGGCAGCTCATTAAAATTTGCTCTTCTAACCGAATAAAATAAGGCACTCTCATTTTCGCATACTACTCTATGCAGAAAGTACCAAATTAAGTAAATTGCTTATTGCTGAAAATACGTATCACATGTCTAAAAGATTACACATATAGGCTGATATTGTGACATTGAAATGCATGGTTTCGGCAGATGTTAAACACTCTCTTTGTAATTTTGAAATTAGAAGTCTTGATATTTCCTGGACGCATAAAACATGCGAGTTTAACGCCTCTTTCGGAAATATTAGGAAATATTTTATTACGATATATTTCATCTGAAAGTAAAGCTTGGTTTAATAAACCGAGCCTTTCTCAATCTCTCTGACGGGACGCCTCAACGCTTTACTTCATCAGTCATCAAATTTTGCCTCAGTTTATGACGCCTTTATATTTCGTATGTTACATGAATGAAAAGTATTGCAAGAAAAAGTTAATTGAAACATGTTAAATACCAAACATTTACCGGAATTTTGGCATGGAATTCAACGTCACCAGCAAGTATAACTTTCTCCTTATTTGTTTAAATTACCGTGTATGTTAAATCTAAACTAATTTTGATTACTGCATGTAAGTTACGTCCCATTGGCTGGAAACTGAGCGATAATAATAAAAACCCTTTTTGAAAATATTGCTCTTTTCAATTTTACGCGTGGATAGATTTTTCATGAGCTCCATTCAAATTGACCGGATGTATATAATTTCTTATAATAAATACATTTATAATATCTTTATATTTGAGTGAAGCAAGTATATAATTTCACTCTTATCACCAAGCTTTTAAAAAGTGCCTTAGGGTAACTAAGCGTACTAACAGAATCCTCACTCTATGCAATTGGCGGCGTTCCCGCAAATCTTAAGGGATGAGAAAAGCCTCCAAAACTAACTTCGAATGATGAATATTTAATAGGGTTACGTAAAAAACTTTGAAAACATTCTGATTAGTAAATAAATTTCAAAATATTAATATATTTTGAAAGCATGACGTGGAATGGCAGGAAAAACCAAGCTGAAGGGGGGGATTAGTTGTAGGGGTAGGTACTTAGGTCAGCTCATCGGAGGCTGTTGTTCGTAAATCGATTCCTTTCGTTTTCGCGCACATCCCTGAACAGCAGACATTTTCTTCCTCTTCGTTAATTAGTTTAATGGTTCCTTACTATCGAATTTATTTCATTTTAGATACGTGTAAAAGATCGTGTTAATCATCGTTCCGTTTGTTAGGAGATTAAAAACCAGCAGATTGAAACATCAGAGCCCAAAATTTTGCTGCTGCGGCCGGTTGAACGCCCCAGGATCCTGTGGAAATAAAAGATGTATGAAGTTTTATACAATATTTGAGATAACATCCTCTATGTGAGAATATTTGGACAAAGCATGTAATTCGATTTGCCTTACTAGAAACTAGCTGATGTATACTGAATGTATTTTTTGATTCTCCCTATATCTGATTCAGCAATGCTTGAAAACCTAATCTAACCGCAACAACATCGTATTATCTGGATGCAAATATCGTCTTTTAAAAACATCAGCAAGCCCTCACGAACTTTGTCTTACTATGTCATTTTAATCTCAACGCTTGCGGCATGATGAATTCCACCTCATAAAAACTAATCTAAATGAAATGTTTTTATATAAGAATTAATGTTAAACAATATTTAAAATAAACTTCTTAAAATATATGGAAATCAAATGAAAAGCCAAGTCCACACAAATTTGCGTAATTTATATTTAGTCATCCGTGATTAATAAAACTGTTTCTGGCGTAACTTGGTGGAAAATCTTCATAATAAAAAACGTCAATCGTTTATAAAAACGTCATCCGTGATTGATTCGAATATTTTTCCTTGAATTTTATTGCATCAACTATTCCTGTAGAAATATGACATTTTCATTCAGTATTCATCAATATGAATATACTTGTTGAAATCAATAATATTTTTCTTTTACAATTGACGACAATCTACATTGTTTTGATCGAAAAAGGTTTAGATTTGTTGATTTGATGTGACTTTAATATGCTCTTTGTTGATTGGCATTCGTAAACAAAATTGTCATTTCCGCTTTATCATTTCTGAAAGCAGATTCACGTCAGCTTTAACATTTGGGTGGTATTCTATCAAGAGCGTGCTTTCGTTTTCATTCTCGGCAGTTTTTGCTCTTCTCGGTTTCACACATTAGTGAGTAGTACCAAGCGCGCAGAGGGATAAAAGCAAGGTAATGTGTGCCACTGGAGGGAAGCGGTTGTGGAGCTCAAGGCGGAGACAGCTCAAACAAAGAGCGCGCCTCCTTCACTGCCTCGGTGCAAGCGGCAGATAAAACCGAAGGAGACAGACTTACGCCATGATTGATGGGGTTTGAAACTGAAGAGGTGCACGAAAAACCGAAGGTTC
Organism: Hetaerina titia; assembly: GCA_037158775.1. Lineage (NCBI taxonomy): Eukaryota > Metazoa > Arthropoda > Insecta > Odonata > Calopterygidae > Hetaerina > Hetaerina titia. The sequence continues at coordinate 115,168,922 of CM073772.1, forward strand.
GATGAAAGAGCAATAGTTTAAACGGGATATTTCGTGGATTTCAATCGTGCCCTAAATATACTCACTTATTCACATGTTATTGACATGCTATTTGCATAACACTAACGTATTATTTCGATTAAATGAAAAGATTAAGGAGCACAAACGACCGAAGAAAATTCTATTTCATTGTCCTTGGCGTCACTATTGGCGTAGACGGTTATCCAAATTCACTGAGGTAATTAGTTGTTGCAAGTAACAACATTACATTATTTTAAATAAAAATCACCTCTATCAATAACCTTATGAAAGATTACATTCACCTACTTCATTTCTGCTTTTTTCTCATGCTTGTATCAGTAATACTATTGTTTTCGTTAATCAGGTTATGCCCAGGAGAAAATTGTTTACAAAGTTCGTGGCGTTTGTAAAAGGAATATTGCATAGTTTCATGGCATGTATTTTCGTTGAAACCGAGACCTGCTAGTTACTCATTAGTTAGTTGTCCTTCGAGAAAACTTAGTTGGTTGAGTCGCAAAAACTGGAGATCTTCATTTCCGTTTCACAAATCATTCTATTGAAACTGTTGTACCCGATGCATAGAGAGGCTGACTTGTTTAGCCTACCGTATTTTTTTCAACGTTGTGTAACGTATCATATAACAGCTTTAAATTTGGTCGTTTACTGACTAATTTTCCCGATTTCAATCCTTGAAATGAGTTTTGGAGATGAATGCACATACGTTGTAGTAGTATTTATTTTAAGAAAACCTTCTAAAAACACCAACAATCGATCAATTGACATATGCAAAATTGTGATACGGAGGGCATCTTCATATAAATTATATTATCTTAAATTGTTGCTACAAATTTAATGCTTCTGCTTTCCAGGTTTTTTATGTACCTGGTGCCAATGAAATGGAACTAGATATTTAACTTTGAAATTAAAATTCATATACCATTGCAAAGGTCAATGCCATAACACATTTATTGATGAAGTCCTTTAGATATCATGCATATATCTACATTCGTACAATTACAGCGCTTAATTGTATTTCTTATCTGCTTATAATCTTATTCACATGCCGTTAATGGCGTTCTTTCAGATTATTTTTAAAGTCATCTCCATCGACATAGACAATATTACATACTGGAAAAAGTATGCACAAAATCTTCCAAAGGTTTGAAAATTGTTTGCTAGTTTTCGAAATATCTTTTTATTACAAAAATGACTTAATTCTGGTATTAATATCACACTATAAGGGTGATGTAATCAAATAACTCATATAAATGTCATCACTCTCGTTGTGCTCTATGAAGGCGATGTTTTCTCTTCTTAATAGGTATTTGAGGTGGTCAGGAGAACCTCAATTCATATTATCGTAGCATAAAAATTTTCCTTCTGTGGCAATTGGTTTTCCTCAGTTATTTTTCCTAAGTCATCCTCCAGTACATTTTCTATTTATTTTACGAGAATACCTACATGATACTATTATCTCTTAGTACTTGAACAAGAACAATCATTTTTTTCTGACTAATTTGAACATCAATTCGTTCCATGCTTATTTTTGCATATTACACTTTACACTTTACCTATTACACCTATTTACACGTTAACACTTTACCTATTATTAATTTGTTCAGAATTTTGTCTCGCCATTTTATAAACTTTCCTTTGGATTCTCGTTGTTGGATCATTTATTTATCTTAGACTAGGCAATATTGCCAGAGCAAAATCATCCATCGTCTATTCACACCGATTCAGCGTCTCCTAAGTTGCTGCCATTGTGATGAATCTCTGGCATTCTCGCCGCAGGTGGAAAATTTAATAACAACTTCATTTCCGTTCACTTCCGTTGAGAAATACTTCTGCCCTACTATCCTTCTTCTCTCCGTGCCATTGCTTTTTTCATCTCCTTCCCCCTCTCTTCCTCTTTTCCTCCCACCCACCTTCATCCCCTTTCATATTTCAGACTTAAGAGTCGCCTTTGTCAAAAGAATATCATCCATACGCCTTCGTCTCGTTGGCTGCGAATTGTATTTCTTCTGTCGTCCGCCCTCCCACGCACTCTTCCTTTTTCTTGTGCTCCCTCGTTGGGAAACCCCCCACCCCCTTTCCTCCCGCTCAACACTTTCCCCACTCCGTCTCAACATCCATCCCTCCACCTTCGCCTTCCTCTCTCGCCCACGGCTTTCCGTCCCTAAATCCATCAACCAGCGCCCTCCTCTTGCCGTAACTCTCCAGCAAACTCGTTATTCTCACTCTCTCGGCGAATTTTCGCTATTGCCATTGCCATTCTGCGCGTGAATATGTATACTTACTGTCGCTTTCTTCTGGCGCTCCTTTATTTAAAGCAGAGCGGCTGCACTGGGAATAAAACCATTCTGTAAGCAATTACACTTTTGAAAATATTTCGTCATAGTCTGTGAAGCAGAACTGCATCTTCTTATTAAGTTATCCCTCGGAGTTCTCTCTTTATATTTTTAGAAGTTCCGGCAATGTCTAATTCCAATCAGCTAACTCGTACATGAAGTGAAGTTTTGGATTTGCCCTCCAAATAACGAATGCACGAACGAATGCATCGTTGTTTAAGCAGAGACGCGGTAATTTGTTATATTTTTAAAAACAAAGAGGAAGTGGAATTAAAGTCAATAGGAATCATTTTTGAATTAGAGATTTCACACAAATTTGATATAGATACGCTATTCGTGAACAATTAGAAATTATTTAGAGAAGAGATTGCAAATTGGCAATTGATTAAGGTGTTTCAAATGACGAGGATTATAAAAACAAACGATGGCCATGGGATCTAGATGAAAATTTGATAAAAATATGGTGCTAATATCTATGGAAATGTTTACGTTATCACCCTGAAACTTATTTTCTGATCACAGCAGAGTGCTTGGATCTCGTAAGTGCGCAAGACGTGGGGGCCTAACGTGCTGCATGCATCCTTTGTGATCTATGTTTTTTATTTAAATCATTTTCATGCAAATTAAAATTCATTGTGTTTCCAGTGATAATCAATCCGTTTATTGGTTCAGCAACCTCCCTCCTTTTTCCAACTAACGGTCTTCCTTTTCCTTTTTGCGGAGTTTCCCTCCTCCAATAACGCATTCCCTTGCTTCGTGCTTCAGCCCTGCACTCACCTCGATCGGACTCCTTTTCCCTCCACTCTCCCTTTTCTCGCCTCCCCACTCCTCGCCTTTTTCTCACTTCTTCCGCTCTTCCTACCGCTCTCGCCGATGCCCTCTTTCTCTGTTACCATTCATTTCCCCCGCAATTGGATCTTTCCCCTTAGCCCTTCCCTCTTCCTCCAATCCCTCTCTCCCCTCCACTTCACCTCTCCCACGCTCCAAATACGCCAAACTCTATCCCTCGTCCTCGCCACACCGTAACAGAAGAAGCAAGAACACGTCTCTCTCTCTTTCTCTTGAGTTTCAAAATTCAGTCCGATGCACTGATCCTCAAGAGACAACCATTGAAATGCGCGGTGCTAACTTCAGTTTTATTTCATTAATTGGCGCTTCCTTGAGTACACTGCATATCATATATGCAGTCTACTCAAGGAAGTATATTTGGAATCATATTTTTGAAAACCAAAATTGATTTTAAAAGAGAATGCACACCTTGTCCCTTTTCGATGTACGTGTACATCTTTAAAAGCGGGTACCGTATTACAGATACAAGGTTGTGTGGAGACGGATCTAGGTTGATGGCCAGTATTGAGTGATATGTTCTTTAGTACGTTTTGGTAGCGGTTTGATTTATGTCTCTACGTTACATATCTCCTAGTTCCTAGTGAGATTTAAATGCTCGGAAGGATGAAATACTGGTGTCTTTTGTTTTCTTATCCTCGTTTTCCAAAATGTTCCTCGTGGATTTTGCAGGAGAATAATAGGTTTATTTTGGTTGAAAAATGATAGTCATTTTCGTGGTTTGGAACTTTTGTGGGCATGTTCGAATTAAAGTAACAGGTTATCTTTGAAATGCCAATTTTCAATTCCTTGATCTCTAGCCATATTAAATGTGTTACCAATACTCTTTTCCTTGAAGTGCAGACATTCCATGTGCTTTTATGTGTGAGTGAAGATTGTATTTCCGGATGATTTAATATATTTCTGTGCGACGAGTCCTCTCCAAATCATGTTTTTGGGCCTGCTTAAAGTTCATCACCCGGGCTAATATTACCATGTCTTTCCTTTCCCTATTTTCCATCTCTCCGTCATTTCTACGTGATCTCCCTCGCATTCTCCTCCGACCCACTCCCCCATTTCCCTCCGTCCACCTACCTACTTCTACCCCCTCGAGGACCTCTTTACATCCCCTGCCGCTCCCAATCCCTCCTCCTCCCCCCCTTCCCTCGTCCTGGACCCACCCTTCCTCCTTCCCACTCCATCTCCCTCTCTCACTCCCTCTCGACCTCTGGCCGCCTCTCCGTTTCATCAGGGCCCTCCCACGCCTCTTTCCCCGCCCATTTCTCTCCACTTCCACTCCTCTCTCTCCCATTCTCTCTCACCTCTCCCTCTGTTCTTCTCCTTATCTCAATTCTGCTTCGCTCCCTCACCCTTTCTCTCGCTCTCTCTCTTCCTCATTCAATCTCTGGGGAGCACTTGCGGAGTTGTCGGGGAGTTCAGTTCTTCCACCCTCACGAGATGCTAGTTTCTGCATAGATGGAAGGGGTTTTTACTTTTTTTAGGGAACGATCGCTTTCGGTTGATTTCCATCCCACCCTCGTTTTCCTTTTCTCTCTCTCTCTTCCTCCCCACCTCGCAAACAAGTGTAATCTCGTCGAGGTTTCCCTCGATTCGCCCACGCAGAGATATCTGTCGAGAATATGGGCACTTTTCATTTGGAAGGCCTCCGAATTCTGATGCCCTTCATTCTCCCCGTGATGACGTTTCACATGTAAATCAAAATGTACCTGTTGTGTGCGGCGCGTGAAGGCCGTGATAAGACTCATTCGAGTTTGTTTTAGCTGGTATTAAACCGTTACTCATTCAATAGGAACCGACTGAATGTATTTGTTTGTGCGTCAAAAATAACTCGTTTTTTTCCTTTGATACGTACGTACGTTTCACAACAGACTCATTTCATCCTTTCCATTAGAAATAACGAATTTTGTTGCATTCGTTTGCATAAAATTGTCCATGATGAATGACGTACGCGATAGGCGAAAATAAAAACGAGTATGATTTTGATGCTACACACCATTAGCCATATTATGTTATGTCTAAAATCTTTGGAGAAATATGCCATTTAAAACGACTAGAAGACAATGAAATTGTTGCCTCACTTTATACTACACATAATCCTAAAGGGGTCACAATAAAAGAAAAACATTTAATAGCTATCAGGGGAGCGATGGAATATTGGGTTGTCTAAGGAGTTGTGAAAATATTCTAGTATGAGTGCAGTAATGAATGCATTATGGTCGCAGCCGGATTGCCTTCATATTAATGTTGCCACTCGTCCACATCTGTGAGATTGTGGTTGATTTACGATAGTATCCACGTATCAACCGACACTCGGCTACGATAACTTTTAGGGATAAACTTTCAAATTTACACTGTATCCCCAGACATGACTCATTTTCTTTGCATTAATTTTAAATTCAAAGTGTCTCCAATGAAGGTTTCATTCGACTGAACAATGAGAGGAGAGTCCTCTTATATTCTGGAAATATCATTTCAAGGTTGTATAAAACTTATTATTGGTATATAATACTCAAAAGTGCAAACTGAAGTGACGAAAACAATATCCTTTGAGGGCGTACTTTGAAAAGAAAATTCTCGTCAAGCTCACTCCAAAATCAATCTTCAAAGCGCCCGATTCGGAACTTCACATCTTCACACCCAAGAAGGAAACGAATGCTTCGAAGAATTCTACCCGCGCATGGAGTAAGCATCAATCTGAGCTGCACTCGGAACGAATGATCTGTACACTAACCACCCACCCAAGCGATCCGATCTCATTTTGCCTCGAGATTAACCCAGGAAATGGAAGAATTAAGTCTGCGTAAATTGAGGATCAAATACTTTGAATTTCGGAAAGAGTTCTGGGCACGACTTCCCCATTTGCCCACGTCTTCCGTCTCCTCTTTTGCAAGCGCCCTCGCACACGTAGGAATCGTGCCCACCCCAACCCCCCATCTTCACAAGCGGACGTCCCTCAAAACAGCCTCTGCTCACCACCCCTCGGCCTCCTCTCACCCGCCCTCCCATCTCATTCCCTACGGGTGGTCCACTTCACTTTTCTCTCTCTCCCTCGCTCCTTACAGTTCTCTGCCTCCCACTCTCTCTCTCTCTCCTTCCTCTCGCCTCTCTCCCTCCTCCTTCCCATCATCTCCGTCTCTACCTTCCTCCCACACCACCTCCTCATCCTCTTCTGCCCTCCGCCCCCCACACGCACCCCTCTTCGCCTCTTCCTCCTACCCCTCCCTCCCTCTCAATCTCTCTCTCCGTCTCCCCCTCTCCTTCCTTTTCTTCTCCCCTTTCGACGTCTTATTGATCTTCCGGTGTACATCGAAGAGAGTCCCCAGACGAGGGCCTTTCTGAGGACGGATTGGGGAGACGGACCCCGCAATGGGTAGAGGGAGGCTGGGTGGCTGGGGTTGGGCGGTGGTGGCGGCTCTGGAGGTTAAAGGTGCTCCGGGTAGCCCAAGATAAAGTCGGCAGGACGGTGGAGGGAAGGTGGATTTAGGGGCGGGTGTGGGTGGGGGGTGAAAGTGGAGGCGCAAGGGAATAAAATAAGACCTCTCATTTGGGGCGACGTCGAAGACATCGGGGTCCCCTTGCGCGGGCGCGTAACTACGGAAATTTATGTGCCAGGTTTCTTCTCCGGGCGCACAATTTGATCCGGGCTGTTAGGAAAGCCGCTAATTGAGCCATTACCCTTATTTTTTCGCGCCGTGAAATAGATGCCGGTGGCCGTTAATGTCCCGGGAAGATAAAGCGTGCAATGAACTCGTTGAAGGCGATGCATGATTTCAGAATGTATAAATTTCGAAATTCGTCATGCATCCATATTTCTCATAAGTAGAGTAAATTCGTGTGTGTTTTTGTCTCTTTTTTGGTAAAAATATGTACTCCAATTTATTTTTTAATGGCCACCTACGGTGACGCAATTTCCAAGCGTATCCAAAGCCCGTAATAATATATGGTCATCATAAAAGCCAGCCTATCCTTCAGGCTTGTTTCGTATTACGTACAGCGTATAATAATTATGATACAATATACAATGTACTGCCGTTGTATTCTAAGTTTGAATTGCGCAATTTGAAGTACTAATGTGACATTTTCGTGAAATAAAGTCTGTTCCACAGGATTCAATGTAGAATTACTTGTGAAACATCTTGAGAAATACGACAAATGTCCAAAAATTACAAAGGAATTACTTTGAATAAACATTATTATATTAGGTAATCTACCGGTTAAGGTAGGTTTTTGGATGGACACAACTACCAAATAAATATTTTGTAACTCCAAATAAAACCCAATCCAGCAACCTACTCTACATCAGGTCTCTCGTCATCTCTGTGTACTTCTTTCCTCCCATCATCCCGTCCAACATTCCTATCCTGTTCCTTCCCTTTCCCCATTTGCCTAACATTCTCTTCTCTATAACCTTCTTCAACATTCCACTACCGCTCAATACGCCTTTCATCCATTTTTCCTGCCTCCATAGAATTTCTCTCAACAAACCCCTGTCCTCACCCACCATCTCCAGTACTTCCTCATTTGTTTTCCTTTCGGTCCATTTCACCTTCTCCATTCTTCTCCACACCCACATTTCAAAAGCCTCCAATCTACGTCTATCCTCCTGCTTAATTGACCACGTTTCCGCGCCGTACATAGCTACCCTCCATATCAGAGTTTTTACGAGTCTTGTCTTAACATCCCTACTCAACGTCCCCGTCATCAACTCCCTCCTCCTTGAGAAAGCCTCCTTGGCTAGCGCAATTCTTCTCCTTGCGTCCCTACTACTTTGACCGTATTGGTCCAAAACCCTTCCGAGATATGTAAACTGTTCTACCTGCTCTATTTTTTCCCCGCCTATTTTAATATTTAGCTTAGCCTTTTTCTTTCTGGAAAATCGCATAACCTTTGTTTTTTCTCCATAGTGCCCATAATTACATTCTTGGGAATGATAATTGAGGTGGTTTCCCGTTGCTTTCCTCAATAGTATTTTTAACGTGACACCATCACTTAATGGCCGCCTCACTGGGGTCAGACGCCTTTGCAGCCGCCTCACTGAGGAACAGACGCTGCGTGGACTACCTTTCGTCTGGCTCCTAACCTTCGACCCATCTGGCATGGGTGACCATATCAGGAGCAATTATATTTACTCCCGCCAGCACAGCTCTAGGGGTCATCGGAACACACAAGCCCTTCCACCACGACAAGGTTGTAGTCCATGGGAGTATTTTATTAATGTAATAACTTAATTTTGTGGGAAACTTTGATAGGGGTAATCAAATAATTATTTCGGGCAAATTGACATTTTAAAAAGTGGAAACAAGGCCTCATCAGCATTAGCACACTTATGACGTGATATTTTTCATTGTCTAAAGTTTCCCTTTGCCCAAATGGACTCGTATTTCCACAGCGATTTTTGCATATCATATAATTTCATACTGGGCTATATTCCATCACCCTCTATGAATTAACCCTGTTTTTTTGTCTTCGGAGGGTTGGCAAATTTTTAAAAGGAAAGAAATCGGTTAGGTAGAGTGTAATTGTTGGATTTTTAATTGGCAAAAAGATAGGTTGTCTTTCTCAGACTGAATAGTCATGTAATGTATTTGTATGTAAATTAATGTTCAATTTTGAGTAAATGACTTTTTTTCCATAATTTTACTTGTCATCAGATCCGTAGCAATGAACATCATGCTATGTCAATTGTTTGTTTTCGAAAACAAAGAAGGTTAGTTACAGACATAAATTACACTAGGTTATATTTCCGTCTAGAATTGGACTATTAATTTATAAAAGGCCTTTTTATCAGTATATATCAGTCTAGGCTATTGATAAATAGAAACAGTCTACATACTTGATGATCAGTGGTTTGTGAATGGTCATGATGAAGTAATTCTTGGGTTTGTAATATATTTACGCCTCTATTAACGGACCCCTTTCAGGTTTAGGTACCGTTTTCATCCCTAGGCGGACATCGCTGTAGATAGTAAATTAGAAATAAATAGAAATTACTCGGTAAAAGATAGTGGTAAACTATAAATGAATTAAGGCTTAAAAGTTTGGTTTCACCGACGCGCCCTTGCCGGAAGCAATTATATAATGTCAATCGCTTTCAGAAATGATCTTCAAGCTCCTTCCTGTTCGCTTCAGCCACGTGCATCCAATGGGACAGATGTCGCTGATAAGTTAAAGACCCCGAGTGACGCTGGGTTCCCTGAAGTTTTGAAGGGTCAAGGAGACCGTAGACGTACGGGCAAGAGAGAACGTGTCACCGCGGAAGGTGCTCGCTTTGGTCAAGTCCTGACACCGAATACAATATGAACCTCAAAACGTAATCAAGTCTGACAGGGTTTTTCCAATAACGGCGTGCCTGCCTACAATTTAAAACATCATGAATGCCTCGTATTCTCCGAGGAAGGCATGAGCTAGAAAGATCGCCGTGAGCGGCAGCGCAGGAAAGGGCGATGTGCCTTCGCCGAGGAGCGGAAGGAATCAGTATTCTTCCGTGACTTTTTATCTGGAACATCCTACTTTTTTCCCTCTCTGACTGGTATTGATGAATTATACCGAAGCGAATATTAGTATAAAAATAGAGTCAAGACAAGTGGATGTGATATAAACCTCGCGGTGTTTTCGTTAGGTATTGGTTGTATTATCGAGAATTCCGCGGTGGCATTGATTCCCTCGATCGAGCGATATTTCTCTCCCGAACTGACCTTCGGGGTATTCTCGTGCAAGCGACGCGTCTTATTGGGGCAGGATAGTGCTCCAACGCTTCCTTGATACCCATTCCTCGAGTGTGCAATGGAAATAGTGTGACTAGGCTTACGGGCTGGGATTACTCGAGTGCTACACAGTCGTGCACGCGGTCAGTGGGGGTCGGGCGTCCGGGGGAATGAAGGGGGGAGGGATCGAGCAAGAGCGAGGGTCGAGCCGGTGGTGCCAGAGTGGTCTCTTTCTCTCCCTCTCGAAAACGTCAATTCTATTCCCCTGCTCCTTTTCGCCAAGAAAATCCAACGCCAAATGATCTTGGTCGTTATTCAGAGAAAAAGAGGTGGAGGAAACGAGAGAGGGGGAAGGCGTCCTGGGAGTATTATTTTTTCAAATATAATTGGAAAGGATTCACTTGAAACCTAGGAGACGTCATTCCCAATCTCAGTCCAAGGGAGCGCCAAGTCATGCAAGTTAGCTAAGGAGAATCATTTCAGGGTAAAGCGCTACAGAGAATTACTCGTCCCGCTCTGCCACAGGAAGATGTAGGGAGCAGCAGTTCTTTTTAGCTCGATAGAAACATGTAGAAAGTCAAGTTTTCCTGTCTACAGTATGGAGAAGAAAGAAAAAGGCAGGTGACCATCCTATTGAGAGTATGCTCCTCTTAATACTTTTTCTTCTGTGCTGGTTGTCTCATTCCCTCGTCCCAGCAGTTAGCATAAAAAATGCACGAAGTCCTGACCAAATATCATCACGCGTTTTATTTGACTCATACCATCAACGAAAAGTGAACAGAAAACATAATCTTCGAGTATAGCATGCCGTATAATGAAGCAGAAAATATGCGAATAGGGCTTAAGAAGATGAATCGAAATAAATGCAAGTCGCGAATAACAAGAGAGGTTCTTTTCCCGCTCATCAGAAAATAGGGGGAGTACGTTCAGGCTTGAAATAATATGCATCACCACACTACATATATAAATGAAGAACAGAAGTGGTAGGTGGCCTCAAGGCTAACTTCCTGTCATTTTTTTCCTCTCAGACTCAAAAATTCCACTCGCCTCGACTTTTCGACGCCCCTCGTGCACATTAGAAAACTTTTTTAATCCGTACATATTTATTCCTGGTCCCCGCGAGATATTTTCATCCAGCTCCTACACATATGGAATGCTTTGCTAATTTATCTTTGGAGACTGTAATCTGAATATGGCAGAGTATTTTTTAAAACATAAAATTCGAATTTTAAGCCACTCATATGAAGTAAAATACGTACTACCACTCCTGGAATAGAATTTCTGGTATTCTTATGGAAGGGTAGCGGATTTATTTCAATTTTATCTTTTATAGGCCATGAATTGAATCTAATTAATTAGTTATAAATCATCTTTAATAATCAATAAATTTTGTTTATTTTTAATGCGTGGGACATGTATTTCCAGCTATTACGATAGCACAATGCTCGTTCCATTCTTACGACTCCTTTTGTCTCGACGTCTTTATCTTTATTCCCTCCTTCTTTTCCCTTATTTCATGAAATTCTAATGTTTTGCCTACCTTTTGTGTCCCTCGAGTATTCGAGTTACCTTGGGAATAAAAGTGTAACCTCAGTCCCCGGGCGTCTTGTAATATATAGTATTACAAGCTCATTCCGTCCGATGATGACATCTCAAAATCTATCGACCCTACGCCTCCGAAATCCTCCGCCTTTAATTGCGTTTCGCCCCATGCACGTAAATGCCGCCGGGTGACAACGGGGGAAGAAAGAGGAAGGGTTCCGTGATCTCCTCACTTAAAGCACAGCCTCGCCTTCTTCACCTCCCTCTTTCTTCCGCGCCTCACTTGGTCTCTCCCTCAAGGGCCTCGCCGTTTTCGCCCGCGTCTCGCGAGGGGAGTGCGCGGGGTCGCCTTCCCCCCCCCTCTCCAGGGGTCGGTCGAACGGCTGTAATTCTCTAATAGCTCCGGAGGCAGCTCCTGTCCGACGAATGGACTCTTATGAAATAATTGCCAGAAAACTGGGGCAAGCTCGTTGGAGGGGCGAGTCGGGGCGACGCGCGTAATCCGTTGCCCCGGCAACAACTCGCCCGCAGAATTTTCCCCAGAGTTTCCTTTAAATGCGAGAGACAGGATATTACCCCGGGCCTTGTATTAATTTCATTAAACGGGCTTTTAAAACCCCAAAGGTGTGCTCCCGTCCGCCCCCGGTTAAACTGTTGACAGTTATAGTTTAATTGTTCCAAGAATGCACGTTTGAGGCAAAAAGTTGTCAAGACGAGTTCCGTCGCAACTTAGCGTGGAATGGAATCACCAAGAGTAAGTTTTTTAGGCATTATTGAGATGGTATTTCTGGGCTAATATCCTAACTCACATGACCTTTTTTGCACGGTAGCAATTTTTTGTGGATTTGGAGAATGAAAATAAGGCGATTTTTTATTACATAGGGATGATTTGGCCCAAAATATACACGTATTATACAAGGGTGGTCTGAGAAGTTTCCGGCCTAAATAAGATACAAGACATTTTCTTCTGAAATTATCTGAGTCGGAAACTTTCCAGACCACCCACGAAAATGTAACAGTAAAAACGTGTGTTAATATTTAGGTTTCAAACTCGAGTTGAATATTGTAGACATTTGAAAAACAATTTTACAGGAAGTACAACTTAATTAGTGATACTGTAATGAGTCATACATTATGAAAACATGTGATGCTTATGAAAGTTCAAAGCCTCAAAGAAAGAATAATTTTCAGATTATGATGTCCATTCCAGCTTTCACACATAATTTTCAATTCTCAAAAGAGATAGGGAAATAGTTGTGACGAAATAGTAGAATGGTTCTCTAACTGGCGCAGTGCTCAATATTCGTATTTTTCACAATTTTGCGCATAAAACAAGATCAAAATAAATAAAACAGTTTCTGGCGTAACTTGATGGAAAATCTTCATACTGACTTTTAATAATCAAACCACTTTACTTTTTCACATAAACTTATGTTTATAAAGTGTTTATAAAATGGAAGCCTTAATTTATGAGTCGTCACTCAGCTTTAGTATTATGGCTCGGCGCGGCGATCAATCTTCGTGTGGAAAGACAAAGTTCAAAGAGTTCATGTAAATCATTACATGGAAATATTGTTTTATATTATTGATAAAAGAATATTGCTTGGCAATAATAGTTAAAAGGCTTGTACAGTTGACGAATGTGAGTATTCATGGAAGTCAAAGAAATCCGCAGGACGTAAATTTTAAAAGGAGAAACGATTCACTCTGGGGGTTCATAACTAATATGCAACAATTTCATGACAAAATTTCTTCACACGCTAGTAACAATGGTTTTTTATTTTCTCTTTTTATGGCAGAATTAACTGTAAAAAAATCGAATTTTCGTAATTATTTTTAAGAATATTATGCTTGGATTTGAACAGGTATTTTTCGTGTAACCGTTTGTATGTTTTACCCTCAGCCCGCCCGCCATAGAAGATTCAATTCTCTCCCCGCGAGAAATGACTAAAATTGCACAAGATTTCCGATCCAAATTCAAGTGTTACTGCGGTTATCGCGTGAAAATAGCCCATTCCTCTGAAGGCATTTGTGTGCAATGGAAATTTTCTTTTCAAAATGGAAGTAAATAAGAAGATAATCCCCGAGAAATAACTGAATTATTTTCTTCTTTTCATCGATACAAAAGCGGCGAGTTGACCTCAGATAAATTCTGCTGACGATTCAATTTACGTATGTTCCAGTCATGACCTTATTGAAGTGATGGATGAGTAAATAAACTTCATTCAATCCATCAAAGCTAATCAATGATACGGTTTTTTATTATTTGAGTTTTCAATGCATCTCGAAGGAAATCATAAGCTCTTACGAGCCTTAATTACCTTTTTCTTTTTACGAAATAATATTTCTGTGATAATTCAAACATTCCCGACGCTTTACACACATAATGGCTAATTGACCAGATTGGAGAGCCACTGATTCGAGAACGGACCCAAGCCGAGGTAGCTTCATAGAGGTGGCATTAGCTTAAATCACGGCCGGCTGAATTAATTTCACAGTCACTTTGTTCATCACTCGATTAACATTTCGATTAGCGATCTGGTGGCGTAAAGACTGGATTGTTTTTTATGGTGCATTGAAAGCGTGTTATCCCGTTGGTACAAAGTCTTTCGGGCCCTTTATGGAGAAGCCACAGGGAGGATTCGGAGCATAAAACGATCCGGCAACAAAAAAAACAGCGAAAAGCCCTTTCCTCCATCTCCTCCTCACTCCCTTTTTTGTTCTCCCACGGTGCACTTACTCCGTCCAACCACCGTATCTCTCTAGTTCAGCGACGTGGATCGCGTTACCCCTTAATGCTCGAAGCGTAAAAAAATGCCGTCTTCATTGCGCTCCTTTACCGCCTTCATCCCCCGAGTTCCTCCGTTTCCTCGCGTTCCCCCACCCGCCCCCTCGTTACTTCGTAGCCCCGCGCCAGCGTCACCCTTTGAGGTGTGTGAAGCTTTCTCAAGGCTCATATCTTGATTTTTCGAATATTAATTCCCCTGAGCGGAGGAGAGCCACTCTTAAAAGTGTACCCCCTATTTTTTCGCAACAGTAATGGAAGTTTTTACGACGTTAACGTGACATATATTAAGCCACGTATGAAATCGTTGTTTTGCGAACGTGATTGTTCGTGAAAACGATGCACTTCCAACAGTTACAAATTAAAATTAGTGCCGGTGCAATCCTTTCGAAGATTTTTTATGGTCTTTGGCATAGTAGTGCAAGAGTGTAATGAGATTGCACCCAGATATATAAACTTCGACTGGCCAATTAATATTGTATAATGACACTGTAAGGAGGGAGAAGTCGATAGGATGTACGATGAGTTAGAGGATACAATCGCGTGTATTCCTGCAGGGAAATATTTGATAGTGATGGGGGATTGGAATGCCCCATTGAAATGAATTGGTGATGGGATGGTAGCCGAAGGAAGAGATGGTGATGAGGTGGGGGACTATGGGTTTAGGCACGAAGAATGAACGCGGGGAGAAAGCAATTGAGTTCTGCAGGAGACAGTGGTTAGTCATCACCAACATATAGTATGGTTTAGACACCACAAAAAGCGTAGGTATACATGGAAATTAAAGTCGTCTACATGGAAGGTTCGTCATCTTCAAGGTCTTCACGGCCTTCTTTGAAACGCTTATACACCTCGTAAACTCTTGCTTTACTCATAGCAGACTCACCATAGGCCTTTGTTAACATTTCACACACTTTGTTACACTTTATTTCACTTTTTACGCAAAATTTGATACAAATTCCTTGATCCATTTCTTTTAACAAACGGAAATCGCCGAGCTCATAAAACACGTCTAACCTTAGTGGCTGTCGCAGACTAAGTCCACAATGCAAACAGCTGAACGTTTATCGTACTTCGGGGGCATGTATACCAACATAATAAAAAAAATTTGACCGATGGACTGTCCAAGCCCACGAAATGAAAAATTTCTCGTTAATTGTTGAACACACCTCGTATATATTTATATATTTTTTATAAATATACGTATAAAAATATTCGCATTTCTTTTTAAACCACTTTATATTTGGCATTTCGGCATATGGAAAAAATCTTCAGAGTATATACGAGTAATATTCATTTCCATTTATGAATGGAAAATCATTGTCTCATCACTTGTTACAAATTCGAAGAAAACCCGAGATATAAAAGTTATTAACTGTAGAAAATTTAGGTTGTTAAAAAATTAATCGACTCGAGGACGAATCTTTACTTTTTCTGAATTATTTTTAATTTTTAAATACGAGAGTCGTTTTTTTCCCTCGCTAATCTTTGCTGCGTATTGTGCAAAATTCTTAGCACACTGCTAAAGATTGAATGAAAATTAAGTCGAGTTTAAATTTCGAGTAAGTGCTCGTAAAGAATCCGTTTATTTATGTGGATCATATTCCTCCATAACTGAATGAAATATCTTCAGTTTTATACAAAAAATTTAGTTCATTCACAGCCGATTAATAATTCATTTTTTAAACACTGTTTTTGATATGACGATACATAAATAATTCTTCGAAGGTTTCCCCAAATCTATGTGGTTACAAATAAAATCGGAAATGAATAACGGAAATGTGGAGTTAGAAGTGATCGGACCAAATTTGAAAAAGCTTTTTTTACCGCAGGTAGTCGAGTCTGTTCATAGTTATGCAGAAATCAGAGCAAGTTTTGTCTTATTGAGAATTGTTTAATTAAAGCATTATTCGTGTCTTACGTAGTCATTCTACCTTTCACACGGAGAGTAGTTTGAAACATCTTTCCTCCAAGGAAAATATTTTTGCAGCAGTTATAGCAAATTGGGGTTGTTCTACACGATTCCGGCCCAATAGGTATTTCTTCGGGTTAACGTGTTTCCGTGAGGGGTAATTATGTTACTTGCAAATTGTTTTTCGTCACTGAAACTCAAATACATAATGAGAATTGGATTTTAAGTCAACAATTTTTTTTAGGTCGACGCTTTTTATACAGGTATAATGATATACAGATATACCTGTACAATGATAGTTTTAACCAAATATTTATCGAACTTGTTCGTCACGCATATCTCGTGGAAAAATTACCGTGACGTCACGGTTGTTTTTCTTTTGGACGGCACACATTTTAATTATCAAGACATCCAAGCATTCTTTCCGATTAAATACCATTTCCTCAAACTAATAGAACGTTAATTCCACAATGGAACGACCAACTATCAACACTACTCCCATATGGAGGTCAACTCCCGCCAAAGCAACAGCTGATAAGATTAACTCGAGGCAACCGTCGAGCTTCGATCCGTTGCGTGCAGAAAGTCTGCCCATGACCCACTCCACCAGAGTCCCAATGACATTTTATTGAGAGATATGCATGTTAATGAATGTCCATATTTAATCCCAGAAAGATTGAAACTAATGCCCCGTCATCCAGCTAACCACTTCGTCAACAGGCATTAAAATTATATTCATCAGAAGAGGGAGGGGAAAAACGGGAGGAAAGGGGAGCAGAGGTAAGACGTAGTATTCCCAAGGAATGGAAGTAGCGCTCTGATATGATGTGATTTCTGTATAAGAGTTAAAAGTGTGATCTGACCTCAGAAACTTCAGTATCATCAATTTTATCAGTCTGAGGATTGCTTTATGGCAGTTCCCTAAGCCATTCTTTTCCCTGCCAATCTAGTCATCATCTCACAGGTCCTTGCTCTGACATCTTTAACCATATGCTTCACGTAATCCATCCTTGGCCTCGGTCCAAAACTCTGTTCCTGTGCGATTCTTTCAATTATGCTCTTCGGTAAACTCTCGGATCTGTGTTCAAATGGTATTTCTCTTCGTCATGCCCTCCAAAGTGTTTCCCTTCGCTCTCTTCTCGAAATATTTTTTTATTTTTCTTTCAGTTAGTCGGTTATATTGTCATAATTCTTTTAAAGAATTGTATTTTAATCGCTTCCTATATCTTTTCCGCGAATGTCCTTGCTGTTCGAATCCCGGAGCTGTCGAAGGATAAACTCTATGTGTGAGCATTAATAAACAACTCCCTTACCTCAGTCAAGTTCTATATTCCCGTAGCAGTCGTTTCTTTTTATAGATAGCTTTTTTATAGGCTATTCTGCTTATTACCTCGCTCTCATCCTTATTCCACAAAATTTACTCTATGCATAAAAAAATTCGTTCACTAGTTCCATTGTGTCATTCCTTGGTCTTATTTGGCAGTTAATCTTTCCTGAAGGCACATGTACCTTCGTTTCATTCTTATTTCGTATCTTGAAATTTCACTTGTCCATCCCCTTCTTAATATGAGCTAGCACATTTGCCAGGTCATTTTTCTTTTTTTAAAAGTAATCTTAATGTTTAGTCCTTTAATCCCATCACGCTTATTTGTCCTTCGTGTTAATTTTTCAATGTTATATTTATTTCTCCTTATATTTTCTCAGCACGACGACATTTATCTCTTCATTGATCTTGCTCATTGCCTTCTCAACGTCTACTTTCGAGATCGCTGAAGATTATGTGACCTATTTCCTGTTCCCCCTCGTATTCCTCCACATTCTATCTTTTTACCAAATCTAATCGCTGCGACTTGCAAAGTTGAGAGAGAAACGAAGCACAACTTTTGACGTTGTACTTCGGTTCTGTACCTTTAATGTGTGTAGTGTTATGATCCAGATCATTAAGTTAACAGTTTTTTGCAGATTTATGGAAGGTTGTTTGATCTTTCTCCGTCTATTGGCGTTCTTTTGTCCTTATCTATCATCATTAATATGATAAGTAAGAGAATACATTTCCTACCGCTTTTAAATTCAATTTTTTCTCAATGAAGAACGTTATATAGTATAGTAAATTTACTCCATATCAATTGGTGTACACATTTGTCGTAATCTTCGTTGCTGGGGTAATCAGAAGAGCCATTCAAAAGTCATCACTTGATTAGTTATTTCTCTTATGTACAGGGAGGCTTATGTTTTTTCAAACTCATTGATGTTTTTCCTCTAACTCGCAAGCATATCATAAACCATCACCGTAAACTATTCCAGCAGTCCCTACAATAGACTCTGGAAGCTCAACTTTGTACTAACCTTGGCTCCCTGGTAAATGTATCAGAATATTCCGATAAAATTTGCATACTTTTTCTGTACGAGAGGCATTCAAGTTCGAAGATCACCCATTTTCTTAATTAGATCTGGGAATAGATTGAGATATGTGGTTCCACGTAAAATACGTGGGAACTTTTCATATGTTCCAGCCTTTTGTGCCTGCGCCGTTAAATTCACTGCGTTTGGAAAGCTGCAACTAGAGTGCGACACGCATTCGATTAGTAAAATGGCATTATTTAGTAGCCTCCTTATACTTTTTAATTATAGCAATGAATTAACTTAGTGAGTTTGAATCTGGCATAATCTAAAAAAGTTAGTAAACACTAAAGAAGCAGTACTATCGAAGAAAAAGGAAGTGGTAAGAAACCTGCTGCAGTCATCTACTCTCCCAAACTCCATTACAACTATTATTATAAGGTAGTCCAGCGGTTAAGGTAGGTTTTTGGATGGATACAACTATCAAATAAACATTTTGTAACTCCAAATAAAACCCATTCCAGCAACCTACTCTACATCAGGTCTCTCGTCATCTCTGTGTACTTCTTTCCTCTCATCATCCCGTCCAACA
The DNA here is from genome assembly GCA_037158775.1 of Hetaerina titia. Taxonomy (NCBI): domain Eukaryota; kingdom Metazoa; phylum Arthropoda; class Insecta; order Odonata; family Calopterygidae; genus Hetaerina; species Hetaerina titia. Next base: position 115,187,994 of record CM073772.1, read on the forward strand.
TTCCTATCCTGTTCCTTCCCTTTCCCCATTTGCCTAACATTCTCCCCTCTATTACCTTCTTCAACACTCCACTACCGCTCAATACGCCTTTCATCCATTTTTCCTGCCTCCATAGAATTTCTCTCAACAAACCCCTGTCCTCACCCACCATCTCCAGTACTTCCTCATTTGTTTTCCTTTCGGTCCATTTCACCGCCTCCATTCTTCTCCACACCCACATTTCAAAAGCCTCCAATCTACGTCTATCCTCCTGCTTAAGTGACCACGTTTCCGCGCCGTACATAGCTACCCTCCATATCAGAGTTTTTACGAGTCTTGTCTTAACATCCCTACTCAACGTCCCCGTCATCAACTCCCTCCTTGAGAAAGCCTCCTTGGCTAGCGCAATTCTTCTCCTTGCGTCCCTACTACTTTGACCGTATTGGTCCAAAACACTTCCGAGATATGTAAACTGTTCTACCTGCTCTATTTTTTCCCCGCCTATTTTAGTATTTAGCTTAGCCTTTTTCTTTCTGGAAAATCGCATAACCTTTGTTTTATTAATATTGATCCTCATCCCATATTTATCGCACTGAACCTCCAATTCACTCAGCAATGCTTGCAACCCCTTGGCTGACTGAGCAACTAATGCTTGGTCATCAGCAAACCTAACCGATTTTACGAATTCCCCTCCGACTTTCATTCCTACCACCAATCCTTCCCATGCCTCTTTAATCATTTCCTCTACAAGTACGTTGACCAGCACCGGTGACAATGGGCAACCCTGCCTTACCCCTCTTCCTAACACCGCCCATCCGGACTCTCCGTTCCCCACTCGCACCTGGGCAGTCTGAGACATGTACAGGTTGCGGATCATTCTCCTGTCCCTCCAATCCATTCCTATTTTGTACCATACAGGTATATTTTTTTTCCCAATTCACTCGACCAAACGCTTTTTCGATATCTACGAGACAGACAAATACGTCCTGATTGTATTCTATATTCCTCTCGATTAGTGATCTCATTACTGCAATGGCATCACGCGTACCTCTTCCCTTCCTAAACCCAAACTGATCATCCCCTAAGTAATAATTTGCCTTACTCTCTATCCTTTTGTTGATGAACCTGAGAATAACTTTAGCAGCGTGGGAAATCAAACTTATTGTTCTGTAGTCCTCACATGATATGGCCTTTACCTTTTTCGGAATAGGAACTAACACTGATATTACAAAGTCTTCTGGTCAGATGCCTTCCTCATAGACACTAGGAATCAGTCCACATTGACTATTCTTCACATGTTTTTTTAAACCTTTCATTAACTAATTACAGTCAATGAAATGAAACTCTTCAAAAGATATTTATATTTTAGAATCTTGAATTGGTTTATGTAATCACAGTCCTTATGATGGCATATGCCTTGACTTTTATCACTCTTGTTTTTTGGTCATCCTCCCCTGTATCACAAGCAGTTAAGAATTCTAGAAATATATTGAAATACCCATACATGTATGCAACATATCCAGGTTAAATAGAAATAAAATATAATGGTTTATTGTCTGTTTTATTTAAATAAAATACGATGATGCGATTTTCGGTTTTGGCAATAAGTTTTGAGCCCTCAATCACGGTCAGTTATTGCCATTCGTCGAAATCGAGTAATAATCTCATGGCCCCGGGGACCATCATACCCCTAGGGTAGTCATCATTCCAACCCAAACCATCTTTTTCTTTTTTTCTTTTGTGAATTTTATGTTCGACCTGAGTATGGCGTTTTCTGATTTTCTGAAGGACTTCGTGGTAACATTAATGAGTTTCGAATGAAAAATAATGCTTAATATTTCCGTGCTCAATTTTGGCACCATTTGCTTATGTTATCATTTTTTCCCGTTTACATGAGTTTAAATTGATACCAAATTCTAACCATGCTCATAAATGAAATTTGTGGGCTGGATTTCTCCTGGAAAGAGCAGTTCTTTTCATTCTCAACCAAGTATTCTGAAATATATACTGCAAACACGGAAACCCTGGGGAAATACTCGAACAGTTATTATACTTTTCTATTTCGTTGATTTCTATGTCTACGCTTTATTCTGTAGGAGTTTTCTCTAGCGAAAATGTTACATGGTGTACTGAGGCAATACGCTCGCATTTTTATCACATTGGGCCAGGTAGAGGCATTCAGCAAGCTTTCCTAAAAGGAGTCCTATTGGGTGTTTGTCATGTCTCCCGTTCGTTCTTTATCTTAAATAATTGCAATCTAGTCCCACCGACAGTCAAAGTGATTGTCTGGATAGGCTACCATTTTAATCTGAGGGTATTCCTTCAGAATAAAAATATGAAGCGTATCTGAGTATACTCAAATTCAACAGAGAACCTCTCTCGAAATTTCGGCGCCGGCCTCTCTGAGGACCGCTCCAAAATTCTGCTGGGGTCAACTCTTCCCATTATTTCATACGGCCGTAGTTACCGTTCGCCTCATACATTGTGAAATATCAGTTCTGCACCACGTAGTATGCAGTATAGCTCTTTCATTATCAAATTTTATGAAGTGGACTTCCATTTTTGGTGATCATTACTACTTCCTGTTTTCCCGTAAATTCTTTATTACAATGTAAAATTTAGACCCAATCGGAGCACCTTAGGAACTTAATTTCGCCACGACTAGACCTAAATTTCAAAATTGAGTAAAATATATACTTCTCTTTTGACAAATAACTGCCGTCTGCACGAATAGAGAAAAAAGCGGGGGTTAAAGGAATAATTTCCGTTTCCGCTGCGTGATCCCAAGGCGAGATCATAGGAAAGAGCAAAATTCTCCGAAATCCACCGGCAAGGGGTGGAACCGGGAGGTGGGTGGGGGCGGTTGTGGGGTAAGATGGGTGGTTTTGGCGGTTGGTGAGCTCATCCTTTCCGGTCGTCCGCGTCCTTCCAGCTTCGGTCAACATCCCTGTTTCGCTCACGTTCCCCTTTCTCCCAAAGTGGAAGGTTTGGGGAGATTATCCTTCCACTTCATATCTCGTGAAGCACCGCGATGTCCGCGGGCTCTTCCTTTCGCAGAATAAGAAAGAAACATTAAATAGCCGGAAGGGGGCACGAAATGGAGTTTGTACACTTGGAGAAAAGAGAAAGAGGAATATCAAAGAGATAGGGAGTTGGGAGGATACACATTGATATATACATACACATGTACATGGACGTGTGCATAACCGAGTCGTGTTCTCCCGCTGGTGGAAGAGATAGTTTCGCTCGCCTTCTCTTGAGATGTAAAGTGTAGGGTCCCCCGAAAAACATTATATTACACTTGTCTCATCTTCTTCGTCGCTCCCTTTCTCCTCCCCTCTGCCCTATCTCACCTTCCGGGGAACTGTCCTTGTTGACCAATGGCCCACCTCGTAAGGTCACCCCGAGGAAAAACTTTTCCACGTGGGTCAAAAGAGTCGTAGAAGAGGGGCCGGGCCCTCATTCGTAAGTGCCGTAGTTTATTTGCGCTCTCGGGTTCGCTGTAGTTGGACTACTCTCTTTCACATGCAGAGAGAGCTTCCCGCCGAGTGCAATGCCTCCCTTCCCTTCGCCCCACCTTCCTTCCTCCTCGGACTGTCGCCTCCTTTCCTCCCGCGGTCGTTTCCTCATTCGCCCACGACCGCCCCCTCGTATGCCTCGAGAGTTTCGGAGCACTGCGTGGTCCACTTGCGAAACTACTCCTCCCCCACCCTATTTCCACCCTCGAAGCAAGCCACAACCGCCCACCCCACTCCGTGTACTTCGCTCGCTGCTCTCTCGAGGCGAGCGAGATAGGTGCTGGGCACCTTCAGGCGATTACGCTATCTCCAAACTTATTTTCGTCAGTTTTCGCATCGTTTAACTTGGGAAACGACCGAGGGGGAAGAAATGGGTTGCGGGGGTTGTTAACGCCCACGTTTGCTGACATCTGACTTGTTTTTGTATTTTATTATTTTGTGTGCACATTCATTCAAAGATAAGCTCAGACGACCGGAGATAAGTTCCTTTGAGTATATGCTCAATGCAAGCTATACCAATTATATTTAAAATCAGAATAATTAGTAATCGTTTTGAGGGAATACGTGAATTAAATGATTGGCGAAGACATGACTGTAAAAATGTCTGGGTAACCCAGATGAAACTGTACAGTGCACCTGAGGTATATAACCGAAGGAAGAGTTATTCCAGTGTTTTTTTCCTTTTGGTACCGAAATACTTCCAATTTGATCGTATATAGTGGGCATCTTTGGAAACAAATAGCTCTAGGAGTGATTATTTTCAAATTTAAAAATCTACTGGTAATTAAAAACGAGTATTATCTCTCGTACATAAATGGATACGAGAGAAATTATTAAAGGTCAGTCAGGGCAAAGAATGTATTATTTACATGCCATGCAAGGCTTACCAAAAATGGATTACCAAATTTTATTTTATGCTTATAAGCTACCTTCGATTCTCAATTGCTGTGCTTTTAACCCTTTCGCTTTATCAAGTAACCTCCTACATCCATTCAAGTAAAAATTGTGAATACCACGAATTATTTATACGTATATTCATTAATATAAATTTGGTTCTGTAATAAGTGAATAAATCGCACTTTGACGAGCGAATGCTTGTATTTTGCGTAGAAAAGATTTTGACGTGGATTAAATGAGAAGCTATTTCGCGATTGGCGATTAAAATTATCTTCAAAGAGTTTATAATTGAATATTTCAGCTTCGTAAGTAATTTAGTATAAGTGCGGCATTTGTCGTTCAAGCTTTCCACGGTTTTCTTACTCGCCGATCAATTTGTGTTTTTCTTCCTCTGCAGCATAGTTTGGATGAAGGGAACTCGCACTGCCACTTCGCTCAAATAGAGTGTTAAATGCCATTCGTTCCATAAATTCTTTGCTCCCGTTCAATCTTCGGTCAGATCAATCCAAACTTCAACTGCCTCTAGCGCCCTGAACTAACTATCCCTCACTGCTCGCCCAGTTTGACACGCGGGGAACTAAGTTTATCAATCTTTATGGCCTTCCGCCCTCTCAACCCGGCGATCCAACTCCCTCCCTCTCCCCCTTGGCTGCCCCAGCTGGGCCTCATCTGCAGGCAATTCGAGAGGAGCCTCAACTACGCCAAAGTCGTCTCGCACGTGCCCACCTCACGACCACCCCCCAACACCTCCCCACACCACCTCACCCCTCAGCTACGATATTAACAGTGATCGCATCACGCTACGCTCCAGTTTCGTATTTATCTAAGTTGCCTGTTCATCTTTATCTCGAAGTCGATTCTAGTTTATGATCCCCCTAGAAGGTAAGGAAACTTGAGAGACGGTGAATTTCACATTTGACAGATAACGAGGTAAAGCTCGTCTTGCTGTTAAACTAATAACTCTGGGGCATTTATACGGTCGTATCTTCTGTTTCCATCTTAATCCGTGAAAATTTGCTCGTCGCATTTGTACTTTTCAGGGCTGCGGTTATAGCTACAGTCCATCAAATCGCGGATGATGCATAGAAATACACACTTAGAAATTGAAATTGATCTTTGAAATTGAACGCTCTTCGGCAACGCACAAATATATAAAAACACAGTTGTAGATTTTTAAAACATAGAAACACAAAGAAATGACACTCACATATGTAGTTTTGACGTTTCGACGGTACGACCGATGACGACGCGTACGTTTGTTTGTACTCGTATCTGCTCGATTCCGCCTTACCTACCTCTTCTGTGCTCGTCCTTTATATGTGTTCCTTTCCCTTTTATCTATTTTATTATATTTATCCTTGTGAATATATATATATATATATATATATATAGATAATTTCGTCGAAGTAACATGGAAGTGTTGAATAAAAAACTCGGAGAGCAACAAACAATATAGGTACACATAAATAGAAAACTCACATATTATTTTTTGATAATTTCGACGGAAGTTAGCTGTTTCCATGACAAGAACGATAGTTCTGAGTCTTCCGTCTCCGGAGGAAGACAGGGCTAACTTCCGTCGAAATTATCAAGAAATAACGTGTGAGTGTTCTTGTTATATGTATCCATATTGTTTGTTGCTATCCGAGTTATATATATATATATATATATATATATATATATATATATATATATATATAGTCACTTTCTTGGAAAACCCACGAACGTGCACAATAAAATTCACTAAATAGTCATAGCAAACACAGAAAGTAAAACTAGTTTATACTAAATTGCTTATATTAAATTGCTATATATCTTATCTGCTAAAAATCAAAGTTTCGCGTGCACAAGCGGATATTGAGTGGATTTATGGGTACAAATCTATGTCGAAGAAAAGCAAACATTACTGCCGATGGCCAAAGAGAAGGCTACAACGCGGATATTAAACGAGAGAATGAAAAGTGAGAAGAAATGGAAAGGTCTTGCAATCTAAGAAAGGTGTATCAGAAAAAATGCCAGAAGCAGAAAGGAAATTGTTTGTGGGATAGCCGAGGCAAATAAGGCATTCCAACAGAAGTAGTATTCTAGCAATCGGCAATACGTGAAAGAAATCTTTAAAATGATGATTCATGATCATGGGGAAAAAATGACTATTTTTTAGAGTCGAGCCTTTTTGAAAGGTTATATGGAGAAAACAGTCCACTTCATTCATTGACGACTTTCTATGTTAAATGCCAAATCATTGCTGCATTTTTTCTTGGGATCGTCAATAAATTGTGCTCGTCAACCGCGTGGTCTTCCTACTTCGACACTGACCCCCAGTCCTCCTCAACTGAATGTCAGCCTTGAAGCCGCCAGACATTTGGCTCCCGAAGTCTTCAGTGACTCAACCCTGAGTGTGGTCACGGCGAGGCAATCTTGCGCAAAATACCAGTTCAGGAGAGTGGTTGGGAGGCGACGGGAGGCATTGAGAGAAGAGATGGGAAAGCTGGAAGGCGGAAATTTGGAAGTACGAAAATACGTGGAGGGTGCAGGTTGTCTGTAGTGTCTGAATTCTCTCGCTCGCATCGATCAGCCGTTGGAACTCTTTTCGTTTAATATCAAGAAAAACGACGGAAAGCCTGAGAAATATTTCATCATTTGCGTATTACCTTTCCCAAACCGCATTGGCTCCAACGAACTCAGACATGTCAAAGAGCATACAGGCGTACACAAATAGCATAGACAGGCCCGAAAATGATGGTTTAGATATTTTTTTATCTAATGAAACGATTGGTTTGGGATGAAAAGACACTAGGTATGTGAAAGTTCACGTTGTTTGTAGTTTTACAATATAAACGACATGAAGTCAAAACTTCCTGTTTAAGTACAGTAGTATTTCCGTTCTCACCATGAAGGTTGATGTGATATCTGTGAATAAAGCTCACCTAGCAAAAAGCCCATCTGCGAGTGAAGTTCGCACATCAGAATATGGTAATTGCTTCCTTTTCTTGTCAAGGTGTCAGCTCAATTCAAAGTAATAAAAGATGTAAACCCGATATAGAGTAACTGAGACTCACTTATAATTAAAGTTTGATCGTGGCATTTTTCCATCATTTTGAATTCATTATTTCGTGCACTCAATTAATTGTACAATTGATAGCGTTTTTTTAGCATCATCATCCTTAGTCTCCATTAGGAAGGTCCTAACTTCCTTTGGATAATGAGGAAAGTCAAATTTTTATACATATTTTTGGTGTACGTATTAGATATTATTTCAGATTGACTACGAGCGAATAATTTTTCAAAGAAAACTGAGCTAAATTCATATTCATTATAATTGGAAAATGTGTATTTAGCATGTTCTGTAGTTCTGTACATTCGCTGCATGTGGCGAACTATATAACTAATACATTTCCAAAGTTCAAGAGTGAGCACATTTCCGAGAACATTCGGGCGCCTCGAATTCATTTTTAATCAACTCAGTAACATACCTTGCATCGATTTTGTTCCTCTTCTGCTGGCCTCCTCGAATTATTCCCGGAAGATAATTAAAATGCTACTTGAAGACGACCTTGATGGTAGGGCCACTCTCTAGGTTTTCTACTGCGAATAAGGAATTGTAAATGCGGTTGAGATGAACCCGGGACCAACTTCTTTCATTTCTTCCTTGATGGAGTGCCCTAACCAAAGAGATTTCACACTGCATGCAAAAATGGAACGTCCCACATAATTAATTGATGACTCGTTCCATTAATTTTGATGAACCATATCGCCGGCGTCATTTCACATAATCATGGGCATATCGATCGTTATTGCTTCTTTCGTCACTGCCCCATCTTTGTAGTCATTAGCCATAAAATTGTAGAATACTTCCCTATCATACCTTTTATGAAATCAAATTACATGATACAAAAGGGCGATTAGTAAATGCAACGTTTGAAACCAAATTCTGAGGTTCACGATTACCAAGTCACTCCTCCCGGTATTTTTGGCTTTATTTTCGTTCCACCTCTCAAAGATCCCGTTTCACATTTTATATCAATGGCTGACTGTGAAAGAGAGATTATGAGAGAGAAAATTACATTATTGAGCTTAAATTTGATGCATTAGTGAAGGGTTTACGGGTAGTCCAAGGTAACAGACTGGAAGAAATAGTGTTTATCTCTGTACTGCAATCCAAACTTGAAAACTTCCGTAACATGATTACAAACTCGGTGAAACGGTCATCGATGAAATATGTCGGAACTATTGAACATGTGAACAACTCAATTTTCAAGCTCAACAGTCTAATTTGACATATTCCTTAAACGATAAAATGGTTAACAATCGATTTTAAGTAGAAGTATCGCCACAAATAATAAAAAGCTAGTACTCTCGACAACATTTGAACAGTTATTTTGAATAAAAAGAGACGTTTCAGGCGTGATATGGTGGAATAACATGATTAAATAAAATTGGCAATTTTCCACAAAACATTTTTTGTGGAAAATTGCCAATTTTATTTAATCAGTTATTTTGAAGACCTTTGCATCGAAGATTATGCCAAAATTTACTCTCAGTAAATGGAATGTGACTGTTTAAAGTACTTAAAATCTCAAATTGCCGTAGATAATATAATACAACAAGGTATCTGTGGGTATGGCGGATGTTTTGGATCTAAATGGATTGAAGCATAACGAACACCACTTAGCATAAAAGATACCGGAAAGAACTACATCTGGAGTTTAATACCCCCATTATTGAGAGCTGTGTTAGCGATTAGATACAATGAAAGAAGAGAATATAGTCAAACGAGAAAAGAAGCAGTGCACAGTTGCTCAGTATCAGATTTGATCTCAGCACAAATTGAGAGGGCCATGAGTAAGATCACGGAAGGGATAAATTTCTCCGTGGCATTATAGGGAGAATAGAGAAAAATGATCCGATTCACGGATGCTAAGTTATTCTTTCTGGCGGAAGAGAAAGGCCAGCTGCCCAGGGTAATAATACGTAGAGAAGGGAATTAACAAGTGAGACCTCTAGGTAAACAAGAATGAAACCAGTATTATGGTTTGCAGGGTATATAATCCTCAAATAAAGTTAAGGAAAGACATTCTGAAGAAATTGGATGAATAATAAGACTCCTAGACAGCAAGATAATTAACAAATGAAGAAGTTGAACGGAAAGGATAATATGTGGGCTGGCATGTGGTCCTGTGGAAGAACGATGAAATGAAAATGGATTGACAGAGTTTCAAATGCAGACAGACATCAAAGAGTGGGCGAAGAGAGGAGTACGCTGACAAGACGAAGAGAGACCCTGAGGCACGATGAGTTACTGAATACCCTAAACTGAGGATGCGTGAAAAAACTACGGAAGGAGGCAAAGGGGACGTCAGAGCAAGAAACCTTGAAGGGATGAAACGTATAGAAAGCAGCAAAAGGTGTAGTTAAACCAACTCAAGAAGTGATTATTTTTCACGCGGAGTAGACTGGTGCGAGACTGGAATGATCGCGGATTAAAATCTGTAAAGATAATAAAGGAAATAATGGTTCGGATAACGCGATTGTAAAATAATGTATTTTTTGGAATCTTTTTACCCAGCTTTATTGTTACATACAAAAATTCCCATCTTCCCTCGACATATCTTCCTTCCTTCGCTCTCCTCTCCATTCAAATTCAAATCGTCGCAGTCCCCCAAAGACGCGCATCCTTGGGAAACGACCGCGTGGGCGCGAATCTCGCGTGAATCCACCGTCCGCGGAGATAAAAGTTGCTAGCTCGCCAACGTGATTTTTTGCGCCTCTCACGCCCCCTTTGAATAAAACGGTTCCTTAGGTCTCGGAAATTCCTCCTCAGCCACCCTACGCCTGCTTTAAACAGCCCTGCATCTGACACCCTCTCATCCTACCCCACCCCTCCACGCACTCGCCCTGAGAGGGGCGCCTTCATTCCGAGCGCCGCTTCCGCTCGCGGGGCCTTCCCTCCACAAAGACCCACCCCCCGTCCTTCTTCTCCTCGCCACCTCCCCATGAAATCTCCAAGAGCCTTCCTTTAAGAGTGCGTCTCGGTCCCGCAAAACCCCTCCTCCTCCTCCCTCCCCCCCGCCCACCTCCGCTCCTCTTCTAAAAGCACTTCTTGTGCCATCCTCCCCCGACTTATTTCCCTCTTTTTTGCGACGTTTCCCGCAGACCTATAACCCCGCTTCCCCTCCCACCCCCGCTTCCTTCCCTCCTCTCGCACTGCTCATACCCCGGCCATGAGAGCGCCATTAAGTGTGAGGCCCTTTGCTCCCCTTCTCCCCCGCCCTACCCTTTGCCCGCCACAGCTTCGTTCACCCGGGTCTTAAGAGAGCATACGTCCTTCCGTCTCCGCCGAACGCCCATCCCAGCCACAGTCTCGCCAGCCCTCATTTCGCCGACCGTGGTGACCCCCATTTAACCCCTCACCACCCGCCTCCCTCGACCTTCCCCCTTTTACCGCCACTCCCCATATTACCTTATCTTCACGTTTCTACTCCAATTCATTTGCTCCATGGGGACGGCATTATTGTCGCTTCCCTTCTATCGCCCTCACCTGCAGCCCGTTCACAGCATCCTTCGTCTCCCCCTCCACTCCTCCCGCCTTCCGTCCCACAACCCATCTCGCCCCATTCTTCCCTCACCGTGTGCCCGCCCCTCCGTCCGAGGCTTAGGTTGCGCTCGATCGCCATCTTATTCACCCCCCCCCCTCTAGGCCGAGCTATCCAACCTCGGTGTTACCGCGATGCGCTCGCTCCATAGCGATGGACGTGTTCGAATGCAACCCGTGCCGAAAGCGAAACACACGAAGGCATTCCTAGAGGAGAAGGAGTTTTACATGATTTTGGGCGTGGCGTTTTCCGATGCAAACGGACGGCTAAACCGTTTGCGCCAATCGCATTTCGGAGTCGTTACGTTTTTGGTTCGGAGATATAATTTGATTTGGAGCGAATTATTTTTAATTCCGTGGGTACATTTAATTCGCAACGAGTGGACTAAAAACCAAAAATCAATTGAACTTAATTAACGATCATCCACAAAGTGGATTTGTTCTTTCATTTTTCTGCAACTGTTTAATCATTTGCGAAATATAATTAGAAAATATAATGCATTTAAAAGCGATGTTTTTGGGTAATACTCTTAAAAAAATTAAGAATGCTTAAAAAAAGAGGGTTGAATTTATTTTATTATTGCATTCGGTATTATATCATCATTGCTTCTCCATTTTAAATTAATAACAAACGAAAATAAACTAATAACCTTTGATTATTATAATTGTTGATGATCCGCAGTAAAATTACGGTTCGCTGAGCAAAAATTCAGGTTTATGTTACAAAATAAGAATGATGGCGGTATATTAATGACAAAATAAATTTCATGGATACAACATTAACGAAATATGATAATGATTAAATGAAAATTTTACTAATTTTAAAAGGTAAATTAATGCAATTGGATTTTTTATTCAGAAATCTCGTTTCAAATAAATTGCATTGTCATTACAAAAACGTCAAATTGGAATTAAGGGCATATTTTCACCTATTCCAGTAACATAAATAAAAATTGTAAGCAATTATTTCAATTTTATATTCCTTATTAATTCCTTAATAATAATCATTTTAATAAATAATCCTTTAGGGTGATACTACTAATTTGAAAGAGGTCTTAATGAAATATTAACCTAATGGGTACTAATAGTTCTTAGACGATTTCAGGACATATTGAACTTTTTTAGAAGAACTTTAAAAGTAAAAGCCACTTTCAAGTAGAGAAAAATATATATAATTGATAAGAATCTAATTCTCTCTAACAAAATACTCCATAAACAGAATGTTTAAATGAATCAATTTTAGCGCAGAGTGAAGTAAATAATGTGTCGTATTTTGTTTTTTATACTAAATAAAGATGGCGCATGTCTGATATTTCATATTAGCCTAATTTTATAGTTTGTCATCGTCGTGTACTTATGGAAAATATCGGTGGAATAGATTACCAATTCAGTGTTTTCAATACTAATTGAGAATTGTTCATTATTAATCCGTATATTGAGAGACGCAATATACTCTATTGATTCGTTATTTTATGAACGTATTTGTAATCAGAGAGCGCAGTTAAAAGTTGAAGCTAACTGGAATTTGGATTAAAAGCCTCTAAGGATGATTACATTGGTAATAGATTTATACGTCAAATACAAATTTAGAATTATTTTAATGGAACATAGGCCGAATAGGAATTAAACCATCGCCTCAATGGTTTCTCGGGGTATAATATGCGAGAGAGTATGTTAGACTTTAGTCAGGATAATGTGTGTGTTTAATGATACGCAACCGCTCTTGCAGTATACAGGTATAATGCAATATTTAGTACGTGTAGTACAACTAAATAGTATAAGAAAGGGAAAAAGAAGTTTAAGTAATTTTAAGCATCCCCTGAGAAAAAGCAACCTAAATTACCGTAACTATTGCACAAGGATATCTTTTGTTGATCGCATCATCGCGATTCATTCTTTGCGGGTTCCTCTGATCCTCTGTTTTGTTTGATTTTTTTCGCCGTATGTTTTCTCTCTCTCTCTTCCGGTTATGATGTGGAAGCGCTCAGCATCAGTCAGTATTTACGGAAAAAGGACGGGGGAAGTATTGAATTAGTATATTGTGAATTAATGGCCCGTATTATGGCTATTGGGCAGAACTCGGACTAGGAACATAAAAAAACAACACAGAGCAAACTTAAATGTAGCAATGTAAATTCTTGGGCTTCCACCCTTTCTTTAAGAAGATTGAGAGTCCTCAATTCTTGAATTGGGTTGTGAAGTCCGAAAATAATTGAATGGGTGTATGTGAGTGCATATGTGTGTGTGTTTGTATACCTATGCGTGTGTGTGTGTATATATATATATATATATATATATATATATATATATATATATATATATATTGTAACACTTTAGTCTCTTTTTTGAAAATCCCACGAACGTGCACAATAATGTAAGTGGACTTACTAGTCGACACAAACACAGAAACTGAAACACATAAAAGAGGGACTCACTGGGTCTCGAATTTTCGGTGGTGCAACCACCTTTCTCAAGAGGAATTAGGAACAGAACTATATATATATATACATTTGACCATCTATGAGGCCTTCTTCAGGTGAGACTCTGACGTGAAGAAGGCCGTAAGCTTAAACTTTCTAAACTGTGAGTGTCCTTTTACGTGTTATCTATTTTATTTTTGTGGTCTTTTGCGCCGTCCAAATGTGTTATATATATATATATATATATATATATATATATATATATATATATATATATATATAACCCTGTAATCCTCACATGATATAGCCTTTGCCTTTTTTGGAATAGGAACTAACACCGATCTCACAAAATCTTCCGGCCAGATTCCCTCGTAGTATCTATGAAGAAAGAATCTGGCCGGAAGATTTTGTGAGATCGGTGTTAGTTCCTATTCCAAAAAAGGCAAAGGCTATATCATGTGAGGATTACAGAACAATCAGCTTGATATTCCACGCAGCTAAAGTTATTCTCAGGATCATCAACAAAAGGATAGAGAGTAATGCAAATTATTACTTAGGGGATGATCAGTTTGGGTTTAGGAAGGGAAGAGGTACACGTGATGCCATTGCAGTAATGAGATCACTAATTGTGAGGAATATAGAATACAACCAGGATGTTTTTGCCTGTTTTGTAGATTTCGAAAAAGCGTTTGATAGAGTGAATTGGGAAAAATTAATGCGTGTAGTGCAGAAAATAGGAATGGATTGGAGGGACAGGAGACTGATCCGCAACCTGTACATGTCTCAGACTGCTCAGGTGCGAGTGGGGAACGGAGAGTCCGGCTGGGCAGTGTTAGGAAGAGGGGTAAGGCAGGGTTGCCCATTGTCACCGGTGCTGTTCAACGTATATGTGGAGGAAATGATAGGCGTAGGAAGAACTGGAGTTAGGGATGAAAGTCGGATGGGAATTCGTAAAATCGGTTAGGTTTGCTGATGACCAAGCATTAGTTGCTCAGCCAGCCAAGGGGTTGCAAGCATTGTTGAGTGAATTGGAGGTTCAGTGCGATAAATATGGGATGAGAATCAATGTTAATAAAACAAAGGTTATGCGATTTTCCAGAAAGAAAAAGGCTAAGGTAAATATTGAAATAGGCGGGGAAAAAATAGAGCAGGTAGAGCAGTTTACATATCTCGGAAGTGTTTTGGACCAATACGGTCAAAGTGGTAGGGACGTAAGGAGAAGAATTGCGCTAGGCAAGGAGGCTTTCTCAAGGAGGAGGGAGTTGATGACGGGGACGTTGAGTAGGGATGTTAAGACAAGACTCGTAAATACTCTAATTTGGAGCGTAGCTATGTACGGCGCGGAAACGTGGTCACTGAAGCAGGAGGATAGACGTAGATTGGAGGCTTTTGAAATGTGGGTGAGGAGAAGAATGGAGAAGGTGAAATAGACCGAAAGGAAAACAAATGAGGAAGTACTGGAGATGGTGGGTGAGGAGAGGGGTTTGTTGAGAGAAATCCTATGGAGGCAGGAAAAATGGATGAAAGGCGTATTGAACGGTAGTGGAATGTTGAAGAAGGTAATAGAGGGGAGAATGTTGGGCAAGCGAGGTAAGGGCAGGAACAGGATAGGGATGTTGGACGGGATGAAGGGAGGAAAGAAGTACACCGAGTTGAAGAGGGACCAGATATAGATTAGTTTGATAGGTGGGGAGTCAAAAAATGTTTATTTGGTAGTTGTGTCCATGCAAAAAACCTACCTTAAACGGTAGATTACCTAATAATAATATATATGCGGGTCGCGGTGGTCTAGTGGGTAGTGAGTAGTGGTTGGACTACTGACCGGAGGGTCCCGGGTTCGATTCCCGGGCAAGACACTTTGGGCACCTGCAGCTCCACCCAAGCTAGTTGATTTTTCGGGTACCAGATCTTCCTGGGAAGCCATAATCGGATAAGGAAACAGGATAAAGGAACAGGATAGGGATGTTGGACGGGATGAAGGGATGAAAGAAGTACACAGAGATGAAGAGGGACCTGATATAGATTAGTTTGCTAGGTGGTGGAGTCACAAATGTTTATTTGATAGTTGTTTCCATCCAAAAACCTACCTTAAACGGTAGATTACCTAATAATAATATATATATATATCCACACATATATTTACTACATACACTTATTTACGATATCTATACAATTCCCTCCTAAAACGAGGTTATCCTTAATCCCTCCTAAACAAAAGGATCCATTGACATGGGTACACTCCCAAACATTCCTCCACCGCGGAAACCCACCCTCTTTGAATTTACACTGGCCTATAATCTCTGCGATTAATCCTAAAAGACCTCTACCCTATCCTTGAAAACTATAATTCCACCACCAAGCTTTTTCCCAAATGTCCCTCTGTTACTTTCAAATGCCCCGCCAACTTACCAGATCTCGTCAAATCATCCTATACATTGCGTGTACATATCTATATAAGGGTGAACTATAATATATGCATTACATTGGTTAACCAGCCTAGTTAGTAGGATGTTTGGCTTCTGACTTGAGGGCCCGGGTTAGAATTATATCATGCCCCATGCCACCCAGACTCACACAAACCCTTCCACACAGCTCAAGGAAAGAAACTGGTCCCCTTACCCTCATGTGTAAATTTCACATACATGGGAAGAGATAAACTCTCCCCTCGCCGATTAAATAAACCCTCTTTGGGTTGATTACTCCAGGTTCGTGATTAACGTTTTAAGCATGTTTTATTTCTTCGGACCCGCTCTAATTTTGCTCTCAACCGGATTTATATCACGTGGGGAGAGTTGGATTGAGTTTCGAAATGATTTGGGAACATGAGCCATCATTTCCTCCTAACTCCCGCCCCACCCACCCACCCACCCGCCCGAGTAACTTTACGAGCTTCACTCGGCCACTTTCCCTCACCTTACTGCTGCCCCCCCCAGACCCCACCCTCCCATCGCATCCCGCGGCCCACAAAACCTGGAAACTTTTCCCGATGACCTCTCTCCTCCCTCGTAGGCGGGAGCCTCTCTCTCAGCCACGTGTACCAAATACCACTGCCGCTCCCCCCCTTCCCGCACCCCCCCTTCCCGCACCCCCCTTCGGTTCCTTCGAAATCCCGGATCCCCCTCCTCCTGGTCCCCCGTTCCCATTCGGATCGGAGGAGTCTCGCATCTCCGCCCTTCTCCCTCCGACTCCTTTTCATTCTCGCGTCTCTGCCGAGAGCACCTTTCTCCCTCCCCACCCTTCAGTCTCCTCTTCCCCCCACCCGCCCGAAAAAAATGCCTCCACATTCCCCGAAAGTGAAGGGTCGTCGGGCATTTCGTGGTTCATTTTATCACCAATGCCCGGGCGATTGACGAGCAGGGGACCCCAGGTGGCCCGGGGTAAAGCCGGGTGGGCAAGGTGCGTCCGAACGTGTGATGGGGTGTGTGCGCGCGTGCGATGGCTATGTCTGGCCGACGAATGACCGGCGGCTCGGCGTGCTCAGTGTGGCTCTTTGAATCCCTCTCTTATCTCTATACGTTTTGGGGATCGATATCGCACGACTTCCATGTAAATAAGTTTCTTTATTACTTGTCATTGATTTCTCACCGGTTTTTAACGAAAATGACGGTTCCTGATAGGTAGTTGCGCGTGCGATATTCGTTTCTGGAACCGACGAAACACTTCCCCAGCCTCTCCCAGCCTCTCCCAGTCACTATCAGGGCGCCCGCAGCGGTGGTTCATCCTTTCCAATCTGCCAAAAATTTTAAAACTTAATGTGGTGCATAAACTGTCGCGAATATGTTTTTAAGTTTGTATAATTTTTCAATTCATTTCGTTAGCAAATAAATTAATGATGCAAGCCTTTCATGAGCCCTATAACATCGTGGAATAAATAAACTTTGTGTTTTTTCACAAACAAAAGCTCACTAATACTACTGGTTTCGACAAATAGGCGAAATCGTTAGGTATAAAATCATACATGGTCAGGATATTTATGTATTCTCTTTAGGATGGGAAGTGGGCTATAGAAATGAAAAAAAAATGTTAGGCATTATCTGTCAAGAACGTGGTCTATCAATTCAAAGATGTCAATGGGACTTTTTAATTCTCTGGAAAAATATTGTCTCGTCAATATATCCTCTCAACTCTTAACTGCAAGATTTTTCTTAACAAGTGAAGGAATTTGATCAATTATGTATTGATTTTAAATATTTAAGTATACATAAAAGTCTGATAGTAAAAATCTGTAGTAAATGGAAAAATTGACTACCATAATAAAAAGTTTAGTTGAAAACACACGTAAAAGAATTAAAACCTTTCTTATTGATTGTGTTTTATTTAGATAGGCAATTAGGATGTCAAGTTTTGTTTTTATTCAGATTACGAGAATGAGGTAAAAGAGAATGGTTGAGTACATCTTTTATTTTCCCATTCGTGAAATAAGTGAAGCGACTGTTCACTGTTCCTACGTATCTCTGTCGAACGATAAACATTTCTCCATGCACCGTAGAGCGTGTTTGCGTGGGCCCTTCCCTTCGTTCGCTGAGAGGAAAAATTCTTCCGGGAGTGTGTCAACAGTTAGATGGGGTCATTAGGAGTGTTAAGGGAGGAAGGGGACAAGAATGGAGGACGGACTCGGGGGAGAAGTGGGAGCCTAACTGCGACGATGGTTCAGTTTGTTGCCCCGCTACTTCCCACCCCTCGTTCCCTTGTTTTGGGCTCCCCCTCACACCCTCCTCCGCCCCCCTCGACTCCGCGGCGCCTCTTCTTGAACCACGCCTCCCGCCCTCCGTCCCACCACCTTCGATTCCCCGCCCCACCACCTTCGATTCTGGTTTCCTCTCCACCGCTTGCATTTCACGTGGGAAAAAAGTCGCGGTGGCTGTACTGAAATCGAGCCTGTCATTGGAGGAAGGCGTCAATTAGAGGGAGCAACACATGTCCAGCCCTTAGGAACGAAGTCGTTCCACGTGTCAAAGCTACCCAGAGGCCGATGAAAGATCACATTGACATCGGTTAGGTTAGGGAATGTAAAATTATATGGACTCGTACCTCAATCGGCTTTTCTTATTTTTTAACGGCATGATTCTGTTAATTCGATGCACATTCGACGGAAACCTTTTCTTTGAGCTGTCGAAGAGTCTTTAAGTTGCATCAAGAATATCAAGGGAATAAAAATTGGAATAGGTCGGAGCAATTCTGTTGTTGGTTTCAAGTGTCGCAGAAAGAACACCGACCGAAGGAAATTCCTTAAGTAGCTTGTGCTTTTTCTGGTTTTACTTATTTGCCAGGCTATATTGATTTATATAAATATGTGCACATACATAAATGCATGTGCCATGTTCTCATACAGCTAAAGAATAAGATTAAATCTTTATAGTTGTGTCTAATTACTTAAATTGGTAAACATTTTCGCAAATTTTTTACAACTCCTTATGAAATAGAATTTGTATCTTCATTTTGGCCGAAAAATTAATTAGAGTATATTAGTGTCTCACTTTGTATTTTAATTGAACCCTTTATTAATGTTAACGATATGTAAGCTTTGGCGTTAATGACCTTCGCGATATATTAGTCCCCACCTTCACAACAAAATCACCTGTCCAGCTAATCCATTAAGCGGTGCCCGTATCGTGTTTATACTTGTGAATTACTGCAGAATTAGGGAAATCAAAGAGAAAGGAAAAGAATTTTTTTTAATATTTAGCTGTTTTTATAATTTAAAGACCATGAAAATAGGCGTTCATAATTTTTATAGTAGCGAATATCTCACTTCAGTATATTTCTCTAGAATCTCCTTAAGGCGAAGAGTTTAATGACGACTGCGCTAAAAGACAAGAAACAGTGTTCTTACATTCTTCTTGTCGTCTTGTGAGGGGTAATTACGGTTCTCTCCAACCTGGCTGTAGTTAAACTCCTCTTGTATGCTCAGTGAGAGAAATTAGGGCAGGCTTTTTTTCCTTGGGAGAACATCAATATCTCCCCTTCTCCAGCAAAAACCAATAAGAGCTCCGCCACTCCCTCCCGAGGGAATCAGGTTAATTGCACGCGCTGTGTAGCGAGACGAGAGACGGGATTCACGCTGCGCTCGGAGCTCAAGGAGTGGCCAGGAACTCTCCTGCGTATATGAAGGCAGATTCGGTTGGGGCGTTGGGAGGCGAGGCGAGGCCGAGTCTCCTTGGGTCCCTCCCGCAAACAGAGCCGCTCACGATGCTCTGCGTACTCGAAGTGAGATTGCTTACCCTATGCGTAGATTTTTTATTGAAGTTTTAAGTCCTCTATAGCCGGCTGCCTCTCATAACTAAGCTTGTCTACATTCGTTCCCACAGGACTAACATCTGCTTTCTAAAATATTAGTTTGCATAGCCTTGCATGAGGAAAAAATAATTCCATTGTGAAGGGAGATTCTTCTTTAAGTCTGCTAATTTGCATTTATCTATTTCCTCCGAGAGACGTGAAAATCACATGAAAACACATTTCGTTAGCGTTAGAATAATGGTTGATGCCATCTAAAGAATCCAACAATATTTATCACAAGAGAGAAGCAAATAGCGTAACGGTTTCCCAAAAATAGTGTTGAACTTTATTAAACATTATTCGATATGTATGGTCTACTAAGTTTTAGGTACTCTGCAGCGACATTAATTTACCGTTCGGCAAAACAATTAGAAATATTAGTAATTGAATTCTCATTTCATAAGGCGATGAATTCTTTTGAATCAGGTCCCGAAAATAGGCGTAAGAGTTTTGATGACATTGTTTTAGCCTATCCATTACTCGCGAAAGCAATGCACCCGTTAAGTATTGAAAAAATACATCAAAAATATATTTTTTTGGATTTTAAAAACTGAACAGTATTGCGTAATTTATAAAAAATAGTAACAATTTCTTATATTTTTAGTTAATATCATCATTATTCTCTCAGTTAAGTAAAATGGATTGCAAAAGTAAAATGTAAAAAAAAGTAAATGCAGGAACGAATAGGAAACCAAATTTTTACCTTAAAAATAATTCAAACTAAATGGAAGATGTATTTTTATTTCGATGGCGATATTTAATAAATCTCTGATTAGTCTTATATGTTTAATATTGGAACGATTTTTATTTATTCATACCCTGTTTGGGGGTAATATAATAAACATTAAATAACCATTGACGGTTGGACGGAGTGTCACTTTTAACTGGGCGAGGGTCAGTCTAACGGGCACAACATGTAATGGACTCGGGAGTGAACAGCATGGTTTTTATGTAAACAATCTAGAGAAACGGAGGAACTGAATAATATGAAACATCAAACAAATAGTTCGACAAATCTCAGCCGTATGAATATCTAAAACCCAGTCTTCATTCTTCTATTCATTCAGTGATGGAATGTCATTTAGATGAAAGTAAAGGAATAACAGCTGTTTGACGAATGGGCCAGTCTGCCATCCCATCGCACGCGAGCGGCGGATCCTTCAAAAGAACTATCGGGTCCCACACCTCCAGGATAGAAATTTGTCCTTCAAAGGGATGAAACGGGATCCGAATCAGGTGGGACTGCGCGAAAGACGAAACGCGAAGAGTGGAGGTGGAGAATCGCGGGAACTGGGAGAAGGCCGCCCTGAGCTAGTGTTTGAATGCCCGGGTATCCCCCGTTGGACTTTTTTAATTCCGCGCCGAGAATCCTTCGCCGTAAAATTTCTACGCCCCGCAATATTTTCACGCCCTCTATATCGACGTCGCATCTAACCACGCGAGACAACACAAGCAGAAGGTTTATCGCCCGACGTTAAATCGCCGTTGTTAGTTTTCCGAGCAGGCGCACAGTGGATTCCCGGCTGATTCAGCCTTGGGCTTCTTGCTTTAAGCCCCGGTTGGATAATTTTAGAACAGTGCATAAAAGTAATACTTTCCGCTGATAATTTGTGCCTGATTTAATGGCATCGTGGGGGAGAATTTAAATTCTATGGCTATTTTCAAAAACCAGGCATACACGAGTGATTTTAATGCTTGATTTTAGGGAAGATTACTGATCTAATTAATTTGGCGGGGAAACAAGTAAGCATGTTGCTTTAGAATTTTACAATTAATTATCCTTTTTTATTTACCTACGTTATACCTGGTTAAAAATACTTTTTATGGAATTTACTCCGCCGTTTTAAAAAATTGGAAATTTAATTTTTTTAAATATTCTAATAACCACGAAATAAGTAGCTAAAACTCTAATAACCCATGTAAAAGAGAATTTTGAATTAATTCATTGCGAGCACCGAAATAACATTTCATCTTCACGCGGTCTTGATGCCATTCCATCTTCAATTTTTTTATGAAAACCTAAGGAGTACTCAAGTAGTTAGCTCGGTGAGCATTGTTCGCCCGCAATTCATTTTATTAGATTCTCTTGAAATTAAAATGTTTTTCCAACATTAAATGGGCAAATAGATGGACGCATCGTTTAAAGAAGAGTGAAAGCAGTAACATCGTGTCGCTATGTTACAACTCTTACGACTATTAAAGTCACGCCACACACGATCGACCGAACAACATCCCGAAAGTCACCTCCGCTAGAAGAAATAAGAGAGGAGTTGGGAGTCCCGTAACACGAGGAGAGTGTGTACCCGGCGGGACGAATTCATCGGAGTACGAGCTTCAATTTGAATTCAGTCCCGACAGAGAGTCGCATGCATTGTCGGAAAAGGTTGTATACGACGGGGCGGGGATGGAATGCTTCCCTCGGAGTGGGACGTTTTTTTAGGCAAGTGAGAAAGAGGGACGGGGGGGGGGTAGATGCGCTCCACTCTTTCAACTCGTCCTCCCCCCCTTCTCCTCCTTCCCCTCGCCTCTTGTCCCTCCAGTCTTTGTTTTCTGGGTTTGAGAAAGGGTGGTCGTCGAGGGAGGTTCGGGAGGGGGGACTGCTGAGGACTATGTGAGCACGGTAGGAAGAAATGAAAGAGTGGGGATGGATGGGGGCGGGGAGTTGGGAGTTCGGTGAGGACTATAAAGGAGACATAAAGTGGAAAAGAGGGGAGATGTCACGCAACTGTCCAAAATAACCTCGGCGTGCATGTGTACACGCACACACACACACACACACACACACACACATATATATATATATACACACACACAGCGTCGACATGACGCACCCAGAAATAGGAGGGCAATAAGAGGGAGGGGGCGCTTCCGTCTACTGCCTCCTCCTCCTACTCTCACACCCACTCCCATGCTAACACGCTGGCCGGTCGCCATACCGACGCCCCCCACTTCTCATTTTGCCTCCCTCTTTTCATCCCCTCCCCCTCTCTTCCCCACCCCCACATTCCCTCTCACCTTCCCCCGCTAAAACGTTTCACCAAAGACTTCCCTCTTCTCTCCTTCCTTTTCACACCCCCCCACCCACCCTCCCTCTCTCTCTCCGATCTACTGACTTTCCTCCCTGCAATTCAATTTACTCGGCGAATTTACCTTAACTTTGGGACGTGAAGGAAGATTTTTAGATTATCTCGGAAATGTCAAAGAAAATACGCTTGCATAGTGTGGGGTAAAAACTTTCAAAATACTTATCCGATGAACCACAATAATGGCTAACTGAAGATTGCTAACCTCAGGCGTGTTTCTGCCTTCGTTTTTTCATTGATATTTTTTCAACCTTGAACGTTATTGCTTCAAGGAGGGGGTGAGAAATTCTTTTAAAGATATATCTGGTCGAAGTTTCTTGATATCACCCGTCGCATTATATTCTTCGTATTATAGTTTTCGAATTCAGAAAGGATTTGAAGCATATTTAACTTAAATCGGCAGTTACTGTGCAATTGTTTCCTAATATTATTACATGATCTTCCTTTAGCGCATATTTAGAGATTTCCTATTGCATACAAACCCTATAAAACAAGCGGGCGTGTAATACTTGTATAGTGAGAATCTTTTTTTTCCTTTTTGGAATTTTTTAAAGTATATACTTCAGTTTTATTGTAATTTATGAAGTCTTCTTCGGGGACCTCTCGCAAGGTATTCGTCCCGGCTGATTGGATCTCTTCTATGGACAAAAACGGATTCCTTTCAGGGCTGCCTTAATCCAAGGGAACAAAAAGAAGTCTTCTGGGTCGACGTCAGGGCTACAGGAGGAGGGAGGTTGGGTCAGCGTTGGCACATGATGCTTGGCCAGGAACTCGCGGACTTGTAGCGTGTTGTCGTGATGGAGTTGCCAGGTACTGGAGATGTCTTTTCTCGTCCTGATGACCCTTTTTCGGAGTCTTTCCAGCACATCCACGTAAAAGGCAGCGTTACCCGACTATCCTTGAGGAACAGACTCTTTATGGATCACTCCTTTACTGTCGAAAAAGATAATGAGCAATGTTTTCACTTTTGATTTGCTCATTCTTGCCTTTTTGGGCTTGGGGGACTGAGTGGTCGGTGTGTCACTCAGAGCATTGGAGTTTTGTTTCTGGGTCGAATTAAAAGATCCAGCTTTCATCACCAGTAATAACGTCCAAATAATCAGGTTCATATTCAGTACGTTGCAAAAGTTCACTTGAAATTTCCGCCCGGTTGGTCTTTCGTGACATGGTCGGCAGGCAGAGGTTTACAATAATTGTCGGTCTGCTACTTTCACAGCTTGGAGAGCACTGTGACCGGTTTTTCGTCCAAGCTTACGGTTCGCGTCATTTAGTCCAATTAGTTTAATTCTACTCCAACAAATAAGATGGGCACGGGAAATTTAATTGCATTACCTGGAACTCTCTCTGAAGGATAGGCAAAGCAAATAGAGAGACTAATAACCACTTTAAACAATCGGAAGTTTTGTTTTTTTTACCAGGTGACAGTAAAGATTAGAACAAAATGAACTCTGAAGACGTGTTAAAATCAAAAACATATGATAACGGTTGCTTTCCTCATGCCTTTTTCCATTCAGTTATGATGATGTTAAAGCGCACTTCTTAAATTTTAGATGGAGTTGTTCAATTACACCATCCAGGAAACGGCCAAAGTCAGTATTCGAGCATTAACAACTTGGCTACCATCTATCTCCAGTTGTAAGTTGATATTTGAAGGAAAGGCACATGGATGGACATGCTGCTAGTTTGAACTTGGGTATATAATATAATTAATGCTAATTATTATGGGGTTAAATAATTATCATACATTTGGATGGTTTGATTCATTTCCTTTAAATTTGTCCAAGTCCTCATGAGCTTACGTAGAAACTTTCTCATCATTGCCTTGGCCTCGTACACTTTTGTGATAGTCCTTCAGCGCGTCCCACTCGTTTTATGTAATAATTTACATGTAAATTAAGAAATCAGAGTTGACCTTTGACGTGAGAGAGAACTTTTGTATTCCCCTTGGCGTATCACGGGGAAGATGGTTTCGGCGCGTCATCTCGGCATTAGCTCTTCACTCACATTCATATTTCTAGAATCCATTTCACGTCTCTTTCCGTAGCGCTTCCTCCTTCTCTCGAAGAACACGAAAAGTGCATTTCCTGGATAGATACTCTCGACGGAGACGAGGGTAAAGGTGGAGAGGGTCGGAAACGGAATAAGAGTGAGGGAGGGAGGGAGAGGGAGAGGCAAAAGGTCGTTTTATTCTTTTCGCGAGGTCTCATCGGTCGACGGAGTAGAGGATACAAACATTCCTCGGCGAAAACAAAAGCCAGCGAGTGAGCGAATGGGAAGATTCGTGATGTGGAGAAAGATAACTGTAGGGACATTCTCGAAAATCAGTACTCGCACCGACACCCGCCTTACTTCAATTTTTTCTACTCCAACGCCACCTTTTCGGGGAAAACAATATTACGTTTCGTTACCTGACCACTCTCTCCTTCCACATATTTTGATTTTTTTTTATTTTTGTATTAAATTAAGTTGGTTTTATTTATTTTCATATTAATTATATTCATTATCTTTCTTTTATTCTTAATTTCAAGCATAACTTACTCATTTATGCCTTTGAAAATGCATGTATCGTTACATTTCTTTTTGTTTCATAATACCTCCTAATAGTTCCCTAGCCATTATGAAACTAGTTTGATTTTTCTTTCGGGGATGTCAATCAATGTTTCGATGAATGCACGGTGAAATATGCTTTCAATTGATTGCTGAACGCCAAAGCGTTTATTTAGGCCGAAATGGTTTTCATTCTACGCTTTAATGAGATCTATGTTTCGAAGTAAATCTTTGTTAGTGGCAAATATGTATGTCATAGGTCTTCGCTTTTCCTTTTCAGAATCCATTCCAAATTTGGTATTGTTTTTACTTTTGCGAATCCGTCGGGTATTTAAGTGCAGGTGAGCTTTCATATATATATATATATATATATATATATATATATATATATATATATATATATATATATATATCATTAGATTTACCTGGGCTCTATTTACCCGATATTGCACAAAACTACTAGCCGAAATGGGACCTAATTCTGCGATCTTCAATGAGCACCCTTGGTCAAAACTCAACAGACTAACTGAACTGACTTCTATTCCTTTACCTTTTAAATGTATCATCATTTATCAGATCATTAGAATAATTACACATTTTTTAAAATCAATATCTAAATGTTTTCATGATTTTTCTGATAAACTATGATTACTTTTCCTGTTCAATTTGAACTAGCTTCCATTATTACCCCTAATTATTGTATAAATTAGCTTATGCTTAAAATTTGGGTAGATTTTAATTTTCATCTCTGCCTTGAAGTAAAATTCAATTAATTCCATTTAAATTCTCAGTTTAATTTCAATAGCTGAGCATAAAGTGTAGGATATAATGTACAATAATGCAATATTTAAACTCGCGGATTAATGATTCAAATTTTTCAACGTAGATGGGCGCGTAGAATATTTCCTCCCCATGAACTGCAACCTTTATGCGGTGGAACGAATTGTGCGTTTCGGTGATCCCCTATGGCTGTGCTGGGGTGAGCAATGTCATTTGCTTCTAGAAAGGCTTTTCATTCAAGTTAGGTCGAAGGGTAAGAGTCAAGACGAAAGGTTGTCCGCGCAGCGTCTGTTCCTCAGTGAGGCGTCTTCAAAGGCCTCTCACCCCAATTGAGTGATGGTATCGCATTCAAAAGTACTATTGAGAAAATCAATGGGAAATCATTTCAATTCTTAACCTCACGAACTTATGAGTGACAAAATTATGAATATGAGTCCTGACCTACGCCGGCTCGAACTACTGGGTCGTGTTTCGTGTCCGACAGGGGTGTTTCCACAGTCATCGTCGCACGAAATCCTTCCATGTAAGATCGACAACAACAGCACAGAAGACAGAATAGGGCAAAACAAGTAAGCATGGGGACTTGGAATATTGCCACGATGCTGAGGATAGGGAAATTAGAAAATAACGATAGCGAAAATTGGACGATAGATTTAAAGTAATCCGTATACAGTGGAAGAGGAGAGAGCCAACGATAGGTGGCAGTAGTTTTGACTAAAAAAAGGAAGAAGCGTAGCAAACATAGAGCAGGTGAGCATAAAGTTCGTTGGTTCAGTAAAAGCTGAAGCAACGAACTTTTTTAGCTCTAAATGTCAGCAAGTATCCGAGAGAGACGTCGACAGGGTATTTGTTCGATTAGAAGGAATAATTGCGGGTGTTTCTGTGAGGTAGCATTTGATTATGACGGGGATTAAGTCACTAACGGTGCGTTAGAAGATAAAGAGGCGGCGAGAAAGAGGACTACGGCATTGGGAAAAGGAATGACCGCGGGCAGAAAAAGATACTATATGTTAGACTAAATTATGGTTCGGTGCAGATCTAGGAAGAGTGTGATGAATTTGCATAGTTTCCTGGATTTAGATTTTAATTGTAGAACTAATAAGGTGCAATGTCAGACTCAAGAGGATATAACGGGGACGGCGTATGAGAAAATGGAATGCGCATGCATTAACCGGAATGACAAGAAAGCGATATCAGCAGGCTGGAGGGAAAATTGTGAGTGAAGACAGAGAGGCGGATTCAAGTGAGATGGTTACGCATAAAAAATGAGATATCAAAAGCCGCAAAGGAAACTACGAGAGGAAGAGTAAATACTAAGAGGAGGACGAGGAAGCCATGGATTAGGGACGAAATGATTTGAGAGATATACGAGATGAGGAAATGGGAGAATGTAAACACTGAGCTAGGAAGAAGGGAGTACAAAGTGTTGAGCAATAAACTGAGGCAAGAAAATAATAAAGCGAAGGGAGCGTGGTGAAAGATGCCGTACGAGGTTATGGAGAGTTTTCAATGGAAGCGAGAAATGGGTGAGTTGAACATAAAGGTGAAATAACTCCAGGAGGGGAGAAGGGAAAAGGCCCTCACATTATCAGAGATGTAGGAGGAAAATTATTAGACGAAGCAAGAAAGAATATGGAGGAATAGAAAAAAGAGTGTCTGCATCTTCAGAATAGATATTTTTATAGGTCAGTAAGGTTAGAAAGAGAATATGACGTAGATAAGGATAGAATTGACCCTGTCACACTGCATTGCGAGATAGAGAGAGCATTAAGGGAACTGAAATCAAATAAAACCGTGGAGATAGATAATACCCTAGCGGAACTGCTAAGGGGCTTAGGAAAAAGCGGTCGTAAGAATTTAATGGACTATAGTATTTGATAGCATTCATGAGAGATAAATGTGACCGGAAGATTTTGTTAGATCAGTTTTAGTGTTCATCCCAAAAACCAGATACCCAAAAATGTGTGAAGACAACATAAAAATATTTTTGATATCGTACGCAAATAAGTTTTTTCTTAATAAGATGATATGAGGTCATACGATTACTTATGGCATGATCAGTTTGGGTTTAGGAAGGGTAGAGGTACGCGTGATGCCGTAGCGGTAATGACGCCATTAATAGGGAGGAACATAAGAGGATTTGTATGTTTTTTCATAGATTTGGAGAAGGCCTGTGATGGAGTATATTGTAGATTAAATGAACGTATTTGAAAAGGTAGATTGAAAGGTATATTGGACAGAGATGCAACTTTGACTGTAACTTGTTTATGTCTAGGGCAACTCAGGCGGATGGAGAGCGGGAATGGAGAGTGCTAGGAAGAAGAGAAAGGGGTGCTCATAGCGTGCAATTCAGCGTACACTTGGAGGAAGTGGCAAAAAAGAGGCATGGAAGAACTGGTGGAAGGATAGATAGTCGATGAGGAATTTTATAAAATAAGTTAGGTTTAGAGATGATCAAGCTTCAGTTTTCCAGTCAGCCAAGGGGTTGAGTCACTGTTGAGCGCATTAGGAAATCAGTGTGATGGTTTTTGGATGAACGTAAAAAATTAAAAGTACTGCGATTTTCGATAATGAGAAAGGTCAGATTAAACGGTAAATTAGGGGGCCTGAATAGAGCGGGTGGAGTAGTTGACATATCTTGAAAGTGTTATGGACCAATATTTATCAAAATAGTATGGGAATCGGAACATGAATCAGGTTAGGTGTACAATCTTTTGCAAGGAGGCAGTTGATCATGGGGACCTAACGTCCGTAAGGGTGTTGCGAAATGATCAGTAAAAAACTCGGTATAGAGAGTGATTTTCTATGGCGCAGAAACTTGATCGTGGAAGAGAAATATATCTGACAGCCATGTGAGAAAAAGCGGCGTTTCGAGTCTTTTGAAATGTAAGTGTGGAGAAGGAAGGAAAAAGAAAAGTTGACGGGAGTTGAAGCTAACGAAAAAGTGATAGGCAAAGGGGGTAGGTCCCTAAGGAGGAAGGAAAGATGGATGTACAATATTTTGAATGGCGATATAAGGCTGGGCACTGTGATGGAGAAAAGGATTTTTGGCAGACGTTGTACGGAGAGGAAAAGGATAAGAATGTTGGACCGCAGGAAGGGATGTGCAATATTGAAGAAATTTTAATGTGTTGTGTGTGTTTTAATCTATGCTTACCATTCGGATCATCATCATCGTTTTTTCTGCCTTTTGGCAGGTTTTCTCATGGTTGACCTCTTCTTCTTCCTGTCCCGAGCATTTACCTTGGTTTCTTCATACTTTCCTCAATTTCAACCATGCCTATCATCAGGCCTCCCTCGTCGTCTCGACCCCACTATCATTCCTTCCTTAAATGAAGTGATGATTTTCAGCGTCTATCCATAGCCGACGTTAAATGTCAAACCAACAGTAGTCGTGCAGAATAATGAAGAAGACCTAATGATTTCGTCTTACGATGTGTGGAGCGTATTAAAGGTTCGAAACAATGACGACTTAAATTATTATTAGGTAACCTACCATTTAAGGTAGGTTTTTGCATGGACACAACTATCAAATGAATATTTTGTAACTCCAAACAAAACCCAATCCAGCAACCAACTCTACATCAGATCCCTCTTCATCTCTGTGTACTTCCTTCCTCCCTTCATCCCGTCAAACATCCCTATCCTCGTTTGCCAAACATTCTACACTCTATTACCTTCTTCAACACTCCACTACCTCTCAGTACGCCTTTCATCCATTTTTCCTGCCTCCATAGGATTTCTCTCAACAAACCCCTCACCTCACCCACCATCTCCAGCACTTTCTCATTTGTTTTCCTTTCGGTCCATTTCACCTTCTCCATTCTTCTCCACACTCACATTTAAAAAGCCTCCAATCTTCGTCTATCCTCCTGCATCAGCGACCACGTTTCCGCGCTGTACATAGCTACGCCCCATATCAGAGTTTTTACGAGTCTTTTCTAAACCTCCTTCCTCAACGTCCCCGTCATCAACTCCCTCCTCCTTGAGAAAGCATCCTTGGCTAGCGCAATTCTTCTCCTTACGTCCCTACTACTTTGACCGTATTGGTCTAAAACACTTCCGAGATACGTAAACTGTTCTACCTGCTTTATTCTTTTCCCTCCTGTTTTAATGTTTAGCTTAACCTTTTCCTTCTAGAAAACCGCATAACATTTGTTTTATTAATATTGATTCTCATCCCATATCTATCGCACTGAACCTCCAATTCATTCAGCAATGCTTGCAAACCCTTGGCTGACTGAGCAACTACATCTACATCTACAACTACATAAGTACCCTGCGAGCCACCAAAAAGGTGTGTGGCAGGGGGTGTAGCACCATGAGGGAAGGGTAAGGGTTGAGGGGGTTGGGAGTTAGGTGAGGAAAGGTGGGGGGAACCTGTAGGAAAAAAATATATATATATACATATATATATGTATATATACACACATACATATACATACATACATACACACATGTATACACATCCTCGCGAAGTCCCTAACCTGTACGTTAATACTTATTGTAATGAACTAAGTCCTGGGGAATTTCGACTACGAGCATTCTGTTCCCTTATCATTCTTGGAAAAAATGACATTTTAAACCTGTCAGTCTTGCAGTCTATTTCTCTAGTCTTATATTCGTGATCCCTTCGACCGTAATACGTTGGGGTTCGTATTATATCCTTGATGTCATCGGAAAAGGGCCCATCTTTAAATGTTTTTAATAAGTTTAATCTATATTGGAAACGCCGCTGTGTAAGAGAATCCCAACCTAAACTGTCTAACAAAGTGGATACGCTGCTGAGTTGGTCATAACAATGTTTGACAAATCTAGCCCCCCTTGGTGGGCTAATGCTTGGTCATCAGCAAATCTAACCAATTTTACGAATTCCCATCCGAATTTCATCCCTAACTCCAGTTCTTCCTACGCCTCTTTTATCATTTCCTCCACATATACGTTGAACAGCACCGGTGACATTGGGCAACCCTGCCTTACCTCTCTTCCTAACACTGCCCATCTGGACTCTCCGTTCCCCACTCACACCTTAGCAGTCTGAGACATGTACAGGTTGCGGATCAGCCTCCTGTCCCTCCAATTCATTCTCACTTTCTGCAATACACGCATTAATTTTTCACAATTCACTCAATCAAAGCTTTTTCGAAATCTACAAAACAGGCAAAAACTCCTGATTGTCTTCTATTCCTGATTCCTCTCGGTTAGTGATCTCATTACTGCTATGGCATCACGCGTACCTCTTCCTTTCCTAAACCCAAACTGATCATCCCCTAA
Organism: Hetaerina titia; assembly: GCA_037158775.1. NCBI lineage: Eukaryota > Metazoa > Arthropoda > Insecta > Odonata > Calopterygidae > Hetaerina > Hetaerina titia. Next base: position 115,219,360 of record CM073772.1, read on the forward strand.
GTAGTCTACTACCTTACTCTCTGGTCTTTTGTTGATGATCCTGAGAATAACTTTAGCTTCGTGGGATATTAAGCTTATTGTTCTGTAATTCTCACATGATGTAGCCTTTACCTTTTTCGGAATAGGAACTAACACTGATCTCACAAAATCTTCCGGCCAGATTACTTCCTCATAGATACTACGAATCAGTCCATATAGGGCCTTTTTCCCATATTTTTCAAAACTTTTCAACATGTCTACAGGTATGTTGTCCACCCCCACGGCCTTATTTGGTTTCGTCTCCTTTAATAACCTTTCTAACTCCTCGTCGAGTATGTCTGGACCTAAGCCATCTTCCTCTATTTCATGTTTCTTTTCAATGTCTAACCTTGTTGGCCTAAGTTCTTTAACATACAATGCTTCTATATATTCCTTCCATATATCTTGGATTTTTTCTGTGTTCACTATTATCTCACCCCACTTATCTTTAACTGTTAGCACAGATCTCGCCTTCTTACTTCCCGATAATTAATTATCCTTGCCGTATAGCGCACCAATTTCACCCTTCCTCTGTAGACTTTCCATATCCTCGCATTGCGTTTTCCACCATTCTTCTTTTGCTTTATTTGTGGCCCATCTCAATTTATTGTTTATCCCTGTGTACTTTGTTTTGCCTAACTCTGTGTTTACATTCCTTCATCTTCTTCTCTTACCCATCTTTGCAATCATCTCATCCGTGACCCATGGTTTCTTTATCCTTTTCTCGTTAACGAATCCTATAGAGTCTTTTGCGACTTTCGATATCACTTCCTTGATACTTACATTCCCATTTTTCTTCGATTGTACTCAGCTCTTTACCGTCATCCATTATTATCTCTACAGCCTGCTGATATTCTTTCCTTTTTAATCCATATAATGCTTCTACATTCCATTTGCTAATCCGCCGCCCTTGCCTTATCTTTTTGAAACGGGCGTTACATTTCATAACAACTAAATTGTGGTCAGAGTCCGCATCCGCTCCTGGGAAACTGTGCGAATTTATCACACTGTTCCTAAACCTGTGCCTAACCATAATATAATCTAACTGATACCTTTCTGAGTCACCTGGCATTTTCCATGTATACCTACGACTTTTTGTGGTGTCTAAACCATGTGTTGGTTATGACTAACCCCTATCTCCTGCAGAATTTAATTGCTATCTCCCCGCGTTCATTCCTCGTCCCTAACCCTTAGTCCCCCACCTCATCACCATCTCTTCCTTCGCCTACCGTCGCATTCCAATCCCCCATCACTATCAAATGTTTCGCTGCAGGAACACACGCAATTATATCCTCTAACTCATCGTATATCCTATCGACTTCTTCCTCCTTGTGGTTGCTCGATGGCATGTATATCTGAACAATGACCAAGTTCGTCGGCTCTGCTTTAATCTCTACGAGTAGGATTCTATCAGTTGCTTGCTCTATGTTGACTACGCTTCTTCCTACCCCATTATTTAATATATTATAGCAACCTCTCATTGTCTCTCGTCCCCGCCGCTGTATATTATTCTATAATTATCACTGCAGTAATCCCCGCTATCCTTCCATCTCACCTCGCATAGACCTAAAACATCTATATTTCCTCTTTCCATCTCTCGCTTAATATTTTCTAATTTGATGGTCCTCAACAATGTTCTGACGTTCCATGTTTCTATTCTAACTACTTTAGTCTTCTCCTGCGTCTTCTGTCCTGCTGATGTTATTTCTCCCCTGCAAGTGGATGACGACCGCGGTAGCCTGGCCTCCCCCGCTCAGGGGCATGACCGCTTGGGTCGAGTCCCGCAGGTGCCAGGACTCAATTTCTCTATGTTGTCCATCATTATTTTCTTGGGAATGATAATTGAGGTGGTTTCCCGTTGCCTTCCTCAATTGTGTTTTTAGCATGACGCCATCACCAAATGGCTACCCAACTGGGGTCAGACGCCTTTGCAGCCGCCTCACTGAGGAACTGACGCTGCGTAGACTACCTTTCGTCTGGCTCCTAACCTTCGACCTATCCGGCATGGGTGATCCTACCAGGAGCAATTATTATTACTCCCGGCAGCACAGCTCTAGGGGTCATCGGAACGCACAGGCCCTTCCACCAAGTCAAGGTTGTAGTTCATGGGAGGGGACGACTTAAATGTGAAGTACCAATTTGTTCGCTTTGCCGGCCTCGGTGGTGGCGGGTGGTCCTCGTCTGCCAATCCAAGGGTCGCGGGTTCGATTCCCGCCAGGGTGGGATTTTTTTCCGTCTAAGGCTGGGGTGTTTGTGTTGTTGTTACTGTTGTGTTGTCATTGTTGTCCGATGCAAAGGTGGAAAAGTGCTGTTTTCGGACAGAAAAACTTGTAACTCGAAAAATCTATGTAAAAGATTTATTGCTTAAATTTAAATGGCCCTTTTTTCTCACCAACCGGTAGTGACCAATTTCAACTTGGCCTAAACGTAAAAATCACTGGGGTGATATATTCATATTAGTAATCGCGACATTTGCCATGAACGGAATTATCAGGGTGAACCTTTTGTCAGCGTGGCCAGTTAGACGGCCAGTTTCATCACCATGGAGAAGGATTCGAGTTCTCGATCTCAGGATACTACTTGTATAACTCATTTCCATAGGACCGTATTTTATGATCCCATTTTTATTGCCCCATAAACCCAGTAAGTAAACAAATACCGAAATTTATGCTCCTTTCTCTGTACCACCAACTGCCCACTCCTCCTATCCCCCCTCCTCCACCGATATTTCCCCTGTCCGCTTCCCAACCCATCCCTTTCTATTCCTCCCCGAGCGGATGAAAAAACCGAGAGCCCCATTTATCGTTCCACTTCTCCCAATCCTCATTACACACTCTTTCCATATTTTTTCACGCCCTTGAGCCGTTTCCCGATTTCACCTTCTGCATTTATCTTTATTTCTCCAAAGCTCCCTTGTCTATGATTCTCTTTTATCACTCTTGTTTTCGTAGCAAAAGATTTTGAACAAGCCCGAGGATATGTAAACAAAATGTTTCGATCAAAATATTCGTGTGTATATGTCATTTCTCCTTAACCAAACAATAAATAATAATTATATACACACATATATATATGCATGCACGAGAAATGTGTTTGGATGTGTTGTTATTATTTATTGTTCGGTAAAGTAGCAACTTTACATAATATTTTTTTTTACACATCGAGTATTTTGGAGAAGATCAGTGTTTTCCAGAACAGCGGCACTGGGAAAGTTTGCTCCCGGGGGTTGAGATTAACCTGGAGAAGGGCTCGAAGTAGGCCGAAAGCTTAAACAATCTACAATGCGAGTGTCCGTTTACCTGTTGTCTATTTTATTTTGTTCTATTGTGCCGTCCAAATGTTATATTGCTCTTGTGAGTGCTTCCACATCATCAATATATACGATCTCGTATATACATATGTATTATACAATATATATATATATGTATTGTACAATATATATATATATGTATTATACAATATATATATATATATATATATGTATTATACAATATATATATATATGTATAATTATATAGTCCAGGGGGTAGAGCGTTGGACTACTGACCAGAGGGTCCCGGGTTCAATTCCCGGGCAAGGCACTCTGTGCAGCTCCACCTAAGCTATGTGATTTTTCGGTTGCCAGATCTTCCTGGGAAACCATACCGACATAGGGAAAGGAACTGGCCCCCCTACCCTGATGTGTGAATATTCACACGCCGTTGGGCTTGGTACATGGGTGAACTCTGCCGTCACCGACCAAACCAATCTTCGAGTTGATTACTGTGTTTGTTTGGATGAAAACTTTAATTTCTCAGGATCATCTTTATTAATACGACAGTATATCTTTGGAGGGTATCCCTCATATAATGATGAAAATTCACCACCTATATATCACCTGAAATATAGATATGCATGCGATTTAATCTTTCTTAAATGTTTAGATTATAATGCCATTATTAGGTGAAATTATCTTGAAAATATAAGTAGCAGTACTCCTTCACCAATTCTATAGCCCAAGAGATCTTAAGATCAGAGTTATTGAAGTGGCTGGACCTTTCAAATATTTATGGAAGTTAGAGGAATTTAACTACCTTAAAGTTATTTTTTTCTTTAATTTAATTGTTTTCTTTGAGATGTGATTGCAGAATCAATTCAAATGTGCGATTTATTTCGAAGAATCCAAGATATAAAATTCTTTCCAGCCAATGATTTACATTTTGGTTCGAATCATTTATGGAACGGTAGCTATAAAGAATTTTGTGAACTTCGTTGCATTGCAATTTAGCTAAAATCTCGGAAATTCGAAATCATTAAAATGTTGTTATTTTTAAAAAGCATTTGGAAATAAATATTCAGTAAAACTATCTACTTTGCGGTGTTTTTGTCCAATGTAACTCAACTAGAGTCCTGAAGTTCTGCATATATTTATATTAAACGGCTTTGCGGTATTATTTCACATATATGGCTATTCAATAGAGCTTTTCGGAACTAATCTTTTGAAGGGCTCTCTATTCTTCAAATTAAAACAGCATATCATTACAATATCATTACAATTGCACTCTTTTCCTCTTGTCTAACTTTCTAGCGTTTACTACAATACCCAGGAATCAGTAGCAAATAGCGATTACTTTTTATGAATAAATTGAAGCAAAAGTTATGCTTTGAGGAGCATATTTAAGGAATTAAAGTATTTTAAAGAGCCCAAGAGAAGATTATCTAGACCTAGCAGTGTCGGAAAAAAGAACCATTTGTTCAGTCCACCTTATGCGTAGATAAACATACTTCAATTTACTTAAAATAAGATTCTGGAGGGATCGAAAAACTTTTCAGCTTTAAAAGAGTAATATGGAAACAGATTAAAGATAAATTTACCCAACTATAGAAATGTGATTCAAGAAATTGTGATTCCTATTGTTTTTTCATAATATATCAATTAATTATCAGAATGTTAGTCCTTAATTTTTTGTCTGTACTACTCAGTTCGAATGAAATTTTTTACTGGTTTAATGTAGATAGACCTTTACGCAAGGAGGACTAATGTACCCTTTAAGCTTCAAGAATTAAAGGGTATGCCATGCGTAACCCCCTAACTATGAAATCCGCTAGGACCAAAATCCTAAAGGAAAACTATAAAAGCTAGGAAAAAGTTAGAGTTACAGTAACGTGACGCTTTCCTTGCTTGTCCTATCCTCATTTTAAGAGTTGGAGGAGAATAATCGTAGGGATGATTACGGGGGAGTGAGAAGCAAAAGAAGGGAGTCCTAAAGTGACACCGATTCAGTTTAAAATGCATTGATGTAATTTTCCGTTATGCCACCGTCTCAAATTCACGAGGAAATGGTAATGAAGTGTACACAGATCACCTCCTGGTTTATAGCCTCCCTGAGGACCAGGACATTATTCCACCGCTATAAAACGCCATCACATCTTTAAGCCTTCGTCTCGTCTATCCAGGTAAATTGGAATTCCGACCTGGCATTGATGTTCATATCCTAATAGCTCCTTACGGTAAAATCCAATAGGATAACGCCCAGTATTCTAAGTTAAAGGTAGAGGATGGAGAAGAAGTAACAAGGCCCAGGAGGAAACAGTATAAGGAGGAACGAATGGGATATTGAATTCTTTCTCTTAATATTCCACTTTCCGGTTATACTCCTTCCCCAAGCCCTCCAAAATTAGGGAGATATATGAAATGACGAGGCGCCCATCGGTATGCATTGCCGTCTTCAGAAGGCATTTCTAAACTGTTCGGCTCAGACATGCCCCCATTTGTAACCAAGACAAACTACGCCGTCACAGATGGTAGCTGTCCTGGAAGAGGCGTACTCGTATGAGTGGCCTGGAGCGGAAGCCATAGCAGTCAATTCTGAAAGATTATGTGGATAATACACGTAGTTTCTCTATCCTAATTATCGTCACACGTATTCATATTGATTTTTTTGTTATTTCTCGTCAAAGATCGTAACGACAGATACTTACGAGATACAATTATTTGTATCAGGCTTCTAAATTTGTACTTGAAACACTCATTTAGTAATTTAGGAAAGTCGAATAAAATTTAAAGAGTTTTAGTCAGTGAGTATCTCCGATTAAGGCGTTTCTATCAGTAAATGAGAGTTACTGTAGCGATGGCTGAATATATTTCCTTACCAATAATACCGAAGGAGAGTATAGGTTGCTGCTTATTAAGATATGAAGCGTCCTCTTAGGTGGTAAACACAGGTAGCATTCGTCATGTGGGCCCTGAAATTATTATTCCGATGAATAACAGGGATGACGGAAAGCACGTATGAAATGATTTGACCTTTGTCCACCAGCGCTCAGTTTCTTTCCTGCACTTCTCAGCTGGTAATCCCGAGGGATTCACTTCAGCCAAAACATTTTGCCTGACGATTATTTTATTTGACGGAAACTGGTTGACATGGAAGTCAATATGAAAGACCTCAAGCCTGCATTTGTTTGGTGGCTGGGTTAATTTTCTGAAGTACATTTTAATCACCTTTCAAGGTTGTACGACAAATGCTCATGAAGTAAGGGCCGTTTGGTCACAGGAAAAAATATACTCATATGAAACACATTTGATTGGCACTTTTAGTTAGCTACAAACCTACTTCACTTATCTACATAATCGCCGTTCACTTCTAAGCATTTTTCGTACCACTGCACCAGCTTCTTTAACTCCTCTACATTGAAACTCGCCGCCTGAGGGTTGAACCAATCGACAACGCCATTCTTGAGTTCCTCTTCGGTTTCGAAACGTTGTCCACCGAACCACTGTTTCAAGTACAAGAAGAGGAAGTAGTCGCTGGGTGTAAGGTCAGGACTGTACGGTGGGTGGTTTAAAGAGTTCCCATCGACCCAAAAACTCTCGTCCACTGGACATTCTTTGCTCTTTGTGGTGGTCGGTGAGCACTTTCGGTAACCAACTTACACACAATTTATGGTATCCGAGGTTTTCCGTGACAATATTGTAGACAGTAGTGCGTCCAAGTTGAGGAAATTGTTCAGCCAGGCCATTAATTGTTAATCGACGATCACATCGCAGTTTTTGTTCCACTTATACCTGAACAATGACCAAGTTCGTCGCCTCTGCTTTAATATCTACGAGCATGATTCTGTGATTTGCTTACTCTATGTTTACTACGCTTCTTCCTACCACTTTATTTAATATTACGGCAAACCCCCGTTCCTTGGGCCGAGTCCCGCAGTTGCCAGGACTCAATTTTTCTATGTTGTCCATCATTATTTCTTGGAAAAAATAAATTGAGGTGGTTTCCCGTTGCCTACCTCAATGGTGTTTTTAACGTGACACCATCACTTAATGACCGCCCCACTGCGGTCAGACGCCTTTGCAGCCGCCTCACTGAAGAACAGACGCTGCGTGGACTACCTTTTGTCTTGCTCCTAATCTTCGACCTATCCGGCATGGGTGACCCTACCAGGAGCAATTATTATTACTCCCGCCAGCACAGCTCATAGGGTCATCGGAACGCACAAACCATTCCACCACGATATATTTCTCCATTCTTCTCCACACTCACTTTTCAAAAGCAAAAAGAGTCCCTCTTTTGTGTGCTTTGGTTTCTGTGTTTGCTGTGACTATATATATATATATATATATATTATTAGGTAATCTACCGGTTAAGGTAGGTTTTTGGATGGACACAACTATCAAGTAAACATTTTGTGACTCCCCACCTAGCAAACTAATCTATATCAGGTCCCTCTTCATGTCGGTGTACTTCCTCCCTTCATCCCGTCCAAAATCCCTATCCTGTTCCTGCCCTTACCTCGCTTGCCCAACATTCTCCCCTCTATTACTCTCTTCAACATTCCACTACCACTCAATACGCCTTTCATCCATTTTTCCTGTCTCCATAGGATTTCTCTCCACAAACCCCTCTCCTCACCCACCATTTCTAGTACTTCCTCATTTGTTTTCCTTTCTGTCCATTTCACCTTCTCCATTCTTCTCCACACCCACATTTCAAAAGCCTCCAATCTACGTCTATCCTCCTGCTTCAGCGACCACGTTCCCGTGCCGTATATAGCTACGCTCCATATCAGAGTTTTTACGAGTCTTGTCTTAACATCCCTACTCAACGTCCCCGTCATCAACTCCCTCCTCCTTGAGAAAGCCTCCCTGCCTAGCGCAATTCTTCTCCTTACGTCCCTACCACTTTGACCGTATTGGTCCAAAACACTTCCGAGATATGTAAACTGTTCTACCTGCTCTATTTTTTCCCCGCCTATTTTAATATTTAGCTTAGCTTTTTTCTTTCTGGAAAATCGCATAACCTTTGTTTTACTAATATTGATCCTCATCCCATATTTATCGCACTGAACCTCCAATTCACTCAACAATGCTTGCAACCCCTTGGCTGACTGAGCAACTAATGCTTGGTCATCAGCAAACCTAACCGATTTTACGAATTCCCCTCCGACTTTCATTCCTACCTCCAGTTCTTCCCATGCCTCTTTAATCATTTCCTCTACATATACGTTGAACAGTACCGGTGACAATGGGCAACCCTGCCTAACACCTCTTCCTAACACTGCCCATCCGGACTCTCTGTTCCCCACTCGCACCTGAGTAGTCTGAGACATGTACAGGTTGCGGATCAGTCTCCTGTCCCTCCAATACATTCCTATTTTCTTCAATACACGCATTAATTTTTCCCAATTCACTCTATCAAACGCTTTTTCGAAATCTACAAAACAGGCAAAAACGTCCTGATTGTATTCTATATTCCTCTCAATTAGTGATCTCATTACTGCAACGGCATCACGCGTACCTCTTCCTTTCCTGAACCCAAACTGATCATCCCCTAAGTAATCATTTGCCTTACTCTCTATCCTTTTGTTGATGATCCTGAGAATAACTTTAGCTGCGTGGGATATCAAACTTATTGTTCTGTAATCCTCACATGACGAAGCCTTTGCCTTTTTTGAAATAGGAACTAACACCGATCTCACAAAATCTTCCGGCCAGATTCCTTCCCCATAGATACTACGAATCAGCCCATATATGGCCTTCTTCCCACCTTTCCCTAACCATTTCAACATTTCTATTGAAATGGTATGAATATATATATATATATGGTATGAATGGTATGAATATATATATATATATATATATATATATATAGATGATTTCTTCGAAGTAACACGGAAGTGTTGAATAAAAAACTTAGACAGTTACACACAGCATGAGAACACATAAAAAGAACACTCGCAATAATATCTTGATAATTTCGACGGACTCGAGCTATACTATATATATATATATATATATATACTATATATATATTGTGCATGATCCGACGAAATAGAAATTTACCGAATGCATTACATTAGTCTTAATTTTGCACCTTAGCCTCATTTCCGTACTAGACGTTATTTCCAATGCCAACTGTTTTGAGTTATGATTCACGTGACATGATTGAACGTTTTAAAAGACCCGTACACCAACGCGGATCTGTCAGTGGGAGTGAAAACGATGCCATTTCCTTTTATGTCGTCGAGAGCATTCTGTGCAATCGATTGCTATCTCCTCGTTCTCGGCAAATTTTGCAATGGGAGTCATTTACATCTTTATCGCCGCCACCGTGAATGATCTTCACTAGTTATGACTGAAGTTCCACGTTCCATACTAGCATATTATTTTCTGCCAATGTTAATGAGTCTGCGTTCCATCACGACATTCTCAATTATCAGCATTATTCCAAATTCGGCCTTCAGAGAACCAAGACTCGAAATCACATAAAAATAGAATTCAAATAAAAAAAAGAAAATTCAGAAATCCGAATGTCTATATTCAACGAGAAATGTTTTGTGGTCATGCGCTGCTGACCAAGCGTAAATTTCTTCTCTTGACTCTTCAAACGCGACTCCTAAAAACTTAGGGAACGATTCTCTGAAAGAAACGTGTTGAAGGTTTAGTATTTCTACCCGTAGAAGCGTTGTAAGCTTAAAAAAATGAAGAGGCGCGGAGAGAAGTTTTTCAACCGTAGGAGACATCATTGTGATCACTTTTTGCTCCTTCCTCCTTTACGAGTCACCCTTTTTCGTTGTATCCGCTCCGGGGCGGAGGTTATCTCCGCACTAAAAATGTTCGCACGTGACGCGGTAATTAAAGCGGATTTAATAGCGAATTTAATTGCAAGGTTCCTCTGCTTCCCAACACGATCCATGATCCTGCTTTCGCATTTTCCTTTCCTTCCCCTTCGGCCCCAAATACCATTTCTTGCCCTACCCTTCTCTCCATCCATCTTTTCTCGCGTCGCATGATTATTGCCCTCATCCCTTCGTGGCATGCCTTATAAATAATGTGAGCACGCGCCGGTACTGCTTTCGCGTCGCCTCTCCAAGAGATTATCCCGAGGAACAAAATGCCTGACATTTTTCTGGGATCTTTGCCTCTATTATCTCTCATTCATCTGGCACTAGCACTACCAAAATAAAATATTGTCAAGTGATCGCGATATTTATATTATTTCGAAAAAACGTTATTCTTAGGTATAACTGTGGCTTCTACCCAACTAATATTCATCAAGAATAATTCATTTAAAATATCACTCAAAAGGTACATGAACTTAATTCCTCAAAACTTCTTTGGAAACTATCTTTCTTCGAAATGTTATCTCATCAGTAATGATAGCTCAGGCAGTTCAATCATATATTCGTAACTTGTAAATAGATGTATTGTATTTGTAGTATTGAAGATATTGGTCCATATTTGCACATTTCCGTCCGTTTATAAATTAATGTATTATGCATAATTTATTTGCCATACGTATAAGATAAAATTCTATGCATAATAAAGTGTGGGCTCATACCAATGCAATAGAACGTTAATTCTTGATGTGGGTGATGAGGAATATTCACCTAAGAGTAAAAACTTTTTACTACTCTAATGCAGTATCCAGATATCCAAAAATATATATACGAGTATATATATATTTGTATAGTATATCGTTTTACGTCAAAATATTGACAATTGTGCAAGAGGCATATATGTTTAAATGAAAAATTAAAGGAGCCATATTTTTCGTAATATGTAATTACGATATTAATCACAATTACTTTACCCCTTTGACGTATGGAGGGATGATTTTCTTTCTGTCTTGGCTGTCAACTAACACACTATTGTTTTATACTCGTGTTTTTACGTGAGTTGTTTTTAACTTGTGAGCATCACTCAAAAGCAATAATTAAAGACTATCCATTGTGTACTGCGTCATATAAATATTGTTTTTCGAAGACAATGAGAGCTTAGCTAATAAAACCAAGATTTTTTTCGAATAAATAGATTATCATTTTACAATCTGTTTAAAAGACTACGTCATTGTATTAGTCTTTAGTGAATGCTCAGAAATTCTTTGACTATTATGGAATCTACCTTGTAAAAGAAAAGAAGTATTTTATATTTTTTTCTAATTAAATACCTAATAAATATGCTAAAAATAAATTACTAGATACATTCCACAGATTAATTTTTCCTAGAAGTAATTTAATAACAATATTTTAATAGATTATAATTATATCATAATAAATATATTAGCTAGAATCAAATGGCATTAGTGTATTTGGTTATAACTAGAAAGAAATATCCACGGAAAAATATCGTTTTTTCCCTCTGGAGCATATTTTGATTGACATTGATATGTGTCAACGTACTTCCACAAACTCCGATTTTGTCAAGATATATTTCGAGTTAATCTCCTCTTAGCTTAATTTACCTGGTGCTTGACTTGGAAAGGTGTATTAGCATCGTCGGCTTTAATTTCGCCGAGTACTGCAGTCAAGCTAGGGAACTTGACTACAAAATTTCCGGAGCCCTCCAGGTTCGATCGATCGCCTCCAATGATGAACGCCGATCCTGCATCTCAATAAAGAGAAGACAAAAGCCATTGAGTGCGTTATTCCACCAAATAATACTCTTCACCTGAGAGTTGGTATTGAGCATCGGTCACCCCCAATTCAATTCCAGTTGACTTGTAAGTTCATTAAAGCTCCTCCTTTCACGCTCACTTAGTGAAAAATCTGATAATCAATTTATTCCATTTGCTTTTTCCAAAGAATATTATTTCGCCAGTGATGTTAATATATCAATGTTACAATAAATTCCAGTAATTTATTGAAGTATCTCTTTTTTGACTTTCATTTTGGATATACATTAATTAATTATTATAAATGAAATTATAAAGTCCTAAATCCATATAAATTGTCATTGAACTTTTGGTTTTATAAAATTCGCCTACAGATGTTTACCATGCTCGCTCGTGTCAAAATAGGAGTTTTCATAATTACGAAATAAAATCAGTTCTTCGTGCTCCTGAAATACCGCTAAATGCTTTGATCTATGCTACTATCAAGGGATGGGGGTGGACCAGAATTAGCGTGTACGCCTGTGCAGTCAAATGTCGCTCGTTCGATTCCCGTGACCGAATTTTCAGTTTAAAAATATTTGTTTATGGTTTTTCGAAACTAGGCAACTACACATTAACAGAAAAATACAAATATGGTATTTCAGAACGAAGCAATGAGAAAAATAGATAGAATTACTGCACTTTGGAATGCAACGGGAAACCACCACATTATCATCCTCCCTAAAAGATGCAGCCTTGCATTCAAATTATGACGTGAAGGCACTCCTCTCGGTAACACATTCTGTAGGTAAAATAGCCCCCCAATCGGATCTCCGGGTGGGGACTACCGGGAGGGCAATATCAGTCAAGGAAGACAAATGCAGGTTAGGGAAATGGAACTTGAGATCATTGGGAGTGTGCGGGAAGTTGGAAAATGCTAAGATGGAGATGGATAGGCTGGGGATAGACATCCTGAGACAAAGCGAAATTAAGTGGGAGGAGACGGACTTCCGGCTACAGGGTGATTTACTCGGGAGACAACCAGAAAATTGCAGGAGTAGGTATCGTACTCACGAAGAAATAGGCAAGGAAAATATTATGGTGCTGGCAATATAATGAAAAGATATTGATGATAAAGTTAGAGGCAAAACCTACGGGTACAGTGATAGTACAGGGGTTTATGCTGACGTCCAGTCATTCAGATGGGGAAATAAAGGAAGTGTACGAATGGGAGATTGAAACACTATGGTCGGCGAGAGGGAAGTAGTAGCGTGGGATACTTCGGATTGGGAATACAAAATGCCGTGGGAGAAAAACTGATAGAATTCTGCAACGAGAAAAACATGGTAGTGGTAAATACCATCTTCGATCAAAATCCGAGAAGAAGATACACATGGAAGATGCCTGGAGACAAAGCAGGATACCAAATTGGCTACATCCTTGTCGGGAAGAGTTACAAGAACCAAATTAAGAAGTGTAAGAGCTACCCCAGTGCAGATATAAATAGCGATCACACCTGGTGATTACGGACAGCAGACTGCGATACAAGAAAATGAAGAATGAGACATACTGGAAGAACAGAGCGTAAGAGAAAAGTTCACCACGGCAATCGAAATAAGGAAATAATGAAAATACTAGCACTGACCGTCGTTTGAAAGAAATGAAGAATATAATTACCAAAGCTGCTGATGAGCTTCTTGTGAGTAAGGCGGAAATATCTACGAAACCATGGATAACAGCTCATAGACAAAAGAAGGAAATACAAGGATCGAAGAAATGAGAGTGAAGTAGACATCTATAAAGAGTTGCGGAACCAGGTCATACGAGAGTGCAACAAGGCAGGGGAAGAATGGATAGAAAGCTGCTGCGGGAAAATTAATGATAACATGGAAAAGGGAAATAGCGAGATGGCTTTTAAACTAGTGAAGAGGCAATTCGGGGAAAGAAAAACAAAATCGCAAAAAATTCCATCCGCTAATGAAAAAAAAACGGATAGGTGATGACGAAATTGGGAATAGATGGAAAGAATGCATTGAAGTGCTCTATCAAGCTCCCAAACCACTAGGAGAATGCTTAGTTAAAGAAGAAAGAAAGAATGATAGGTAAAGACGATCGGGGTCCTCAGATACTAAGAAGCGAATCCGAGGGAGTCGTGGCAAACCTAAGAAACAACAAAGCACCAGGAGTTGACAAAATAAACAGAGAAATAATCAAGTCACTCGAGGTCAAAGCGAAGGATGCCCTCTATGGAATTATCAAAGATAGCTACGACAGCGTACAGATACCAGAAGACTTCGAGAAAAGTATAATGATTGCAATACCGAAGAAACCGAAAACAGGTAAATGCGAAGAACACAGAACATTGAGTCTGGTGACTCACGCATCCAAAATCCTTGCTCGGATAATTAGCCGAAGAATAGAAGGAAGGATGGAGGGAAACATCTCAGAAAACCAATTCGGGTTCAGGAAAAACCGAGGAGCAGGAGAGGCAATTCTCAGCTTGAGAGTTCTGGCGGAAAAAATGAGACAAGTAAATAAGTCATTATACTTGGCATTCGTGGCCCTTGAGAAGGCCTTCGACAACGTAGAATGGAACAAGACGTTCAAGATACTAGAAGCGCTTGAATTGGACTACAATGACAGGAGACTTATCCATAACCTCTACAAGAATCAGATGACAATAATACAAAAGAAAAATAGAATCCAAAATAAACAAAGGAGTAAGACAAGGATGCAACCTCTCGCCAGCAATATTCAACGTATACCTGGAAGAGGCAATAAAAGAAACACAATAATTGGGTATCAAAGGAGTCAAGGTAAATGGAGAAGAAATCAACATGCTCCGGTTTGCAGATGACATCGCAATAGTGGCGGAAACGAGAGAGGACCTGCAAGCAACTCCTAAGCAAAGTCCTATGGACCACGCACTGGGGGAATATAATATGAACATCAACAGGAAGAAAACTGAAATCCTCGTGCGCGGAAGAGAGAAGCTGAATGCAGATATCACAATCCGAAGGGTGAAACTAGACCAAGGAGAATCCTTCGTCTAACAGGGCAGCAGCATAGCATGGCCTCATCTATGACGATATCATCTGATGATGATGCGTAGCATCGAAACCAGCATCGTAGAACATTAAAAGTGTGTGTGAGTGTAAAGTTTCTTTAATTATTAACCCTCATAGCATGGGGTGTAAGAATTTCGACCGACATCAAGCGAAGAATAACCAAAGCTAAGAATGCATTCATGAAGAAGAGGCAATTGCTATGTTCAAAGAACCTAAGACTGGAAACAAGGAAACAATTCGTCAAGACTTTCGTGTGGTGCTATGGTTTCGAGACTTGGAACATTGGAAAAGTGAACCAGCGAAGAACAAGAGCCTTGGAAACATGATGTTGGAGGAGAATGCTAAAAATTCAATAGACAGACTAGGTACGGAACGAGGAAGTATATAGAAGATCAGAAGAGGGAAGGATCATATGAAGAACTCTACGGCTAAGAAGAAATAAATGCATTGGACACAGGTTGAGGCACGATAGATTGATTAGGAATATATAATTGTTATTATTATTCGGTAATCTACCGGTTAAGGTAGGTTTTTGGATGGACACAGCTATCAAATAAACATATTAAAACTCCAAACAAAACCCAATACAGAAACTTAATCTTCATCAGGTCCCTCTTCATTTCCGCGTTCTTCCTTCCTCCCTTCCTCCCGTCCAACATCCCTATCCTACACCCCCTGCCACACCTTTTTTGGTGGCTCGCAAGGTATTTATGTAGATGTAGATGTATCCTGTTCCTACCCTTTCCTCGCTTGCCGAATATTCTCCCCCCTATTACCTAAATCAACATTCCACTACCGCTCAATACGCCTTTCATCCGTTTTTCCTGCCTCCAGAGGATTTCTCTCAATAAACCCCTCTCCTCACCCACCATCTCCAGAACTTCCTCATTTGTTTTCCTTCCGGTCCATATCACCTTCTCCATTCTTCTCCACACCCACATTTCAAAAGCCTCCAATCTTCGTCTATCCTCCTGCTTCAGTGACCACGTTTCCGCGTCGTACATAGCTACGCTCTATAACATAGTTTTTACGGGTCTTGTCTTAACATCCCCACTCAACGTCCCCGACATCAACTCCCTCCTTGAGAAAGCCTCCTTGCCTAGCACAATTCTTCTCCTTACGTCCCTACTACTTTGACCGTGTTGATCCAAAATGCTTCCGGGATTAGTAAACTGTTATACCTGCTCTACTTTTCCCCCTCCTGTTTTAATGTTTAGCTTAGCCTTTTTCTTTCTGGAAAATCGTATAACCTTTGTTTTATTAACATTGATTCTCATCCCATATTTATCGCACTGAACCTCCAATTCACTCAGCAATGCTTGCAACCCCTTGGTTGGCTGAGCAACTAATCCTTGGTCATCAGCAAACCTAACTGATTTTACGAATTCCCATCCGACTTTCATCCCTAACTCCAGTTCTTCCTACGCCTCTTTTATCATTTCCTCAACATATACGTTGAACAGCACCGGTGACAATGAGCAACCCTGCTTTCACCTCTTCCTAACACTGCCCATCCGGACTCTCCGTTCCCCACTCGCACCTGAGCAGTCTGAGACATGTACAGGTTGCGGATCAGTCTCCTGTCCCTCCAATCCATTCTCATTTTCTGCAATACACGCATTAATTTTTCACAATTCACTCAATCAAAACTTTTTCGAAATCTACAAAACAGGCAAAAACGTCCTGATTGTCTTCTATTCCTGATTCCTCTCGGTTAGTGATCTCATTACTGCAATGGCATCACGCGCACCTCTTCCTTTCCTAAACCCGAACCGGTCATCCCCTAAGCAATCATTTGCCTTACTCTCTATCCTTTTGTTGATGATCCTGAGAATAACTTTAGCTGCGTGGGCTATCAAACTTATTGTTCTGTAATTCTCACATGATGTAGCCTGTATCTTTTTCGGAATAGGAAGTAACACCGATCTCACAAAATCTTCCGGCCAGATTCCTTCCTCATAGATACTACGAATCAGTCCATATAGGGCCTTTTTCCCATATTTTTCAAAACTTTTCAACAGTTCTACAGGAATGTTGTCCACCCCCACGGCCTTTTTGGTTTCATCTCCTTTAATGCCCTTTCTATTTCATCGTCGAGTATGCCTGTACCTAAGCTATCTTTGTCTACGTCATGTTCCTTTTTTATGTCTAACCTTGTCGGCCGTAGTTCTTTACCATACAGTGTTTCTATATATTCCATCCATCTCTCTTGGATTTTTCCTGGTTCAACTATTATCTTACCCCACTTATCTTTAACTGTTAGCTCAGATCTTGCCTTCTTACTTCCCGAAAATACCTTAACCTTGCTGTATAGCGCACCAATTTCACCCTTCCTCTGTAAATTTTCCATATCCTCGCATTGCGTTTTCCACCATTCTTCTTTTCCTTTGTTTGTGGCCCGTCTCAATTTATCCTGTAACGCTATGTACTTTGTTTTGCCTAACTCCGTGTTTACATTTTCCATCTTCTTTTCTTATCCATCTTTGCAATCATCTCATCCGTGACCCATGGTTTCCTTATCCTTTTCTCGTTAATGGATCCTATAGTTTCTTTTGCGACTTTCGATATCACTTCCTTGATACATTCCCATTTTTCTTCGATTGAACTCTGCTCTTTACCGTCATCCATTATTTTCTCTACAGCCTGCTGATATTCCTTCCTTTTTAAACCATATAATGCTTCTACATTCCATTTGCTAATCCGCCGCCCTTGCCTTATTTTTTAAAACGGACGTTACATTTCATAACAACTAAATTGTGGTCAGAGTCCGCATTCGCTCCTGGGAAACTGTGCGAATTTATCACACTGCTCCTAAACCTGTGCCTCACCGGAATATAATCTAACTGATACCTTTTTGAATCACCTGGAATTTTCTTTGCATACCTACACCTTTTTGTGGTGTCTGCACCATGTGTTGGTTATGACTAACCCCTGTCTCCTGCAGAACTTAATTGCTATCTCCCCGCGTTCATTCCTCGTGCCTAACCCTTAGTCCCCCACCTCACCACCATTTCTTCCTTCGCCTACCGTCTCATTCCAATCCCCCATCACTATCAACTGTTTCAGTGTAGAAACACACGCGATTATATCCTCTAACTCATCGTATATCCTATCGACTTCTTCCTCCTTGTGGTTGCTCGGTGGCATGTATACCTGAACAATGACCAAGTTCGTCGGCTCTGCTTTAATCTCTACGAGTAAGATTCGATCAGTTGCTTGCTCTACGTTGACTACGCTTCTTCCTACCTCTTTATTTAATATTACGGCAACCCCTCGTTGGCTCTCGTCTCCGCCGCTGTATATTATTCTATAAATATCACTCCAGTAATCCCCGCTATCCTTCCATCTCACCTCGCAAAGACCTAAAACATCTATATTACCTCTTTCCATCTCTCGCTTAATATTTTCTAATTTGCCTCTCCTCAACATTATCCTGACGTTCCATGTTCCTATTCTAACTAGTTTCGTCTTCTTCTGCGTCTTCTGTCCTGCTGCTGTTATTTCTCCCCCGCAAGGGTTTCGTGGGATGACGACCGCGGAAGCCTTGCCTCCCCCGCTGCCGAGCACGACACATGGCCACTAGGGCCTAGTCCCGTAGTGATTAGGAATATAATAGAAGGAAAAATAGAAGGGAAGCTCCCACGAAGAAGACCAAGAGACATGTTTTTTATTTTATTAGGTAATCTACCGGTTAAGGTAGGTTTTTGGATGGACACAACTATCAAATAAACATTTTGTGACTCCCCACCTAGCAAACTAATCTATGTCAGGTCCCTCTTCATCTCGGTGTACTTCTTTCCTCC
Organism: Hetaerina titia; assembly: GCA_037158775.1. Lineage (NCBI taxonomy): Eukaryota > Metazoa > Arthropoda > Insecta > Odonata > Calopterygidae > Hetaerina > Hetaerina titia. Next base: position 115,238,101 of record CM073772.1, read on the forward strand.
CTTCATCCCGTCCAACATCCCTATCCTGTTCCTACCCTTACCTCGCTTGCCCAACATTCTCCCCTCTATTACCCTCTTCAACATTCCACTACCGCTCAATACGCCCTTCATCCATTTTTCCTGCCTCCATAGGATTTCTCTCAACAAACCCCTCTCCTCACCCACCATTTCCAGTACTTCCTCATTTGTTTTCCTTTCGGTCCATTTCACCTTCTCCATTCTTCTCCACACCCACATTTCAAAAGCCTCCCATCTACGTCTATCATCCTGCTTCAGTGACCACGTTTCCGCGCCGTACATAGCTACGCTCCATATCAGAGTTTTTACGAGTCAGAGTCAAGAGACATGTACATAGGACAAATTAAGAAGGACGTAAAACAGAGAATGTATCAAGGATTGAGAGGATTGACACTAAATAGAGAAGAATGAAGGTCTGCATTAAACCAATTCTAGGATTGAAATACTAATGACGATGATTTTACTATTACATTCTTTTATATCCCAGGGTGCCATTAATTGCCTTGTTTGAAGAATGAACTTTTGTATTGTTTACTGTTAGATAAAGGAGTAGTAGCACATAGGCACGGGAGTCCTTTCCTTACTTTTCGATGGGACGTATCTCTAGTTTCCCCACTCATAATTCCGCAGACCGTTTAAGAGGATCCGATTATGCTCCAGCATGTGCTCCGCAAACTGGAGTCAACTCGGTGCGATAGGGTTTTATTCAATGGCCGTCGTTCACCGTTCCGAACCCCAAGCGGATAAAGAAAGATAGAGGCAGAAAAAGGAGGAAGGTAAGGGAGTGGATAGACGAAGGAGAAGGCATGGAGAGAAAGTTGGTAAGAGGAGATATAGGCCGGAGTTCTTCAAGGAACGGTATAAATTCAAAAAGTACGTTTTCTTATTCCTCGAATAACGCTTCCTCTCCTCTGACACCACTTAAATCTCCAAGTCTCCGCGGCAAAAGTGGGAGCTCGAGGTAAAGTCTATTTCTTTTGTGAGGCCGGAGGAAGGGAGAGAGAGGAAAAAAAAAACTTTCCTTCGGTAATATTTTCCATTGAACGGCAGAAGGGCGCTTGCTCTTGGAGAAGGGCAGTTCTTTTTCTTTGTAGGAAAGGCTTTTTTTTGGGCGAGCACGTCTTCCCCTCTCTCTCTCTCTCGCCCTGTACACTCCCTCCACACCTTGACTCTCGAGTTCCTCCCCCTCGATTGCCTCCGGCTCCATTCCCCCCTCTCCCCACCCCCCTTTCCCCCCCGTCTCACTCGCGCCGCGGAGTCCGACGGCGGACATCATCCCACGCGCACTACGTGCCAACGCACGCACACAATGAGACGCTGTCCTCCCCCCCACCTTGCTCCCTGGCCCGTGCAATCGCACGCACCCACCCGCCCGTCTCACGCCCGCACGCCCCGTCGCCCTAGTATGCACACACGGAGCCGCATAACCCAAGTAAAACTTTTACCCTTCACGTTCCACTACTCGATAAAAAAATAATAAATGTAATAATGGACATTTTTCCTTCCATGATGTATTTTTTTCGCCTTCACTTTCTCTTTACCTTTTTCATTCGCTTAGCTGACCTCCTCCATCACTCCTACCCCCAGTCTTCTCCGAAGACCACCCTCTCCTCCCATCATACCAGGGAAAATTATATATGAATACGTACGTTTATATATATAATATATACATATATACACACTCACACACACATATATATATGTATATATATCGCGTATTCCCTCCACATTCAGGTTCAGAGCACAACCTCCACCGCAAATGGAAATATATTTCAACTTTTCACCTTCGCATGTACATAAATCCTATCTTTTCTCCGACCATAATTCTTTTCCTCCTTTTCTCCAAAATTTCCTTTCTCTCCTTCCTTCTCTTTTCCTCTTGTTCCATTCCTCCTGCCCACTCTTATCATTTT